>CM048749.1:124375287-125575287 GCA_026315105.1 Locusta migratoria
TAATTGTGATGGGAGACTGGAATTCGGTAGTAGGAAAAGGAAGAGAAGGAAAAAGAGTAGGTGAATGTGGACTGGGCAGGAGGAATGAAAGAGGAAGTCGCCTGGTAGAATTTTGCACGGAACATGATTTAATCGTAACAAACACGTGGTTTAAGAATCACAAAAGAAGGTTGTATACGTGGAAGAGACCAGGAGACACCGGAAGGTATCAGATAGATTTTATAATGGTACGACATAGGTACCGGAACCAGGTTATAAACTGCAGGACATACCCAGGGGCAGATATAGACTCTGACCATAACTTGTTAGTCATGAGCTGTAGGCTGAAGCTGAAAAAACTGCAGAAAGGTAGGAAAATAAGGAGATGGGACTTAGATAGATTGAAGGAAAGTGAAGTTCTGGAGAATTTCAGAGTGAGATTTAGGCAACAATTGACAGAAACAGGGGGAAATAAAACAGTAGAAGAGGAATGGGTAGCATTGAGAGATGAAATAATGAAGGCAGCGGAGGACAAAATAGGTAGAAAGGCAAGACCTACAAAAAATCCATGGATATCACAGGAAATACTACAGTTAATTGATGAAAGGAGAAAATATAAAAATGCAGTAAATGGAACAGGCAAAATGGAGTACAGACGACTAAAAAATGAGATTGACAGGAAGTGCAAAACGGCTAAGCAGGAGTGGCTAGAAGCCAAATGTAAATCTGTAGAAGAATGTATAGCAAGGGGAAAAGTAGATACCGCCTACAGGAAAATAAAAGAAACATCTGGAGATAAGAAAAACAGCTCTACGAATATCAAGAACTCAGATGGGAAACCAGTTCTCAGCAAAGAAGGGAAAGCTGAAAGGTGGAAAGAGTACATAGAGCAGCTCTACAAAGGAAATGAACTTAGAGACGATGTTGTAGGAACGGAAGATGAAGTCGATCAAGATGAAATAGGAGATACTATACTGAGAAATGAATTTGACAGAGCCTTGAAAGACCTAGGTCGAAACAAGGCCCCAGGAGTAGATGACATACCCTCAGAGCTACTGAAGTATCTGGGAGAGCCAGCCATGACAAGACTATTTGACCTGGTGTGTAGGATGTATGAGACCGGCGAAATGCCCTCAGACTTTAAGAAAAATGTAATAATCCCCATTCCAAAGAAATCAGGCGCAGACAGGTGTGAAAACTACAGAACCATCAGTTTAATAAGTCATGGTTGCAAAATATTAACACGAATTATATACAGAAGGATGGAAAAACTGGTAGAAGCCGACCTCGGGGAAGATCAGTTTGGGTTCAGGAGAAATGTAGGAACTCGGGAGGCAATACTCACTTTACGTCTTATCTTAGAAGATAGATTAAGAAAAGGCAAACCTACATTTTTAGCTTTTGTAGATTTGGAGAAAGCATTTGACAATGTTGACTGGAATACACTCTTTCAAATTCTGAAGTCAGCAGGGATAAAATACAGGGAAAGGAGAGTTATTTACAACTTGTACAAAAGCCAGACCGCAGTTATTAGACTCGAAGGACATGAAAGGGAAGCATCAGTTGGGAAGGGAGTAAGACAGGGTTGTAGCCTTTCTCCAATGTTATTCAATTTGTACATCGAGCAGGCGGTGAAGGAAAGCAAGGAAAAATTTGGAATAGGGATTAAAGTTCAGGGGGAAGAAATAAAAACATTGCGTTTTGCTGATGACATTGTAATTCTGTCAGAGACAGCAAAGGACCTGGAAGAGCAGTTGAACGGAATGGACAGCGTGTTGAAGAGAGCGTATAAAATGAACATTAACAAGAGCAAAACAAAAATAATGGAATGCGGTCTTAGAAAATCAGGCGATGCTGAAGGAATTAGATTAGGTAACGAAACAATGAAGGTGGTAGATGAGTTTTGTTACTTGGGTAGTAAAATAACATGCGATGGTCGCAGTACAGAGGATATAAAATGCAGAATGGCAATGGGAAGAAAAGCATTTTTGAAAAAGAGAAATTTGCTAACATCGAATATTAATTTAAGGGTAAGGAAGTCTTTTCTGAAGGCATTTGTGTGGAGTGTTGCCTTGTACGGGAGTGAAACATGGACGATAAACAGTGCGGACAGGAAGAGAATAGAGGCTTTTGAAATGTGGTGCTACAGAAGAATGCTGAAGATTAGGTGGGTAGATCGCATAACTAATGAAGAGGTACTGAACAGAATTGGTGAGAAAAGGAATTTTTGGCATACCCTGACTAAAAGAAGGGATCGCTTGGTAGGACACATTCTTAGACATCGGGGAATCGTAAATTTAGCATTGGAGGGAAGTGTGTGGGGTAAAAATCGCAGAGGGAGACCAAGAGACGCGTATAGTAAGCAGATTCAAGTGGATGTGGGTTGCCGTTCTTATGAGGAAATGAAAAGGCTTGCTCAGGATAGAGTAGGGTGGAGAGCTGCATCAAACCAGTCTCCGGACTGAAGACCATAACAACAACAGTGTTTCATACTCTCAGAAGCCCTAAATTTAATAATTAGGCCTTGAAGGGATTAACTTCTTGGAACTTTGTGCACATTGTATTCTTGTAGCGAGTAGCAGTCGCGCTCACTCAGGACACACGGCCATATCGCCGCTTGTAGCTGCAGAGCACACATTCCACAGGTGACGTTGAAATGTTGTAGTTCAGTAGTTTACAAAGATTTACGTGGCAAACCACTTTGTCTGGAAGTGCACAGAGCCTCTGGTATCACGAAACTCGCTACAAGAACTACACTACAGGAATCACCTGAAATGCTGAAGCAAGAAACAAATTTTGGTGCCCTTTTAAGACAGCAGAATTTCACAATACTATTTACTTCAGTGAAAAGTTTACATGATTTAAACATATAGAATCACGTAACTTAAGGTGGGACCCCAGGCAGAAATCCAACTGGCGTACTTTCAGCCACAGCAGCACACGGACGGCAGCCAATCCGGTAAACGGAACTGTCCCCGCAAACAGCGCGCCCGCTCGGACGAAACAGTCGACAGCCCCACCAAGCACGCCAGCAAAGGGCCCCACCACAATAGCCACAACCAAAACAGAATCTGGCTATATAACACACAGAGACAACTATTACTATGGAAGGCATTAAAAATACAAACACAAAACACCTAAATTTGTACGCCAGAAAGTACACGAAACTTAAGAGGCTCAAAGGCATTAGTTATAGGCGTGTGAAACCATTTCTCACAAGGGTTCTTTGAAACAAATGCCAGAACAATGACTTGCAGGGGGACAAAATTTTTACCAGTTAGATAGATTAGCAACACTCAACTAGTAACAGTCAGACTAACACAAAGTCTGAGCACTTCCTTTAGCAGTTTGCAATATAATACCAGTCAGTCGTTGCGCCAGGAAACGCACCATCATGCGCACGGACAACTTCAAAATATCGTTACAGAGCCCGGAAACCATACTTGCTGGTAAAACCCTGCCCGCCGAACTCAGCCGTCCGCTTGTAGACAAACCGGAGAAGTAGCGGTAATCTTCACCACATCAGCGATCCCCGTGCCATGCTGTCGCAGACGGACACACTGACACACATGACCACCTCGCGTGTACCTTCTGGCGCACTCGTCCTTGCCGTCATCGCCGTGGTAAACATACTATCACGTGGTTACTCCTCTTTCCAGGGCAGAGCCGCATGGTAACGATATCGTGCGCCACGATCCGATAGATCGATATACAAGGAGCGATAGTGATCGCACCGGCTCAGTGACTCCCCTCAGATAAACGCTGAACATTACCTGATAGATCAACTAATTCTGACTCTGAAATTTATTAACTGACTGATTAAATTTTAGGACTTTGATTATTCAAACTATAAGATACACACAACGGAATTTTTTTTTATTGCCATTATTCTTTCACGACCTCTCGAAGCCAGCCGGCACGACTCACAAGGTTACTTTTAATACGATTTCTCTGAAGGACACACGACTATCCCTAGAATGAACTATTTTTCTTTGGTCGAACTCCGAAACATGGTCAATAGACGCTCGCTGTCTTCAACCAGGCACACTGAAGACGCTTACGGAAAACAACCGCTCGAAACAACAATTCCGATACGTCAACACAGCCGTCTGTTTCCCTTTTATGTAGGGTTTTCTGGTAGCGCCACTGGTGTCCCTGACGTGCGCTTGTGCTGCTTGGGTTGTGTTGCATTTTGGGTGGCTAGTATCCGTGTCATATTTTCGATATCCAGATGGAGGAGCGCTCCCTTTTAACGGGTCGTCACCCTGTCTCGCAGGTGAAGCTGTGGGTGACGTTCAACGACCCGTGCACGTTCGCGGAGGGCTACCAGGGCGCCGACGACGGCCGGCTGGCGCCGCGCGTCGACCTGCCGGGCGTGGCGGACTACCTGCTTGCGCGCACCGTGCTGATGGCGCACGCGCGCGCATTCCGACTCTACTGCCACCGCTTCCGGCACGCCCAGAAAGGTGACGCACACAAAACATCGCATTTTACATTCACATGCCCATTTTCAAGCGCATTTCTCGCCAACTAGGACTTTGTTTATAGTCCTTCCGGGTATGCTGACGGATACTAAGAACAAATTGGTCCGATATTTCGGCAATCCAATTGACCGCCATCCTCAGGAACGTCGCTGCTGCTGAGTCCCGTCGAGTACTGAACTGTTACAGGCAGCAGGCTGGCAGCAGTTTCGGTGACTGCTCTTCAGCCTTGTGAAACGCATATGATGACAAGAAGTAATGGACGTGATACGTGGAATAAAATTGCAGAGTTAAAACCATAGACAATGTGAGATTTCGGAGAACAGACATTAAAAAGACAATTTGACACAAGTATACATGGAAGACAAATACAAGCAAGCGGCGATAAAATACACACATATATTTATAAACCCTGTTCAGAGCCACGGTGAGGGTTAAAATTACATTGAGAGACACACACGCTCAAATCGGAGACAGTTGAACGGTGCACATGGTAAAAATTGTAAAACATGGTTGGTGAGGCACTGGTTAAAACATACCAAAAATCACTAAGCACTAACATTGGCACTGCAGCACTGTTTAAAATGGTCGAGACGCCTCCGCAGGGGTGGGTGAGGAGGGGGAGGCGATGGGAGACGGACAGGGGAAAGCGCAGAGGAAGTGGGAGGGGATTGGAGAGGGAGGGGAGTAAGGGGGAATGGGGGTTGACGAGACTCTGGGGGCGAGATAGGGGCAGCCAAGTGGAAGGGGGGAAGGAGGGGACGGGGAAAGGGGAGGGAGAGGGTCGAGCCGTATTCAGCGTCCTATATAGGCGTCGCGCGTGTGTGCGGCGCATGCGCCACCTTTCAAGGTTGCTACGTACGGGACGTGTACTAGTGGCGCCGCCCCTAGTAGGACATCGGTGCACTAGGGGCGGTGCCACTAGTACACGTCCCGTACGTAGCAACCTTGGAAGGTGGCGCATGCGCCGCACACACGCGCGACGCCTATATAGGACGCTGAATATGGCTCTACCCTCTCGCAGGCAATCATCATAGGTCGCACCACCCCTTCCTTTCGCCACCGAAACCTTTACCTCACCCTCCATGGCCAGACCCCATCCGGCAAACCAAGACCCTCCGCTACCTCGGATTAAACCTAGATAGAGATCTCTCCTGGAAACCTCACCTCAGAACCGTCCGTCAGAAAGCCCTCTCCCGTCTTAACCTCGTGAAATGCCTCTCCAGCCAGACATGGGGACTCAACCCTTCCACCATCCTATATACCTACCATTCCCTCATGCGTCCCGTCCTTTGCTGCTTCCATCCCACCTGGATCTCCGCTCCCCCCTACTATTATGAATCCCTCAAAATCCTCAAACGCCACGCCCTTCGCCTCGCCTTCCGCCTCCCTTCCCCCACGCGGATCCTTCACGACCTCATCCCATTCCCACATCTGGTCCAATTCCTTCAACACATTCGCCTCAAGTACATTCACCCACTAGTATCTCCTCTCCTCTTGGATCCCGGGCCCCTGCAACGTCTCTACTGCCACATCCTCCCTCCCTTCACCTCCACACCCACTAAATCCTCTCCGAGGAAGGCTTCCACCACCTACCTCCCCAGACGACGTTCTCCGCAACCGTCCCGACATCTATCCCTCCTTCCAACTTTGACCTCTCTGTAGATTGCCGCCCCCTGCTCCTTCCCCCTCCCCTCCATCCCCCGCTTGGCTCACCCCCTCCTTTCTCCACCTCTCCGGGAGTCCTTCCGGTCCCCATCTTCTCCCCTCCCCCACCTCCTTTCCCCTTCCCCCGTGCTTTCTCCATCCCCCACCCCCTGCAGGGCCAGTACAGTTCTAGTGTTTTAACATTTTTCAGTGCTTCGTTTATATAGTGTTTCGTCGCCCTGTGTTTTTTAACGTTGCCCACGTGCCTGTGGGTAACCAGTGTTCAGTGTTTCTTATCTCAATGTCGCCGTCACGTTATGTCTAGTCGTCTGCAGTGTGTGTTTTTTATCCACCGTGGCAATGTCTTGTTTTAACAACCATGTATGTCTATCCACTGTCATGTACTTTTAACATTCTCCCGTTTTCTAATCTTGAACTTGTAAAAACGCCGTTTTATCACCAAGTTAATTTTATATTCTATTGCCCATTGTTTTCATTCGTTCGGATGTAGAGCAGCATCATAGGGTTCTGTCAGCCTGCCTGGAACAGGGCATTAAAACACAATAAAAGAAAAAGAAAAAAAAAAAAAGCTCTACCCTTAGTACTAGACTGGACTCAGCAGGAGCGTTCCTGAGGATGACGGACAATTGGATCGCCGAAATATCTGACCAATTTGTTCTTACTATCCGGCAGCATACCCGGAAGGACTATCAAGATTTACTACGCCGGGAAAGCCTTAGGACTTTGTTGTTATTGTGGTCTTCAGTCCGCAGACTAGCTTGATGCAGCTCTCCGCGCTACCCTGTCCTGTGCTAGCCTCTTCATCAAAGAATACGTACGGCAACCTACATCCTTTTGAATCTGCTTACTATATTCGTCCCTCGGTCTCCCTCTACGATTTTATCTCCACACACTTCCTTCTAATGGTAAGTTGACGATTCCTTGACGACTCAAAATGTGTCCCATCAACCTATCCTTTCTCTTAGACAGGATGTGCCAGAACCTCTTTTTCTCCCCAGTTCTGTTGAGCCTTCCTGATTAGTTACGTGATCTACCAATCTAATCTTCATCATTCGTTTGTAACACCAAATTTCGAAAGATTCTACCATCCTATGTTTGGTTGTGTGGCCATCTTCCGTAGCATCTGTTAAAATTGATTATAAGAGGTAATCCGTCTTATGCTGACTGCAATAAAGAGATTTATTTTACACCAGACGCGTTTCACTTTTTATTTTAAAAGCATCCTCAGTGGTCTGTAAATTATACAAAATATTTGTACAGTTTGATTTCGAAACATAGATTAAAAACAGTTATTAAAAAACTATGTGCACGTTAGGCCTATGTGTTTTTAACTACTCAGGGTGTTTTTCTCTTCTTTACATCTCACCGCTTTTTCTCCGTCTTGTTGGCTGAGTTGGTTTGTTTATGGCGCGTCACTTTGTTTTAAATGGATTGCCTTCCGATTTGTTTATCACTTCACTACAGTGTGGCTATGTTGTTTTTGTCTGTTCGTTTGTTTTTCGTGTCGTTTGAGAGTGTTGTCAACATTGTATATATGTATTTATATACATAAACACAAATTAGTTCCACATGTGTGTATGAGTGAGTGTGTGCGCGAGAGAGAGAGAGAGAGAGAGAGAGACAGAGGGAGTGATAGAGTGAGTGAGTGGGTTCGGCGAACAGGATGTTCAGATGAGTAAATGCAGGTTTACTTGGGTTTTGGTGTGTGGGGGGGGGGGGGCGAGGGTACGGTCATTTGCGTTTTTGTGAAAGGTGGGGGGGGGGGAGGTTAACTTCCAGAGTATTTTTATGTTAGGTGGTCAATAAGCTTGAAAAGTGTGTTGTTTGCCAGACAAAAACAACATAGCCACACTGTAGTGAAGTGATAAACAAATCGGAAGGCAGTCCATTTAAAACAAAATGACATGCAATCTGGATGCAGTCGAAACAATTGACGTGAAGTGTGTGATGTGCTGTGATGAAACGGAAGAAACGACACAAAAACAGACGAAAATTGCTGTACACAGCCAAAAAACACAAGCCATAAACAAACCAACTCAGCCTACAAGACGGACAACAAGCAGTGAGATTTAAAGAAGAGAACAACACCCTGAGTAGACCAAATATCAAGTTAAAAACACATAGGTCTTACGTGCACAAAGTTTTTTAATGACTGTTTTTAATCTATGTTTCGAAAACAAACTGTACAAACATTTTGTGTCATTTACAGACCACAGAAGATGCTTTTAAAATAAAAAGCGAAACGCGTCTGGTGTAAAATAAATCTCTTTATTACAGCCAGCATAAGACGGATTACCTCTTATAATCAACTTCTACCATCCTTTTGTCTGAACTCCTTATTGTCCACGTTTCACTCCCATAAAATGCTACGCTCCAGACAAATGCTGTCAAAAAGGACTTCCTAACATTTGAACTAAAATTGGATGTCAACAAACTTCGCTTATTTAGAAACGCTTTTCTTCTCATATCCATTCTGCATTTTATAGCTTCTTTACTTGGACCATCAGAAGTTATTTTACTACCCAAATAACAAAACTCATCTACTATTTGTATCGACTTATTACCTAATCTAATTCCTTTTGCATCGCCTGATTTTCTGACACTACATTCCATTACCTTCGTTTTACTCTCGTTAATGTTCGTCTAATACCTTCCTTTCAAGATACTGTCCATTCCGTTTAATTGCTGTTCCAGGTCTCTTGGTCTCTCTGACAGAAGTACAATGTCATCAGCAAACCGCAAGGTTTTTATTCCCTCTCCATAGGCTTTAATTCCCTTTCCAAATTTATCCTTGCATCCCTTCACAGCTTGCTCAATGTACAGATTGAACAAAATTGGGGAGAGGTTAAAATTCTGTCTTACTCCCTTCCCAATCACTGCAACCCTTTCGTGACCTTCGACTCTAATAATTGCTGTGTGGTTTTTGTACAAGTTGAATATAACTCTTCGCTCCCTATATTTTACTCCTGTTATATTCAGAATTTGAAAGAGTGTACTCCAGTCAATATTGTAAAAAGCTTTTCCAGATCCACAAATGCTAAAAACGTTGGTTTCCCTTTCCTTTAACGATCTTCTAAGATAAGTCGTAATGTCAGTTTTACCTCGCGTGTTCCTACATTTGTCCTAAATCCAAATTAATCTTTCCCAAGGTCGTTTTCCACCAGTTTTTCCATTCGTCTGTAAATAATTCCTTATAAAACTGATCGTTCTGTAATATTCACATGTCTACACTTGCTTTCTTAGGAGTTAGAATCACTACACCCTTCTTGACGTTTTAGGGTATTTCTCCCGTCTCATACATCTTACATACGAGGTGGAACAATTTGTTTATGACTGGCACTCCTAACGATAACTGCAGTTCAGACGGGACATCATCTACTCTGGCAGCCTTCTTTCTACTCAATTCTTTTAGTGCTCTGTCAAATTCTTCTCGCACTATAGTATCTCCTACCCCATCTTCATCTTCCTCTTGTTTAATACTGCCTTCAAATTTATTTCCTTTGTATGACGTATGATTATTAAATTATTGTCCATCATAGGAATAGATTATTTTATTATATTTAGTCACAATCCGGAGCCATTTTCAAGTGTGCAATGTAAGGGAATAGACATAAATTAAAGTTTGCAACAAATTCATACATTACACATATAGGAACAAAAATTGTATGAAATTAGATACAGTATGTTAGACATACAGGAAGACCTTTTTCAACCCACTACAAGGAACATATGGATGCCCTTAGAGTAAAAAATTTAAGAAAATCCAGCTTTGCATCACACATTGCTCTCTCTGAAGATCTTTCGATAGTACATATTGCTGACAAAGGGCTACATATGTATCTCCTTCAATAACTGGAGAGTTATATCAATAAACTAAAATCACCCTACAAAATCCTTAATGAACAAACAGTCAGCACTTAAGTTTTTGTTTCAAAACTGCTAACACATTCTAGCACATAGACAGTAAAATAGATCCACCCATTCCCATTCGTAGGTTATGCCCGTCAGCAAAAATAGTAAATGTCCTATTGTTGTTCAATCTGTTTTTTTAGCATAGTCACATTAGTCATTGTCTAACCACTCTATAAATATTTTACCCTTTCATCTTTTAATCTGTATATTTGTTAATGTATCTCACCTGTTTCGTTACTAATGCAACTATACACTGGCAAAATTCAATATGATGTGTAAAGTATAATTTAGTTCCTTGCATACGTTCCATACATACGCAATGCCTCAAAACAGAGAACATTAAAAAAAAAAAAATCCCACTGACGTGTTTTACGGCCCACTTTAAATTTGTAGTTTTATAAGTTTTTGCAAACATTTTGGACCAAAATAATAATCTAAATAATAAAAAATTAATTAATAAGTGAAATACTGTTAGGAAAAAACTTTAGGTAGTGGCAGGTTCCGAACCACCGACCTTTAGCGTCATAGTTTAACGCCTTGCCCACTACGCTGCGGCTATCAATCACGAGATGAGTACTTTTAATTTCATACTATTCATGGCCGTTTTTAACTAATGCTAATATGGCATTTGTAGACACTATCATTTATCGTACGAAGAACGATGTGTTTTTGTTAATTCTTCAGTGCGCCATTGCTTTGAAATGACAACGTGTAAGTCACAATAAGAAAATCATCAAATACGCAATGCAAGATGCCGTATGCCAGAGAGAGTTCAGGGCGAGGAATGTCACGTGACATCTCCGAACGGCCGGTTTACTTTAATTCAATGGAGGGTGACAAATCTCCGTTCTTTTGCAAACATGTCTCAAATAATATGAGATATGAAAAAAACATAAGGGAGCTAAGTTATAGAGAATTTTCTTCTCTACCAATTGGGTTGTTCAATTTTCGTGTCAGATGAACGGTTCGTTTGCGATTACAATTATATTACAAACGGCTTTTTTGGTATTACTACCGTATTTTTTATCCGAAAAATTTGAAAAAGGGAGGTTCTGGTCTCTGGCGGCCTACAATCATGTCCGTAAATTTTGGTGCTGATCGGTCGAATGGTTCGTCTTAAAAACAGGGAACACGTTACGGACAGACAGACAGACGGACAGTCAGACAAACATACATCCCAAAATCGCCGTTATTTTTGCAAATATCTTTGAAACGCTACAAGATATGGAAAAAAATATAGAAGAAACATAAGAGAGCAAAGTTGTAGAGAATTTACTCCTTTGCAAATTCGGTTATTCGATTTTTGTGTCAGATGAATAGTTAAGCCGTTATTTTCATTTAAATTTCGAGCTGTCAAAAGACGATCGCAAAGGCCCGCTTTTAGTGTTACTACCGTAACGTAAAATGGACCAAAATGCTGTCATATGTGATAAACGTCAGTGGCCAGTGCACAACGTGGTTACATTTATACCTATAATAAAAACACAGTAAGCACATAAAATATAACAACCTAAAATTTCATTCTGTTTTATTCTGTTCCCAATTACTAAAGATCAGTTATGTTACCAGAACCACCATGACAGCCTAAACTTGTTGGAAATAAATGTTCTTGTATTTACTGATGATGAGTCTGCAGTGGCTTTAAAGCTAGTTATGGAATAAAAAACATCTATAACAGCAGCTGGTTGCATTTTTTAAGCAAAACAAACCGCCAATTTACGATACAGTGTGAATGTATTTGAAGGCTGTGGGTGAAAGTTTAAAGTGGTGTGAATGTAATTTCAAATCCACGAGCTCTCGGCCAAAGCCTCCTCTGGCATTGTCAGCTACGTAGCACTCACTGTGACAATGGCCGAGCATATCTCGTACAAAAGAATTAATTAGCTGTCTATGAGCACCCAATTACGTCGAACCGGGTTCTGTCACGGCTCTCGTGCTCAGCAGGTGGGTGCGCTGAACTTTATGACATCCAGACAGGCTTTTGACACTGAACACCACAAGCGGTTTCTAATGAAATTGCGTGCTTATGGAATATCTCCACAATTATGCGATTGGATTCACGATTTCCTATCAAAAAGGACACAGTTCGTTGTAATTGACGGTAAGTCATCGAGTAAAACAGAAGTGATATCTGGCGTTCCACAGGGAAGCGTTATAGGTTCCCTACTCTTCCTCGTGTTTATAAACGATTTAGGAGATAATCTGAATAACTCCCTTAGACTGTTCGCGGATGATGCTGTCGTTTATCGGTTAGTGAAGTCAACAGAGGATCAAAAGCAACTGCGAAGAGATTTAGACAAAATTTCTACTTGGTGCGAAAATTGGTAATTGACACTAAATAAAGAAAAGTGTGAAGTAATACACATGACCACTAAAAGAAATCCGCTGAACTTCAATTCCGCGCTAAATCAGTCAAACCTTAAGGTCGTAAATTCTACCAAATACCTAGGAGTTACAATTACGAACAACTTTGACTGGAGAGAACACACAGAAAATACTGTGGGGAAGGCGAACCATAGGTTACGTTTCATTGGCAGAACGCTTCGAAGATGCACCAGCTCCACCAAAGAGACTGCCTACATCACACTTGTGCGTCCTCTCCTGGAGTACTGTTGCCCCTTGTGGGACCCTCACCAGGTGGGACTGACGGAAGATATTGAGAAGGTTCAGAGAAGGGCAGCTCGTTTTGTTTTATCACGTTAAGGGGGGGGGGAGGAGCGTCACGGAAATGTTGCACGAATTGGGGTGGAAATCATTAAAAGAAAGACGTTATTCATTGCGGCGTGATCTGTTTGCGAAGTTTCAATCACCGACTTTTAGTTCTGAATGTGAAAATATTTTGCTAGCACCCACCTACTTAGGAAGACATGACCATCCCAATAAATTAAGAGAAATCAGATCGAAAACGGAACGATTTAGGTGTTCTTTCTTCCCACGCTCTATTAGAGAATGGAATGGTAGAGAAAAGTTATGAAAGTGGTTAATGAACCCTCTGCCAGGCACTTAAATGTAATTTGCAGAGTATCTATGTAGATGTAGATGTAGACACAGTGGTCACAAGAAATGCACGTATTAGCCTAGTACGGCTTCTGTGTAGCGTGGTATGCCTTGTGACACGTGAGACTCAAATTCTCAACTGGAATAAACAGGATAGACGTAGAGTCTTTGCTCGTAATCGACGTTTGAGCGCAGTACACTGAAATGAAACGATAATTGATTTGTAGGCACATGGGGAGTTTTTCTGAACGTGTGTGGTCAACGTGCCGAGTCCACCGTGCGGCTGAAAGCTCGAAGACGGCACTTGTGCATACGAGGCGTATGCTTTCACGTGTTACACGCGATCGCAGTGCGCTCCTGCGACAGCTGATGGCTGTATCAGGTTTTGGAATCACACTGTTTAAGAAATAAAAGAAGTGAAATATATGCTTTAGCTCCATTAAAACGCACATTTCCGCTCTTGTGCATATGTTAGTCATTTTGTTCGGTCTGTGACATAGGCCTGAATAAGTAACTACTTCAATATCTGTGAACATGCACTTTCCTAATTTTCATGTTCAAAAAATCAAAAGTTTGTAGAGCTTATGAAACTTAACTACGGGGTCATCAGTCCCTAAACTTACAATCTACTTATGAACTGGCTTATACTGAAGACGGCAAAAGCATCCATGCCCGAGTGGGGATTAGAATCCCCAACCGCAGCGGCCGTGCAGTCTGTCACTGGCACGCCGCAGACCGCTCGGCCACTGCGGCCGGCTTTTCATGTTCAGTCAAGGGAGCAGCGACTTATAAAAGTTTCATGGCCGACTGTGCGATATAAAATTAGAATAGGCAAAAATTATTGCATCATTGTCGGTTTTAAGTAAAACTTGCGAGTGTGGCCAGTCTTATGTCGGGCAATCAGTACGAACTGTTGAACAACGAAGGAAGGAACATGAAAGGTTTTATCGTTAACGGTACCCAGACAAATCTGCCTTAGTTGAGCATGTTTTAGTAAGCGGTCATCGCATCAAATTTGATGAAACTGCCGCCGTGGCTCGCATGAACGACTTCTGGGACAGAATTATTAAAGAACCCATCGAAATTAAGACATATGATAACAACCTTAACAGAGACGGCGGCCTGCAGCTCAGCGCGGCGTGGGATCCAGCGATCGCACAGTTAAAACGGGCGCATCGAACACCGACTGAAAGCTTGCCCATATATGGCAAGAGCACTAGAGACGTCACAGCCGGCATGTAGTGTATACAAGCCCGTATTTGCAGCCACTAGGCAGCCAGTACCACTTGACAGTGGCCAAGAAGTGCTTGGCCGCAAGCTCGTGGAGTTTTAACCACCATACGCGGACGGAAACCCGAGAACTTTTTATTCAATACTTTCAGGCCATTCTCCTCGATCACTGTTACTATTCAGTAGTAGAATCTTTAGAACGTGTAAAATAATGCGCATATTTAACTCCAAGTGAGGTGTGAACTGTTGTGTTCATAAAACCAAAGAAACACTGTCATCAGTGGATGCGAACTTATATTTGTATAACATCGAATATTATACAGAAAACTTCTATAAAATTAATAAGAAAACCTTTAAGCCTATCTGAAAACCCGAATGTGAGACTGGAATAGCCGACACTTGTCGTTATCAGTTTCACAGCCCTCAACGCTACTGCAAAAATGTTCAAATTTTTGTAAATCTATGTGACTTAAGTTCTTTGGTTATGTCCTTAGGCTTACAAACTACTTAAACTAAGTTAAACTAATCTAAGGACAACACACACACACCATGTTCAAGGAAGAATTGGCATCTCCAACGACGGGCAACCGCGCGCTCTGCAGCAAGGCGCCTTAAAACGCTCGGCCAGTCCTCCCCGGCAACGATCCTGCCTGCGCTACGCCAGGAACACAATTAGTGAGTCTCCCAACACACATGATACCAGTGTTGGTATACTACTGGTAGATACGTCGTTTACCGACATTTAATTATATCAAATCATATAAAGAATAATTAGTTTTGACGGATCGTCAGTGCACCGTGTCCCTGAAATGCATATTTTCATGGTACGAAAATTCTTTAATCACATAAGACGTTTCGAGTCATTTTATTACAAGAAATAGTACCTATAATGACCGGTTTTTGAGAGATTCTCAATTTACTCAGTTACTTTGACTTGTTTTGAAATGACTTATATTCAGAAGACCTAAGTTATATACACAAAACCCATAAAATATGAGCTTCTAATGACCAATGTGGCGTCCTCATCTTTCTGCACATGGCGTCCTCCTCCCCGGGTAGACTGGTGTGACGTGTGCAGCCTTCTCCCATCTTATTGTTAAATGTTAAGAGACACGTTACGAATTTCTGGCATGCTTGATACTGCCCCAACACTTTGGGAAACACTCCACAACGTGTGACTGGGACATTGTGACGTCAGAAACTCTTCACGTTGAGCACACGTGTTCAGATACACGCTACGTGTGCCGACGGCTTTATCCTGTCTCTGGAATCAAGGCCAATGATCCTCTTAGTACAGATGCACACCAGGCTCGAACTCTAGAGGGAATCGGATCGGCGCCAGTAACGAGGACAATGGACCGGTGGGGAGGGGGGGGGGGAGGGAGCAGTATTTCAACAGTGTGTGGATAAATTGAGAATTTGTGTCCGACGGAAGGCGTGCTAGGTTATTACATGCAATGTTGGTGGCCACTGTGTCCGGATTGCATTATGGTCAGCTTTCCTGTCCAAAGAGCAGGAAACCCTGGTTCTAACCCCGGTATGGAACAAATTTTCAACTCTATCCACTGATGTAATGCAGGGCCCACTGGCACCTAGTGGCTTATTTATTGAAACTTCCTGGCAGATTAAAATTGTGTGCCGGAACCGCAAGATTCGCAAGAGAGCTTCTGTGGAGTTTTGAAAGTAGGAGGAGAGGTACTGGCGGAAGTAAAGTTGTGAGGCGGCATCGTGAGTCGTGTCGGGATAGCTCAGTAGGTAGAGCGTTTGCCCGCGAAAGGCAAAGGTCCCAGGTTCGAGTCCCGAATCCGGCACACAATTTTAATTGGCCGGGAAGTTTCATATCAGCGCACCCTCCGCTGCAGAGTGAAAGTTTCATTCTGGAATAGATTTTATTTCTTCATTAATCATGGTTGCAGGATCAAAATGGTGTTTGTTTTTTCGAATATATTGCCTGATGACAAAATAGTCAAATAGTGGAGCCCCATTGTCAGTCCGACGCTAGGTGCCTCGCCGTTGCTGGTTCTCTATTGACAACACAGTAACGCTTCGCTTCCGGGCTCCTTTTATTCTGCCTGGCCAGTCTTCTCTGACGTCTGGTGATCAGTTGCACTGTATGTAGGCTTGTCCAGAGACTGTTGATGGGAACTGCAATTGCTGCAGGTCGCATCGGCATCACCCTGTGCTGCACGTGGTTCGAGCCCGCCACCAATAGCGAGGAGGACCAGAGGGCGGCCGAAACGGCCCTCCAATTCCAGGTAAGTGCATTCCATCACTGCTTACCGCAACATCTTTTCTACTTCTGCATGAATTTGCTACAGAATTTCTCTATCACCTCGTTTACATGGGCTCTCAAAACCGGATTTCGTAAACCGATTTCCCAATTCCGCTTTTGGTTGTTCATGTAAACACTCCAAAATCGATTCTGGAAATCAGCTTCTCTAAAGCGGTTTTCCAGTTCCACAATCGATTTTCGTGCCCATGTAAACGCAACCGTTTTTGAAGCGTTCTTGGCTTGTCAGATTTTGTTTTCTTGTTAAGAATTGTCGACACATATGGAAAGAGTGATATTTTCTAATGTGAAATAAGAGTATAAATATTAGAGAGAACATAAATCTGTGTTTTTAAATAAAGAAAAATAACGAGTGTGCTGACTAAATCAGGAACTGAATCAGCTGTTTTCATCCGCCATATTAAGTGGGCGAGGAAATCCCATTCAGGCTATGCCATGTAAACACGGCAGCGAAAAACGGTTTACGAAAATCGGCTTTTGTCTTCCGGAAGATGTGTTGCTTGTAAACGTAGTGAATGGGTTGCTGTTTGGTGAAACTGCTTTAAGTACGAGCTGATGCATCCGACATTTGCTATAGGATGTGTTGCGTCACGGCACTTTAGCACTACATTATGGGTGGTTGTGTTGCCATAAACTGCTCAAATCATTCCAGAGTTGGCTACAGAATGTTTAGTTTCCCGAGAGATTCTAAGGAAAAAAATAAATAAATAAAAGGATCATTAAATGTCGGCGTAAAAACTGGGAACCCGAACTGAGCGCACAATTATGTATTGTAAGTAAATAATATTTATTTTTACGACTTGAAGCAATATTTAATAGTAAAAATCGTCTGTGACATTCGAACGTAAGTTTTTGTTTAGCTCTTTTGAAAGTACTACCTCTTAATAGAGAAGCTGCCTGTAGGGAGTTAGCAGCCGCAAAATATCATAACACAGCAAAACATTCCAGAACATACAGTTTTTAGAGCAGAATATGTGTGTCTTATATAGTATATTGAGAAATACACCACATCAAAAGGTTTTGTGCTGACATTGCACAAATTGTTTAGGATCATCTATTACGTTTTGGCGATAAAGTATTACAAACACTAAATCGGAAAATATAGATATACCGGCAAAAAGTTTAGTTACGACTGTGGCAGAGTACTGTGATGATACAGGCAACTATCGTTGATTGCTATTTGTGGCATTTCGAAGTTTTAGTGTTATAACTTGTAGTATACAATTTGAAAGAATATTACCTGGTGTTTTATCACAAAATGCACCCTCAATTCAATTTCTTATTTAAGTGCCAATATTGACGCTTATCTATAAGAGACTATAACATAACTGATACAGAATACTGAATAAATTTTGATTATGGCTTCGGCGGCGTAGTGTGCTAATGTTGGCAACGAAATGTTTGCTTTAGAAGGATTATTAAATTACTGACAAGACAAGGGTACTGTAACGCACAAAAACCTGTCAACCTTAGAGAAGGAACAGAATTACTCGTTTCAAAGTGTTCAAATGTTTGTAGAACTTATGGGACTTAACTACGGGGTCATCAGTCCCTAAGCTTACAAACTACGTATGAACTAGCTAAGACTAAGGACGGCACAAATATCCATGCCTGAGGGGGGATTCAAACCCCCGACCGTAGTGGAATTACTTGTTTATTTCATGATCGACACAAAGGATTATTCCCCTCATTATATACGATTAGGTTTTCAAATAGCAATCAACGGTTGTTGCCAACATCGACTCCGTGTGTCTCTACGACCGTAAACTTTAGATTCTGTGCGCTAATATTCTTTTTCGTTTTAGTGTTTGTTATACATTCTGAAACTTTCTCAATAACGTTGTAGAAGTACATTCAGCAATGTGAATACGAAATCCCATGTGGTGTATTTGTCACAGCAGACAACAAACATATTGCAAGATGGCAAACAAACATCGCATATTGACCATCACTAATCAAATACAAGCCAAAATCGCTTAAAACTTTTATCTAGATGACCAGTTTCGGCAGAATTAAACATAGTGAGCGATTTTTATCACAAAAATATATATGATTCTTGCGCATTCTTTCTTTTTTCGGACAGCAAAGAAAAGCAGCAATAAGTAAAGAAAACGCGAGATTTTTGTGTCTAACCCATATGTAGATGTAAACAAGAGCTGAATGCAAGCTTAAAGTAGCACGGTCTAAGGCACACTTCTAAAATATTTCACTAAAACTGTTCGCATAAGCTATGTATTGTGTTTAGCATTGGCAGGGAATGAAAATGGCGGCTGCGTCAGCCTATGGTTTTAGGAGCTCTAATTAAACAGCTTCATTTGCGTGACACATCGACTGACGCAAGAAGGGTGGAAAGCAGCCTCGATGTGATGACAAACACTCAAGGGGGATTATCGGCAAAATTATCATAGAAAGCAATTTATTTTTCCGTCACAATTGCCATATTTAGGAGTTGGTAACTAGTTTCGGACTTAATCGTCCATTTTCAAACCGTTGGCCTACAAAAAGAGAGTTACAAGCATTAAGTTACACTGTTCATATTAAAAAACCACAAAACCAGCAGTTGGTATTGATGCTTATAAAGTCACATTTGTAGGTTTACCTTATTCCTACCGTAATAATACAGTTCACGAAGCAAATGACTGATAAAATCTGTACGTTATCCACTATTAATACATAATTACATTGAAAATTAAAATCGGTTAAAATAGATGATGCATCAACGGGCCTTCAACGTGTACTGTGCATGCCAACGTGTTGGCACCGTTATAGAAGATTAAAAATAAGATACATCGACGTCTTTACATAAAATTATGGTATTGGTCTTGTAACGTCACAACTGCGTCCACCTAATCCTCGATGGGCGAAGTTGCCGTTATATTTTATTTGCTGCTTAATCATTTAATAATTGTTCCAATGATTTGACGGTTTGGGATGCGGAAAATTACTAGGTTGATCCATAACAATAAACTTTGTTAACTTCCTTTATTATGGACGACAAATGTTAAAAACTCTTCCTTTAACTACACTGATTAAATAACCGCGTGCCACTACGATGAATGTGTACAAGTACACACTGAAACATTTCAATATGCAACTGCAACCGAAACTCATATGCGAGACGACTGATGGGCAAAACTTTAGCCATAGCTAAACGCGGGTTACGGACTCACTGTCGACGTGCTACTACATTGCTCTGCGGTCGGCGAGAGACTGCCGCACACCGGCCAACAAACAAGAAACGTTCCAACCTAAGCATTGTCACCCAGCAACTATCGCTGCACGCCAACGATAACTACTGTTCGACCAAAACGTACCAAAGAGGTTACTAAGCTAAAACCCTGTATCCTCACAGTCTCCAAAACGACCAGCGTCATAATTTAGGTATTAACAGGAAAAAGTAAAATATTAAAAATGTATAACAGAAGGTCTCCGGCAGCGCCACATACCGGCGCTCCCGTCGAGGTAGTTCATGAGCAAAATTATGCTGTAAACGAACGTCAATGATATAGTCCTATAATTTTGCGGATCACTTCTATCGTCTTTCTTGAATATTGGAGTGATCTGTGCAACTTTCAAGTCTTTGGGTTCGGATCTTTCGTAGAGCGAGCGGTTCTATATGATAACTAGGTATGGGGCTATTGCATCAGCATATTCTGAAACGAGCCTAATTCGTATACAATCGGGACCGGGAGACTTGCTTTAAGTTGCTGTAGTACTCCAAGGACATGTACTTCTAAATTATACATGCAGGCAGCTGTTCTTGATTTGAATTCTGGAGTCTTCTTTGGTGAAGCAATTTGTGTTTAGCAGGTCTGCTTTAGCACGACTTTCAACACTAGCATTACCATTGTTATCGCGTAGTGAAGGTATTAATTGTGTTTTGCTGCTTGTATACTTAATACACATAAAAGAGTTTCTTCCGATTTTCTTCCAAATTTCTTGACAGGGTTTCGTTGTGGCAACAATTAAAAGCGCCTCACATTGAAGTTCGAGCTAAATTTCGCGTTTATGTAAAAGACTACCAGTCTTGGTGTTTGCGACTGAATTTGGCATGATTTCTTCTTTCTTTTGCGAGAGTGATTTATCCTGTTTTATGAACCATGGCGGGTCAGCCCCCTCTTTTGTTAATTTGTTTGGAATAAATAGCTGTCGACATTATTTCTTTTAATGTAAGCGACATCTGATCTAAACGAGACAGTATCTTCAATCATGTTAAATAATTTGGCTACGATGTCTTCGATGAATCTTTGTGTAGGTTTTTGGATGGGTACCAGTGTATAAAACTTACAAATAGGCAAGCATGTATTTGGGATGCTGGACACTATAATTATTGTCAGCGAAATAACATTACACAGAGATTCACCGCAATATTCTGATGATGTAGGAACAAAACTGAATCCTGCCATATAAAAATAGCGGCAACAATGTGACCAAGGCTGGATTGTAATACCATCGTCATCGATCAGAGAAGACAATTTCCGATCGAGAACCACTGCGACTTCCATCGAAAGATGCGCATATCAATAGGCTGTGTTCATTCCATCGTTCGAAGTCACGTGCCGTATGACAAGTTTTATTCATGATTGGCTCTGCGATAAGAAATCTGCGCGCAAAAGAGCAAGTGTTTTGCCCAAGAAGACAAAGAGGAGTAGCAAATTCGACAATTAAGCACAACTATTGTTTTCCCGACGACTGCATACGACATAAGCTTTGCTTCACTTGTTTTAATGGGCCGTTCCAGATGTTGCACCGTGCAGTTCAGATCTTCTCGGCAAGCACAGGAACTTCTGCGGGAAAAGAGATTTTGAAACGTTGAGGACCTTCTCACGGAGGTCTGCGAGGCTTGAATGATTATTCTGAGAAATATATTAGCTAGTTTTCATCTTCAGAAGGAAAGAAACGAACTGCTAGACCTTTTTAAACGAATTTACAAACTTCAGCCGGACACATCATCATTAAATACAATATTCAGGTTACAAACAAAAAAAAAAGTTTATACTTTAGCTGTTATCAACTCATTCCACTGATTCCGACATAGATTCATGAAAGTACAAAATCCTCATACAAACTGTTTCATTTCTAAATTGGTTCCATTCCATTGTAAAACCATTGCGACTACAACCATGACACTACCGGCGCAGAACTAGAAAGGAATCTCTTGGTGAAATTAAACAGAATACGTACGGGACAGGATCGCTGTGTGGGCTCACTGCATAAACGGGGTTTTGAGGAGTCTTCAGGAAGTGACTGTGGAGCCTTGAAACAATCAGGCACATCAGGGAAGAGTGCCCTTTGAGAGCCTTCCAAGGACATGCAATGATTTAATGAAGGCTGACCCTGCAGCGCTGACCTGGTTTAGGAACTTTGATATTAAAATTTATATAGCTTTTTATTTTATTTTATTTATTTATTTATTTATTTTTTTTATACAGAGTGAATCATCTAACACTTGCACCACAAATATTTCGGAAACAGAAAGTGCGATTGATGTGCGGTTTTCACAGAACGGATTGGTAGTCAGCGGCTGGTATTTTTAGCCAACAAACAAATTGCAATATTACGTAGAAAGTGTATTTTTTATGCAAACATAGAGTTTTGTTTAATGGAACAATGGTTGTTTCTATCATGCACTGGAATTTTTGACACCAGCTGTGTACAAAGAATTTTGAATGACATTTTTATCACTTTTAGTTTGGCAGCTACAACCGTTCAGATTTTCGGGGGCGGAGACTGCGATAGCGTAGTTGACTGGCCGAGTGGCTAGCTCCTGGGGCACGGCCCACTGTCTCATAACCACCAGCCAGTCAGCTACACTGTCGTAGCCTCCGCCCCCAAAAGTTTGAATGGTTGTAGCTGCTAAACAAAAACATGATTAAAATGTCATTCAAAATTCTTTGTACACAGCTGGTGTCAAAAATTCCAGTGCATGGTAGAAACAACCATTGTTCCATTTGATAAATTGTATGTTTGCATGAAAAATACACTTTCTAGGTATTTTTACAATCTGTTATTGGCTAACAATACGAGTCCTTGACGACAAATCCATTCTGTGAAAACCGCACAGCAATCGCACTTTCTGTTTCTGCAATATTTACGGTGCAAGTGTTAAGTGATTCACTCTGTAAATTATGACCTGTAAAAGTATTATCTGTTTTTATATTAACGCTGCATGTAAGCCATACGAAAAATAAAATTAAATCTATTCGATTGTGATGTGCGGTACATTAATCAGTTGTGAATTTATTCAAATAAAGCAGTCTCGCTTGCACATTGTTCTTTTTTTATTTATTTATTGTTGAAAATGACGCGCTTCGTAGTGAACAAACATCCGTCAATACTGCCGCAAAAGGGCATAAATACGCAAAATTTATAAGGAACCATATTACTGTGTTATTGTATTTGCCACATGACAACAGGAGAGTATTTCGAAATAATTTTCGTGTTTGTGTCTTTGTGTGGCAATAATCACGGATGGTAGTTCACCAGGGTATTCAAACGCTCGATCCCTTGCGAGAATCCAGTATAGGCTGTGAGCAAGAGGAATCAATGGGCAAGGGGCTAGAAGATGAGAATTTGGAAGGGAATCGTGCCTGGATAGCTTAATTGGTTAAAGCGTCCGCTGGCCCGAAGCGGGAAATTAGAGTTCAAATCCGGGTGCAGCAAAAATTTTCAACTTTTTTATTGCAAAACCTCGAAATGATCAAAATGTTTCAATATTTCGATTTTGTTATTTTAAAGACTGTGTCTATGACGATAAACGTGTCGTTGTTCACAAATTAGATATGAAAGTCAGTCGTACCACTTATTGTAGTGATCGAGTTCCTGCTTTCACCTTGGAATCTAAGTACCGATTAGCTATTCAACTTGATCGGCTCCTGATTTATACGAATAAGATCTTTTGTTGTTGTGGTCTTCAGTCCTCAGACTGGTTTGATGCAGTTCTCCACGCTACCCTGTCCGGTGCAAGGATCTTCATTTGCGAACAAGAACGGCAACCCACATCGTTTTCAACCTGCTTATTATATTCATCTCTCTGTCTTTCTCTGTGATTTTTACCCCACATACCTCCTTCTAATGCTTAGACGACGATTCCTTTATGTCTCAGAATGTATACCATCAACCTATCCCTTCTCTTAGTCTGGATATGTCAGAAATTGGACCTTAAAGTAGCGTTTTCAATTAGTGTCTAATAAAATTTTGAGGTTATTCAGGTGCAACTGCTTTTATCTAAATCTACATAGCTACCCTGCAAGTCACATTGAAGTGCTGAGCAGAGGGTTAATCAAAAGTCTTTTATGATATTTCTCTACAGTTTCATCCTCTATAGCTCGCGGGAGAAAGGAACATTCTGTTTTCAATCTGATTTCTCTTATTTTATTATGATAGTCATGTCTCCCAAAGTAGTTAGGTGCTAACAAAATATGTTCGCATTCGAACGAGAAAGTTGGGGAAAGAATTTTCGTAGCCTTTGTTTCGTCTTTGGATCTATGTGTTCTTTCAAGTTTAAGTTGTCATTCCTAGGTATTTAGTTGAATAGACTGCCTCTAGATTTGACTGATTTATCGCGTAACTGAAGTTTAACGGATTTCTTTTAGTGGTCATATGGATGACTTCACAATTATCATTATTGAGGGTCAATTGAAAATTTTTGCACCATGCAGATATGCTATCTAAATAGTTTTTCAGCTGCTTTTGATTTCCTGGTGACTTTACTGATGAATGACAGCATCAACCACGAGCATTCTAAGAGGGCTACTGACAGTGACTCCTAAATCGTTTATAAAAATAAGAAGCTGCAGGGCCACTATAATATCTCCTTGGGGAACACCACATATTACTTATATTTTATTCGATGATTTTCCGTTAGTTACAACGTACTGTATCCTTTCTGACAGGAAATCACGAATCCAATCGCACATCTATGGCGATATACCATAAGCACGCAATTTGATTAGAAGACGCTTGTGAGGTATGGTGTCGAAAAACTTCCGGAAATCTAGAAATACGGACTATTTGACATTCCTTGTCGCTAACACTCATCACATCATGTGAATGTGTGTTTCACAAGAACGACACTTTCTGAATCCGTGTTGATTATTGATTGTGATATCAGTGAAATGAAGGCACAAATTCCTTACAGGCAACCCGGATGTTAAATGAGTAGAACGAGAATCGTCCTTTAACAGAAATACTAAAAGGCTGTAGCATCCATCTGTAGCGAAAAAAAAAAAAAAAAAAAAAAAAAAAAAAAAAAAAAAAAAAAAAAAAAAAGGCCAAGCCACCCACATTCATCGACGGAGCTTTTTCTGTGTTTCGATCTGTGTTTGTGGGAATGATTTGTGCCAAAATTCTGCTGTAGTTTTAAATGATCTGGGAGGTCTTTCAAAGAGTAATGCGAAACCGAGGCTCGGCTCTTCCACGTGCACGCCGATGATCGATTACAAGCAAATTCGTTTTTCCTCCGCCAGCGAAATTCCCTGCGGTTTTCCGTTTATAACGACGAGCAGTTTGTGGTTATGTATTGATGTGTGCCACTCCCCACATGAAAGTACACAGCTTCGCGGTTGTTTATGAACACATTGTAGCGTACAGACGTTATGTTTAATGTTAATTGGCAGTTCGTAGCAAACAGGATGCTATATGAAATGTCTATCTACACTATGTAAGTATTGTTGTCTCAAAGATATCAATTTGAAACTCATAAAACTTGTATAAAAGATAACTAACATAGGTTCTTTGCAGGCGTCATTTGAAAATTGCGTAAGCCGAAATGGCCGTTGTGAAACAATAAAAATCATTGCAACATACTGGGAAATTCTCATTTATTAAAATCTCTTATTACGACATATTTCATGCTGCGGACCCTACAATGAGAAAAATGTTTTACAATTAGTGTTTAAAGAGGCAGCAACCAGGTGCAGTTTACATGGTTTCATTATTACCGGGTTAGAGTGCTTTTGCTCTTGCTTAGATCATGTTGGTGGCCCTACATGTTCAGTCCTACACCAGTATCCGAAACCGGTAATTGTAAAACCATTTCAACTGCAAGTGGTTGATGCTTCGTTCTAAACCAAGTATTTTGCCAGTTGATAGTCATTTCGTTATTTATACGTTAATTGCAGTAAGCTTTTAAGGAACCAGAGTAAAATAGTCGTAAGGACGGTGTTTATTTTGGCGACCTAATCCACACAATCCCTGTCGACTACGACAGCTTTTCAAGTATGATAAGATAAAAGATGAGAGTCAGAGAGAGAGAGATAAATGATACTATCACACATAACAACAATGGCTTCTAGTGTCACATTGCACGACATGAGAAATTCTGTGCTGGAGGAAATTGTGCCGCGCGCAATGCTACAGTATATGACATTATAAATCATGTTACTCTACATATGCGCGTATATTTCAAGACATGAAACTTCCTGGCAGATTAAAAGTGTGTGACGAAACGGCATTCAAACCCAGGACCTTGCCCTTTCGTGGACAAGCGCCTTACCGACTGAACTACCTGGGCTCGCTTCACGGCCCGTCTTCAGTACATTACTTCCGGCAGTACCTAGCCTCCTAGTTTCCAAACTCACAGAAGTTCTCCTACGGACTTTCAGGAACGAGAATTCCTGGAAGAAACGATAAGATAGAAACATGGCTTAGCCACAGTCTAGGCGTGGCTAAGCCGTGTATTCACAACATCGACTCCTCTAGGGGTGCTAGTCCCGTAAATTTCGTGGAATTTCAATGAAGTTTTCGATTGTAAGAAGCGAGATACTGGCCATGAAGCGTGCCTCGATAGTTTTTTGGGATCCGGCGCAATAGCTCAGTGCTTCTTGTCAGATCGCTAGTCCTGTAATAATAATAATAATAAAAAAATTAAGCCCCAAATTCAACGCTCAACACAGAACAAAATCGATCTAACGACCGCACAGGACGAAACTACACGTGAGGGAAGGAAAAATTGGTAAAACGCTTGCTCGCCAAAGGCAACGGTCCTAGGTTCAAAATGTCCAAATGTTTATAAACCTATAGGACTAATCTGCTATGGTCATCAGTCCCAAGACTTCAAAAACCTACTTTAACTTACACTAAGTTTAATTCTCTCCACATTTAATGGGTTGGGACAAGAGAGATAATATAGTGTTAGACCGAAGAAAATTCCAGCAGCTGGTTTATATCTTTTCAAGTAAAGCCAAAATGGTGCTTCACTAGCATCATCTTCAGGCTCCCATCATGTGACTGTTGCAAATTACAGAATGAGGGTTGTAACGTGAATAGTGGCAACTATTTATTCACAACCTATACATAAGCGTTACATACTGTCCATACAAGATAAATCAATCAAAAGTGAAAGCTGTAAACTCCACAAAATACCTAGGAATTACTATTACTCCAAACTTAAACTGGAAAGAACACGTAGATAATGTCGTGGAAAAGGCGAACCAGAGACTGCGTTTTATTGGTAGAACCCTTAAAAGATGCAACAGAACTACAAACGAAACTATACACCACGCTTGTCCGTCCATTTTTGGAGTATTGCTGCCCAGTGTGGGATCCTTATAGGTGGGTTTGACGGAGGACATCGAAAGAGTCCAGAGAAGGGCAGCTAGTTTGTTATTGTGACGATACAGGGGAGACAGCGTTACGGAAATGATACAGGATCTGGGATGGTAATCATTACAACAACGGCGCTTATCGCTGTGGCGTGGGCTACTTACGAAACTCTAATTGCAACATTCTCCTCCGAATGCGAAAATATATTTTTGACTCCCACTTACATAGGTAGAAATGACCATCAGAATAAAATACGGGAAATCAGAGCTCGAACGGAGACATTCAGATGCTCTTTCTTCCCGCGCGCTATTCGAGAATGGAATGGAAGATGAATAGTATAATTGTGGTTCGATGAACCATCTCCAAGGCACTTAAATGTGATTTGCAGAGTATCCCATGTACATGTTCAAAGAAGAACCCGTTGCCAGCGATGTGGAAGGTGTAGTATACCGTTAGCAGATCCTATTCGGTTGACAGTGCGAATGGAGCGGTCTGCCGCCCACGGTGGCCAAGCGGTCTGCGGCGCGTCAGTCACTTTCTGCACGGCCACTAAAGTCGGGGGTTCGAATCCCCCCTCGGGCATGGATATTTGTACCGTCCTTAGTAGTAGATAGTTCATAAGTAGTTTGTAAGTTTAGGGACTGATGATCCCGTAATTAAGTCCCATAAGCTCTACAAACATGATATTTTTTTTTTTTTTTTTTTTTTTTTTTTTTTTTTTTTTTTTTTTTTTTTTTTTTTTTTTTTTTTGAACGGTCTACTGCCTGTCAAATCTCTGGAACAGTTCTGAAGCGAATGCCACGAAGTGATTCCTCCATCTTCGGAATCAAATCAAACTCATAAGGACTTAATTCCCGGCAGTATGGTGGATAGTACTATACTTCTCCAGTGCCATCGATTGTGATGAAGTTGTCCTAACGTAGTACGTTCCTCGGCGGGAGACCGTCAATGCACAGTATTACTGTTCGTTTTTGGGGCATCACCTGCGACCAGCTTTTCGAAAGAAGCGGCAACACCTTCTGCACTTTTTCCACGACAATGCGCAGGCGTATTCAGCGCAAGCTGTGGCTTCTGTATTCGGTCGATGGTACTGGGAAGTATTGTAGCATCCCTGGCATTAAGTCCTTGTGACTGATTGATTCCAAAGATGAAGGAACCACTTCGTGGCATTCGCTTCAGAACTGTTTCGGAGATTCGACAGGCAGTATATCGCTCCATTCGCACCATCAGCAGAACAGGCTCTGTTAACGGTATACCACGCCTTCCACATGGCTGGCAACGGGTTCTACACAACGCTGGTGACTACTTTGAAGGACAGTAACAGGAAAACAGATACAGAAAAAAATTTATTATGCAAAAATCCACAACTGTTAAAGTACTTTTCTGTATAGGTTCCGAAAGTTTGTAGGCAGTTATCAAAAAATGTTCAAATATTTGTAGAGGTTATGGGACTTAACTACGGGGTCACCAGTTCCTAAACTTACAAACTACTTACGAACTAGCTAACACTAAGGACGGCACAAATATCCATGCCTGAGGGGCGGGGGGATTCGAACCCACGACCGCATTGGCCGTGCAGACCGTGACTGGCGCGCCGCAGACCCCTCGGCCACCGCGGCCAGGCAGGCAGTTAGCGTGGTCAAAATTTTTGTAAGCCTTCTTCTTTCCGCCTGTGTATTCAACATTGTGATAACAAGTTCTTTCAGCTCTTCACCATCGTTGAAGTGTTGACCACCAAAGACAGATTTTAGGTTAAGAAGAGATGAAAGTTGCTAGGAGCGAGGTCACGGCTGTACGTAGGATGATCAAACAGTCCTAGTGAAATTGGCGTAAGAGTTGTGTGGTCACATTCCCCATGTGATACCCAAGTTTCATCCTCTGTGACTATTTATTGTAGCGTGTCAAAAAGTGAAGTGCACTGCCCGTCCGTTGTTTTTTATGTACCCAACGTGAGAAAAGTTTTCGAAATTTAAATTTTTCAGTAACAGTTTAATGAATTAGTGGCTGTGAGATTTGCGGAACATCCATAGCAAGGGCACTGAGTGTAAACTTATGACTGAATTCTGAAGATGTCCGGTGGAGCTCTGGACGAAACATTAGGAGAAAGAGTTTTATGGACCACGGTCTTAACTTACTTTGCCTTTAGAAAACGAATCACAGATCTGATTTCACACGCGGCGGCATTTTCAACTATGGCTGACGTTATAAAGAAGCAGTACAAAGCACACGTTGGCAGAGCGACCTGAAAATAGCGTACATGTCTTCTCCTTGAGTCAGAGTAACTGCCGCGCATTCTCGGTGTGGTGTCGCACAAGTACAAAGTGCGCGCCACCTACTTTCGCCGCGCGCCGCCATGCACGCACGGCGCGGCGTTCTCACGACGACAGCCACGAGCTCCCTCTGCTGCAACCCCGCTCGTGGCCACCACGGAAAGACACCGGTCACTTGGGACTGAGTTAGCAACCAGTTAGGACCTTCGTAATCAGACAGGCACCAGTGAAGACTTTGCTATCGTACAGGCACTAGGCAGGCCTCTAACAACTATGTATCAACATTCTGCAGTACTATGTAAAAGCTAAGTATTGTTACATTCTGTGCAATATATATCTCTTTCTAATTTACTCTAGTGTATATAGTTTCTGGCTGCTCCCCTCCGTACCTGTACCAGCGTGCTATTTTTGTTCCTGTGTCGGGCTCATTCCATTCGGCCACCGACACCTACGACGAGGCTGGGACACAAAAGCGGCGACGAAGTTGGGACACAAAACTCGGAACCGGGATCGTAGATCTGCCGCAGATAGAAATGGAAACGGAACTTACTTTGTGGACAACCCTCGTATATTAATGTTGTCAAGAAAGATTATAGAATACAAGAAATGTATTCGCAATTCCGAAAACTAATCAGCATCAGCTGTATGGTGTAATGGTGACATATGAAAATTTGTGTCGGACCGGGACTCGAACCCGGATTTCCCATTATCGCGAGAGGTCGCGTTGCCATTACGCTACCCGCGCACGCTTCCCGGAACGACCCAAACCTTTATATCTGAAGGACATTTGATTAGTTCTATCAATAAACAAGGACACTGCACATCGTATTTAAAAACAGTCATAGCAAGGCTTGCGACAAATGTACTAATAAAGTCTCACCCTGTGCGGGAATTACGTCATAGAATGTCCGATCACTCTTGGGCAGTAGACAATGTGTGGCGTATGAAGGTTTGGATCGTTCCGGGAAGCGTGTGCGGATAGCGTAATGGTAACGCGACCGCTCGCGATAAGCGGGAAATCCGGGTTCGAGTCCCGGCCCGGCACAAATTTTCATCTGTCACCACTAGCTGAAAACCCGGCGTTGCCCAGGTATTTATTTATTTATTCCTTCCATTTTTCAGCCATATATTTATTTGTATAAAGGCTGTATGTCTGTAATATCTCTTGGGAATACAATTAGTAGTAAAGAAGTAATAGATTAAAAGTTGTTGTGTGATGGGGCTGTTTTCCACGAACCTTACTGTTTATGTGCTCATATCTCATAAACTACCTGTCGTACTGTGATACAACTCAGAAGATACACTCAACTATATGCGTCTATACTGTCTGTAAAATTTCCTGTGGCTACCATTTGTGGTGTACAAATTATAAATTGTAACGTCATACCGAATCCCGTAGTTTTACTCAATAAACAGCGGAAAAGTAGTAAGCGAGAAACTTTTTTCCTTTCATCATTTTGCTATGGTTGTCAGCGAGAAAAAGTATAATGAAGGTTTCAAATTATGTTTAAAGTTTGTTGCAAGTCGCTAAGTATTCTCATTCTCATGCAGTGTATTTTTAAAGTCTCGCCGCATTATGTGGCATTTTATGCGATTCCTATTGTTTATGACGCTGTATCTCCTGCATCATGCGTCGTATGGGATTCTTAACCATGCAACAATTGTACCTCACTGTAAGGAATGTGTGTACCAAATTTGGTTGAAATCGGTCCAGTGGTTTAGGAGAAAATGGCAGAATTGTCGCTAAATGCAGCAGTTTGCTGCGCATCTCATTGTTTATGACGTCATATCTCGTGAACTATGTATCGTACGTGATTCTTGCACTTACGGCGACCGTTCTCATGGATTGAAGCTTACGTGTACAAAATTTCATTAAGATTGGAACAAAACTGTAGATTTGTATGCAACACGTACAAATATACGGACAAGCTTAAACCCGCGGCTCCGCTCGCGTGTTGGTTGATTATGATAGATAAGCTATCTTTCAGTAGTGTGCTGTGAGACTGGTTTTGAAGGATGAAATGAAATACAATACCTCCTTTAGAAACAAACTGAAAACTATTCCTATCAGATTGCAGGAGTCTCTACACTTACCGTTTATCAGGAAAGTAAGTAGTGTAGATCAAATGACTCGTTTCGAAGAATCCAATCACGAAATTCAACAAAATGATTGTAATAATATCACAGATCGATCACTTGATGTAATGCGCGAAACGTCAAATAGATTTTCTTAAGCAGATGTATTAAAAGAAATTTCTTTTTTACTGCATTATTTATTTATTCTTATATTTCCTTATTCGTGTGCTTATCCTTATAGAGAAAGAGCTGAAGACATAGACCAAAGATATGGTCTGTGGCATCACGTTTCGCCGTATGTAACCTCCTTGCTATAGAGTCACAAACGTCATCGGTGGCCTTCAGCCCTATTTTTTTAATATAATTTGACGACTTTCAACCACATTTTCCACCTTCCTAAAGCTGTCGGCATGGAACTGCTATGGTGTACAACGGGAGACTTCGGACAACAGTTACACAAACACCATTCGTTTGCGTTCTGTTGTTGTCGCTGCAGGGCGAAATATCAACACACACACACGTAGAATTTTATATGCACCGATAACTTTCCATCCCAATATACTCCACCCTTTTATCATTAACAACCCTCAAGCAACAATGCAACCAATAAAACCATTTTCATAGAGCAAATATAATTTTCAAAGAGTAATTATTGTTGCGCATTTCGCGTTATATTCTTCAAATTACTAAATATCTATCAGATCGCTATAAAACCGTGCCTGAAACCTTCCGCAGGTATAAATTAGTGACTGTACAAATATTTAAGTCCCTGTGTCTTGTCGTTTGGACGTGATAAGCGTACACCGAACAGACATTCACATTAATATACATAGATAAATAGCTATCCGATCGCCATAAAACCGAGCCTAAAGCCTTCCCCGGGTAGACATTAGTAACTGTACAAATTTTTAGCTCTTTATGTCTTGTGGTTCAGACGTGATAAACGTACACGGAACAGACATTCACATTTATAGATATAGATTACCCCACACAGCTGGTGCTGATTAATATTCGCAATTGCGAATATATTTTTTGTATTTACATTAGGAGCTGTATTCGCCGCAGTGTCCGTTCCTTCAGACATGCATGCATGTGTGAAGGACATTTGCTTATTTGTATCAATAAACACGGACACCGTAAAAGCTGTGTGTGCGTTGTGGATGTTGAACCTATCGTTAAATTAGACAACAAATCGTTCATTAACACAGCAATTTGGTTTAATTATGGCCCTAATATTGATGTATATACTATTAAATAAGAAACAGTGCATTAAACTGATTATGTGCGCAACGGATGTTTTAAACACAAAACAACTGTGACAAGTCACCATTTGAAACAGATACTGACTATACTCAAAAATTTTGACTGCGAGAAAGATTTAAAAAAAAAAAAAAAAAAAAAAAAAAAAAAAAAAAAAAAAAAAAACACAAATCACTTTCTTAATGCTTGACTGTGAGAATTTTATGCAGATGAGTTTCTAATTATTGAAATTTAGTATCATAGTCAATTAACTATCATTTACTATGGCACCAACAACGAAATCTGTTCAACAATATTATTAAAATCAATACTGCACTTTAAATCCACTAATAACTAATTATCAAATGAAGGAAGTAGGTTAATTTTCTAACTACGTAAATGAAACAGGAAAGAAAGTTCAAGTTGCTTATTATTAATAATTAGCATTACATTACCTACATAATACAACTTCTGACTTGCTGGCAAAGCAGCCTCTGCTCTACATCGGAGCCATACACACAATTCAACCGCTCTCTAAGCGAGCTGAACCACTAGTGCTACTCTCTCTCAGTGCGAGCTACAATGCTATGCAATACATGATCTTTGCCAAAGATGAAACTTCACAAAGTACACATATCGATACATACAGTAGAAGCGATATTATACATTTTCTTGCAAGCAAGTTACTCGATACAAAACAGGAGGCACAATATTGGACATTTTTCTTACAAAAATAATTTTTTATGGACACGTTTCAACCGCACATCGTATTTAAAGACTATAGAATGTAATAAAATAATAATTTCTGTTTTTCCACCGTTTATAAGTGTCCGGCCCGTCGGTTTGCAGCTGGGGCTGTACGCGCACCCCATCTTCTCCCGGGAGGGCGACTTCCCGGCGGTGGTGAAGCAACGCGTGGAGGCGCGCAGCAAGGCAGAGGGGCGCAAGCGCTCCAGGCTGCCGACGCTCTCCTCACACGAGGTCGCCGAGATCAGGGGTGAGTCCATTCCCTGGTCAACTACTGCGATGGAGAGAACTGCGGAATAGCAAAGCCACCGGAAGGAGAACCCACCAACTCTCACCATGTGTGAAGGAAACATTTTCACTCCAGTAGGGGGATGCTGCATTTTGGCCCACTTTAGGTTACGGCAGTAACTGTAGAAGTGGGCCTTTGCGATCGTATTTTGACAGCTCGAAATTTAAATGAAAATAACGGCTTAACTATTCATCTGACACGAAAATTAAATAACAGAATTTGTAGAGGAGAAAATTCTCTACAACTTTGCTCTCTTATGTTCTTTCATATCTCGTAGCGTTTCAAAAATACTTGCAAAAATAACGGCGATTTTGGATGTATGTCTGTCTGTCCGTAACGTGTTCCCTATTTTTAAGACGAACCGTTCAACCGATCAGCACCAAATTTTACAGACATGATTGTAGGCCGCCAGAGACCAGAACCACCTCTTTCCAAATTTTTGGGACAAAACATACGGCAGTAATACAAAAAAAAGCCGTTTGTAATATAACTGTAATTGCAAACGATCCGTTCATCTGACACGAAAATTGAATAATCTAATTGGTAAAGGAGAAAATTCTCTACAACTTAGCTCCCTTGCGTTTTTTTCATACCTCGTACCGTTTGAGACATATTTGCAAAAATAACGCAGATTTGACACCCTCCATTGAATTAACGAAAACCAGCCGTTCGGAGATGTCACGTGACATTCCTCGCCCAGAACTCTCTCTGGCATACGCCATCCATCTTGCGTTGAGTATTTGACGATTTTCTTATTGTAACTTACACGTTGTCATTTCAAAGCAATGGCGCACTGAGGAATTAACAAAAACACATAATTCTTCGTACGATAAATGATAATCTAGCGTCTACAAATGCCATATTAGTTAGGAACGGCCATCAATAGTATGAGATTGAAGGAATCATCTTTTGATTGATAGCTGTAGCGTAGTGGGCAAGGCGTTGAACTATGACGCTATAGGTCGGTATTTCGGAACCTGCCACTACATAATTTTTTTTCCCTAAAAGAGTTTCAGAGACACTCTTATTGATTAATTTTTTATTATTTAGATTATTATTTTGGTCCAAAAGTTTGCAAAAACTTATAAAACTACAAATCTAAAATGGGCCGTAAAACAAGTTAGTGCGATTTTTTTCACAATGACCGTGTTCCTAGGAGGAAGCTACTGTCAGTTCTACAAGATTATGGTATAAGAGGCAAACTTCTGCAGGCAATCAAAGGGCTTTACGTAGACTGTCAGGCAGCAGTTACAGTAGATGGCAAATTAAGCTCATGGTTCAGGGTAGTTTCAGGGGTAAGACAAGGTTGTAACCTGTCACCATTGTTGTTCATACTATTCATGGATCATATGTTGAAAACAGTAGACTGCCAGGTGCAACCTGACTGGTTGAGATGTGTGTAACGGGGCTACGTAATATGTGTGTGTGCGTGTGTTGCCTTCAATAGTAACAGGGGTCTACAAAAATGAAAGATCGTATCGGGCTACTAAAATTATGAATCTGACTGCAATACTACTAGGAGAGTACCTTGACAATTAGTGCGCAACGTAGCCGGCCGCGGTGGCCGAGGGGACTGGGGCGCTCCAGTCACGGTCTGCACGGCCACTACGGTCGGGGGTTCGACTCCCCCCTCGGGCATGGATATTTGTGCCGTCCTTAGTATTAGCTAGTTTGTAAGTTTAGGGACTGACGACCCCGTAGTTAAGTCCCATAAGCTATACAAACATTAGAACATTTTTTTTAGTGCGCAACGTAATGCTGACCTACGTAAGGCAAGTTTGGGCACATCGAAACTTACGCTATCTGACTGCAATATTAGAAGGATTAAAAAGATGCAAAATCTTGGTTGGCTGATAGTCACTTTACGAGAACAATAAAAGAATGTCGTACTGTGTTTTACTTGTTGGCCATGTCTTAGTATTACTATACAATCAGTCAGTATACACAAATAATGAATGCATGCAAGAAATATTATTTTGTTGTAAAAAAGGAAGTGATACCTCGCTTCATACCAACACACATTCTTCACTTCATATCGTTCATGTCATCCACTTGCTACAATGTACTTAATTACCATTAACTTACAATCACTTACAGCGTCAAGAATAATCACAAACAAAATTAAACCAATTAAACTGAATAAATCTGTATTAAAGAAAATTAGAAAATTAGCAATCAGCAAATTTGACACAAGTAACAGAAACTATAAAAATGAAGAATGTGCATATTATTGCGAAGTAGTGCAATGAGGCAGTTTCTGAAACAGGGATGTAGCCCTACCCAGAGAAAAAAATGAAAAGTCAAAAAGTGAAAGGAACTGCTTTTTTATTATTACGTTTGGTTAATGCCCTATCTATGTTATTACAACAATTACAGAGACGAGCCACGAATTAATCAAGGTTGTGTAAAGGTTCCTACTGAATGGAAAGTGATATAAAATAAAATAAAATGAAATGAGTGACCTTGCGCAATGCGAAAAACATTTAAAGTAAATTACCAAAAAATGAAGATCAGCATCTCCAAAACGAAAGTAATGTCTGTGGGCAAGAGATTTAAACAGATTGAGTGCCAAAGTTAGAACAGGTAGACAGTTTCAAGTACTTGGGATATATTTTCTCACAGGATGGCAACATAAAGAACTAGAATCGAGATGCAGGGAAGCTAATGCAGTGAGTGCTCAGCTAAGACTCTCTTCTGCAAGAACGAAGTAAGTACCAAGACTAAGCAGTGCACCGCTCTATCTTTCAACCAACTTTGTTGTATGGGAGTGAAAGTTGGGTGGATACAGATTACCTTATTCATAAGGTAGAGGTTACAGATACGAAAGTAGCAAGAATGATTTCAGGTACTAATAGATGGGAACAATGGAAGAAGGGTGTTCATAAAGAGGAAATCAAAGAAAAACTTGGCATGAACACCATAGATGAAGCAGTTCGAGCGCACAGACTGAGATGGAGGTCTTGTTACACGCATGGGAGAAGCAAGATTACCGAAGAGACTCATAAGCTCGGCAGCGGAGGGTAAGAGGGTAAGACGTAGACCAAGAAGAAAGTACTTAGATTCGGTGCAGAATGATTTTGAAGTAAAAGGCATAACAGCAGACGAGGCATCAATGTTAGCATTGAATAGGGGATCATGGAGGAATTTTATTAGAGGTACTATGCTCCAGACTGAACGCTGAAAGGCATAATCAGTCTCTAATGATGATGATGATGCGTGGCCACTATCTGACATAATTTTGCCTATTAGTTCGAGAGGCATCACCAGAGTGTGTCTGTGAGGCCCATAGAGAAGAAATATCTCTGGAGTGAGCAAAGCATTCTGCGCGTTTTATCGACATTAAGCTGGAATTGTCACGTGATCTAGGAACGACGCTTTTCGTTAATTCACACTAAGCATCACGTCACGCCATGTTACCGTTTCTCGGTAGCATATTTTTAACAACGTAGTGTCTGTTGACATAGAAATTTATATATGGTTGATTTTGTGCTTTCGTTGTTTCTTAATTTTCAGTTTATGACTGTGATTTGTTTCCGTGGTGATCTGCTAATGTACCATTACGAATTGAAGTTTTTACCATTGAGTATTGGTCCAGAAGCGATGTCGGAATGTCAGATATCTGAAAATGAAAACTTATTGAGGTCAACAAAACTGAGTTTTGGTTTATGTTTTTGAATATTGGTCTATGATTTCGCTAGAATATTCATATCGATAATCTGAAAGGTTGTCTTTCTTCTCAACACTTTCCCACATACAACAGATCGAGAATTTGACCTTTACTATGGTCATTAAATAATTTAATCGTTGTTATTTTCTCAAATCTGACAATATACTCTAAATTGTTTATCACGGATGGTAGATATAGGCCTGCCTCCTCTTCCAGTGCTCAGTACAGGCCTAAGCAATTTGACGTGACGTGACGTACAACTTGACGTGACGGTCATTGTGAATCAGCCTTTTGCTTTCCCCAAAATTTAAAGGTTACACAATTTGTGTCATTGTCTATGTCCGTATTTTTCCAGACGCTTTTAAAGGCGCAGGTTTACTATCAAGTCATTTTGCAACACCCTGGAATTTTGGTTATGTTGCACTATATGAGGTTTGAAATTTTATTTGAAGCTAAAAAAACTACCACGATTAATGTATAGTGCTTGTATATTGAGAAAATATTGAAAAAAGAATCCTTAAAAATATTATGCACTACTAGCAAAGAAAGGTTCATAGCTGGTCAGCTATATAGTGCTTCCATGGTGTACCCAATGCAGTAAATGTCACTATTATGCATATAATCTTTCCAGAAAGTAACTCATAATGCATCAGTAGTATGAGATTGACTACTTTTACATGGCAAAGGAGGAATACTGAAGTAAACAAACGCACAAGTCAGGAGTAACTCAATGCAGCTAACTGTCGAACTGATTCAGTAACACTTTGCAATTTATAATTTCTAGGACTAGGCAACTTGCATGTAGAAGCAGGTACAAATGAATTTGAGGTAAAATGTCGATCAGTTTGAGAGAGAATAAAAAAAATAAGGTATGTAGCTGATCAGGTACACTATGCATTAAAGGGTTAAATAAATTAACAGTTACGCTATTTAGTACTGAAACAATAAGCAGTTTAGTTAGTTTTCTCCCCCAGGTGTCTTTAATTTGTCCGATCCTTACAGATGAGAGTGATTTTTCTATTTTACTTTCACTAGAAGCAATTCTTTGCTGAAAGTACCCTCAGTAAATTACGGTAAAAAAGGGACGAAATCATGCCGAGATTCTATACAGAAACTGTCCGTGACCCTTAGAGGCCTTGGAGCTTCATTGTGCTTTAGTGTTGTGAGCTGTTTTTCAACACCATTCAAAATGTTCAAATGTTTGTAAAGCTTATGGGCCTTAACTGCTGGGTCATCAGTCCCTAAACTTACAAACTACTTAGAACTACCTTATACTAAAGACAGCACAAACATCCATGACCGATGGGGGGATTGGAACCCCCGACAGGGCTCTCGGCCGCTCCGCCGCGGCTCAACGCCGTTATTAGTAATTATATTATCAGTCAGAAATATTTATGTAAACGAATCAAGGTTCTTGTCCACTTATTTTCTACCACTGGCAGCTTTCAAGTACTGCAAAAATTTGAGCGAGGTTGTGCGTCTGTGATAATCTACATCTACATAGATACTCTGCAAATTACATTTAAGTGCCTGGCAGAGGGTTCATTAACAACTTTCATAACCTTTCTCTACCGTTCCATTCTCTAATGGCGCGCGGGAAGAAAGAACACCTAAATCATTCCATTTTCGATATGATTTCTCTTATTTTATTGGGATGGTCAAGTCTCCCTATGTAGGTGGGTACTAGCAAAATATTTTCACATTCAGAAGTAAAAGTCTCTGATTGAAATTTCGTAAATAGGTCTCGCCGTAATGAATAACGTCGTCCTTTTAATGATTTCCTCCTCAAATTGTGCAACATTTCCGTGTCGCTTTCCCCCCTGTAACGTGATAAAACAAAACGAGCTGCCCTTCTCTGAACCTTCTCAATGTCGTCCGTCAGTCGCACCTGGTGAGGGTCCCACACTGGGCAACAGTACTCCAGGAGAGGACGCACGAGTGAGATGCAGGTAGTCTCTTTGGTTGAGTTGTTACATCTTTTAAGCGTTCTGGTTCTCTTTGGTTCGCCTTCCCCACAATATTTGATATGCTTCATAAGTTACTGAAAGCTTCATGCTCTGCCTTTCTGATTGACATCCGTGTTACTATCCGCGTATGCCAGTCTTCATGATACAATTGCCTAGTTTCTAATTTGAAAAATACTTAATATTCATAAGGAGTTTACTAATTTTGTTTCTATACCATGGTGCTGGCCGCAGTGGCCGAGGAGCCTGAGGCGCTTCAGTCACGGTCTGCACGGCCACTACGGTCGGGGGTTCGAATCCCCCCTCGGGCATGGATATTTGTGCTGTCTGTAGTATAAGGTAGTTCATAAGTAGTTTGTAAGTTTAGGGACTGATGACCCCGTAGTTAAGTCCCATAAGCTTAACAAACATTTGAACATTTTTTATACCATGGTGACTTTAGTAAACAGTACTTTGAAGTGAAATATAATGTAATATGTACAGTGTTAGTGCCGTTTGCAATTCTATTAATATTACACGTTATTATAATGTCCGTTAATTGAAACGCCCGCTATGGTATCCTGGCTACGCCTTTGGGAAGAAGCAATATTTTGGTTGACTCTTCGAGAAACGATTGCGCTCTGAACTTTGATAGAAACCCATAGCGCGATACACAACGTCTCTCTTGCAGTGTCTGCCACTGGAGTGCTTTCGCACTGATGCTTTCGCGCTTACTAAACGAGCCCGCAAAGAAGCGCGCTGCTCTCCGTTGGATCTTCTCGGTGTCTTCTATTAACCCTAGTTGGTACGGATCTCACGCTGGTGACCAATACTTAAGCGCTGGCCGAAAGAGAGTTTTGTATCCTAGTCGCTTTGCAAACAGATTAAACTTCCTGATGATTTTTCCAATGAATCTGTCTCCCATCTAACCGGCTATTAATTTTATTTTTCATAAAATGCATTTTTATAAAAACCATCAGCTGTTTATTAAAAACCTTATTCATCTACTAGTTTCGGTCATGGACCATCTTCAAGGATAAAAAGGTGTTAACAGAGAATGGTAAAATACATCAAATAAAATAATACAACTGAGATAAACAGGAGTCAATACAACTAAAAATGTAGAAAATTACTATGGTCATCTTAGATAAAATCTATCAGTCAAACATGACAGAAAAGGTGAGAACGGTTAGACCGTTAGACCGTTCTCACCTTTTGACTCTCGCCTCACCAAAGCATTCATAATTTTATTTTGTCGTTCCATTTCAAATCCTCCTTATGGCCAATTAGTATGGTTGTAATATCAGTTCAAATAGCAGATAGAAAATACGTCTCACTGATTGCATATGTAGTAGATTAATACACATTACTTGCATTATATCCGATTTATTGTCTCATAATAAAGAAGAAATTATGAAAAAAAAAACTCACTGACGTCTTTTACGGTCTACTTTAGATTTGTAGTTTAATAAGTTTTTGAAAACATTTTGGACCAAAATAATAATCTAAGTAATAAAAATTTAATTAATGAGAGTGTCTGAAACCCTTTTAGAAAAAAAGAAAATTTAGGTAGTGGTGGGTTCCGGATCATTGATCTGCAACGTCACAGTCCAATATATTGGCCACTACGCTACGTCTAAAAGTTACGAGTTGTGTACTTTAATCTCATACTATTCATGACTGTTGTTCACTGATGCTAATATGGCATTTGTAGTCACTAGATTATCATTTATCGTACGAATAACGACGTATTTTTGTTAATTATTCAGTGCGCCATTGCTTTGAAATGACAACGTGTAAGTTACAATACGAAAATCAACAAATACGCAACGCAAGATGGCGTATGCCAGAGAGAGCTCTGGGCGAGGAATGTCACGTGACATCTGCGAGCGGCTGTTTTTCGTTAATTCAATGGAGGGTGTCAAAACACCGTTATTTTTGCAAATATCTCTCAAACGATAAGAGTTATGAAAAAAGCATAAGGGAACAAAATTATAGAGAATTTTCTCCTCTACAAATTCGGTTATTCAATTTTCGTGTCAGATGAACGGTTCGTTTGCAATTACAGTTATACTACAAACGCCTTTTTTGTATTACTACCGTATTTTTATCCGAAAAATTTGAAAAAGGGAGGTTCTGGTCTCTGGCGGCCTAAAATTATGTCTGTAAAATTTGGTGCTGATCGGTTGAATGGTTCGTCTTAAAAACAGGGAACACGTTACGGTCAGACATACAGACAAACAGACATACATACATCCCAAAATCGCCGTTATTTTTGCAAATATCTTTGAAACGATACGAGATATTAAAAAACAAAGACATAAGAGAGCAAAGTTGTAGAGAATTTCCTCCTCTACAAATTCGGTTATTCAGTTTTCGTTTCATATGAATGGCTAAGCCGTTATTTTCATTTAAATTTCGAGCTGTCAAAAGACGATCGCAAAGGCCCACTTTTAGTGTTATTACCGTAACCTAAAGTGGGCCAATTCACATCTTTCCTATCACGCAGTAAAAAACCTAGTAGATTCCTCGTACTAATTCACCCTCTCTCCGACTGTCCGCAGGTGAACAGACCATAGTGTGGAGTAACTTTCCCGATTTACTCAGAAGTTACATACGAATTTCTACCAATTATTCGTGATTTCGAGGTACTCAATTTATGTTCCTCGGAAATATATAATTTTGGCTGTAAGGACGAACTTTGCAAGTTTGATACTAAGTTGGCAGTACCGTGTGATTTCATCATATGCACAGGGTCTGCCGACTTCCTGGGCCTGAACCACTACACGACGATGTCGGTGAGGGCGGGCGAGTGCGGCCGGGTGCCCTCCATGGAGCGAGACACCGGGGCGGCCATGGCGCACCTCGAGGCCTACCCCGTCAGCATCGCCTCCTGGCTCAGGGTGAGTGCAGTCAGGGCTGTTCGCGTCTTCTGGCACGCTTTTTCAGTCAAAGACTGCAGTTTTACAATTGACAAATTTACTGAGCAACATATCAGAAAGTGGAGAAGCGTCATTCTGTTTCCATATAACAGGACAGTACGTGCAACCAGAGGCGGACTGAGGCTGTCGGAGGCCTAGGCGCCAAAACAAACCCCCCCCCCCCCGTCTACTGGGAAACTGATGTTTTTGTGGTGTACATTGTGCAAAAAATGAATTTCATAAATGCAATGCCTGAAAATATCCAGTTTTTATAATATTTTTACTCTGTATCTAGTAATTCTAGTGCACATTTGAATCCTTGCAAAATATTCTTTTCAACCATTTGACGCATAGGGAGAGAGAGGGAGAGAAGGAGAGAATGATAGACAGTTACATCACGGGCAGAATCCTGCACTTGTGCACGACGCGGCAAATGGGGTGCAGGTACCTGCGTATTTTGGAATGAATCTGTTTTAGCATTATTTAGATTATGACTCAAAATGATCAGGTATTGAGAAGCCTCTCTGTCTCAGCTTCGAGAATTAGATTTAGATAATTTGACTCACAATGTTCCGCTCCTGCCGGGCTTCCGCATCTCGAAACTGCCACCCTAAGAGAGAGAGAAAGAAAGACTAGCTTCCACGATTTGGTGCCGCCCCCCTCCCATCCCATTAGTCAGACGCTACGTGCAACCACCATCCACGGTGGGTATTGACAGCGAACATTCTGAATGTACTGACATGTTGTCACTGATTATATATACCTATTGTTTTGAAAAATAGCAATTGAACAGAACTGGTAATTTGTATATATTTTAACATCTTGCACATAAGTTAATTAACAGCCATTATAACGTCTACTGTGAACACATTTATACAGGGAAAAGCTAGAATCTTCATATTCACAGAATATATTACTTCAACTACGAATGGGCAAAGCTGAAAATATGTACCCAGCCGGCATTCGAACCCAGGTCTCCTGCTTTCTAGGCAGTTGCGCTGACCTCTACATCACTGGGGACACAGTGATCACCGCCCCTGCAAGGACTACCTAAGCACGCCTCTCGCCAGATACAAATTCCCAACCTTACCCTGCCCACAGTACTCAAACTCGTAGTCACTATATACTAATTCCCGTACGAGTAAGGGCTCCAAACGTGCCCACCCCTTCCCACTAATGAAAGGATCATTGCTCGTCACCTGCATATTATATATATGGCGTCTGTTAAAAAAAAAAAAAAAAGGCAGACGTCACTTCTGATCCTGCAGTTGTTATTGTTTCCATATTCGCAGAATATTTGACTTCAACTGCGAATGGGCAAAGAAAGCGGGAGACCCAGGTTCGAATCCCGGCTGGATACACATTTTTCAAAGAACACGAAAAATTTTTGGCTCTATTTAAACTCGATAAGCGGGTCAAAGCCCACTATCCAGTCTCTCGTTGATCATTCCAGGGCAATAATGGAAGAAAGCAAACGGAAAGCTGAAGTTCTAAATTTAACCTTTAAGAAATTTTTCACGCAGTAGAACCGCATAAATGGACCATCATTTGATCAACGTACTAACTCCGAAATGGAGGACATAGTAATAGGTATTTCCGGTGTAGAGAAGAAGCAGCTGAGAAAGCTAAATAGAAAAAAAGTCTCCTGGTCCTGATGGAATACCAGTTCGGTTTTACAAAGAGTATTCTACGGCATTGGCCCCTTACTTAACTTCCATTTATCGCGAATCTTTAATCCAGCGCAAAGTTCCTAGTGAGTGGAAAAAAGCGCAGGTGACTCCCATTATAAGAAAGAAAAGGGATCTGTAAAATTTAGAGCATATTCTCAGTTCGAATATAGTAAATTTTCTTGAGGCGGAAAAGCTTACTTCAATGTTTCTTAGGAAACATCGTTCATGTGAAACTCTGCTTGCCCTTCTCTCACATAACATCCTGCGAGCCATGGACGAAGGGTAACAGGCAAATTGTGTTTTTCTCGATTCCTAAAAGGCATTTGACGCGATGCCACACTGCAGACTGCTAACGAAGATACGAGCGTATGGATTAGGTTCACAGATTTGTGACTGGCTGGCAGAATTCCTAAGTAATAGAACGCAGTACGTTGTTCTCGACGGCGAATGTTCATCAGAGGTCAGGGTATCGTTAGACGTGCTCCAGGGGAGTGTGATAGGACCACTATTATTTTCTATCTATATAAATGATCTGATGGACATAGTGTCTTGTAATTCGCGGCTGTTTGCTGATGATGCTGTGGTGTATAGGAGGGTGTCGTCTTTAATTGACTGCAATAGCATACAGGATGAATTAGACAAAATTTCTAGTTGGTGCAAAGAATGGCAGCTAGCTCTCAATGCAGAAAAATGTAAGGTGGTGCGCATGAGTAGGATAAACAATCCCATAATATTCGAATACAGCATTAGTAGTGTGCTTCTTGATGCAGTCGCGTCGTTCAAATATCTTGGCGTAACATTGCAGAGCGGTATGAAATGGAAAGAACATGTAAGGACAGTTGTAAGGCGGACAGCCGACTTCGGTTTATTGGGAGAATTTTGGGAAGATGTACTTCATCTGTAAAGGAGATCGCGTATAAAACGCTTGTACGACCACGTTTTGAGTATTGCTCAAGTATTTGGGACCCACATCAGATCAGTTTAAGGGAACACATAGAGGCGAGTACCCAGTTTCGTTACTGGTAGGTTCGACCAATGCGCGAGTGTCACGGAAATGCTTCAGGAACTGAAATGGGGATCGCTGGAGGAAAGTCGACGTTCTTATCGAGAAATTCTGTTGAGGAAATTTAGAGGGCCGGAATTTGAAGCTGAGTGTAGAACGATCGTTCTGTCGCCTACTTACATTTCGCGTAATGATCACAAAGACAAGATAAGAGAAATTAGGGCTCTTACGAAGGCATAGGCGTTCTTTTTTTTCCTTTTGGGAGTGGAACAGGAAAATAAATGCCTAGTAGTGGTACAGTGTACCTTCCGCCACGCACCTTGCGGTAGATTGCGGAGTATGTATGTAGATGTAGAATTGCTCTAATAGTCGTGCTGCCCTGAAATTAGTGCAGGAGTAGGTTGCAACCCTCTAGTCATATGACTCAAGGAAAGACAAGATTTCAGACTGTACTTAATTTGTATAGTGAAACCGTATTTACTTGCTTTCAGACCTCTGAATGTGTACTGGCTCATGTGTCACGCAGTTGCAGAATTACGAATGGAATAACACAATTTTCTCCTTGTACATGCATTGTCCTATCCTATGATAATGTTTTCATACTCCCGATTTGTCTGGTTTGTCTACTCGTATACATATTTGCACACTATCAAATAAAATGAGTACGGCAGAACTTTAATTTAACGGAAATCTACCTATTAAAAGTGGCCCTAACTTGCATTACATTACTCTAATATGTTACCACAATCTTTAATTTGCATCCACAGTTTGTGCACCAACTCTCGACAACTTAACATAGAATTGAGAGCACACTACAGATCATACTGCCACCACATCCTTATCAGCCGACTGCTAGTTTTACTACGCTCATTTTAATGGCTCATTATTCCTATTGCGTTACTGCGCTTATGCTGAAATTCTTGTTGTTGTGGTCCTCAGTCCGGAGACTGGTTTCTTGCAGCTCTCCACCCTACTCTTTCCTGACAAGCCTCTTCATCTCCTCATAAGAACGGCAACCCATACCCATTTGAATCTGCTTACTATATCCGTCTCTTGGTCTCCCTCTGCGATTCCTATCCGACACACTTCCCTCCAATGCTAAATTCATGATTCCTTGATGTCTAAGAATATGTTCTATCAATCGTTCCCTTCTTTTAGTCAAGGTATGGCAGCTATTACTTTCCTCCCCAATTCTGTTCAGTACCTTCTCATTAGTTAAGCGATCTACCCATCTAATCTTCAGCATTCTTCTGTAGCACTACATTTCAAAAGCATCTACCCTCTTCCTGTCTGAACTATTTTTCACTACCATACTAGGCACTACTCCACACAAGTGCCTTCAGAAAAGACTTCCTTACACTTAATATTCGATTTTAGCAATCATCTTTCAGATATGCTTTTCTTTCCATTGCCATTCTGCATTTTATGTCCTCTGTACTGGGATCATGTTATGTTATTTTACTGCCCAAGTAACAGCACTTATCTACCTCTTTTGTTGTTTTATTTCCTAATCTTATTCCTACAGTATCGCCTGATTATTTTAGACTGCATTCCATTACCCTTGTTTTGCTCTTGTTAATGTTCATTTTATACGCCCGGTCCAGAACACTGTTCATCCCGTTCAATTCGTCTTCCAGGTCCTTTGCTGTCTCAGACAGAATTACAATTTCATCAGCAAATTTCAGGTTTTTTTTATTTCTTCACCCTGAACTTTAATTCCTTCTCCAAATTTGTGCTTGATTTCCTTCCCAGCTTACTCAATGTACAGATACAATTATATTGGAGGAAGGTTACTTTCTCCCTTCCCAACCTTTCCTTCTCTTTCATGCTCTTCGATTTTAATACATGCTGTTGTTTGTAAATCTAAGGGACTTAACTGCTTACATCAGTCCCTAGGCTTACAAACTACTTAAACGAATTGAACGCTAAGGACAACACACACACCCATGCCCCTTATATGCTAATAGTTTGCATATATGAAAGAGAAATGCACTTGGTATCTTCTGTAATTGGCGGAAATCTCATAGCGATGACTTTGGCTAATACTTGTACACCACACTGGCTAATCGGTATGAGATTTGTGTCAAATGCAGAAAAGAAAAAATACTCGGAGACTACCAGTGCGGATTTTGATAGGACAGATCAACAACAGGCCAATTTTCTTTAGAAGGCAAATAATGGAAAAGTGAATATACGGTAATGTGAATGTACACCAGCTTTTTGTAAACTTCAAAGAGGCCTATGATAGTGTTAAAAGGAAAAAGCTGTATCAGTCCTGAAAAGACAAAATATGCGGCAGCAGCAGTTTCTCCTGAGGATGGCGGACAGGTGTACCGCCGAAATATTGACTCAGCTTGACTTCAAAATCCGGCAGCAGACTCGAAGAAACTATGAAGAACTATTACGTCGGGAAAGCCTACGAAACTACATGATGTGTGTATGCTGTCTAGAAGATTGAAATAACTGGAAGAAGGATTTTTCAAATTAGAAAAGGTGGCAGATCAGGTGTAAATTAGAGTTTTGATTCCAGGAAAAATGCTGTTGTTAAACAAAATTATATTCTACATCTACATAGGTACTCTGCAAATCACATTTAAGTACCTGGCAGAGGGTTCATTAAACACCTTCGTAACTTTTCTTTACCGTTTCATTCTCTATAGCGCGCGGGAAGAAAGAACACCTAAATAGTTCCGTTTTCGATCTGATTTCTCTTATTTTATTGGGATGATCATGTCTCCCTAAGTAGGTGGGTGCTAGCAAAATATTTTCACATTCAGAACTAAAAGTCGGTGATTGAAACTTCGCAAACAGATCACGCCGTAATGAGTATCGTCTTTCTTTTAATGATTTCCACCCCAATTCGTGCAACATTTCTGTGACGTTTTCCTCCCCTGTAACGTGATAAAACAAAACGAGCTGCCCTTCTCTGAACCTTCTCAATATCTTCCGTCAGTCCTACCTGGTGAGGGTCCCACAAGGGGCAACAGTACTCCAGGAGAGGACATACAAGTGTGATGTAGCCAGTCTCTTTGGTGGAGATGGTGCATCTTCTAAGCGTTCTGCCAATGAAACGCGTAATCCTTGGTTCGCCTTCCCCACAATATTTTCTATGTGTTCTCTCCAGTCTAAGTTGTTCAAATGTTCAAATCTTTGTTAAGCTTATGGGACTTAACTACGGGGTCATCAGTCTCTAAACTTACAAACTACTTATGAACTACTTACAAACTAGGGCGGCACAAATATCCATGCCCTCGGGGGTCTAAGTTGTTCGTAGTTGTAACTCCTAGGTATTTAGTAGAATTTACGACCTTAAGGTTTGACTGATTTAGTTCAGCGGATTTCTTTTAGTAGTCATGTGTATTACTTCACACTTTTCTTTATTTAGTGTCAATCGCCAATTTTCCCTCCATATAGAAATTTTGTCTACATCGCTTTGCAGTTGTTTTTGATCCTCTGTTCACTTCACTAACCGATAAACGACAACATCATCCGCGAACAGTCTAAGGGAGCTATTCAGTTTATTAACTAAATCGTTTATAAGCACAAGGAAGAGTAGGGGACCTATTACGCTTCCCTGGGGAACGCCAGATATCACTTCAGTTTTACTCGATGACTTATCGTCAGTTACAACGAACTGAGTCCTTTCTGATAGGAAATCGTGAATCCAATCGTACAATTGGGGAGATATTCCATAAGCACGCAATTTTATTAGAGGTACAGTGGGGTACAGTGGAGTACAGTGTCAAAATCCTTCCGGAAATCCAATAATATGAAATCGATTTGAGATCCCTTGTCGATGGCACTTATCACTTCATGCGAATAAAGGGCAGGCTGTGTTTCGCAAGAGCGATAGTTTCTGAATCCGTGTTGACTATTGGTTAATAGGTCGTTCTCTTCGAGGTAGTTCGTAATGTTCGAACCTAGTATATGTTCCAAAATGCTACTGCAAATCGACGTCAATGAGATTGGCCTGTAATTTTGGGGATCACTCCTATTGTCTTTCTTGAATATTGGAGTAACATGGGCAACTTTCCAGTCTTTGGGTACGGATCTTCCGCTGAGTGATCGGTTGTAAATCATAGCTAGGTAAACAATCTGGCCCGGAATATTTGTTTTTGTTTAGTGACTTAAGTTGTTTTACTACTCCAGGAACATCTAAGTTTCGCATGCTGGCAGCTGTTCTTGGATTGAATTCTGGAGTGTTCGTCTTCTTTGGTGAACGAATTTCGAAAAGCTGTATTTAGTAATTCTGCCTTAGAAGTACTGTCATCGGTAATATTAAGTCGCACAAAGTGAATTATAGGTGAAGTTCGAATACCTGAGAGTGCAGGTTACGGAGTACAGCAGTATAAGAAAAGATATCAAATCAAGGATTGCTGCGAGAAAGATCCTTCAGTCACGTAGCTTGAGAAGAAAATCGAAGGTGACTGTCTACAGAACAGTTATATGACTAGCGGTAATGTATACCTTAGAAACATGGACAATGACTATAGCAGAAGAGGAACTCTCGAGACGATGGGAGAGGAAAATTGTTTGGACTCGCAGTTGCCATCTGGTGGTGGTTGGTAGCTGGGTGGAGATGCCGCCTAGTCAGGTCTGCCCCCTGGGAGAAATGCTGGAACCCCAAGGGCAGCTTGACCACCACCGCGGGCCCGCCGGCAGGTATACTGCCTTTGTTCCGATGCCGCCCCGGCCCTCGTGCTGGGTGCGCGACACTCGGCACGGCAGACTGTATCGAGGCTCCGTCGCTAACGGACGCATGTCGGACGTCTCAGAGGGCTACCGCTAGTAGGCTCCTCATATTGTAACACAGTAATCGCGGCTGGCGAAACATTTATGTAACTGCTACTAATAAATGCTTAAATATTACGATTCAGTTTACGTCTTGATTATTATTGAGAAGGTGGAAACGATGGGGAGATTCTAGTCTCTCACATTTAAACGCTTTCACTTAATGTACGTGCAACCAGAGGCTCGTACAAAAATATTAAGAAAGATTTTTGAAGCCGTGAATGCGGTAGGGCAAGGGAGAATACGGAGGAACAAGGAGTTGGAAGAACTGTATAGAAATGCTGACTTAGTGACTGAAATTAAGTGTAACAGATTGAGATGTCTGATACATTCAGGGCGAATGTCGGAGGGTCGAGCTGTTAGAAGGGTCTACAGAGGAAATCCATGTGGCAGAAGGTGCAAAGGGAGAGCTCGGAAACGATGGCTAGAGGATATGGAAAATGATTTGAGAAAGTTGGGCGTAAGGAGGTGGTAGAAACGAGCACGAGAACGTCAAGATTGGGCTAGGATCATCAAGAGAGGCCAAGGCCCTACATGGTGTAGTGGGTCGGGCGAAGTCTTTATTGGGTAAGGGGGTGCCTGAAAAACTGTTAATTTGCTTAGCAGTAAAAAGAATTACGGTTCTCACTATAACAGCATAGACGTTGTTTATGGCAGGTTTACAAAGTAAAACTTTGTTTAACCGTGGATAGACTTCGTTTCCGATTTGCCGCCCACTAACACTCTCTAAGAAGTTCTCACATTTAAAGAGGATTTTAGTTTCATTTAACACTTAGGTCCATGTGCACAAGAGCCAGGAGTCATAAATGATATAAAGTTTTACCTTCAAGATATTCCACCAAGTAAAAATTCGCGTAAGTTATTGCAAGAGTTTCTAAAGCTGGTTACCCTTCAATTTAAATAACCAACGATGACATTTCATTAAACTCTCGTAACTTCGCCGTTCATATAATCGTAAAGTCCCATTAAAGTTTTTTTTATATATTTCAGAACATTTCTGAAGTGTACTATTCAAAGAAATAACTGTGGTAAGTAACATTCATTTCCATTTAAACTTCTATACACTTCAATAAAATTCATATGTAGTAATATATTTTACCAAACTTTCACATTTATTAATATATGATCTGTACAGCTTGACATGACTATCGTAACTAACTCATTTTTTCAAAGAATTTTCTACATAACTTTTTACAAAGAGAAAACCTATTAATTTTGAAGTAAATGTCTTCTTCGATCACGACGCAACAATGGGCTGCAGTTTCTCGTTACGCCGCATGGCCGTCGACTCGCGACGGTTGGTGGCCAGCAATCACATCTTTGGTTCCGGCGTGGCGGACTCTGCTGGCCGCGTTCTGACACTCTTGAAGATACATGAAACAGAAAAACGAATACAAACTTTTAAGTACAGAATTTATAAAAATTAATAATATCATTAACTTCCTGATTGTTGGGCCTGCAGTATCATAAATGTCGTTGAATGACATTGTAATGAAAGTACCGGATTACTGATTATATTTTATTCAGTAGCGCTGCAGCTGTTTCAACATTTTGTCATTATCAAGCACCTCCGTATATGAGAATGACATTTATTAATTAAAAATCAAATAATACGAAAATATACATAAAATTTTTGTTATAAATTTTCCTCATAACTTACGTCTACGACGTTTGGACGTTATATGCTGACATCTGGCGTAACTGTTGTATAAACTGTATGGAAATATTCACGTATTTCGTAGTTGGATACGTTTTTTAGCTGTCAGGTTTTATGCAGCTTTTTACGTTAAAACGTTAAATAAAAGAAAACTTTTATATTTTGCGTAATTACAACAGATCTGCCAAAGATGTTTACACACATATAGTAATCGACTCAGTTATCAGAGACTTTTTAACGTTGACATTGGTCAGAGAGGCTATTTCCTTTTTTAGCTACCTCTGCTGATTTAGCTTATCTTTGTTTCTCAGCCTTTTTCATCGATAAAGTCAATAAAATTAACCAGATAATTTTTATGTTTGAAATCAGTGTGTTCATTAAGTATTTCTTTCGGATGATTTAGGAAATAGAAATGAATATTTTGGAAGAATATGAAATATATATTCATACTAAAAATTATAGCCGGCCGCGGTGGCCGAGGGGACTGAGGCGCTTCAGTCACGGTCTGCACGACCACTACGGTCGGGGGTTCGAATCCCCCCTCGGGCATGGATATTTGTGCCGTCCTAGTTCGTAAGTAGTTCATAAGTAGTTTGTAAGTTTACGGACTGATGACCCCGTAGTTAAGTCCCATAAGCTTTACAAACATTTGAACATTTTTTTAAAAATTATACGAAAGAAATAATGAACACACTGATTTCAAACATAAAAATTATCTGGTTAATTTCATTAACTTTATCGATGAAAAAGGCTGAGAAACAAAGCTAAATCACCAGAGGTAGCTAAAAAACGAAATAGCCTCTCTGACCAATGTCAACGTTAAAAAGTCTCTGAATACTGAGTCGATTACTATATGTGTGTAAACGTCTTTGGCAGAGCTGTTGTAGTTATGTAAAATATACAAGTTTTCTTTTACTTAACGTTTTAGCGTAAAAAGCTGCAAAAAAACCTGACAGCTAAAAAACTTATCAAACTACGAAATACGTGAATATTTCCATACAGTTTATACAACAGTTACGCCAGATGTCAGCATATAACGTCCAAACATCGTAGACTTAAGTTATAAGGAAAGTTTATAACAACAATTTATGTATATTTTCGTATTATTTGAGTGGTAATTAATCAATGTATTTCTTATATACGCAGGCGCTTGATAATGACAAAATGTTGAAACAGCTGTAGCGCTATTGAATAAAATATTAGCAGTCACCCGGAACTTTCATTACAATTATCACAAAACATTTAATGAAACAAATTATCGTTTTTAACGCTTACCTGACAAACTGAGCTTATTAAGGGCTTGTGGCGAGATGTAGGTCCTTGTCCCACTACAATGGGCTGTAGCGCCAAGGAATAACTAAGTAAGTAAGTGCACTTGGTGTCAGTTTGATATCTGTTGCATGCAGTTGCCACGATGTTCGCAATTTTAATGGCCAGTTGAGTAAAACAATGTGATAGGTTTGTAACTGCTGCCAGTGTGACGGCCTACGCTGACGGCGTGTTGTGTGCGCAGTGCGTCCCCTGGGGCTTCCGGAAGACGCTGCGCTGGATCTCCGCGCAGTACCCTGGCTGCCCCATCGTCGTCACGGAGAACGGCTGGGGGGACGCCGGGGACCTGCAGGACGACATGCGGCTCACCTACTACTCGGTGAGTGGTGGCAGCACAGCCTCCAGCAAACAGCGATCGCCCAGGTGTCTTAAGTTACAGTCTAACTGCGAAAACAGTAAACACGTAACACCAGCTGAAAACCCGGCTTCGGCCGGGTACCTATTTATTCCAGTCTTAAGTGAACCCATCCCTCTTTTGGTTTTCTCCTTATATCCTTCTCTCTCTGTCCATCTCGCCCTCTTTCTCTCTCTGTTCCTCACTTCCCCTGTTTCTGCCCCTCCAGCACCCGCCCCCTTTTCCCTGCCAATAACTCCTCCTCCATCTCCTCAGTCCGTTACCTCCTCTGTCTGTGAAAAATTATATATAACTTTCATGGTGATAACATTCTTGTTCTCCTCCTCTCCCCTCTCTCTGTCCGTCTCCTCCCTCCCTTTTATGTCCATCACCTTCTCCACCTGCTCCTCTCCCTCATCATTATATAAATACGCTAACACGAAAATTGTGGTACAGACTACTAATTTATTCGTACAAGAAGGCCAATGAAAGTTACATAATTCGAAAGGTAATTTGTTGTAGATTTCACGAATATAAATATTATGTGTGCATTTGGCCATTAAAAGTGGTAAAAGGAAGTAGAAATTTTCCTATCTACAGCTTGGATCAAGTTCTACATTCTCCAAGAATCAACTCACTGATTGGCTATTCGCCTCTACCAAAGACGCTGTAATGCAGCGCATCTGCGGTATTAAAATAAATGAATATCGAAACATGGAGTGTTCCCAACTCACTTTCTTATGCCGTTCAAATGCTTCATTGTCGCAGTGATTGAAAGTGGTTAAAGGAAATGGATGTTTTCATATGAATGCCGATGTAAAGGATGATGCGCCGGGAGAGGCATCTAGCGGTGCTCGGGTGGAACTACGAAGTCGAGAATGCCTATATAAATAATGGTGCGCGGGGAGAGGCATGTAGCGGTGCACGGGTGAAACTACGAAGTCGACATGTTGTCAGCTCTGGAATTCTGAATATCGCAGTATCGAAATAACATTATTTCTTGGCCTTGTATAAATATACGAACACCAATATTTCAAATATTAGGCTAATGAAAGTTATATAATTCGAAAATGGCATGAGAAGTATATACTTCCGTTTTTATTTGTTGTTATTGTGTCAGGCATTTTCCTGATTTTTCAGGATCTATGCACTCAAATTGCAAGAGCAATAAATATTTAAAAGTTCAGTGTGATGGATGAGCTTTTTAAGAACGAAGTAACAAAACTCATTTACTTTCATTATTTCGTTACCTCATTCGATACCTTCAGTATCACATTTCAACACCCTTGTTGTGCTCTTGTTAGTGTTCATCTTCTACGATCCTTTCGACACACTGTCCATTCCGTCCAATTGCTCTTTCAGGTCGTGTGCTGCGACAGAATTACAATATCAGCAAAGGTTTTATTTCTGAACCTTGAACTTTAATGCATTCTTCAAATTACTCCTTGCTTTACTTCACAGCTTGGTCAATGTACAGATTGAGAAAAGGTACAAGCCTGTCTTACTCCCTTCCCAACCAATGCTTCCCTATCATGCCCTTTAATAACTGCTGCCTGGTTTTTGTACAAATGGTAAATAACTCTCCGTTCCCTATATTTTATCCCTGATGACTTCAAAATTTGAAAGAGTGTATTCCAACCAACGTTGTGAAAAGCTTTCTCGAAATCTACAAAAGATAGAAATGTAGGTTTGGCTTTCCTTAGCCTTCTAGGATAAGTTATTAGTTGAGTATTGCCTCACATGTTCCTACATTTCTTCTAAATCCAATGTGATGTTCCCGGAGATCGGCTTCTATCAGATTTTTCATTCCTCTGTAAACAATTCGAATTAAAATTTTGCACGCGTGACTTACTAAATTATTAGTTCTGTAATTTTCACATCTATCTGCGCGTGCTTTCTTTGGAATAGGGATTATTATATTTTTCTCTAACAAGGAGACCACATGGGTATCGGATTTGAGAATTTCTTGACATTTCTGATACGTGAAGTTCAGGACTTAAATAACATTCAGCCAAAGCCATTCAGCGCAACTCTAAAAAAATTTTCGAGAAAATTCTTTATGGGCTCACAGCAATAAAGTCCAGGATTCGAATCCTACTGTGATATTTTTAATTTTAGAATTCAGTTGTATAAAACGTTTTGGGGTCTCTAATGCCACATGTTGTCAGTTTTTGTTTATGTGTATGTAGATGATTTAAAAACCTTGTCCGGTGGCTGGGTAGGTTAGCTGCCTGGAAAGGCATTATTAGCTACGGAGATGACTTTCAAAAACCGTATCGTAGCTCTTCACAAACTGATCAAAGACTACCGTCGTCAAGCCAATACTTTAAAAATGTAACTTATGTTTTTCTGTAAAATATAGAACATTACGAATAAACGAAAATACGTGCACTTTTCGTAAAAATTGTCATTAGATATTGAAACTATGTAAGTATTCTAACACAGTGAAAAAAAAAAAAATCAAATAATCTTCCACAACAGGATTCGAATTAATGACCCTACGGTTGTAAGGCCAGAACACTACCTCCTGAGCTACGCGGACAGTTACTCCAATTCATTTAGTGGTTGGTACTTACCTTTGCTTGCAAAACTTCAAAGTAGATTTTCTCGAGAATTTTTGAGAGTTGCGTCGAATGGCTTTGGCGTATTGATGATGAGTTCTGAACTTCACGTACCATAAATACCAAAAAATTATAAAATCCGATACCCATGTGGTTTCCTTGTTACGTGTGAGGGTACCAGGTAAAACATTTTTGTCACGGCTGGCTCTTACATTAGTAGCTCTGAGGGACTGTCATTTACTCCAGGGGCTTCGTTTCGACTTAATCTTTGAGTGCTCTATCAAATTATTGTCTCAGTATAGCATCTCTTGTATCATCATCCTTTACTTCCTCTTCTCTTTCTACAATATTGTCCCAAAGTTCGTTTCGTTTGTACACCCCCCTCCTCCCCATATTCTTTCCACCTTTCAGCTTTCCCCTCTTTACTCAGAACTGGTTTTTCATTTGAGCTCTTGATATTCAAACAGATGATTTTCTTGTCTCCAATGTCTCTTATTTTCACTAGGCGGGACCTATCTTTTCCCTTGTTACACATTCTTCTACTAATTTGCATTTGCCCTCTAGCTACTCCTGCTTTGCCATTTTGCACTCCCTGTCAGTTTCATTTTTTAGTCAAATGACATGCTAAAGTAAAGAAACTGGTTATCTTCCATTCAAGCTAATGAACGGCGCAAATAAAAACAGAATCTGATAAACCTCTTTTAGTTCACACTCCATGAAAGTCATTTGTGCACCTAAGACCAGTTCACTTGCCTTCGTGTGCTTCTTCGATCCATTTCACTTTAACTGCAATCGTAATTAGGAAAAATACATACACAGCCATAATCCACACACCCCTGCTGAATGCGAGGCGAACGGTTCTTCCAGTCGTACCTCTTACTAAGGTTTCTTCCTGTGGCATATCCTATCTGATCAAACGTATTTGGTCACCACCATATAATGTACATACCTGTCAGTACAACAGAAGGTGGAGGGACCGTTGTATTGTCGGTAAAGAAACAAAATGGATCTATAGAACTATTCGATATCAGAGTAGCAGATCGATCAGGCTCACTTCAACTCTTCCGCCGAAGTTCTCTGTTGTGAGTGTCAGATGAAAACGAAAAACAACTACCCAAAGAGTAAGCGTATCTCTTCTGCTTACAGATCAGCGGAAGACATCCTTCGCGAGTTCAGAGCGCTTTTAACGGCGTGGTGCATTGGCTGAGCAACTGCTCACAAGCCACCCATTTCTGCAGTCGGCGTTAAGCCACGGTCGAAGACTCGATTCGATGTAGCTTTCGTTCGAACTGATCCGTAGTGGGGAGATTTCATTGGATCTAGAACTTGTTAAAAACAAGAATTCTGAGAAAATAAGAACATATATGCTAGTTTACCTTCCACAGATCCAAAATGAAATTTATTGGCCTTTTGGATATGAAATTATTAGAAAATTGAAAAATCTCAACCATATTTATATTTAGAAGGCGATAATCTTGTTACCAAATAATAAATTTTAGTTTACTTAGGTGCATATGACAATTCTTATGCTGTTGCAAACATGCATCGTTAACAACAGCTACGAAATTGATAGACATAAAATAATCACTTGAAATACTATTGACGTGTTTGGATAGAGCATGAGTGTTCAAGCAACGAAATATTAAGTGTCCAAACTTGAACCCACACACTGGGATGTTAACGAACTGAAGCAACTATATTCTACCGATATCATGCCAGCTATAATCCAAATTAGGTGGATGCTCACCGTTAATAATTATTTACTGACATTATTTATTGGACACAGTGAAAATGAAATACACGAAAGAATTTCATGTAATTGAATCGTATCTTAACAGGAAAGAATGATGTTTCATCCACTTTACTATTTTTGACGTAATCTCCGACCCCTTCTATGTACCCCAGAGTGTACGCCCTGCAGGTACCAATCCTCGTTCTGGTCACGAAGCCACGTGTGTGGATAATTGCATCCGCTCTTCCTTTCCTGATCAGCGCCAACTGCCGAGTCGTAAAGCTCCTGCCCTCGTGAATGACGTCATCAGCTGGCTGCACCATTTAGGGCGTACAGGCGTGGGTGGTCTCGCCGAACGCTGCAAGTCTTTGAGCTCCGCCGAACAGCCTTTTGAAGACCTCAGTGTCCAGCTACTAACTGTGATCTTGTAAACGGAAGATACTCCATAGACAGTATACAAACGTTTCTGAATATTTCTCAGAGTTTCTTCTGCAAGTTAGTTTTATGACCGCACGTTGCTTGTAACGAATATAATTCAGACATCATTTTGAAACGGCCCTGCAGCTGCGCTATGCGTCAGAAGAGCTAGAATTTGTTTTAGCACACTCAGGAAATTTCAAATAATTGGTGCGTAACGTTACGCATCCACAACACTGTTTTCAACTAAGAAAAAAAAATATAATGCGGCGCATTGCTTTCTGGGCTACGCTAGTACTAACGACGGAGACAGAAAGCACTTAGAACAATATGCAGCACGATGCGGTTCACACTACAAACCCTTTGGCCCAAACAATTCGCTGCGGTACATGCCCACTTATCAGGCCTTAAACTGTTTCCTCGGCAGCGTAACCGCCTCGAACACGCGCTCATGAGCTTCAATTCAGAGGTCCTCTTCTGCTGCTCTCGACCGCTCCAGAAGGCAAATGGTCGCTGCCCTCATGCCTCTTACCGCAGCTTCAAGACGCGGTTGGAACACTTGCACGGAGTGACATTTTCACGGAGTGACACTCGCACGAAGCCCAGGGCTCTTGCCGGGCTAACCGGCTTTTCACCGGTACGGGCACACTAAGTCCAGTGCAGACTATACCGTGATCTGGCTGCCACTCACACCACAGCCGTAAAAAACGGTGTATGGGTTCAAGGTGGCACATTGACGTATTTCGTGACGACTTTATTTTTGAGAATGTTGTAGTAACGAAAACTGAGAATTGAATGTATCAAAACTAGAACTTAATCGCTTCTAATAGCCTATTTTGAAGATTCAGATAACGGAGGGCAGCCAAGTTTCACACATGGTATTTCTTACGACTGTTAGAGGCGTATGATAACTGCCTTTTAGAGTGAAATTTAAACTGACAGTTTTATATTTCATTACCATTTTATTTAAACAATAAACTTAAAAATACAGAATGTCAATGAATATTACTTATTTTTCCTTTTCTCTGTAGGATCAATGTCTGACACCACTTTTCGAGTAATGCTAATTCGAAGGCAAGCACATACGTTGAAATCTGCCAGTGAGCGTCTGTGGGTGGATTTCGTTTCACCATTGCGTAAAAGTGCAAGATCGACGTGCAAGTCTAAATATCGTCATAATCGTAGCTGCAAATGTACAATGAGGAAACTAATTTTACTATGAAACTAATCACGCCAACTTCACGCTGTAGGCGTATAAGTTATAGCTGTAGACAAGTATCCACAGTGTAAAAATAATACGAAAATCAGTAAATCTGCAATACTTTGCAAGTTGAAGACTAGTATAGTAACTTACCTAACAACAGATTAATTCGTTAAGTGTTCCTCCTGAAAAAACAAATGTATTTTCGTAGTGAAATACTATTGAGACGTTTATATCTCTGCCGCCATGACATGATGACTTTCTTCAGTCATACCTTTTGAAAGCATTTTATTTAAAACGCTAAGTATACCAAGACACTCTCGCCTAGAATTAAGGTATTAGACGTCCTGCACTGATATGCTGATGTGTTTGACCGCTTTTTATTTGGTAACCCGACAGTCATGCCTTTTTTGTCTTTAAAACAGTTACTCTCCATTTTAACGTAACACTCCACCCTCAAGCCTCAATAAAAAATAGACTATTTCACATATTTGGAGTGTTTATTCTTAGATCTCAAAACGATTTTGCTGTATTCAGATTGCAAATATGTCTCTGGCACACCGAGAGAGGTGTGTTGTCCTTAGCTACGGACTGATGACCACGTATTTTGGTCCGATAGATTTACAAATATTTGAACATTTTGCTTCAGTGGAAAGTTTCTAATATTTTCGTTCGGAGTGACTTGGCTGGGGCAAGTTGACGACCTCGTCATCTTGGCCCAGATATTTAGTTTTCGAATGCCTATTTCGTGTCTTGACTGTCATGACTCACGTAGTTTCTCTTAATTCGTTGAAAATGTATTACGTTAGTAATTTATGACACATTATGATCCAGAGATGGTGAGAACTTGTAAGAAAGTCCTCCAGAGACGAGTGGGACCGAAATGCTTTGGCTGCGGCAATAATAGATGTCAAAGATGGGAAGACGTGCTTGGGTGCAGAAAATGTTTACAATGTCCCTGAAGCCAAACTACGTCACCATCTGAAGATATGACGTAATAATTAAAGATTTGTTTCATACGCACATGTTTGTGTGTGTGTTTTTGTGTGCATGCGAATTACAGACCTACTGAGCATGAAGAACTTAATGTCCGGTCCTCAGAAAAGCTTATGCTTATGAAAAAGAACCTTCAAGAGGTGCCCCGTCGGGTAAAAAAAAAAAAAAAAAAATAGTGGAGTAGTATTTCTGACTTTAAACCATTGGCAAAGAAAAACAAAAGTGAGGAAGACTTTACAGCAGAAAGAAGCTCAGAAGATGAAACAAGAACTTGTAAAACAACAACTACGACAGGCTGAGGATGCAAGAAATAGAAGTTTTACTAAGAAACTAACGGTTTCCTCTTCTGATTTGAAGAGGAAACCAAGAGTTGCGAGAACATCAACCAATTCTTCCGAAGGAAGTTTAGTTTAGTGTCCTGGATGCGATGACATCTATGAAGACCCTCTATCAGAAATCTGCGTACGGTGTTGAATGTGCTTTAAATGGTGGCACAAAGACTGCTCAAACTGTGAAGAAGAGAAACTTGTAAGTGAAATCTGTAAATGTAAGTACAACAATATTTAAAGCAATAAAATATATTGCATTTATATTAAGTGTCATCTTCCCTCGTGGTTAAAGTCACCTTGTCCCAATAGCTTACAGCGACAAGATGGCAGTTTTTCATTACTTTATAAAATTAACCAAAATTGAAAATAAAATTATATATAACTAGCTGAAAACCCGGCGTTGCCCGGGTATTTATTTATTTATTCTTATATTTTCTTATTCGTATGATTATACCCACAGAGAAAGAGCTGAAGACATTGTAGCACACACAGACCAAAGATATGGTCTGTGGCATCACCTCCTTGCTAAAGAGTCGCAAACGTGATCGCTGGCCTTCAGTCCTAATTTTTTTATAATTTGACGACTTACAACAACCATATCTTCCACCCCCTTATAGCTATCGGCATGGAACTGCTATGGTGTACAGCGGGAAACAACAGTTACACACAGACCATTCGTTTGCGTTCTGTAGTTTTCGCTGCAGAGCGAAATATTAGCACACACATATAGAATTTTATATACACCGATAACTTTACATCCCAATATACTCCACCATTTTATCATTATAAACCCTCAAGGAACAATGCAACCAATAAAACCATTTTCAAAGGGTAAATATAATTTTAAAAGAGTAATTATTGTTCCGCATTTCGCGGTGTATTCTTCACATTACTAAATATCTATCAGATCGTTCTAAAACCATGCCTAAAACCTTCCTCAGGTATAAATTAGTAACTGTACAAATATTCAAGTCTCTTCGTCTTGTCGTTCGGACGTGATAAGCGTACCCCGAGCAGACATTCACATTAATATATATATAGATAAATAGCTATCCGATCGCCATAAAACCGTGCCTAAAGCCTTCCCCGGGTAGACATTAGTAACTGTACAAATTTTTAGCTCTTTATGTCTTGTGGTTCAGACGTGATAAACGTACACCGAACAGACATTCATATTTATAGATATTGATGATGATTACGAACATTGCAATAAAAGTCTACTCTGATAATATTTGTATTGGAAAAATATTTTCTTAAAAAATGTATTTATTAAAAATGTGTAATCGTTAACATCGTCATCTTGCCCCGGTCATCCCTACTGTTGCCGATATAGTTTTTTTGTTTGTTTGTTAACTATTTTTAAAGAAAATAGAGAAACGTAATTGCTTTATGCGCTTCGTACTACGAGGTTACTATATTCAGCAAAATTATTCTTACAGTCTGCCGGATGCTAAACGCTGTTCTTCCTCTTCATTATTGCAATTACTGTCTTGCCACAGTATGCTAACGTAAGTTATTTTCTTTTGACAGGCTTACCTCTCAGAGTTGCTGCATGCTATAAATGAAGACGGCGTTAAGGTGTTCGGATACACTGCGTGGAGTCTGCTGGATAATTTGGAGTGGATCTTCGGATACACGTGAGTAGCTTCTAAGTCTGAAGATGGATTCCTTTTCATTAGCATTCAGCTTGAGGCATGTATGCAAACAATTTTGATCCACTGAACTGAAGACTAAAGATAATTCTGAATACAGATGAAATATTGATACACTTCTCTCGGAACATACATTCACTAAATTAGAATACCTGGGTCATGAAACATAAAACTTATCTGAGTAGAAGACCGTAGTTCACTGCAACTGTATTTAATTATGTCCTTTAGACTGCACGATACTTTCCACAACATTTCTGGTGTATGTGACTGCTATTTCATGTGATTTACATTCACGGCTAACAAAGCGTACTTGTTCCTTGTCGTCTCACAATGGCCATAGCAACAACAAGATAAAAAACAGCGTGATCTGCTGGTACGTTTCTTCTCATTACAAGGTCGCAGATTTTTAAAGATATTTTAATGATTTTTATTTATTCGTATCAGGAGCATCTCCAAATTATTAATTTACATATTATCATCCTAACATTAATTCAAAACATGTTTACAGACTACAGCATTAAATTTTAGGTATACACTGGACAGGGATAACAGTACAAGTAAACAAATACATAAATAAATAAATATGGAGTGCAGTGCTGAACATATCTAGCCCAAAAGAATTTTAAATATAATGTGCACATCACACACAAAATTACCAAACTAAGAATTAAAAGCTAAACACATCTCACCCAGAAACGGGCGACGTCAATTGCCATAAGGACCTCTGGGGTGCATTTAACACGACACAGTGGGCAGGAGAACATATGTACAGTAGTTTGTGGTACTCAGCATTCACAGAGGATAGACTCTACGGAGTGCCCCCATTTCTGAAAAGTGTCTCTTGATCTTGCAGTACCCATTTGTAGTCTGTTGAGTGCCTTACAGGTTTCCCAGTTTTCGTCACGTCCTGGTGCTGGCTTCTCTTTAGGCTCCATCCAGTGGTGATGATTTGTCTTCCTCCAAAGGTCCACTCTGGCTTCGGGTCCTTCGTATTCTTCCGTTCATATCAGGAAACTCCGTCTTGATTTTAATCACTGATGGGACGGTTGGCGCTCATGGAGGATAGGGCGTTCAGTTTCTTCAGATTTTAGCGGTTCTTTGAAAGCGCTTCCTCCCTAAGGACGGCAGCAGGAGCGATGCCAGCCAGATGGTGGACCTTGTCTAGACAGGCTGGTTTCAAGCATCCTGTGACGATTCTGTTTTCTCATTGACGGCGACGTGGACTCGTTTTGTCTGTGCTGATTTATACAACACCGGGCATGCGTACTTGCCAGCAGTGTGGCACAGGGTAAGTGCTGAGGTTTTGTGAACCCTGGGTTTGGCTCCGCGGTTAGAACTTGTCAGCTTGCGAATGATATTATTTCTTCCACTAACTTTTAGTTTAGTATTCGTGTTGTTTGTATGTTTGGACCCTGTCTAGAGCTATACCTAGATATTTTGGATTGGGGCAGTACTCCAGGAGGACTACTTTCCTTTCAATCTGTAATTTTATGTTGGCCTAGTTGTACCGATGTTGAAAAGCACACACTTGCGTTTTCGTTGGATTTGGCTTTAGATGGTATCTAGCTCTACTAGGGCCATATGCAGACATAGTACAATCTGCTCAAATGTTTTCCCTTGTGCTGTTATACCTGTCGTCAGCATATATGTACAGCTATTTGTGCCTGCGGGGAAGAGCTGATTGTTGGTGTAGATATTGAAGAGTAATGGTTCCAACACACTACCTTGTGGCAGGCCATTAGTCTGGTTTCTCCATCTGCTTTTCCCTGATCCACTAGGAACCTTGGATTGTGCAGCAGGTTTCTGATAATTATTTGTGGGATTAATATCTTTAGTCGTGGCAAATAACTTCTGCATTTGGAATAAAAGATTTTGTATGCGTAACATATTAGAGAGATTGGCTCTTTGGTTTGCTGGCTTCTTTACCCGGCTTCAGAATAGCTATGATCTTAGATTTCCGCCAGATGCTAGGGATTTGGCAATTATAGACAGACATTGAACATGTACAGTAGCCACTGTTTTGAAGCATCAAAAGCGAAACAAAGCGAGTAGCTTTATTTTAATGATGAAGTAGGAGGAAGTCTCGCAGTTTTTAACTTTTCAATTGCTGTGGACATTATGTGACGACTGGTTTGCCTCGTTAGCCGTAAATGTGATAAGTCACATAAAGTCGCGGAATATGCAAGTATGAAGTGTTGCGAAACCGGTGTAGTCCGTTGTTGTGGTCTTCAGTCCGCAGACTGCTTTGATGCAGCTCTCCGCGGTACCCTGTCCTGTGCAAGCCTTTTCACCTGACAATACGTTCGGCAACCTACATCCTTTTGAATCTGCTTACTGTATTCGTCCCTCGGTCTCCCTCTACGATTTTTACCCCACACACGGCCTAATGCTAAGGTGACGATTCCTTAAAGTCTCGGAAAGTATCCCACCAACCTATCCCTTCTCTTAGGATGTGGCTGAAACTCCTTTTCTCCCCAATTCTGTTGAGCACCTTCTTGTTAGTTACATGATCTACCCATCTTATCTTCATTATTCGTCTGTAGCACCACATTTACAAAGCTTCTATCATCTTGCCAGACTCAACGACTGCATTGCCAGCCGTGGAGGCTACAGCACGTACTAATATTGAAGTTTCAGCAAGGATCGATGCCTGGTGGTACCGCAGTACCGCTTCAGCTATTGATGTAATATAAATGTAATAATTTCATATACTCCATTAGCACAGTTTTAACAAAAAATCTTAGGTGAATTGAAAAATCTCCAAGAGATTGTTCTGATTTTTATTTCCGACATTGTACATTCGCATCGATCGATGTATCTCTCCCCACACTTCATTGGCCTGAACATTACAGAAAGATAAGTTGCGCAAATGATCCCGTCTCATTTACTACACGTGCATACATATACATATTAAATGTAGTCGAAGGAAAGGAACATGCTTTTTGTGTAACGAGATTGGTCATTTTGATACTAATTGCCCGGGAAGTGCGATTGCGATCATCTCTTGTACAAAAGCGCAAGTTTACTGTGATGACACTATTCCTAATGGCACTGAATCAGAGGCTGGGCAACTTTTATGCTAGTGCCACTCATAGATCGGATTTGTGTTGCTCGATTTTCCACCAGTACGATCGAGGACAATTTCTGATGTGCCTCCCCCTTGCAAGGACGTTAAAACTATTCAAGATAAGAGGTGCTGTACGAGAGACTGTGATAGTACTGATGTAGTTCCCGCAGCCCTCTGGGATCTGCTGTCCCTCTTGCTGGTGGTAACACAGTTACTGTTAAGAGGAGTCGGAATGCCCTCCCACGCCAATGTAACATTTGCTGTTCTATATATATATATAGAACTTTAAAATGTTGGCAGCTATTTTCAGCGTATATTGTTAGCTAACTGAACTAGAACCGATATTGTCTTTTTGTTGGTATAATATTTATGATTTTTTTTACAATTAAGCCACTTTTACTGGAAAAAAATTTAACATAAATTTCCCTGGATCAGAGAATAAGCCAGATTTTTTCTGGATTCTAGTTCAGTGGCTTCTTACGTAGCATTTCTGAAAATTTTAATGTTATTTTTTTGGTGTTTTGTGAGGTAAAAATGTCAAATGCCAGAAAATGCGATTAAATAATTTATTATGAAAATTCACAAATACTTATTATCTTATCAAAAGTGTCCATTAGATTAGACAGGTTCATCTCCTTCTTCTTCACCTAGAAACTTTCTTCTCCTTGCTGCCCTTGATTTTTTTTTTATTTTTTTTTTTATTTTTTTTTTTATTAAATTCAGCTGTATACTGAATTCTTACTCGCATGTTGTCCGGAGGCCGAAGACCTCTGATGGTGTTCATACCAGGAACAATGCCAAGGCTTTCCATGACCTTTAGCTTACCCATATTACTATCATTGAATACAATAACAGAATCATTGACTCCTCATTGCAAAGTTCTTATGCCAACAAATACATTCTTATGTACGAGAGACCATATTTACATCCTTATCCACTTGTATAAGATCAAAGACTCTATAATTATATAGCCAAATCCACAGCCTTCCATATATAACATTTTCGGAAATATGAAGATTGCAATGTGTAAAGATAGCAAGTTGCGTAATTTTCCTGGTCGCAGACATAATTTTGAAAAATGAAATAAAAATACATCCTATTAGAATTTAATAAATTTTGCACCATTTTAAGCAAAAAAATTAATTACTTTATAAGCTTAAAAACGGAAACTATGATTTTGTTCTATTTTGCGGCATTATAACTCCTCATAAGCCACGAATTCAAAAGGAGGATTTAGTGCTAATTTGATTTCAACGTATTTTTCCTCTGTGCCTCTATAGCGACCGGAAACCATGCAGTCGATTCCCTAGTCACCTGTCGCTTAGTCCACCTGTTGAAGCGCAGTGAGCACCCACCTGTTTCCCTGCTCCTACACCATGTCTATTTGACTGCGTTCTGAGAAACCGAACTCGGGGGTGGATTTACTAGATTTTCCTCCCCTGACGCCCGATCTGACATCTGATCGTCTTGTTGACGATTTCGCAGGGCTACCCTCATTTGTAGATCAGGCTTGGCTGTAGTGGTCTGACAAGGAAAGTACTCGGGCTAGAACAAACACAAATATACCAAAATCGTGTGAGAGATAATGTAGAGGTCCCTTATTGCACTAGCGATACTCTCGCATCTGCAAAACTCTGCAGTCGCCCATTAGAGGCCTCTGTGTGTGCCACGACGCACTGCACTTTGACCTGCCGGTACGCCAGTCTGGACCAGTAGGGACAGTGCGGTGTGTCTCTGAAGTTGCGTTTTGTGACGTCATTTGTGTACTGAAGCGTCAGATGGGTCGCCGATTGGTAATCAATCCTGCTAATGTATTGCGATTGGTTGAGATGAAATTCCTAAAAGCCGTTCTTCGTGAATACGGTCTTGGTGTAGAAAATGAATCATTCACATGTTTTCTGGTATCAATTATAGTGCAGAAATGTGAGCATAGATTAGAAACACTATAATAGATACCAGGTAACATGCGAATGATTCATCTTCTGCACCAATACCATCGTCACGAAGAAGGTTTCTTCGTAACTTCCTCTCAACCAGTCACACTATATTAGCAGGATTGATTGCCAATCGCCAACACATCCGGCGCTTCACTACACAAATAACGTCACAAAACGTACCTTCAGAGGTACACTGCACCGTCACTACTGGCGTACCGGCAGGTCAATGTGCAATGCGGCATGGCACACGCAGAGGCCTGTAATGGGCGACTGCAGAGTTTTGCAGATATGGAAGTATCACTAGTGCAACAAGGGACATTTACATTATCTATCATACGATTTCGGTGTATTTCTGTTTGTTCGAGCCTAAGTACTTTCCTTGTGAGATGTAGTAAATAATTCGCCAATTTTACTTTACGTGGATTTCAGACCGTTTTTATTCTGGACCTTAAACGCGCAATAGGTACTGTCCTTTCGTCTGGAGGAGAAGCATTCCAAGTACCATATTAAGAGGGGGTAGGATGTCATTTTTGACCCCATCTTGATCGTTTTGTAAGCATTGACTAGTTCGGTGTGATACAGTGACGTATTCATGGTTTCACGGAAATTTAATCATCTCTGCTCTAGGCGCCGCTTTGGTGTTTGCTTCATTTGTCTTTTCCATCCCTGATTTCTATCGTGAATTAATCGAATAGATACATTCGATACGTTTGCGTGACGTGTGGGTGCATAAATATCCCACACTGGTCAGATTTAGATATAGATTTTATTTAGAAGATAGTTGATATATTTAGTGCCCTGTGAAACTGGGTAGATAAATGAAAAGAAAACAACAATTCTCGATCTCGGGGCTAAAATCTGTGAAGCCGTGACGCTTGCTGATATACCACCCCTTCGTTTGATCTTGTCACACGCTAAAAGGCTCCTGAATGAAGTCGAAAATTGTGGCCGTAATTTTGTCAAAAACGATGTATTTGTAAGGCAGGATGTGTGTTCGCTTATATTGGACCCTCTTCTACGGAGCAAAGTTTTTTATACATGGGAATCAGGGCCGGCCGCGGTGGCCGAGGGGACTAAGGCGCTCCAGTCACGGTCTGCACGGCCACTACGGTCGGGGGTTCGAATCCCCCCTCGGGCATGGATATTTGTGCCGTCCTAGTTCGTAAGTAGTTCATAAGTAGTTTGTAAGTTTAGGGACTGATGACCCCGTAGTTAAGTCCCATAGACTATACAAACATTTGAACATTTTGGGATTCAGGCATTTGCCGTGTTCTCCTCGTAAGTCTTGATATTGTGGATCATCACAATACATTACCAATTCTTTGTGTTCTCCGTCTGTTGACATACATTATAACTTATATGATACCGTGCAAGACTGTTTCACAACGAACGTAACGTGTTTCTGTTCACAGAGTGAAGTTCGGACTGTACCACGTGGACTTCGAAGACCCGGAAAGGCCACGGAAGGCGCGGGCTTCTGCCAAGTTCCTCGCGGAGGTCTTCCGCAGCAAGCAGCTGCCTCTGGAGCATTTCAAACCGTCCGCCGTCGCCGCCGCTAAGTGACTGACTGACTGACTGCAGAAACGTGGCGATGGCACGTCTTTAGTGAGGGTCATCCCACTAGTGACCTCTGAATTGTCATCAAATGATTTGCGTAATCATTCGGTAATTGGAAGTTTCTTCTGCAATAGTAAAGACAAATGAAGGAATAAATTTATTTTCGTTGCCACAAAAACATGTTTATTTCGTGTTCCTTTTTCACAATGTATAGCGGAAGTTTCTGTGATGAACAGAACTAGCTCTTTATTCACACGAAGTGATGGGTGCTATCGACAAAGGTTCGCAAATCGATTCCGTATTTCTTGATTTCCAGAAAGCTTTTGACACCGTACCTCACAAACGGCTTTTAATCAAATTGCGAGGTTATGGTATATCGCCCCAAATTTGCGATTGGATAGGGGATTTCTTGTCAGAGAGGACACAGTTCGTAGTAATCGATGGTAAGGCATCGACTAAAACAGAGGTGATATCGGGCGTTCCACAGGGTAGTGTTATTGGTCCTCTGCTATTCCTTATTTACATAAACGATTTAGGGGAAAATCTAAGTAGCTCTCTTAGGTTGTTTGCAGATGACGCCGTCATTTACCGTCTAGTAAAATCATCTGAAGATCAAAACCAACTGCAGAACGATCTGAATAAGATATCAGTATGGTGTAAAAATTGGCAATTGACTCTAAATAATGAGAACTGTGAAGTCGTCCACATGAGTACGAAAAGAAATCCGTTAAACTTTGTTTACAACATAAATCGATCAAACGTGAAGGCCTTAAACTCCACAAAATACCTAGGAATTACTATTACTTCAGACCTAAACTGGAAAGAACACGTAGATAATATCGTGGGAAAGGCGAACCAGAGACTACGTTTTATTGGCAGAACCCTTAAAAGATGCAACAGAACTACTAAAGAAAGTGCATACACTGCGCTTGTCCGTCCATTTTTGGAGTATTGCAGCCCAGTATGGGATCCTTATCAGGTGGGTTTGACGAAGGACATCGAAAGAGTCCAGCTCGTTTCGTATTGTCACGATATAGGGGAGACAGCGTTACGGAAATGATACAGGGTCTGGGATGGGAATCACTACAACAACGGCGCTTATCGCTGCGGCGTGGGCTACTTGCGAAACTCCAATCACCAACATTCTCCTCCGAATGCGAAAATATATTGTTGACTCCCACTTACATAGGTAGAAATGATCATCAGAATAAAATACGAGAAATCAGAGCTCGAACAGAGAGATTCAGGTGTTCTTTCTTCCCGCGCGCTATTCGAGAATGGAATGGGAGATAAATAGTATAATTGTGGTTCGATGAACCCTCTGCCAGGCACTTAAATGTGATTTGCAGTGTATCCCATGTAGATGTGTAGATGTAGAACTAGGTTTTGCAACACTTTTATGAATAATAAATGTAATAAATAAATATTAGTATTACTGCTAACAGTCACTTTATTTGTTAAAAGTTTAATCTAGCAATGTACAAGTGATTCAAGACGCAACTGCCCCTCCAGTGCACCAGAGATGCAGAAGAACCTTGGAACACGAAGATCGTAAGTGTGCAACTGAGTATCAAGTAAATCACACGACCATTCGATCGCAACACCTGATGCATTCGTACCTATATCCCGCACAGGTGGTGAAACAAACCGTACCATACAGGAAGACCAGAAGAAGACAACACCAATCTGCACGGCCGCTACGGTCGGGGGTTCGAATGCCCCCTCGGGCATGGATATTTGTGTCGTCTTTAGTATAAGGTAGTTCATAAGTAGTTTGTAAGTCCCTTAAGCTTAACAAACATTTGAACATTTTTTAGAAGACAGGACATCCTCTTAGTTTATGGCCATCCCTTGCGTCCCTCCCCCCCCCCCAAATACCCCAACCACCAATTATAACAAATATATTTTAAATAAATAAATGATAAGTAACAAACATTCCTGTATGAATAAACAGCGCATGATGATGAGCAAAACAAGCTCGAAACGCGGTGTGCTATGTTAGATTAAACACTAGCAAATAAAGTGACTGGTCGCAGAAATACGAATATTTATTTATTGTTCGACACAGTCACGGTTTCTAGCCATCACTGCTAAAATTAATTAAAACCCTTATGAATAGGCCATGTTTTAATTATGTAAGTGATTAATTATGTTTTGCAACCTCTTTATAAGTGGCGGAAAATTTCTGTTGGAAAACTTTTCACTCTTTTGACTGGTAGCCTCAGTCATATCCCACTTTTCAGGATATTAAATAGATTTACAGTGAACTTAGTAACTTCCTTGGTGGCCAAGTACAGCACGCTTACTTTATAGCGGAGTAAGAGACTTGTCTTTAATCTACGAACACAGATTAATAACAAACACTTCACTGATAAAACACAATTAAGACAACGATGATCCATAAAATCAGTACAAATACAGTGTCCATCACTTGCTCATGGTTCTGTTGCCTGCCCCTGATATTACATACACAGTTCTGGCTAATCATTAGGCTGACATATTTGCAAAGATATCTAACACACGCGTCATAAAAAGTGCTGCATCACCACTATTCTAAGGGTGCAAAAGCAACATTTTATTTCACTTTATTGGTCATGATAACATAATCTGACAAGATGAGCGACAGTGACCTGGACATTCTGAATTTGTGTTCCACATCGCAGCATACGCTAGTACCCTCTAATACGCGGTAATACGTCCACTTGCAATGATGCGTTCTCTCAAACAAGGATCTTTACCAAAAGATTGGTTAGTTGCAAAGGTCACACCTATATACAAGAAAGGCAGTAGGAGTAACCACCGGCCGCGTTGGCCGAGGGCACTGAGGCGCACCAGTCGGGGGTTCGAATCCCACCTCGGGCATGGATATTTGTGCCGTCCTTAGTGTTAGCTAGTTCATAAGTAGTTTTGTAAGTTTAGGGACTGATGACCCCATAGTTAAGTCCCATAAGCTATACAAACATTTGATTTGATTTGTAGGAGTAACCCACTAAACTACAGGCCTATTTCATTGATGTCAATTTGCAGCAGGGTTTTGGAACATATCCTGTATTCAAAAATTATGACTTATCTCGAACAGAATGACCTATTGACCCAAGGTCAACAGGGATTTACAAAATATCGTTTCTGCGAAACACAACTAGCACTTTACTCACACGTAGTAATGATTGCTATCGACAAGGGTTCTCAAATTGATTCCGTATTTCTTGATTTCCAGAAGGCTTTTGACACAGAACCTCACAAACGGCTTTCAATCAAATAGTGTGGTTATGGTATATCACACTTAATTTGTGTCTGGATAGGGGATTTCCTGTCAGAGAGGAAACAGTTTGTAATACTCGATGGTAAGGCATTGGATGAAACAGAGGTGATATCACACGTTGCTCAGGGTAGTGTTATTGGTCCTGTGCTGTTCCTTATTTACATAAACGATTTAGGAGAAAATCTAAGCAGCTCTCTCTCAGGTTGTTTGCAAACGACGCCGTCATTTATCGTCTAGCAAAGTCATCTGAGATCACAGTAAACTGCGGAACGATCTAAATAAGATATCACTATGGTGTAAAAATTGGCAATTGACTCTAAATAATGAAAAGTGTGAAGTCGTCCACATGAGTAAGAAAAGAAATTCGTTAAACTTTGTTTACAAGATAAATCAATCAAAAGAAGGCCTTAAATTCCACAAAATACCTAGGAATTACTATTATTTCAGAGTTAAACTGGAAAGAACATGTAGATAATGTCGTGGGAAAGGCGAACCAAAGACTGCCTTTTATTGGCAGAACACTTAAAAGATGCAACAGAACTACTAAAGAAAGTGCATACACTACGCTTGTCCGTCCTTTTTTGGAGTATTGCAGCCCAGTGTGGAATCCTTATCAGGTGTGTTTGACGGAGGACATCGAAAGAGTCCAACGAAGGGCAGCTCGTATTGTATTGTCACGATGCAGGGGAGACAGCGTTACGGAAATGATACAGGATCTGGGATGGGAATTATTACAACAACGGCGCTTATCGCTGCGGGCGTGGGCTCCTTACGAAACTCAAATCGCCAATATTCTCCTCCTAATGCGAAAATATATTGTTGACTCCCACTTACATAGGTAGAAATGATCATCATAATAAAATACGAGAAATCAGAGCTGTAACGGAGAGATTGAGGTGTTCTTTCTTCCCGCGCGTGTATTCGAGAATGGAATGGGAGATAAATAGTATAAAGGTGGTTCGATTAACCCTCTGCCAGGCACTTAAATGTGATTTGCAGAGTATTCCATTTAGATGTGTATGCATGCCTGTATTCTTCGTGACATATTGTCCACTAGATTATCAAGGGACTGTTGGTCAAGATTCTCTCAGTCCTCAACGGCGATTCCACGTAGAATTCTCTTATTTGTTGGTGGGCCGTCTCGTCAAAAAACAGCCGTTTTCAATGTATCCCAGGCATGTTCGAGAGCGTTCATGCCTGGAGAACATGCTGGCTATTCTAATCTGGCGATGTTATGCTGAAGGGATGCAGGCTCAAGGTTTGCACCATGAGCGCGAGAACTGTCGTCCATCAGGACGAATCCTTCCCAGAATTGCTGTCGACATGGTTCCACTAGCCTTTTCGTCATCAAAATCTAGGTACAGGTATGATAACAAACCCCTTGCACATACAAACACATAAAAATGTGAGTAATCTCAATAGTTAATTTTAGGTCGCGGCCGAGCGCAATGAGACGCTGTGCTGCTATACGAAAGGCTGTTCCCCATCGAGGGTTCGAATGTCCCCTCGGGCATAGATATTTGTGTTGCCTGTAGTCTAACGTAGTTCATAGGTAGTTTGTAACTTTTGGGACTGATGATCCCGTAGTTAAGTCCCATAAACTTTACAAACATTTGAAGTTAATTATATTCAGAATAAAATAAAACCATAGCATGAGAATTGTTCATGATCCAATTCATTCAAAACCAAACATGTAAAACAAAAATATATTCCTGTACAGTTGACCACTGAAGCTGGTTTGAAATAAAACAAAACGCGTCTGGCCCTAATTAGACTAATTTTTACACTTGCAAAAGAACGGTAATTTTATACGAACTGTATCACAGCAAGTACATGGGATACTCTGCAAATCACATTTAAGTGCCTGTCAGAGCATTACAGCAGAACTGTCCAACCAACTCGAAATTATGACAACATAACTCGCGAACGTTACAGGAGGATAACCAACACACTATCAGTCAATGCCAAACCGAATACACGATGAGTCAAAAGTCGCAGAACACCCTTTATTTCAAAATCTCAGTAGTAATTGCGAAATCTGAATATTCCAGTAACGTATGACTGAGGTCGTCTATCTTTAACGGGGCACATTTTGAATAAGAGCCAATTTTTTTATTTACTTTTTTTTTAACGAAAGGGGTCGCGTGATATATTAAGTAACATCAGCATATTCTTACAATACCATTCCTGTAAATAGAGTTAACGCAGCATTTATCATTATTGATAGATGCGAAGCATTGAATTAAAATTTCTGGTGCGGCCGGGAATCGAACCCGGACCTCCATGCTTACTAGGCAGACGTCTTAACCGTTAGACTACCACACCACTAACGATTAAGGCGCCTTGGAATAGTCTATGTACGATTTCCCTCCACAACACAAACTTTAATTCAGCTTCTTTGTTCCAAAGATAATTGCCACTACTGCCAAGGCTCTCCATGCAGCGGAATAGCACCTCAGCAATGGACATGGTGGAACAATCCTGTTATGGTGATATAAATATCAATTAATATGAATAAATAATCCCTGAGACGGATTTTCGTCTCAAATATGTCAAAGACATTATTGATAGATGCGAAGCATTGAATTAAAATTTCTGGTGCGGCCGGGAATCGAACCCGGACCTCCATGCTTACTAGGCAGACGTCTTAACCGTTTTTTTTTTTTTTTTTTTTTTTTTTTTTTTTTTTTTTTGCTCTATGGGTAGTTCTTGTCCTTGCGGACGCTGATCATGTTTGTTCGTTTTTGTTCGAAGAGTTCTTGGCTCAGCTTTTTTATTACAGAGAGCGTTCAGCCCTCTGACCAGGCGCGCTGAGCCACGGCGCCCGGCTTAGACTACCACACCACTAACGATTAAGGCGCCTTGGAATAGTCTATGTACGATTTCCCTCCACAACACAAACTTTAATTCAGCTTCTTTGTTCCAAAGATAATTGCCACTACTGCCAAGGCTCTCCATGCAGCGGAATAGCACCTCAGCAATGGACATGGTGGAACAATCCTGTTATGGTGATATAAATATCAATTAATATGAATAAATAATCCCTGAGACGGATTTTCGTCTCAAATATGTCAAAGACATTATTGATAGATGCGAAGCATTGAATTAAAATTTCTGGTGCGGCCGGGAATCGAACCCGGACCTCCATGCTTACTAGGCAGACGTCTTAACCGTTAGACTACCACACCACTAACGATTAAGGCGCCTTGGAATATCACCATAACAGGATTGTTCCACCATGTCCATTGCTGAGGCGCTATTCCGCTGCATGGAGAGCCTTGGCAGTAGTGGCAATTATCTTTGGAACAAAGAAGCTGAATTAAAGTTTGTGTTGTGGAGGGAAATCGTACATAGACTATTCCAAGGCGCCTTAATCGTTAGTGGTGTGGTAGTCTAACGGTTAAGACGTCTGCCTAGTAAGCATGGAGGTCCGGGTTCGATTCCCGGCCGCACCAGAAATTTTAATTCAATGCTTCGCATCTATCAATAATGTCTTTGACATATTTGAGACGAAAATCCGTCTCAGGGATTATTTATTCATATTAATTGATATTTATATCACCATAACAGGATTGTTCTACCATGTCCATTGCTGAGGTGCTATTCCGCTGCATGGAGAGCCTTGGCAGTAGTGGCAATTATCTTTGGAACAAAGAAGCTGAATTAAAGTTTGTGTTTTGGAGGGAAATCGTACATAGACTATTCCAAGGCGCCTTAATCGTTAGTGGTGTGGTAGTCTAACGGTTAAGACGTCTGCCTAGTAAGCATGGAGGTCCGGGTTCGATTCCCGGCCGCACCAGAAATTTTAATTCAATGCTTCGCATCTATCAATAATGTCTTTGACATATTTGAGACGAAAATCCGTCTCAGGGATTATTTATTCATATTAATTGATATTTATATCACCATAACAGGATTGTTCCACCATGTCCATTGCTGAGGTGCTATTCCGCTGCATGGAGAGCCTTGGCAGTAGTGGCAATTATCTTTGGAACAAAGAAGCTGAATTAAAGTTTGTGTTGTGGAGGGAAATCGTACATAGACTATTCCAAGGCGCCTTAATCGTTAGTGGTGTGGTAGTCTAACGGTTCGCAGTTCGCTTGCGACAGCGGTACCGTGAGGAAGTCCGCGGTGTGCTGCGGCCGCCTCGCTCGCGCGTGGTAAGTCGGAGTGTTGCTGCGACTTTTCGCTGTTGTCGTTGTGTTTGTGTGACTATTAGAAGATGACACCATGAATCAGCCAAATAGAAAAGACACTTTGAAGTTCACCTTCGATCGTACGTTCGTTAGACCGACCTCTTACGAATTTGAACGTTTTCTTGAAGAAGTTGTGAAGATTACCTCAGATGAGCTTGTCGGTATTCATTTCTCGATCGTGAGTACAGTTATTTACGTCAAACTGAGGACAGCAGATCTCTGTGAGACAGTACTACAGTCTAGTGGCGGTAGCTATAAATTCAAGCATTCGGATGGCAACATAAGTGAAGTTACTGTTACCCACGCCGGCTTCGGTATAAGAACAGTCAGAATATTTGAATTACCTTTTGAGGTCACAGGAGAACAAATTAATGCGGTAGTGTCATCCTATGGCACGGTACTCAGCAACATTGCAGAAAGGTGGTCAGTTGCGCATAGGTTTCCGGTACTAAATGGCATCAGACAACTGAAGGTCGATTTACGGAAACATATCCCGTCCTATATTGACGTGTGTGGGTACCGAGCCATTGTCATGTATGATGGGCAGCCCAGAACGTGCGCAGGGTGTGGGGCGACGGGCCACGTGCGTGCACAGTGTATGCAGAGGCGCGTAGCGCAGTTACCGGCCGGTGAATCTGTCAGACCTCCTGCTATGTCCTCACTGCCGATTTCGTACGTGGCGGCTGTCGCGGGATCCCCACCCATCGCCCCCGTTCTGCATACTTCTCAGGATAACAACTATGCTGACCGTGAAACCCCGATGGAAGTATCTGAGGCCTCGGCGGCAGTCTCTGGAGACCGGGAACCTACCGAGCCCTCACAGGTAGCTCCCGTTGACAAAGTCCAGAGCGTTACTCTGATGGACGTCACTGACCACGCGGCTGCAGTTTCTGTCGCACCACACCCGCAAGAACCCCCTGTGGGAAACTCCAGCGAGAGAGTACAGGAAAGTTGTTCGAAATCAGATGTACCTTCTGCTGACGAAACTGCCACCGATCCCGAACAGGAAAGTGTTCCACAACACTCCGCAAGCCCTACGAAGAGCCAGTCACCCAGGAAAAAGAAGAAACGCAGAATCGCGCGTCAAGCTGCCGAAGAAATTGTCCCATTAATGCGGGAGAAGGTCAAACAAGTAGTGCAGAAGTTAAATGAGGGTCCAGGGAAAGTTTCCGACTGTATTCAGCCCAACCTGTTTCCCAAGGCATCCGGTGGCGCCTCTGTAGGCGCAAAACAATTCGCCAGAGTAGCACCCGACAACCTTAACCCAACAAATCCCTGTGTTATTGAAACAAACACGTTCTCTCCGTCATTCCAGAAAAACTGGGCGGACGATATGGACGGAGATGAGGAAATGAGGGAACCTACGTACTTTACTGCCGCCGTGCCAGCCACCTCAGATGACCGAACACCCCTCCAGAACCAGGAAACGGAGGCTGGTCATGTGTCCGACACCTACTAACAGGTGCGAAATTCCGCAAGTCATCCTTGTAAAACGCACTACATCATGACCACCTATCAAGCCTATAGAATCGCGACTCTGAACATCACCAGCATACGCAGTACATTAAAATTACATAGCTTGAAAGACTTTCTGTACGCGGCGGATATCGACATCATTTTACTGCAGGAAGTAACCGACATTGCACTTCAAGAAATATATGGATACCACGCTGTCATAAATGCTGGAAGCGATGGTGACCTAGGGACTGCTATACTTTTTAAGGAAGGAATAATAGTAACGAATGTGGAAAAACTCGTCAACAACAGGGGGATCGCTTGTACTGTTCACAATACCCGGATCATAAATATATATGCGCCATCTGGGAGCAGCAACCGCCGTCACCGAGCAGAATTTTTTCAACACGAAATTGTCCCTCTCTTTGGAGAGCATCAAGCCGAGATCCTTTTTGCGGGTGACTTCAATTGTGTCCTCCATCGCAAAGATCAGTTCCCTAACTTCAATCCGTCTCCCGAACTGGAACACATCATCAACGGTTTCAGTTTAACCGATGCGTGGGAGCACAGCCATGGGGATGCACCCGGGTTTACGTTCGTCACTAACCATTCGGCCAGCCGCTTAGACAGGATGTATGTTTCTAACAACTTGACGACTCGTATCTTACACACAGAAGTGTGGCCCACCAGCTTCACCGACCATGCTGCCTTTATATGCACCATTAATATGGCGAGACAGGGTACCTACAGAGGAAGAAGCTACTGGAAGCTCAACGTATCACACTTAAAAGATGCCGAATGCCGCGAGCGTTTCCAAAAAACATGGCAGGACTGTGAAAATAAATTTACTTCGTATGATTCTGCTTTGACCTGGTGGATCAAGTGCGCGAAGCCGAAATTGAGGAAAATGTTCATAGATTACTCAAAGGAAAAAAGTTTTTGGTTCAAGACAACGACAGAATTTTATTTCCAATGCTTGCGGGACCTTTACAAATTGGACCAATCAGTCATTGAAAATTACGTCGCGATCAAGAGGATAAAATCCAAAATTCTGGCTCTGAAGCGCAAACAATTAGAGGGTTTCCAAATTCGTGCGAGAACGCAGGCTGCCGCCCCACATGAAGAAACCTCGATGTACCACGTTATGCGCGAAAGGAAAAGGGCACACGGAAAAATAATCATGGAACTAAAAGGAACTGACGGTACCGTCCTCACAACACAGAGAGACATTAAAGAGGCAATCTACAGCCATCTTTCATCCATCATGTTAGGCTGCCCAGTAGATAACGAAGCTCAAGAGGACTTGTTACGGAATCTGCAGGGCCGACTCAGCAGAGAGGCATCGCAGCGACTTATCGCGGAGATTGACGATGACGATCTGACAACAGCTATCGCGCAGAGCCCCAAAAATAAATCGCCGGGTCCTGACGGCCTTCCAGCAGAATTTTACCAGGCCTTCCAAGCGCAGATGAAGTCTAAACTGCTCCTCGTATGCAATGAATTAATGACCACTGACAGAGAAATCGCGAAGGAGTTTCTGGAAGGTATTATCGTGCTAGTTCCGAAACGCCCCGGCAGCATTTCCATAAACCATCTTCGACCCATTAGTCTCCTGAACAGCGACTACAAAATTATGGCGCGCGTACTCGCTCGAAGATTACAATTGATACTGCACGAGGTCACTGGCCCATATCAGACAAGTGTGAGTAAGGGGAGGTCAATCATTCAAACGGTCTGCGAATATAGAGACATCATTGCGACAGCAGATGTTCTCCGACTACGGTGCGCTATCATGACACTTGACTTTGAGAAAGCTTTCGATAGGGTGGACCATAATTACCTCCTCAAAACTATGTCCGCGATGGAGATTCCCCATAATTTTGTCAATGTCGTTGGAAGGATTTTGAAAAATAGCACGTCCCGGATTATGATCAATGGACAAATGACGAAACCTTTGGACTTCACACGTTCAGTCAGACAAGGGTGTCCACTGTCCATGGCTTTGTTCGCCATTGCCATTGAGCCCCTCCTAGCCACTCTACAGCAACGACTGCAAGGATTGTGCATCCATGGTCAATCTATTGTCTGCAAGGCATACGCCGATGATGTAGGTCTTGTTATAACGAGTGCAAATGACATCGAGAAGACACTTCAGGTGCTCACTAACTACGAACTTGCTTCGGGTGCGAAACTCAACAAAACGAAATCCAGCATCATGAGCATAGGGGCTGGAATGTCGTTGCAGGGCATAGAAGACTTCAATGTGGTCACCAACAAACGAATACTGGGCATCGATTACAGGTCCACCATACAGCATACCATAGCTGCCAACTCTAAGAAACTACTCGCAAGTGTGCGAGCATGCGTCAAGGAACAACGTGTAAGAAAGCTTGATGACATTCAAAAGGCAGCCTTTGCTAACATGTATATAGTTTCGAAACTACACTACGTGGCACAAGTTTTACCTTTACCCGGTGAAACAACAGCTAGAATCATGTCTGCTCTGGGCCATTACATAAGTCAAGGAAGTATCTTTAAGGTCAAGTTTGACACTCTTACTCTCTCCGCGGATACGGGAGGACTTAACCTTATTGATGTTGCTCTGAAATCCCGAGCTCTATTCGTGTGCACCACATATAAACTGTGGCGGAAGACGCAACACAGTTTAACGTCCCATCTACTAGAGGAAATAGCCCCTGGGGCAATGGATCCACCAATTGATGTGCGCCACGTTCCTATTGGCTTTCACCATTTCAAACAGTTTTTAATTGAACTTAGCTACATTCGGGCCAGAGTCTGTACCACGAACTTAACCAAAGTGAAGGCAGTGTATGACAAATTAATGGAAACCAAGAGTAGAAACGTGGTAGAAGAAAAGTACCCTCAATATGACTGGCGAATAATATGGCAGAATATCAGCACCCGTCTTTTACCGACAAATGTGAGAACTACATGGTACAAAGCTGTGAACAGAAAACTTGCCACCAAGACCAAACTTCACGCCATCCATTTAGTGGACTCGCCGCTGTGTGGAAACTGTAGCATACCAGACACTGACGAACATAGATTTGTCTGCAATAACGTGGCAGCAGTCTGGCTACTCGCTAGGCAAATGATAGCCACAATCACCCGAACCGCACCAGACACAATCAAGCCTGCAGATTTTTTGACTCCCGACAGTGTGCCTTATCCATATACAAAACGGAACGCCGTCAATTGGTTAAAAGGTCAAACAGTCCACTATATCCTCACTGAAGCAAATAAAAGCAAAGAGGATTTTCTATTATACCTTCAGCTGCAGCACCATATCCTAATAACATCGCGACACTATAAGAAAAATTTCGCCAATTTTCTGAAAATTCTATTGTTTGACACAGGAAGAAGGACTTGAATCATAATTGTTCCCACTACAAGACCCAGATTGTGACATTCTGAAGAATTAGAACACGCCGATATTTTCATCTGTGCTTTAAACAAAACTTCTTTTTTGCTCCTTGTGGTGCTTTCCTTTTAGTGCTGTTTTCAACCTTCTGACGTCTGCGAGATGCATCAGAAGTGCTTTTCGTTTCGTATGGGAAAAATGTCCCCCGACAGAATCTGTCGTCTTATTTCACATTAAAAATTTCCTTTCGGGGTTCCTACGCCAGAAGGAGCGATTACAACGTTTCATGTGTCCCTTGGCGAAACCTTGCTGAAACGACGCCCGCGGCACGAGACAAGCGCAGAGTTAAGAGACGAGGAAAAATAAACAAATAAAATTAAATGTAAAGTTGTGAGAAACCAAAAATGTAAAGTGGAAAAACACAATTAAATTGCAGAAAACAGAAGCATGGATCGATCAAGAACGGAATGGGGGAAACACCTCCTAAACAAATATTATGTGAAGCCGAACTCTGCAGCTGTCAATGCGCTGGGATGTTGAAGTAAAGTTTTTCCCCAGGAGCGGATATGTAAGAGAAAGACACTTATTTATTTATTCCTTTTCATTTTTTAATATTATTTTATTATTTTTTCACTTCTCTTTCTTTGGAACGAAATTCCATGTCAACAGGAACGAATGGCATTGAAGCCAGGCCGAGAAGGCACATCATTGGCGAGCGGAAGGACGGGCTGAAGGGGTGGAAGGAGGCCCGAAAAAAAAAAAAAAAAAAAAAAAAAAAAAAAAAAAAAAACGGTTAAGACGTCTGCCTAGTAAGCATGGAGGTCCGGGTTCGATTCCCGGCCGCACCAGAAATTTTAATTCAATGCTTCGCATCTATCAATAATGTCTTTGACATATTTGAGACGAAAATCCGTCTCAGGGATTATTTATTCATATTAATTGATATTTATATCACCATAACAGGATTGTTCCACCATGTCCATTGCTGAGGTGCTATTCCGCTGCATGGAGAGCCTTGGCAGTAGTGGCAATTATCTTTGGAACAAAGAAGCTGAATTAAAGTTTGTGTTGTGGAGGGAAATCGTACATAGACTATTCCAAGGCGCCTTAATCGTTAGTGGTGTGGTAGTCTAACGGTTAAGACGTCTGCCTAGTAAGCATGGAGGTCCGGGTTCGATTCCCGGCCGCACCAGAAATTTTAATTCAATGCTTCGCATCTATCAATAATGTCTTTGACATATTTGAGACGAAAATCCGTCTCAGGGATTATTTATTCATATTAATTGATATTTATATCACCATAACAGGATTGTTCCACCATGTCCATTGCTGAGGTGCTATTCCGCTGCATGGAGAGCCTTGGCAGTAGTGGCAATTATCTTTGGAACAAAGAAGCTGAATTAAAGTTTGTGTTTTGGAGGGAAATCGTACATAGACTATTCCAAGGCGCCTTAATCGTTAGTGGTGTGGTAGTCTAACGGTTAAGACGTCTGCCTAGTAAGCATGGAGGTCCGGGTTCGATTCCCGGCCGCACCAGAAATTTTAATTCAATGCTTCGCATCTATCAATAATGTCTTTGACATATTTGAGACGAAAATCCGTCTCAGGGATTATTTATTCATATTAATTGATATTTATATCACCATAACAGGATTGTTCCACCATGTCCATTGCTGAGGTGCTATTCCGCTGCATGGAGAGCCTTGGCAGTAGTGGCAATTATCTTTGGAACAAAGAAGCTGAATTAAAGTTTGTGTTGTGGAGGGAAATCGTACATAGACTATTCCAAGGCGCCTTAATCGTTAGTGGTGTGGTAGTCTAACGGTTAAGACGTCTGCCTAGTAAGCATGGAGGTCCGGGTTCGATTCCCGGCCGCACCAGAAATTTTAATTCAATGCTTCGCATCTATCAATAATGTCTTTGACATATTTGAGACGAAAATCCGTCTCAGGGATTATTTATTCATATTAATTGATATTTATATCACCATAACAGGATTGTTCCACCATGTCCATTGCTGAGGTGCTATTCCGCTGCATGGAGAGCCTTGGCAGTAGTGGCAATTATCTTTGGAACAAAGAAGCTGAATTAAAGTTTGTGTTGTAGAGGGAAATCGTACATAGACTATTCCAAGGCGCCTTAATCGTTAGTGGTGTGGTAGTCCAACGGTTCGCAGTTTGCCGGGCGCCGTGGCTCAGCGCGCCCGGTCAGAGGGCTGAACGACCTCTGTAATAAAAAAGCTGAGCCAACAACACATCGAACAAAAACGAACAAACTTGATCAACGTCCGCAACAAACAGAACTACACATAGATAGAAAAAAAAAAAAAAAAAAAAAAAAACGGTTAAGACGTCTGCCTAGTAAGCATGGAGGTCCGGGTTCGATTCCCGGCCGCACCAGAAATTTTAATTCAATGCTTCGCATCTATCAATAATGTCTTTGACATATTTGAGACGAAAATCCGTCTCAGGGATTATTTATTCATATTAGCAGCATTTATCGTTCAAAAGTTACAACACATTTTGTACGGCGGTACAGATTGGAGTGTTATTAAACTTCCTTGCACACACTCCGCCACAGAGTGAAAGTTTCAATCTGGAAACATCCCCTAGGCTGTGGCTAAGCCATGTCTCCACCACATCCTCTCTTCCAGGAGTGCTTGTCTTGAAAGTTTCTGTGAAGTTTGGAAAGTAGGAGGCGAGCTACTGGCAGAACTAAAGTTGAGTACAGGTCGTGAAACATGCCGGGATAGCTCAGTCGGTAGTGCACTTGCCCGTGAAAGGCATAGGTCCTAGGTTCGAATCCCGGTTCCGGCACACAGTTTTAATCCGCCAAGAAAGTTTAATTTCAGCGCACACTCCGCTGCAGAGTAAAAATATCATTTTGGACCCTTATCGACGAACAACCATCATTTAATGTGTTCAACTTGCTGTTTCTATTGGTCAATACACATTTTACCACACTGAATCCAATCGTCGTGTACTTGCAGAAGGATTTCCTAAGAAATGTTATCACAAGCTTCTTGAATCCGTTGCTAGAGATGGTCGTTCTGTTATTTTATCTGCATATACGATTTGCTTTAAATGGCCCTACGGATAAAAGTAAAGTCGTGTCAGCTCAGTTGATTTATATGGCCCTTCCAGAAAACCAAGTCGCCCAACCGATGGCTAGAAAATTGAGTATGTAATCAATGACAAACAACTGCTTCATGCTTTGGTGGAGCCCCATTCTGTGGAAAGCTGTCATCTTCATTCAGAACTAAGCGAAACAACACTTCTTGCATTTCCAGGTAGCTTTGATCATTTAGGTTCTATTAAATGAAAATGAGTTACCCGATATTCCGCACCACAACATAAACTTTGAAGGCTCCATCAATTGTGGATTGTTGTCATTGCAGTATATGTGGTCTTGAAGGGTGACTTCACCATTCAAAAATACGTTTACCTAATCACTGAAGAAGATTCCTTGGAAAAAAGAGGGATCTTATTGTAACTATTGAACCATAACTGTTGTGTTTCATCTGTTTACTGGAATGAACTTGTCAAAAAATGCTGATATTTGATAGTCACACAACTCCGTTTCGCTTTAAAATATTCACTTAGATTCAAGATGGCAGATTTCACGATGGTGTCCTTGTTCGGTACATACCGTACTTGATTATTCAGTTTTCCTAGTTCGTTCACAGGTTTTGAAATAATAGGGCTTACTGCGACATTTGATTCACTCTGTAACTCCTTGAATAATAACCAGAGGTGGGTAAAGACAATATTGCCTTCCTCAATTTGTGAAACTCTTTCTCTTAACTTGTAATAACATTTATTTTCTTCTTCTTTTGTACGTGTGCGTCTCGTCCACCCATTTCCGTCCCCTTCAGATAATTTCTTTGTAGTGCGGTTTTTTTTTTTTTTTTTTTTTTTTTTTTTTTTTTTTTATTTTGCGTGTCTTACATACAGCCTTAGCAGAACCAAATACTTCCATCAATATATGTGTAACGGCTGTGGACCCAAGCAAAAGCAAAACAACTCTGGAACTTGATGTGATTACGTAGAGTTTCCCGGCATATAAATTGTTGATATTCATGTGGGACAGCATATATAGGACAAACGATTCGCGCCGTCAATGATCGATGCACCGAGCACCACAGACATACACGTTTGTTACAACCTGACAGGTCTGCAGTAGCGGAGCATTGTTTAACCGAAGGACACAGAATTAAGTATGACGAAACACGTGTACTTGCTTCTGCGTCTCGCTACTGGGAATGCGTTTTAAAGGAATCTATTGAGATTAGGTTGACGTACGATTTAATAAATAGAGATAAGGGGTTCCCTCTTAGCAACATGTGGAATCCAGTTTTGTCTAATTTTAAAAAACAGCGTGCTCTTTTCTCCACCTGTGACAACTAGCGCTTGTAAGCGATACATCATTCCTGCCAGTTTTCTCCACTGAGGCGCTGCACCGGCTGCTTGCGGCAGAGGACGCAGCCACGACTCTCTGGCGCACGCGCCGTTAGTACTTCGCGGCGTATATAACAATAAAGTTAGGTGAACAGTACTGTAACATTAACGTAGATGAACTATGCACTACAGCTACATTACTGTCCTTCGAAATAGTCACCTTCCATAACTATGCACCGCTGAACACTGCGATACATGTCCTGGAAACTATGCAAGAAGTCTTCCTTTTGGATGAGGTCCAAAAGCCTCTTCACGTTGTGTCCTCCTTCCTTTCAAAGCGACTTCGTGTCGGAGGAATAGAAATAATGGTGAAAATGATGCCAAAGATCGCGTTTTTGGTACTTTTTATTGCTGTATAACAAGTTTCAGCAGTCTAGCTGCCATCTTAAGATGCCTCTACAAATATACAAAGAATAATTTAAGAACTGCATACAATATTTTATAAAGATCTTACTTGCCTTATATACACACATTTACATAAAAAAAAAATACAAATTCGTGGTTGGTTATGGAGAAAGCTCAATTTTAAAATGGATTGTTTCATATTACGTTTTATATAAACGTCACTAATAAGTGGAGTACTCTCCAGGACATTTTTAAAATATCGAGCATTACGTTGGCGACGACCAGACGCCAGGAACGCCATTTTTAAACTGGAGCACTCCATAAGCGACCACGAATTTGTGTTATTGTATGTAAATGGTATGTATAGTAGACAAATAAGACGTTTTATAAATTTAGTATGCAGTTGTTACATTCTTATTTGTACATTTGTAGAAACTATTTATGCAGTAATAAAAAAAAAAAGTCGAGTCGCGGTGGAGTAGCCGAGCGGTCTAAAGCGTCTCGCTGCGGAGCGCGCGGTTGCTCGCCGTGGAGGTTCGAGTCCTCCCTGGGGCATGGGTGTGTGTGTTGTCCTTAGGTTAGTTTACCTAGGTTTAAGTAGTCTGTAAGCTACGGACTGATGACCACGCAGTTTGTTCCGATAGATTTACAAAAAAAACAAAAAAGTCGAAAAAAGGGATCTTTCGCATAATTTTCTGCATCAAAGCAGATCACTTCCTGGAGATGTGCAGATTATAGAGAATAAAAGAAGTCTGGAGGACTGACATCCGGATAGTATGGTGATCGCTCAAGATGCACGACAACGACAATATCGTCAAACAATCCTCAGAGTCCTTCCTATTCACTCGACTCAAATTCGCTTTGAAAGGATATTTGACGTTGTTCCTGACATGCAACGAAACGTGACGATACTTTCGAACACCATCACAAAGGAAGACCGTGCAAATCAAAGCTGAGTGGTGCATAGTTATGAGAGGTGATTATTTCGAAGAAGTTACTGTAGTTTATAATTCATCTATGTTAATGTTACAGGATGTAACTTATAGGTTACTTTACAAAAAATAATAAAATACATTACATCACCTGTTATCTTCTTTGTGGTTTGCTCGCCTGCCAAATAAACTTTGAAGGCCTAATTGATAAATTGTCCGGGTTTTTTCATTACGTCGAAGGAACTACAAGTTGCGACTCCATGATCAGTTGATTTCTATTACTTCAGCAGACTGAAATAGTTACAACAGAAGTTTACAACGTAACTTGAGTATCTTGAATACATTTCTTGAGTACGTTACTGTTTTGAGACCAAAACTAACTTGCATCTATCACGCGCGTATTTATACGTATTGTTTCGTACTCGAATGTTCCAGAACTAATGTGTTACAAAATAGTTGCTGGATTTCATTGTCTGCTACACATAAATCCATCACAAACATGAAATGTATTAAATTATTCAGTACAAACTAAAATAATAAGTATTTAGTCGCGAAGACGGCATCACCTTCAATTACTTCACCGCAGATGCGGTCATACGTTCGACCTCGCACTGGAATCCGCAATGGTGAGTGTCAGAGGGCATGAACGATAGGAGCGCTACAGCCATAGCCTGCGACTTGTGGGAATTTGAGACAGCCAGGAGGCGAGCACGGGTGGCCAAGTGGTAATGACAGATGATATTTTAAGGCAAATAAATCGAACAAAAGCAAAACTAATAAATATGAAGAGTACACAGCTAGAGGGCTTGAAAATTAAATCCCATGAGCAAACTATTGTAGAAGGGGAAAACGCTTCAGTATATCACCTCATACGGCATGCACAACAGAGGAGACGAAATTTCATTGAACACCTGCGAGCGGAGGATAAAAAAATCTTGTCAAATCAAAAAGATATCCTGAATGAGGCATATCGATTCTACAACACTCTTTATAGTGAAAAGGAGATCGAAGAATCTGTGACAAGAGATTTTTTATTCACATCTGGACTTGCGGACGCAATAACGGAAGAGGACAATCGGAATCTGCAAGTAGCAATCACTCAAGAAGATGTCCTAGATGTTATTAAGTCATCTCCGACTAAAAAGTCACCAGGCCCTGACGGATTGCCCATAGAGTTTTATAACTCATATTGGCATATAATAGGGAACAAGTTCACTGAAATGATTAATGAAATTGTGAATGGGGAACCTGTCCCTCCAGATTTTAAACAAAGTATCACAGTGTTGATTCCAAAGGGTAGGAATACGGAAATAAAGGATATCAATAAAATGAGACCAATAAGTTTACTTAATTCAGACTACAAAATAATAGCCAGAGTAATTAAGGATAGGTTAACACCAATCCTAGAGAAGATCATTGGGTATCACCAAACGTGTCTTTCTGGACGCAGTATTTTTAAAACCGTAAGTGAATATAGGGATATAGTCTCCATTTTTTCGAACACTACTGAACATGGTGGCCTGGTTTTTATAGATTTCACAAAGGCCTTTGATAGGGTTAATCATGCCTACCTTTTTAGAACCTTAAAATTCATGGGCCTCAATGTCCACAATCTGAAAGTTTTAAAAAACATTTTAACGGGAATGAAAACAAATGTATCTATAAATGGTCACTATACAAAGGATATTTCAATTGCTGGTGGGATTCCCCAGGGGAGCCCCTTGTCCATGATGCTCTATGTAGTTGCCTTGGAACCTCTGATGCGACGGTTGGAAGAAGCACTGGAGGGTATATCTGTTTCCGGAATGAAGAGGGTATGCAATGCATATGCCGATGACGTAGGTGTGATTATCAGGAATAATGACGATGCTGCAAGATTAACAGAAAATGTGTACCTTTACTCTCAAGCAACAGGTGCAGAAGTAAATGAAACAAAGAGTGCCTTTTTAAAACTTAATGGACTCACCGACGTACAGATTGCCTGGGCAAAATGTGTTGAACATCATACTGTTTTGGGTCTAACTCTCCATAGTTGCCCACTTCGAACGATAGTCTCCAATTGGAAGACAATTCTAGGCAAAATTCGCGGCTCTCTCATATTAAATTACATGAGGGATCTCAATATGAAGCAAAAAATCAAAATCATTAATTGTTCGGTTTTATCCAAAGCAACATTCATTGGACAGGTCTTACCTATACCGAAAGACATAGCGAAAGCTATAATGGCAACCGTTTGCCGTTACATCTGGCACGGTCAAATATTTCGAGTGGCTGTCGGAACAGTGACTTTAACTGTGGAAGAGGGGGGACTTGGTTTAACGGACATTCGGAAGAAAACTACCGTTTTATTTATAAAGAGGACCCTGCAACTTTTTGATAAATATCCAAGCAGTATAACGGCAAAATTGTTCAAATTGTTTGAGCCAAAAAGCTTTCAGCCACCTGTCAACATCATTAATATCAACTATAAATTTAAATATATTCGAGAATTTTTCTTAGAACTAAGCTACTTGCAAGACATTGCATGGGATAAAAACAAGCAGAACTGCAAGTATTTTCTCGAAAGAATGAGATCCAAGGACAACCAAAACAAAATGGAGGTTAAGAAACCCAATAAAAATTGGAAAAATATCTGGAAGAATATAAGCAATAAAATTCTTACAACGGATACACAGTCTGCATGGTACGGAGTTGTAAATAATATTATTAGCACGAATGAGAAATTATATTCCATAGGCCTCAGTGATACAAGCAGATGTTCAAAATGCCATGAAATCGATACATTAGAGCATCGCTTTACTTGTAAAGGATTTGCAGAAATATGGCAGGATGTTAAAAACCAAGTCGCCTTCCTAAGACGGAGCGATGGGAGAGACATTAATCCAAATGTTATTTTCTTCCCAGAAGAAATTTATTTCCCAGCTCAAAAAAACAATGCTATCGTATGGCTACTAGGACATTTTGTTACCTACACCATCAGTAACAAGGGGACTGATTGTCTACAGGAATATAGAGAATATGTACAAAGAGAATATTATAAAATTTACCAGATGAAAGATCATGTGAAAAACTATGGTAACATGTTGCGAATTGTGTTCCAGAAGCAAGGAGTAGGATGAATGGATTTCGGCGGTAGGGGCTTGCTAAAGTAGGGGATTGCTGCTGAGGGTGAAGTACGGTGGGGACTTCGTGGGTCCCGTGGCCGCTACGGTAGCCGTGAAGGCCCCAGCAGAACCCTGAAACAGCTGGCCAGTGGCGACAGGGAGATCTATTAAAAGTTTTTTCTTTTATATATAAAGGACCATAATGTCGTTCTGCAATCCCCATAAATGAAAATAAATTCACAATGTTCATAATAACATAACTTAGATGAATTTAGTATAGATTGAAAGGTGATAAAAATCAGTTATCTTCGCAAGAAGTACCTTTTATTTCTTTTCTACATTTATTTCGTGTGCGAGGTGCCTTGCTCACATTGAGACAAGCATTACGAGCCTAAATAAGAACTCAGAAGTAGAGGCAATTTGTTTTTAGATTAGCCTGATTTTACAATGCAAGGACATTATTATTTTTTTTTAACTCCTTTGTAAGGAACCCCACAAGAACTACTAATCAACAAATGATTCGAACAACAGGGTTGCTTTCCGAAACCGAAGGCTCTCGAAGTTATGAGAAGACGAAATACGGATGCTAAAATGCTCAGAAGGAAAAACGGAACAGGACAATCACAAAGATTGTGGAACTATCTGCATTTGGCAGCAAACTATGAGAAGACGAGCTTCGGAGCTTCCTAGGACTGGAATAACAACCGAGATAAAAAATAAAAAAATGCAAAAAATAAAAAAAAAATAAAAAAATAAAAAAAAAAAAATAAATAAAAAAATTAGCACACCATATGAAAGGTTCTAAATCAAGTGTGAGAGACAAATCAGTTACAGCGAGAACATAAATTTTCTTTACTTTTATTTTCAAGAACTTATTTATAGCTGTGAAGCTTTAACATTATTCTCAAACAGAAGGCTAATGAAAGCCTACGCCGATGAAGGCGACAAATGGTGAGTGCAAGGACGGGCTATAAGGGGAGATGGGAGGCCCAAAAAAAAGTAAAAAACGGTAAAAAAAACAAAAAAAAACAAAAAAAAAAAAAAAAAAAAAAAAGTGGTTAAGGCGACCGCTGGCCCAAAGCGGGAGACCCGGGTTCGATTCCCGGTCTGGCTCACATTTTCACTTGTCGCCTTCGTATCATTTCAATGCCCTAAATCAGCCTCTGTCAATCCTTTCCTTCCTAATCCTTCTTCCTTCCTCTCCTTTATCATTCATTTGCGAAAAGTATTTATATACCAAATCAAAACACAAATTAGGTAACTTCCTGGTAGATTAAAACTGTGTGCCGGAACCGGGACTCGAACCTGGGACCTTTGCCGTTTGCGGGCAAGTGCACTACCGACTGTGCTATCCCGTGCCGGTTCCGGCATACAATTTGAATCTGCTAGGAAGTTTCATATCAGCCCACACTCCACTGCAGAGTGAAACTTCATTCTGGCACAAATTAGGTGTGTAGGCAAATCACGATTAGAGCCGTGACCGTTTGTCTACACAACTTAAAATGAATAATTTTATAACAAGAACAAGACATTGAGGTAATTGGACTATAAGAAATTGTTAAGTGGATTACAAAAGACACCAGGAAATGTTAGTGAGGAAACCTGTTAACAAACATAGATAATTACACAATACTACAACTGCTTATCGTTACAACGTTTTTACTAACAGAAGTAATTTAACAAAGTGATCCAGAAAGCAAAGTTGACAATATAAATAAGTGTTTACGTAATATATGAACGTATTCTGTAGGTATATTCACAAATGTACATCGGTAACACTTCTGTTGCGTATGGTATCCGGATGTTCACTTTACCAAACAATACTTTTACTTAAGGCTTAATTGATTACAAGGACTATTCACTGAACTTTATTGTCAGAGTTTGTAGTTTCATGTAGTGCAAAAGGGGAAAAAGTAGGTGTGTCAGAGAGGTGAGGAACTTTGCACCCTAACTGGAGGTAGGCGCTCAGATGTTGTTGCGGCAGGAGGGGCGTTGGCAGTGACGAACGACGGGCCACGTGCGTGGGTTCGCACGCGCTGGAGGGTCCGGCAGGAGAGGCGAGACGGATAGCCCGCCGAAGAGGGGCGCCTGTCTCCAGGATAAACGCACACGGCAGCGAGCCGACACCTGCCATTAATTTACCACTGTTTCTGTTATGCAATACGGCGCCTCACCAAGCGAGTAAAGTATTGTGTTTGTGAGGTTGAAGAGGCTGAGATTCATGAAAGAAGGCGATACCCGGCCGTTCGCCGTCGGAAGTTTAAGTCCTTCCGCAGTCATGTATGGGTGTGTATGTGTTGTTCTTAGGATAAGTTACTTTAAGTAGTTCGTAAATTTAAAGACCGATGACCACTGAGCCGGCCGCGGTGGCCGAGGAGACTGAGGCGCTCCAGTCACGGTCTGCACGGCCACTACGGTCGGGGGTTCGAATCCCCCCTCGGGCATGGATATTTGTGCCGTCCTAGTTCGTAAGTAGTTTGTAAGTTTAGGGCCTGATGACCCCGTAGTTAAGTCCTATAGGCTATACAAACATTTGAACATTTTGATGACCACTGCTGTTAGGTCCCACAACTTTACAAGCATTTGAACAGTTTGTGGTTTTACCCCACATTGTTTCTTATTTTGTTCCCGATTTATGAATGTACATTTTTCGCCTGGCCTGCACTCTGCAGTCCAGCTATTTTATACAGTGCAGATCGGTACCATACTCGGAAGCCAGCAGGTCAGTGTTGCCAGATGGCAGAGAGAGAAAATGCCTACAGTCTCACAAAAATGTACCTACGTTTTACCTACTTTCTCCCTACCACCTCATTAATGTCTCTATATCAGGGTCGTAGCCAGGATTTGGGTCTGAGATGGGCTGAACCCAGGAGTCCGACCAGCAGAGGTTAACCAATTGATTAATGTGACATGTTACAATTTTGAAAAACTTTAAAATAAATATTTGGCATCATGCTTCACTTGCTAGATATGTTTTTCCAGTGACTGATCGTTAATGATTGATGGAGTCAAGTGTAGATTATGCCGCGAATTCCAAGTGCTGTGACACAAGAGGAGTACTGATTTATCGATCGGACAAGGGTACAAGAACCTGTTAACTATAGAGAGGAACAGTATTAATTAGTTTCTCCAAATATGCCGCTAATATAGCTTAGCTTAAATTTCGCTCTTTATTTACAGTTCATAAATATGTTCTCGTGCTCCTGTTTTGAATTTTAGACTCTGACAAGTTTTACATATTCTATAGGTTTTTCTGATCACCTTCGTTGTCTGTACCACTTTTATTTGTTCCAGCTCTCAGAGCATCGTACTCTGCACAAAAATAAGTAGCTTACTCTGCTCAAAGAATTATGTTCTGCAATAACATAGAATTAAATCTGATAAAAACTACTTTTTAAAACCATTTCTATTATAGTTCTTTCGATGAAGTGCAGAGTTTAATTGTGTCTTAGTACATGGAAAGCTCACTCACTTTCGTTGTTGCGTTTTCAGAATTTCTCCACCTTTTTATTTCTTAAGAAGTATAAAATGTATGCTGATACTGCATTTGCACGACGATTTTAAATACGTTTATATAGACTGTGATGATATTACATTTGCCACCTTGAGCACCGAAAAACATTCCATGACACTTATAGAAACGCACTTAAGAATGTACTGAAATTATGGCAAAACAGAATTTTTTAATGAGTCATCCTATCACCAAATGCAGTACCAGCTTAAAACAAAAGCAACGCCAACTGCAAGCGAATTTGTCATTTTTAAATAGTCAGACAATGTGTATAATTTTTATTTATTTATTTAATGTGAGAAGACTGTCATTTATTCGTAGGTGATGGATTGTGAAGTTGACTTGTAAGCAGTACATAGTGTACCGTACACAAATAGTTTCGGCTTGTGCTCTTAGGCCAACAATTTTAAAATTACTGGAACTCCGGAAAGCTTTCGCTATTTTGCGGGACATTATCAGTAATCATCCCAATGCGGGTCAACGAGTCCAAATGCGGGACTGTCCCGCAGAATCCGGGACGGTTGGCCGCCTTAAAATAGCCGCGTTAAAGTTGAAACCCGGCGTCAGCAAACGACCACAAATAGTGACAAACTGGCCACCGAGCGTAAGGTTATAATCACGCGAGTTTCACAAATCCTAACATTGAGAGATCTTAAATTCAAGCACATGATACAGAGTGTGTCCTACCTAGTTCTGTTAGTACTTCGTGTGTGGAATTCTATTTTGAAATACCATCTCGTGCCGCTTTAGATTATGGAATATGACAGCCTAATGCAGGATGGTTAACCAATGATTCCCTTGCTTATGTAAAAGGCATACAACATTTCCTGCCTTGTCAAGGGTTTGAACTGAAATAAGAATAAAGAAATTATTAGTTTTTATGAGGAAATTGTCCATGAAATGTTATTGCACTGATTCGTGAAATATGAAGGAGTGACAAGAAACGCTATAAATAAGGCATTTCTTGAACCTACTTTATTATTTTCATCATTTTCTCTCTAGAAGATCATGCACGATTGAAAAGAGATGTTATTGGTACAAAATCACGTTTGAACGCAGAATAAAGAAGAGAGATGAACAATTATGAGCAGTTGATCGTGCGTAATTTCTACATGAAATTATTTTTGTCCAACACTCCCGTAATAGAAGTTGTACAAATCAGACATCGTTTGGGGGGAAAATGATTGCAGGCTCTTACATACTTAGAGCGAATAGTATAACTATAAATTAATAAACATTTATATGTCGTGCATTTAGTGAAGCAGACAAAAGAGAGTAGTGACGTCTGAAAAATGAGGTTGACAGGAAGTGCAGACTGGCTAAGCAGGATTGGCTTGTGGAGAAATGACCGTAGAAGAATGTATAACCAGAGGAAAGGTAGATAACGCCTACAGGAAAATAAAAGCGACAATAAAAGCGTAGTTGTGAATATCAAGAACCCAGATGGAAAACTATTACTAAGCGAAGAAGGGAAAGCTGAAAGATGGAAGGCATTTATAGACGGCCTGTACAAAGGAAATACACTTGAAGGCAGTATTCTGGAAGTGTAAGTCGAAGTAGAGGAAGATAAGGTAGGAGATACCATACTGCGAGAAGAATTTGACAGAGCACTAAAAGATTTGAATAGAAACAAGGCCCCGGCCCTAGATAATAATCCGACTGATATCGTTGGGAAAGTCAGCCATGGAGAAATTGTTTCACCTCTTACGCAAGATGTATGAGACAGGGGAAATACCCTCATGCTTCAAGAAGAATATAGTGATTCCAATTCATAAGAAAGCAAGTGCAGGCAAATGTGAAAATTACAGAACTATCAGTTTAATTAGTCACGCTTAGAAAATACAAACACTAATGGAAAAACTGGTGGAATCCGATCTTGGGGAAGATCAATTTGGATTTACGAGAAATCTAGGAACACGCGACGAAATACATTACGACTTATCTGTGATGATAAAGGTAAGGGAAACCTACGTTTTTAGCATTTGTCGATCTGGAGAAAGCTTTTGATAATGTTCACTGGAATAAACTTTTTCAGATTCTGAAGGTAGCATGGGTAAAATATAGGGACCGAAGAGTTGTGTTCAAAAAACAGACATCAATTATTAGAGTCGAAGGTAATGAAAGGGACGCAGAGGTTGGGAAGGGAGTAAGACAGGGTTGTAGCCTTTCCCCAATGTTGTTCAATCTGTACCAGTATATTGAGTAAGCTGTGCAGGAATTCAAGGCGAAATTTGGAGAGGGAATTAAAGTCCAGGGAGATGGAATAAAAACCTTGCGGTTTGCTGACGACATAGTAATTCTGTCGGAGTCAGCAAAGAACCTGGAAGAGCAATTAAATGGAAAGGAAAGTGTCTTGAAAGGAAGGTATAAGATGAACGTTAACAAGAGTAAAACAAAGGTAATGGGATGTAGTGTCAGAAAATCAGGCGATGCAGAAGGAGTTAGGTTAGGTAATAAGTCAATACAAGTAGTAGATGAGTTTTGTTATTGAAGTAGCAAGATAACTTCTGATGTCCGAAGTAAAGAAACTATAAAATGCAGAATGGCTATGGGGAGAAAAGCATTTCTGAAGAAGCAAAATTTGTTGACATACAATATTAGTTCAAATGTTAGGAAGTCCTTTTTGAAAGCATTTGTCTGGAAGGTAGCATTTTATGGGAATGAAACGTGGACAGTAAGGAGTTCAGGATGGTAGAAGCTTTCTAAATGTGGTGCTACAGATGAATGGTGAAGATTAGATGGGTAGATCACGTAACTAATGAGGAGGTGCTCAACAGAATTAGGGAGAGAAAAGGTTTCTGGAATATACTGACTAAGAGAAGGGATAGATTGGTGGGACACATTCTGAGACGTGAAGGAATTGTCAACAAAGCATTAGAAGGAAGCGCGTGGGGTAAAAATCGTAGAGGGAGACCGAGGGACGAATACAGCAAGCCGATTCAAAAAGATGTAGGTTGCCGTTCGTATTCTCAGATGAAGAGGCTTGCACAGGACAGGATAGCGTGGAGAGTTACTGTTGTGGCGTAAAGTCAGCGCCACACGCCAGACGGGATCTAGGAGAAGGCAGCGATCGACCGAAAGCCAATCGCAAGCAGGCGCCGCGCATCCTGGAGGGAGTAACCGAAGATGCGCGCCCTCTACAAGCGGCTATAGCTAGGCCGACTTACGTCTGGACGCCCGTCAGTTACTAGTCAGTTACGAGGCAGTTACTACGTCGGAACGCGGCAACGAACTTAGCAGTCCCTAGGTATCAGCGCAGCTAGCATCATACGGAAGACACTGCGAGAAGCGAGAAGAAACAGACATATGTGCTAAAGTTGAGTATCATTGTATTATCTTCAGTCAATAAAACTTTAAATACTAATCTCTCCAAAAATGTTTTAGCTGAGCATCTATTCCTGCACCAATACCTTTCCTGACAACTAGACCGAGATGAGTACTCAACTCAACGGCAGAAAGAACGAAACAGCAAAAGGCGACGAGGTCACAACAGTTGCATCAAATGTCTGCGAACTAAACAGAACAACAACAACAACGAATACTGCTCACAATTGTTGAACAATCGTAATGGTGTCCAAACGGTCATTATAGATCACACACTTAAAGCTACTGAGATTATTTTCCTTTAACGTACCGAAACTATTTACTCAAGCAGCGACATTCACATTCACTTAAAATCAATTTCATGCGGAAAGAAGAAGATTCCCTTAGGATAAAATAGCCAGATGTCCATAAGACTGGCCCGCGCGTAGTGGCCGATTGCATTGAGTTACTATGCTCCGATGCGCGAGGCCGTTCCCCATTGGGGGTTCGAATCCCTCTCCCCCCCCTCCCCCTCTCGGGCAAGGATGTTTGTGCTGTCTTTAGTATAAGATAGTTTATAAGTAGTTTGTAGGTTTAAGGACTGATGACCCCGCAGTTAAGTCCCATAAGCTTAACAAACATTTGAACATTTGAATCGGACTGACTGTGGCAACTGCCACGCTTTCTCCTTCCTCATACATGGAAATAAAATCTGGGATAAAGAAAGGAGAAGGTGGGCCAGACAATAACGACTATCAGCAAACATGCGCACCGTTCATTGTAAATTAAGGAAAGTTTTCTCTTCCCTGTAGGAAAATTTATGATTTAACAATGACAATTACAGCTGAAACTTGTAATGTGAAATACCATAAATAGACTGTGGCTTTGACGACAATTACATAAAGTAATTATTTTTATAATATATTATCCAGTCACACTCCTGCATGATAATGTTGAATTACGAAATTGATAATAATTAACAAACACGAAAAGCGATGTCACACCAGTGTCGAATAACGTAATCATACCTTTACGCGAATCATCAGGAAGTTTCGCCCGCTAACATGACTGCGTATTTTTGTACAACTGCAATGCATGTAGGTAGTGTTTGTGTGTCTTCATTAATAGGCGTAATAAATTCGGATACCCTCGGTCCCCTGGGGCAACAACATTAACGACGTGCGACGACCGAGCTTTAGCCATTAACGATGACACATTCGTTGCAATCGACGGCAGTAAATGGAGAATATGGCTCAATTAATGCCGCGGTGGAGCTGGCCGGCGCGTTCATTATTCAGCCGTTACTTAAATTCGCAAACTGCCGCTGGCCTGCCGCGCTGTGAGATAAATGACTTCAGCGTGACAATTACTTTACCGCCTAATCTGAGTGCGCCGAAACTCTATAACGGTCCTGGCTTTACGGTCGATACGTTACGGCAGCTCGCGACTCGATGTTCAAATTGCGCGATATTACCACTTTTTTGATTTTCATGGTTTATCCTCTTCTATTTTTATGTGCACTCTCCGATGGGAGGTAAAGTATACAGTGGTCGCAACCGACGTCTTGGCCAAGTGGTCTGTTTCTCCTCCTCTGTTTCAAGGATAATGGACATATAATTCAAAAATGTTCTAATGTTTGTTAAGCTTATGGGACTTAACTACGGGGTCAGCAGTCCCTAAACTTACAAACTACTTCCGAACTACCTTATACTAAGGACAGCACAAATATCCATGCCCGAGGGGGGATTCGAACCCCCGACCGTAGTGGCCGTGCAGACCGTGACTGGAGCGCCTCAGTCCTCGCGACCACCGCGGCCGGCACATATAATTCAAGAGGGTCTTTACTGTACAGGATAACGAGAATACACCAACCACCTCCCACACACACACACACACACACACACACACATATATATATATATATATATATATATATATATATATATTAGGAGGCACACGGACGTCGTCCTTTTTTGGCGTTAGTTAATCCCGGATACCCCAGACACAGATAAGTACAGGGAGGAGACCTTTCTAAGCACAATACTGGCGCTATAAAACATATAATTTACAACTATAATTTCTCCTACAGTTCGTGTCGAAACAACGTGCTTGCTGTAGGAGGGGTGCCACTTTATAAACTGCAGTAATTTGTAACCAACAAATGATGCAATTCGTGATACACAATGGGCAATATGAAATAAATGGTAATCTATTTCTGTAAAGAGTAATGAATATAATGCATGATGTGATAAACCTATGTCATAGACTGACACATTTTAATTATTACATTTGTCATAATACAAATGATATAATGCATGTCCACGTTGTTGGACACACTGGTGTAAGTGCCTCTCGGTATTAGCATGGACAGCTCTTAAAAAAATGTTTCAAATGTTTGTATAACTTATGGGACTTAACTACGGGGTCATCAGTCGCTAAACTTACAAACTACTTATGAACTAGCTACAACTAAGGACAGCACAAATATCCATGCCCGAGGGGGGATTCGAACCCCCGACCGTAGTGGCCGTGCTGACCGTGACTAGAGCGCCTGAGTCACCTCGGCCAACCCGGCCGGCCCACCTCAACAACCGGGAAGCAGGAAAGGTGCTCGATCTCACCTGGAATGATGTACGTTTGAATAATTGTTCTCATCCTACCTATTTGGGCTTCACTCTTGACAGAACCCTGACATAAGAAACATATTGAAAAAAATTTAAATTTTCTAATTCTCCTACCCGATTAAGCGATCTAACATTTTCCGATCCGTAGAATGCCAGTATTGTCTTTCCTGATGACAACATCCTCCTGAGTAGTCCCCACCCGGAGATCCGAAATGGGGACTATTTTAGCCCTGGAATATTTTACCCGAGAGGATGCCATCATATTTTCATACAGTAGAGCTGCATGTCCTCGGGAAAAGTAACGGCTGTAGTTTCCCCTTCGTTTCCGTCGTTCGCAGTAACTGTGTGGCAAAGCCACAGTAGCTGATGTTACAAGGCCAGTGGCTGTTCCCCTTCGGAGGCATGAAAGCAACATACCAAGAGCTTCTATTACAACTTTTTAAGGGAATGTACCACAGTATTGCACTTAACTGCAAGGTGGACCCTCACATTCACACGCCTCCATTTTGACGGACGGTCGTTAGGTCGCAGGACGACCGGTCCACGTGGCACACCATTACAAAACGACGACGCTGTTCAGGGGTCTTCAAACGTTTCTAAATCCAGGGACCAAATTACTGAGGTCGTCAGCTCACAAACTACTTAAAATAACTTACGCTAAGAACAACATACGCATCCATGCCCTGGGAAGGACTCGAACCTCAGACGGGGAGCGGCCGTGTAATCCGTGGCAAGACGCCTTAGACCTCACGGCCATTCCGCGCGGCCTTATAAAAGGAAACCGTTTCACGTTCTTCTCATAATGCGTTAACGATTATTAAATTCCAGCATATCTAAAAAAACTTTCACACAGTTAAAAATTAGGTGTTAAAATTGTAAGAGTCTGAATGAAAGTCCTTGATCCACTTGAGCTGTTATTTTTATTGGAGTCGTGAAGACCCGCACAACCGGTTTCGCAATCTACAGTTGCATCTTCAGGCGCTTTTTAAAAGTTTTCCATATAAGTGATTTATGATGGATAACGGGGTTAATGGTTAGGTGGTACCGCAAGCACCTTGACCCTTTTCGTCAAAAAGATTAAAAAGAAGTCTACCGTGCAGTTCTTGTCATTTTTGTTAAAAGAATAGAAACGTGGCAATTGGTAAAATTTGTTTGGCTTGTGACAAAAAGCGACGTGATGGGTAGCCAGATTGTTGTCAGTGTAGTGAGGATCATCAGATCCATCCAGGTGATCAAAAAGTTGCATATTCGTGATGGGCGAAAGTGAAAATACAACTGAAGAGACGGATCACTCTGTGTATCGGCCACTAGACTGACGCCTCAGTTGTATTTGCACTTCCGCCCAGCACGAATATGCAATTTTCTGATCACCTGGATGGATCTGATGATCCTCACTACACTGACAACAATCTGGCTACCCATCACGTCGCTTTTTGTCACAGGCCAAACAAATTTTATCAATTGCCGACTTTTTTATTCTTTTAACAAAAATGACAAGAACCGCACGGTAGACTTCTTTTGAATCTTTTTGACGAACAGGGCCAAGGTGCTTGCGGTACCACCTAACCATTAACCCCGTTATCCATCATAAATCACTTATATGGAAAACTTTTAAAAAGCGCCTGAAGATGCAACTGTAGATTGCGAAACCGGTTGTGCGGGTCTTCACGACTCCAATAAAAATAACAGATCAAGTGGACCAAGGACTTTCATTCAGACTCTTACAATTTTAACACCTAATTTTTAACCGTGTGAAAGTTTCTTAAATATGTATAAATATTTTAGCTGTGGTTGCCCGTCATACAAAGTTCTTTGTAAATTCCAGCAATTGGCCAACATGGATGAAGCTTTTGAACTTGACTGGTTAACTGATTGAAATCATTCACCAGCAACCAACTACTATGTCACGGGATGTTTATTTAGGATATGCTCAGTTTATTATTGCCACAATTTAAGGTGGCTATATAAACGGTAATAAAAATGTCACCAGATATTTTTTGATTGGATACATAATCAAAATCTTTGTATAGATAAATATATATTTAAATCGACTCTGAACTCAGTCCCATCTTATGTTGCCGTTTCTGGAGAAAAAGCACCAACGAGAAAGTAAAATTGTGAATTGTGAAGTAATGTGGCAGAACATAAGGTAACTGAATAACAAAATATCGAATAAGATTTATTTTTACGAAGTAAAATAGCGGAATAATGTGGTGCAATCAACGGTAAAGTTGTATGACAACCGTTAATGCTAATAACAAACTGGAAATAGTAAACGGTAACTCAGAATGCATAACTGTAGATCTTGTGTTTCATCTAACCATTTGGCTATGGGTCAACTTGAAGAAAAGATCTATTCACTCACGCAGAGCTCACCATCATATTAAAGGCAACATAGAACAGATCATACATATGTACAGCAGAATACTTTCTTCAAGAAAATGTACCCTAGGACACTGTGTCAAGATAATTTCAATAATCAACGTTGGAGTTCACATGGGTCCGATTATTTCACTAACATTCCACATTAATCGGATTGCACCATATGAACAGATGTGAAACAAGCTGTTGCACAAAGAAACTTCTAAAATTTAATAACGAAGCAAAACACAAAAATCACAAGAGTACCCAACTTGTATTATGTTTTACATGTCAGGGTATTAACATTTAATGAAAGGCCACATTAAAACGCTACAGCATCTTGCACTGAGTAGTTATTTATTCTTACTGACAAAAAATTAAAATTACAGTCTCGTATAGGAAATTATACAATACTCGGCAATTTATTTAAGTCACTGCAATCAAGCTTAATTTATTTTTTAAAAAAGGTCTAATGAACGAACGGATCAGTTAATAACACTGTTGAACGTATAAATGTTGTGGAACTGAAATGAGTTAAACTTTGTTAACATGTTGCAAATAAACGCAAACCTGACGTCAAATGGGCAATTGGTTCCAGTTTCCGAATTTCATTAATTGCTGGCAGTTGTGTTTATTTTATAAATGTACTTCGCGATACGTGCAAGCAATAAGTAGTACTGCAAGAGCACGTAAATCTCACAGTGCGATAGCATCACATGATTCGGTAGGAGATATGTAAGCGTGATCCGTAGCAGTGTGGCACACAAAGTCTCGAGTTCTTGAGAATTCGTGTAATGGAGTAGTGGGTTTCGAAGCTTCTCCAAGTCCTATCATAAATATTTTCTTTTTTATCTATATTAGTTGACAGCCAAGTACAACACCCAGGTACAAAAATATTTTGATAATGCAGATTACTTGCGATGCAGTGAAATCTATTTGGAGAGAATTTCGACGAAGTTCTTTTATAAAAAGAAGTCTTATAAATAAATTTGACTATGTGGTACGAAACACTCTGGGAACGACGCCTGCTCAATAAAAGGTTTGTAAATTTATGGGACGAAACTGCATTGGTCATCAGTCCTTAGACCAGGGATGTCTAACTAAATTTCGACGCGGGCCACATTACCAACTATTATCACTATGGTGGGCCAGAAAAAATAAAATTGCAAAGGAATCAGTTACTAAACCAGTGGAAATAAAACACTGTTTTCCTAGATAGGCAGGTAGGGTGAATTTATATCAGAACATTATAAACTTCAAGGAAAAATAATATTAATGCAAAAAGGAAAAAGGAAAACTAATGAGACAAATAACACTTTTTTCCGGAGAATTCCTCTGAGATAGCCATCTGTTAGCGAAGACCTCGTTTCATATTTTACATTTTTCACAGATATATGTGCTTCCGAACAAGAACACCTGTTGCAGTGATAACTTTTATAGGTTGGGATACTGATCGGATTTGATATATTTTTTTTATAAAACTTCATCAGTCCATTCTGAGGCAGCTATGGTCGACTGTTTTCAGGCTTTGATTGGTCTGAAGTTCAGTGAACTCCATTTGCAGGTATAACATGGCGTTTTCAATCTGAACTTGAAACGAATTTTGGAACAGTTTCATATAGGGCTCTTGATTTTTAAAATCTGAGAATCTCTCCTCAAACTCATTCCTTACTTTTTGCAGCAAAGATACGTATTTGTCGAAATCCAGTGTCTCTTGATTTCGTGTACACAAGGTTTCCCAATGACTCAGCTGTCTTTCCCCTATCTGTTTCTCGAACAAGATGAGTTTTTTAATAAATGCTTGAATGTGTTCATACTTTTCCACACATAGTTGATTTTAACCCTGAAGTTTTAGTTTGTCGGAGAGATATTTAGTTATGTCAGAAAAGACAGGTGATTCAACCATAGCTCATTCTCGAAAAATTTGGCATCATGTCCTTTGCTGGTCATAAGACTTTATTTCTCCCAACAGAGAATAATCTCATCTGCTGAGCCAGAGAACTCGGCTATAATTTGTGATATCATTCACAGAACCTACTTCAGACAGGAAGATCGGAAATTGTCTATGATTTAGTCCTCTCGCGCGAATGAAATTGACAGTCTCTATTACTTTTTCCATCACATTCTCCATATCGAGAACCTGGGCACACAGTTATTCTTGATGAATAATGCAGTGGTGTTTTACAATCGTGTGTGTCATCAAAGATACAAAACCGTTTCTTCTCCCTGTCAGCGCAGGTGGACCATCTGTTTTTAAGCCGAAAAGATTTTCGTCTGATACAACTTCTTACTTCTTTATATATGTCTTCGTTCTGTTATTTTACCTTTCATTGAACCCAAGTCCAGCAGTTCCTCTATTACAGTGTACTTCTCTGTCACTCCTCTCACAAAGACAGCCAGTCGGGCTGTATCTGAAAAAAAAAAAAAAAAAAAAAAAAAAAAAATACATAAATTAGCACTTTCATCAAGAGCTAAACTGTAAAATACACATTCTTAATTTTGCTTTGAGTGAAATTTCAATATCGGATATCGTTTGCCATGTCGTCAACTCGTCGTGCTATGGTCTGATGTGATAAGCTTGTATTTTTCACTAATGACATCAGTTCCAGACCCAATGTTGATGCAAATATTTATAAGAATTCTTTGATGAATTCTCCAACAGATAAAGGTTTTCCTTTTTTGGCTATAGCTTCTGCTATCTGAGAGCTTAGTTTTGTTACTGTTTCTGAGTTTTCTCTTGGTTTTCTGAACATGGGCTGTTCACCGGTCATGTTTCTTTTCAGTGAATGATTCAGTCGATTCTCATTCGGCCACTGTATTAATCGTACTTAGAGGCACGTCTCGTAGAGTAATGGCGCTTTATGTTGTAGTCCATACAAACCGATATTCTTTTATTTCAGATGAGACACAGTATGTCTCCGCTTCGTTCAATCACAAAATATTTTTCAGTTCAACTAGGTTTGAAAACGTGACAGTCTATCAACTTTCCGCTTCTTCATGGATGACATGACTGCAAAAACAACCGTGGATTGTTATTTGGCAATGTACACAGCCAAGAAATATACCAGTCTTCGGAAACGTGCGTGTATTCTAGAACAAAATTATATTCTCGTAGGTCTTGTTGGTCGATCAAAAACCACAATGAAATGTAGATAAATTAATAGTGCAAATGTGTAGTTGGTATCTACGAAACTTGAATTATAATAAAATTGACTTCTTCCTAACCCTACGAGCGTGAGAGGGGAACAGATTTGGGTAAAATTTCACATCAGTTAACAAGATTACAGTGTTGTATCAACTTCCAAGCACACCCGGAAGTATTGGTAACGTTATCCAGCAATTCAGATCGTGTACGACCCCTCTGTAAGTAGATACACTTTACAGTGGGTCGAAACAGAAATTTAACCATATGTTACAACTTTTTCTGTGCAACTCTTCGTCCTTTTTGGTAGAACAAAAGAACCAAACCTACCTGAAATTGATTGAATGGGTGTGCTGGTGTGAAGTAAATTGAATCGTGGTGCACTCTTCTGAATGCACGCTCTATTCTCACATTTAATGCATCTTTTGACTATGATAATCTGGTATGACATTTGTAATTTTATTGGCGGTGACTCCTGTTGTTTTCAGCCAGATCTATTTTATTTAATGCTGTTGACTAACCTGTTTTCATACTTTTTTTATCTACGATGATGATGCTGGACCGAAACTGGTCGACTTTGATGATTTGAATAAAACAGCTGATGGTTACAGATGCATTTTATTAAATTTAAATTTGTGTTTTATATGACTGATTCATTCATGCTAACGGACCGTTGTTTAATGTTACGAAATGTTGGCTGTTGCTGCCTTTGTACTCTCTCTGTGGGGCGAGGGCCTTTGGTCAACCGCATGCATCGATTTTTCCAAGGGTCGCAAGGTTAAGGGGATCTGTGGATATTGAGTTTATGCGCCTTGCTTAAGCTGATTACGTGTGTTGAAAACTGTCTCTCGTAAGAGGCCTGTCGCCTCTCGTCGCTTGTGCTGCGGGGTCGCGTTGCTGGTTGCACGCCGCCTCGTGTTCGTTAGTTTCAAAAATGTTCAAATGTTTGTAACTCTATAAAATCAATCCAAGAGTCAACAGTTTCATCCGACCAGTTGCATAAAATAGTTTACATCTATAAACCTTTACCCAGGTTTCGGCAAAATTAATTTTGCCTTCTTCAGAAGGATACAATAAAGCTCACATTAAAAAAGTTGTTAAAATATGGCTGACTGCATGTCAATAGATTAAAATTTAAAAACAAAGTCACATTATAAAATTTTGGAGCATGTCCACACACAGGTCAAGTGAGCACTGCGTACTGGTATTTATAAAATCAAACTACTGTGGTTATCAGTCCCCTAGGCTTTCAAACTAAGGTAAACTAACGGACAAATCACTCACACCCATACCCGAGGGAGGACTCGAACCCCCGACGCAGAAGACCGCACGATCCGTAACTTGGCGTTCCGGACCACGCGGCTACTACTCTCGTAAGGACACCAGTAGATATGAACGAATGTCATGTGCTGCGAGGGCCTTGCTTCGGCTTGGGTCTTCGAGTCCTCTGTTGAAACCCTGGCCGGCCGCGGTGGCCGAGGTGACTGAGGCGCTCCAGTCACGGTCAGCACGGCCACTACGGTCGGGGGTTCGAATCCCCCCTCGGGCATGGACATTTGTGCCGTCCTAGTTCGTAAGTAGTTCATAAGTAGTTTGTAAGTTTAGGGACTGATGACCCCGTAGTTAAGTCTCATAAGCTTAACAAACATTTCAACATTTCAACATTTTTTTTTTTTTTTTTTTTTTTGAACAGAAACCCTGTACAGCCTGCAATAACTCGAATCGTCGTCGTAGTGGTGTCAGCAGTCGCTTCCGCCGATCATTTTGTTTGGCCGCTGCCTCACTGGGACGACCCCTTTTGATGGATGACGCAGGCTGGGCACGGCGCAGGAGAGAAACTCTTTCCTCCGCGCAGGCGTAATCCCCGCGTGACAGGGCGGCTAATACATCTGAGGGCCATTGTGGCCGAGCGCTGTGTCCGGCGACAGCTGCGCGCGGGATGAACGATCGCCTTTGTATCCAGCGGCAGCCGTCGGTGAGTCACGCGGGCCGGGCATTAGCATTCTGCACAGTAGCGTCGACCGCCTCCCGCTACACTCGCCGCCCCTCATCTCGTTACCTCGCCCCAGGCCACGCATCTCCCGCAACAGGAGAGCCTCTGGGAGCGCGCCTGCAGATGCTTATCAAATTAATAGCCACTCTTTTCACATACGAGCAGCATTCATACGGCGCACTCTACTGTGGCACACGATTAAATGGCAATAATGCGATTAACATTAGCCAACTGCTCTAGCTCTTGGTGAAGCACTGTTCTTCGTTATTGTAGACAACCTACAACTCAAATGATTTTGAAATCTTACACATGGCTGCAGTTCAGTAACGGTGGTACAGGATCAAATTGTGAACAAATTTCAGTCGATCAGTAGCATAATATGGTTTACTAGCTTAAACCCGCGGCTCCGCTTGCGTGTTGGTTGATTATGACAAATAAGCTATCTTTCAGTAGTGTGCTATTTATTTATTGTTATATTTCCTTATTCGTATGCTTATCTCCTTACAGAGAAAGAGCTGAAGACATTGTAGCACGCATAGACCAAAGATATGGTCTGTGGCATCGCGTTTCGCTGTATTTAACCTCCTTGTTATAGAGTCGCAAACGTCATCGCTGGCCTTCAGTCCGAATTTTTGTTCTAATTTGCCGACTTTCAACCACCATATCTTCCACCACCTTATAGCTGTCGGCATGGAACTACTATGGTGTACAACGGGTGACTTCGGACAACAATTACACACAGACCATTCGTTTGCGTTCTGTAGTTTTCGCTGCAGATTAACACACACAAACACACACGTAGAATTGTATATACACCGATAGCTTTCCATCCCAATATACTCCACCCGTTTATCAAGCCTCAAACAATAATGCAACTAATAAAACCATTTTCAAAGAGTAAATACAATTTTCAAAGAGTAATTATTGTTCCTCATTTCGCGTTATATTCTTCAAATTACTAAATATATATATCAGATCGCTATAAAACCGTGCCTAAAACCTTCCTCATGTATAAAATAGTAACTGTACAAATATTTAAATCTCTGCGTCTAGTCATTCGGATGTGATAAGCGTACACCGAACACACATTCACACACACACACACACACACACATTATATATAAGCTATCCGATCGCCATAAAACCGTGCCTAAAGACTTCCCCGGGTAGACATTAGTAACTGTACAAATTTGTAGCTCTTTATGTCTTGTGGTCCAGACGTGATAAACGTACACCGAACGGACATTCACATTTATAGATATAGATTTCGTAAACAGTGACCTAGGTTTCGGCAAAAATAATTTTGCCTTCTTCACATCAGCTACAAACTAGATCAACGTAAAACATGTCAAATAAAACAGAATCAAGTGCCCTTAAATATTATTTATTTAATAACTTTAATGTTGACCTAATTTGTATATCTTCTGAAGAAGGCAAATTTATTTTTGTCGAAACCTAGGTCAAGGTTTACCTAATAAACCATATTATGAAACTGATCGTCTGAAATTTATTCACAATTTGATCAAATGATTTTGTAATTTTATCGATTTTTCTGGAGAAAGGAAATTATTTTCATCCTCTGATTCACTTGTTTTTTAATTTTTTTTAAGGCAAGATTTCTACAAGTGAAGACTTTCTCACACTTTAAAATCATCCACATTGAAGAACGTAGCTTTTTATACAGTAAAATAAATAATCTTGAAATGTTCACTATTGTATGAAATAAACTGATCATACAAATACCATGAAAAATGACAACAACAACATTCAATTGTACAGTAGAATTAAACTAACCATTCATTTCCATGCATTCTGAAGTTCCCAAGCAGCTCTGGAGTGCAAAATTTACTTGCTGATGTATTTATAGTTATCCATAACAGCTGAACAACTGGCAGTACTTGTACATGATGAAAACATAATTCTCTACAAACTTCCTGCGTCGAGATGAAATTCAGATGTCCCTTTATTAAGACGGGATAAAGGAAGCGAAGGGCACACCCAGATCATAAACAGTATTTATCGTTAACAGCATCACCTCTATTACAATGTATACACAAAGCTGACAACATCGACTAATCAGAAAAGTTTTTAATGAAATGCCTCAACAATAATTATATTTGATTAATTCCAATGTTTGTAAATCTATCGGACTTAACTGCGTGGTCATCAGTCCGTAGTTTACAAACTACTTAAACTAAGGTAAACTAACCTATGGACAACACACACATCCATGCCCCAGGGGGGTATTCGAACCCCCAACGGCGAACGGTCGCGCGCCCCGGAACATGGCGCTCCAGTGCGCGCGGCTGACCCACCGCGGCCTTTGATTAATTACAAAAGCACAAATCCTTTAAATAATTATCTGAATAAGTAAGTATCCTTAAAACAAGATGAAAATGTGGAGAGCAGGGAATATAAGAGCATAATTGAAATAAATACGCTCCCTTCGGCTTGATTAATCAGATGGGCGTAAATATACACAAGTAGGTTGCTTAGATGGTTGGATTACCTTAAAACAACAAGTACAGGTAAAAAAAAAAAAAAAAAAAAAAAAAAAAAAAAAAAAAAAAAAAACCAACCAATAATTCCATGCCGACCGCGGTGGCCGAGGGGACTGAGGCGCTCCAGTCACGGTCTGCACGGCCACTACGGTCGGGGGTTCGAATCCCCCCTCGGGCATGGATATTTGTGTCGTCCTTAGTATAAGGTAGAAAAAAAGTAGTTTGTAAGTTTAGGGACTGATGACCCCGTAGTTAAGTCCCATAAGCTATACAAACATTTGAATAATTCCATTAAATAATTCGCTGGTAATAACAGAAGACTCGAATCATCAATATTGATATTAAGTCAGTAAACTTTACTGACAGAGTGGTAGATTGCCAGGCAGGGGTCCCGAGTTCGATTCTCGGTCGTGTTGGAAATTTTACCAGTCGGGGCCTTGGTGTTGTGTCGTCATCATCATAGACGCGCAAGTCGCCCATGTGGCGTCACCTAATGACTTGCACCAGGCAGGCAGAACACGGTCTCAGCTGGGGTTAACGGTCAAAAATGCCACACGAAGTCATCTTCATTTGACCAAACAATTACAGTTACATTACAGAACAGTGGTCAAGGTTGAGACTAATTTAAGCTGCCACAAACTGACAAGCTCTCCAGGGGAGATGGATAATAGATCAAAAGTTCAAAGGTTTGTTAAGTTGTGGTGCCTAACTGCAGTGGCCGTCGATTCCTAAACTTACAAACTACTTAAACTAACTTATCCTTAAAAAAAAAAAAAAAAAAAAAAAAAAAAAAAAAAAAAAGAATACCCCCTCCCCCCCACACACTTGCCCGATGGAGGACTCGAATCTCCGACATGGAACAGCCGCGCGCGCAACGTAGAAAGGTACCTTAGTGCGCATAGCTATTCCGTCGCGGTAATAACAGATTAACACTGCCATAACTACGCTGCTAGAAATAAAAATGAGTACACCGTCTGAAGAGTTTATACGAGGGGGAGTTGGAAAATAAGTTTCTCCGTCGACTGTGGGCAAAGTTGTGTATGAAAGGAAAAAAAATGAAACATTAACGATACATTTTCATTTTTCTACATAATTTCCAAGTACATTGAGACATTTGCCAAACCACTTTATAACCTTCAAAAAGTCTTCCCGGAAAAAATCAGGGAAGAAGCGTTGAACAAAATGTTCAAATGTTTTACTTAAAAACCAACTTATACTAAAGACAACACAAACATCCGAGGGGGTACGGCCCGCGCATCGGAGCATAGTGCCTCAATGCTCTCGGCCACTCCGCCGCGGCAAGAAGCGTTGTGTTGAACGTCAGCATTGCTTCCAAAGCGCCTTCCGCCGAAAGTCTTCTTCAAACCTGGAAACAAATTGTAGTCACTTGGTGCGAGATCAGGACTGTATAATGGATGGCGTATACGCTCCCAACAACATTCAAGTACATTGAGACAGTCTGTAGCAGTCAGCCACTGTGACAGTAACTTGAGCAATGACAACGAATACTTGTGTTATAATTTTGTATTTTTGTATTTCGACATGTTAAGCTATTAGCTAAGCTCTGCTAACGCTTGACAATGGTAAATAACCGAAACCGGTAGCATTGAGAATTAATAAACAGCTATGGTCAACATGTCGTTCTGCAATTATCTGAAAGATATTATACCCCATCTATTCACCTTTATAAACGTTACCTACAGACGGAGTGCTTTTGCACTTCTTTCTGACAATGATGACGTATGTTTCCACTTCATGGATGCTGCCTTCGATTCAGGTGTGAATGGTGGACCCACGTTTCAGCCATCGTCACAATCCGAAGGAAAAATTCATTGCCATATTCATGGTCGACCTCTACCCAATTAAGTATAGGTGTCTTGCACGTCTGCGCTCGCCTGCTGTCTTTTAGCCATAGCCGTTCAACGCTTCTTCTATAAGGAACGCCCTGATTTTGTCCTATACGGCTTTTTGAAGCTTATAGAGCGGTTTGACAAATGTCTCAATGTACTTGGAAATTATGTAGAAAAATAGATACGTCTTATCCTTAATGTCTCATTCTAATTTTTCCCCTCATACACAACTCTGCCCACAGTCGTCAGGGGAAACTTATTTTCCAACGCCCCCTCGCAATACCATAGGTTAGGTACGTGACAAGTAACAAATGATTACCTTTTCAAATCAGTTTGAGCCCTACTATTCAGAATGTCGTGTGGCCACCATGAGCTGCAATTAAAGCTGCTACATTCCAAGGCATTCGATCAGTCAGGTTCAGAATACGTTCCTGAGGGTTTTCTTCCACGAACCTACAAATTCGTGACACTAGTTACTGTGGGACCGTGACGTACCAGCTGCCGACGAAAAATATCTCAGACATATTCGATGAGCGACATGTCTGGCGAACGCGCAGCCAGATAAGCAATGGCACATTACTTGCAATATGTGGCCAGGTATTGTTCTATTGGCCTGAAGAGATGCTTGAATCACGTCATGAGGAGACACCACTGGAAAGCTAATAAGGTAGAAGACGATTGTGACGTACAAGGTGTCTGTATGGTCCCAGGAAATATACTGCCTTCAGAGTAATCGCCGTTGGTTACAATACACTTCTGACATCAGTTGTACAGCTCTTGGAAACTGTCAGCATACGCTTCTTTTGGAATAGCCCGAAGCACTGAGGTCACGAATTGTTGGACCTCAGCAACCGTTCTGAAGCATAAGCCTTTCAGGGATAATTTAAGGCGGGGAAACAGAAAGAAGTCTAACGGCGTCAAATCTGCAGAATAAGGAGAGTGTGGAAGAGCAGTTACTTGGCGTCTAGCGTGAAAGTTGAGCACGCGGATCGCAGTGAGCGGACGGGCATCGTCATACAGGACATTCCACTGTCCACTTACGTACAGTTCTGGCCGAACACGCCGTATGCGTTCCAGCAGGCGTTTCAAAACTTCCGCGCTAACAGTACGACCGTCGGCTACAAATTCATGATGGATCAAGCCCTTGCTATCGAAAAAGGCAATCAACACCGGTCTTTAGCTCAGATTTTTTACATCTAGATGGGATACTCTGCAAATCACATTTAAGTGCCTGGCAGAGGGTTCATCGAGCCACCATTATACTATTTATCTTCCATTCCATTCTCGAATAGCGCGCGGGAAGAAAGAACACCTGAATCTCTCCGTTCGAGCTCTGATTTCTCGTATTTTATTCTGATGATAATTTCTACCAATGTAAGTGGGAGTCAACAATATATTTTCGCATTCAGAGGACAATGTTGGCGATTGGAGTTTCGTAGGTACCCCACGCCGCAGCGATAAACGCCGTTGTTGTAATGATTCCCATCCCAGATCCTGTATCATTTCCATAACGCTGTCTCCCCTGTATCGTGACAATACGAAACGAGCCGCCCTTCTTTGGACTCTTTAGATTTCCTCCGTCAAACCCACCTGATAAGGATCCCACACTGGGCAGCAATACTCCAAAAATGGACGGACCAGCGTAGTGTATGCAGTTTCTTTTGTAGCTCTGTTGCATGTTTTAAGGGTTCTGCCAATAAAACGCTCGACATTATCTACGTGTTCTTTCCAATTTAAGTCTGAAGTAATAGTAGTTCCTAGGTATTTTTGTAGAGTTTACGGCCGTCACGTTTGATTGATTTATCTTGTAAACAAAGTTTAACGGATTCCTTTTCGTACTCATGTGGACGACTTCACCCTTCTCATTATTTAGAGTCAATTGCCAATTTTACATCATACTTATATCTTATTCGGATCGTTCTGCAGTTGGTTTTGATTGTCAGATGATTTTACTAGACGGTAAATCACGTCGTCATCTGAAAACAACCTAAGAGAGCTACTTAGATTTTCCCCTAAATCGTTTATGTAAATAAGGAACAGCAGAGGACCAATAACTCTACCCTCTGGAACGCCCGATATCACTTCTGTTTTAATCGATGCCTTACATTCGATTACTGCGAACTGTGTCCTCTCTGACAGGAAATCCCCTATCCAGTCGCAAATTTGGGGCGATATACCATAACCACGCAATTTGATTAAATGCCGTTTGTGAGGTACGATGTCAAAAGCCTTCTAGAAATCTAGAAATACGGAATCGATTTGCTAAGCCTTCTCGATAGCACCCATCAATCACTTCATGTAAGTAAAGAGCTAGTTGTGTTTTGCATGAACGATAATTTTTAAATCCGTGTTGATTTTGGGTCAATAGATCATTTTGTTCGAGATAATATATAATATTTGAATACAGGATATGTTCCAAAACCCTGCTGCCAATTGACGTCAATGAAATAGGCCTGTAGTTTAGTGGGTTACTCCTACTGCCTTTCTTGAATGTAGGTGTCACCTGTGCAAGTTTCCAATCTTTTGGTACAGATCCTTCTATGAGAGAGCGGTTGTAGATGGCTGATAAGTAAGGAGCTATCGCTTCAGCATAATCAGATAGAAATCTAATGGGTATACAATCCGTACCAGAAGACTTGTTCTTGTTGATTTTAGTTGCTGCTCTACTCCGATGATATCTACTTCTACGTTACTCATTACCGCCTCTGTTCGTAATTCGAAATCTGGAATATTGGTTTCGTCTTCTTTGGTGAATGAGTTTCTAAAAGTTATGTTTAGTAACTCTGCTTTAGTAGCGCTGTCATCGGCAGGATCACCATTACTATCACGTAGTGCGGGTATTGTTTGTGTTTTGCCCCTAGTATATTTAACATATGACCAAAATCTCTTTGGGTTTTCAGTCAAATTTCGAGAAAGAGTTTCGTTGTGCTAAGTATTGCAGGCATCTCGCATTGAAATCCTCGCTAAATTTCGAGCTTCTGTGTAGGATCGCCAATCCTGGGGATTTTGTGTTCGTTTAAATTTAGTATGCCTTTTCCTTTGCTTTTGCATCAGTGTCCTGACCTGTTTTGTGTACCAAGGGGGATCGCCTCCTTCTTTTATTAATTTATTTGGTATAAAACTGTCAATAGCTGTCGATACCACTTCTTTGAATTTGAGCCACATCTGGTCTACACCTACGTTTAGTGCTGGAAACGAGTGGAATCTGTCATTCAAGAAGCAATGTATTTTATTTCTATCTGCTTTCCTGAACAAGTATACTTTTCGATTATTTTTGGTAACTTTGGGACTTTCGATATTCAGTCTCGCTACGACAGCTCTGTGTTCACTAATACCTGTATCCGTTTTGATGCTCGCTATGAGCTTAGGATTATTTGTTGCTAAGAGATCAAGTGTGTTTTGACATCCATTTACAATTATAGTTGGCTCATGAACTAATTGTTCGAAGTAATTCTCAGAGAATGCGTTGAGTACAATTTCGCACGATGTTTTTTGCGTACCTCCTGATTTGAATATGTAATTTCCCCAACAGACAGAGAGTAAATTAAAATCACCGCTGTTATCGTGTGAGTCGGGTACGATTTTGTAAGGGAAGGCGGGAAAGACGGTGAACACCATGCCGTTGACTGTCGCTTGGTCTCTGCATCATATTGGTAGCAAAAACTTTCACCTGCCGTAATGATGATTTCCAAAATTTGCTGATTCCGGTCAGACATCTCGTTTAAATGTCCCGCTGCTTCCATCCGAGTTTGCTTCTGCTCGTCTGTCAGCAAGTGCTGTATAAACCGGCTACAAATCTTGCACTTTCCTTAATGTTCGTGAAGAATGTCTGTGACGATCTTCAACTCGTCTGCTATGGTTCTCAAAGACAGCCACCGATCTTCCGCGAGCATCCATCGCACACTCGTTAGAATTTGTCTGAGTCTGTGATTGTGGGTGGTCGTTCTCTACAACTTCCTTTCCGTCACTAAAGCACTTAAACTACTCAAACACACACTTTTTACTCACTGCTCCAATACCATACACTTGCACTAACATCCCACGGGTCTCCGTCTCCATGGCTTCATTTTGCGCTTCGTGTTGCAGTGACACGATTTCTCACACTGACCCTGTTAGCTGCGTCGAAGCATGAACCACTGCTACATTGCAGCGCTTTGGACGTTAGGGGGCGCTTGTTGACATCTTCCTCAATGTGTAAGCGCGGGCACCTTTAACGAAGCATGCTGGAATTTATTCCTATCTGCTTCCATTACGGAACCTGTCACTGTTCCATATTAATAAATATGAATATAAGTAATTATCATTTTTCTTTTCCAAAACGTTTGTTATTCTTTTTTATAATGTCACTATCTGAAGTCATTTTCTATTACTTGGTGTCGCAGAAGTTTTTTTAAATTAGCAAACAATAATTAGTTCATGCCAGAGGCGTATTGTTAGAATTCAGATGGTATGCTAATTAGTATTTCTGATAAAACTAAGTAAATTGTTGTCTCATAATATTAAATTGATGTTAGGAAAGCTTTGCCTTCAATATTTTCTGTATAATTATCGTTAATTACAAAAGTATTGTTGCCAACCGCATTAAATTACATTTGTATATGAATACTATTAATCTAACGAAGACTTTTATATTAATTTACATGGTATTATTTACGCTATCTTTTACTATAACCAGCTGTATATAATTGTTTACTTATTCATTATAATTAATTTAATGTACGTAACAGTACGTAATTGTCAGTGTAATTGTTGGGGAGATACAAATAGGATAATTTCGCGCCATGTAAAGGAGTCTTGTTACATCTTTGTTCAGAGGCACCATCCACGCCAGTTCCGAGTATTATTTGCTGTATTGTTTCGTCCTTGATCGGAGACATAATCCACGTCTGTAGGGAGTCTCATTTAGTGATGTAGATACATCTACAGGGGATACTCTGCAAATCACATTTAAGTGCCTGGCAGACGGTTCATCGAACCACCTTCATACTATTCATCTTCTATTCCATTCTCGAATAGCGCGCGGGAAGAAAGAACACCTGAATCTCTTCGTTACAGCTCTCATTTCTCGTATTTTATTCTGATTATCATTCCTACCTATGTAAATGGTTGTCAACAATAAATTTTTGCATTAGGAGGAGAACGTTGGCGATTGGAGTTTCGTAAGTAGCCCACGCCGCAGTGATAAGCGCCGTTGTTGTAATGATTCCCATCCCAGATCCTGTATCATTTCCGTAACACTGTCTCCCCTGTGTCATGACAATACAAAATGAACTGCCCTTCTTTTGATCTTTTTCGATGTCCTCCGTCAAACCCACCTGATAAGGATCCCACACTGGACAGCAATACTCCAAAAATAAGGACGGACAAGCGTAGTGTATGTAGTTTCTTTAGTAGTTCCGTTGCATCTTTTAAGGGTTCTACCAATGACACGCAGTCTCTAGGAGCTTTGTGAAGTTTTACGTCCTTCTTTTTTTTTTTTTTTTTTTTTTTTTTTTTTTTTTTTTTTTTTTTTTTTTTTTTTTTTTGATATAAAGTATGTGGGATACTGTAAAAGTTCATCAGTGTTAGTCGTGTGGAAAGTGATTCTACCGTTATGATTAACAGCTAAATTATTCCGTGCCACAATGTATACCTAGGACTTTACTGTTCCACACGCGAACTGTGTAAATTAGTATTATTAACATGTGGAATGTACCGGTTTCTAAAGATTGTAACTAATGACAATTGTACGGTGGACATAAATGGCGACAACTGGGCATTAATGAATCATTAAAAGCGTCAAAGAACTGCAATTTTGTGTGTCGCCCACGTTATTTGTAGCAGATTAGTTTTGCCCCATGAAATTTCAGCCAGCCGCTAACGAAAGCACCGACCAACGAGAACAGCAAGAACCAACGAACTATGTCCCGGTAAGCTATAACCTCAAATTCACAACCGCGGTTAGTGAAATATTGGACCATTCACGGAACTTTACAGGCGCACCATATCTACATCTACATAGATACTCTGCAAATCACATTCAAGTGCCTGGCAGAGGGTTCATTAACCACTTTCATAACTTTTCTCTACCGTTCCATTCTCTAATAGCGCGCGGGAAGAAAGAACACCTAAATCGTTCCGTTTTCGATCTGATTTTTGTTATTTTATTGGGGTGGTCATGTCTCCCTATGTAGGTGGATGCTAGCAAAATATTTTCACATTCAGAAGTAAAAGTCGGTGATTGAAACTTCGCAAACAGATCACGCCGCAATGAAAAACGTCTTTCTTTTAATGATTTCCACCCCAATTCGTGCAATATTTCCGTGACGCTTTCCCCCCGTAACGTGACAAAACAAAACGAGCTGCCCTTCTCTGAACCTTCTCAATGTCTTCCGTCAATCCCACCTGGTGAGGGTCCCACAATGGGCAAGAGTACTCCAAGAGAGGACGCACAAATGTGATGTAGGCAGTCTCTTTGGTGGAACTGTAGCATCTTCGAACCATTCTGCCAATGAAACGTAACCTTCCCCACAATGTGTTCTCTCCAGTCTAAGTTGTTCGTAATTGTAACTCCTAGGTATTTGGTAGAATTTATGACCTTATGGTTTGACTGCTTTATCGCGTAATTGAAGTGCCAATTTTCACATCATGTAGAAATTTTGTCTACATCGCTTTGCAGTTGATTTTGGTCCTCTGTTGACTTCACTAACCGATAAACGATAGCATCATCCGCTACAAGTCAACGGGAGCTATCCAGATTGTCTCCTAAATCGTTTATAAACACAAGGAAGTGTAGGCGACCTATAACGCTTCCCTGGGGAACGCCAGATATCACTTCCGTTTTACTCGATGACTTACCGTCAATTACAACGAACTGTATTCTTTCTGATAGGAAATCGTGAATCCAGTCGCAGAATTGGGGAGATATTCCATAAGCATGCAATTTCATTAGAAGCCGCTTGTGGGGTAGTGTCAAAAGCCTTCCGGAAATTCAGAAATATGGAATCGATTTGAGATCCCTTGTCGATGTATATGTTCCAAAATACTACTGAAAATCCACGTCAATGAGACTGGCCTGTAATTTTCGGGATCACTCCTATTGCCTTTCTTGAATATTGGAGTAACTTGGGCAACTTTCCAGTCTTTGGGTACGGATCTTTCGCTGAGTGATCGATTGTAAATTATAGCTAAGTACGGAGCTATTGCATCAGCATTGTCTCAGAGGAATCTAGTTGGTATACAATCTGGCCCGCAAGATTTATTTTTGTTTAGTGACTTAAGTTGTTTTACTACTCCAGGAATAAATACTTTTAAGTTTCGCATGCTGGCAGCTGTTCTTGAAATGTTCAAATGTTTGTAGAACTTATGGGACTTAACTACGGGGTCATCAGTCCCTAAGCATACAAACTACTTATGAACTACCTAAGACTAAGGACGGCACAAATATCCATGCCCGAGGGGGGTTGAACCCGCGACAGTAGTGGCCGTGCAGACTGTGACTGGAGTGCCTCAGTCCCCTTGGCCACCGCGGCCGGCCCCCTCGCATAAACTCTTCAGACGGTGTACTGATTTTTATTTCCAGCAGCTTAGTTATTTCTAACTCTCGTAAGGACACCAGTGTTCACTTGGGGAAGTGAGGTGTGATGGATGTGTGATGAGTGATTTTGAAAGAGAGAGAGAGAGAGAGAAACATAGAAGTGTGTGTGCGTCCGGACGCGTGAGCGGGGGGGGGGGGGGGATGGAAGAGAGAGAGAGAGAGAGAGACAGAAGTGTGTGTGTGTGTGTGTGTGTGTGTGTGTGTGCGCGCACGTGTGCATGGGTGGGGGGGGGGAAGAGATAGAGGCCGGCCGCGGTGGCCGAGGGGACTGAGGCGCTCCAGTCACGGTCTGCACGGCCACTACGGTCGGGGGTTCGAATCCCCCCTCGGGCATGGATATTTGTGCCGTCCTTAGTGTTAGCTAGTTCATAAGTAGTTTGTAAGCTTAGGGACTGATGACCCCGTAGTTAAGTTCTACAAACATTTGAACATTTTGAAGAGATAGAGAACGAGAGGAAGACAGAGAGAGAGAGAGGAACAATGAGAGAAGTACAAACCGAGAGACAGATCGGAAAGTTGAAACATAAGGAGGCGGAAAGGCACGGCAGAAAATGTGTGTGTGTGTGTGTGTGTGTGTGTGAGAGAGAGAGAGAGAGAGAGAGAGAGAGAGAGAGAGAGAGAGAGAGAGCGAGAGAAGCCGAATCGAAACGCATACAACATGCCATGGTCTTCTTTGCTTCACCCAAGTGCCCCTGGCACCGAGAGTTTCCGCGCAGTGGGTACGTGAGGCGGGTTGCATGCGCGAGCTGCTCAGGCGCTAAACAATGCGCCCAGCTAAGCTGTGGCACTCGGCGTGGAACAATGGCCTCTTGGCGGTCGAAACAATCCTCTCGGCGCGGGACGCAACCAAAGCGGAGGGCGGAAAAAACGTTAATATTTGATTGCAGGTGTGGGCCCTCTTGTTTTGGGGGCGACACAATGGCGGCTTTTGTGCCCGCCGCCACCCATTGTCTGCCCGCTCGAGCCCGCTCGGCCGCTACCGCCGCCTCAGACCCCGGCAGCGCTTTTCCAGACGTTTAATTCCCCAAACTTGTCTTTCATCGCGGGTGGATGAGGAAACGAAAACAAATACTTAAGGCGTGGACGGCAAGTTAATTGAGTTTTACTGCTCTGGTGGTGCGAACGAGTTGGGGTAGGCTGAGACGACGCCGATGGAGAGTAGTGGTAAGACGTAGAGGACAGATTGACGACAAAATTTTGGAACGACATAGCAATGTAATAATTAGAGAAAGTATCAGGCGCAATTTCAGCATTAAAGATAAATGTGAAGCAATTAATTAAAATTTGTGGTGCGTCCGGGAATCTAACCCGGACCTCCATACTTACTAGGCAGACGTCTTACCGTTTTTTTTTTTTTGTTTTTTTTTTTTTCGGGCGTCCTTCTTCCCCTTCATCCCGTCCTTCCGCTCGCCAATTTAGCCTTCTTCGGCTAGCTTCTAGTGCTATATATTTCCAGTACTTTGCGAAGAATAATAAAAAAAATATCCTTCTTCAAATGAGAAATGAAAAATAAACGTACTTCTTCCTTTGGCATTTATAATCAAAATTTCATTCTCCGATGAGAAATAAAAATAACATTGCTGTTTCTTTTTTTTTCTCGCTCTTTCCTTGAGTCGTAAGTGCATGTTGAATCGATTTCGGCGGACTGGTAGCTTCGAAGTTCGTCTTCTCGAAAATGTTTGCCATCGCAAAGTTGCCGTGATTTTCTCGTTCTTGTGACATCGTATTGAGTCTTAATTCTTAATTTGGACTTCTCATTAACCTCGAAGCGCTGGCCTCCAAAATCTGCTGTGCTGCTCTAGCTGTGAATTTCTTATCTAAAGCCAAAGGCGCAGTGTTCCACTCCAAGTAGAAGGATAAATAAAAAAAAACCAGTAGAATAATGTATATTTTTAAACTTAAAAAAATGGAAAGGCAAATAAAATTTTCTTCGAAGCTAATTGTTCTGTTCAAGTTAATATTCTAATTAAGAATAATCCATATTTTTCTCTATATTTTTCTGTTTGTTGAAGTTTCTGGTTTTCTGTCAGTAATGTTAGCCAATAACCTTCTTTTACTTTTTTCTTTTTTTCTGATAAAATATAGCTCACTGTCTGTCCCTTTACCCAGTTGACAGCTTTCCTCTTAGCTCGTAGCCGAGCGGTCTAAAGCGTCTCGCTGCGGAGCGCGCGGTTGCTCGCCGTGGAGGTTCGAGTCCTCCCTGGGGCATGGGTGTGTGTGTTTGTCCTTAGGTTAGTTTACCTAGGTTTAAGTAGTTTGTAAGCTACGGACTGATGACCACGCAGTTTGGTCCGATAGATTTACAGACATTTGAATTTTCTTAGCATTGGGATAAGGAACTTCGACCGGGTTCAGTAATCGACTTGGCCATTAGACCACCGCAATCTCTAACGACTAAGGCGCCTCGGAATAGCCTAAGTACGACTTCCCTCCATGACACAAATTTTAACTCTGCTGTGTTCCTTAGATAATTGTCACTACTGCCAAGGCTCTCCATACAGCTGAATAGCACCTTGACAATGGACAAAGTGGAACATTCCTGCTAAGATGATATAAATATCAATTTAAATATAAATTGAGAAACATTGAGACGGTTTTTCGTCTCAAATATGTCCAAGACATTAAAGAAAAATGGAGAGCCTTGGCAGTACTGACAATTATCTAAGAAGCAGAATTGAAATTTGTGACGTGGAAGGAAGTTGTACTTAGACTATTCTGAGCCGCATTAGTCATTAGAAGTGCGGTGGTCTAACTGTAAGATTACTGTCTAATAAGCATATACGTCCGGGTTCGATTCTCTGCCGCACCACAAATTTTAATTCATTGCTTCATGTTTCTCTTTAATGTCTTGGACGTATTCGAGACGAAAAACTGTCTCAATTTTTCTCAATCTTTATTTAAATTTCAGCATTGTTCGTAAATTAACGTTTATTTGTTATTGCAATTCGATTTCGATTATGGAATAGTTATCCTCAGTGCATCAAGCAGAATCGAATTGAAACATTTCAGGTTTTACAGGTCAAGCCGCAAGACATAGCTACGAGATGTTTCACAATGGTGTTTTACAGAGTGAATTAGAGGAAGTCTGCCAACTGGGAAGCAAGGTAGAAAGGTGACTGACTTACAAGAAGAGTGAACCACTCAGAAGGCACGGCCGGATATCTCGCACACGCCACTGGAGGGTACGTTAATGCAGCACTCCGTAACACCAGCACGGACGTGTCTGTGTTCAGCAGCGAATAGAGGATATGTATTTTAGAGTTTGGGGCTGGTGAAGTAAGATAATGTAAATATAAGTCATTTTAAGTAGACAAGAAAATATTCAAATATTTGTAAACCTATGGGACTAAACAGCAGGGGTCGTCAATCCCTTGACTCATAAAGTACTTAAAGTAACATGCTGAGGACAAAACACACACACACACACACACACACAGTGTGTATGTTTGTTCGGTGTACGCTTATCACGTCTGAAGCACAAGACATAAAGAGGTAAAAATTTGTACAGTTACTAACGTCTACCCGAGGAAAGCTTTAGGCACGGTTTAATGGCGCTCGGATAGCTATTTATCTATAAATATATATATTAATGTGAATGTCTGTTCGATGTACGCTTATCATCTCCGAACGACAAGAAGCAGAGACTTAAATAGTTGTACTGTTGTTTATACCTGAGGCAGTTTTTAGGCACTGTTTTATAGCGATCTGATAGAGATTTAGTAATTTGCAGAATATAACGCGAAATACGGAACAATAATTACTCTTTGAAAATTATATTTACTCTTTAAAAATGGTTTTATTGCTTACATTGTTGCTTGAGGGTTGATAATGGTTAAAGGGTGGAGTATGTTGGGATGGAAAGTTATCGGTGTATATAAAATTCTACGTGTGTGTGTGTTAATATTTCGCTCTGCAGCGAAAACTACAGAACGCAAACGATTGGTCTGTGTGTAATTGTTGTCCGAAGTTCCATGCCTATAGCTATAAGGGGGTGGAAGATATGGTGGTGCCGACAGCTATAAGGGGGTGGAAGATATTGTAGTTGAAAGTCGTCAAATTATTAAAAAAAAATTTCGGACTGAAGGCCAGCGATGACATTTGAGACTTTATAGCAAGGAAGTTACATTCAGCGAAACGTGATGTCGCAGACCATATCTTTGGTCTATGCGTGCTACAATGTTTTCAACTCTTTCTTTGTAAGAATAAGCATACGAGTAAGGAAATATAAGAATAAATAAAGCAGTAAAAAAGAAATTTCTTTCAATACATCTCTTTAAAAAATTGATTTGACGTTTCGCGCATTACATCAAGTGATCGATCTTTGATGTTATTACAATTATTATTGTTGAATTTCGTGATTGGGTTCTTCGAAACGGGTGCATTTTTACGTGCGATTTGATCTACACTACTTACTTTCCTGATAAACGGTAAGTACATAAACTTCTGCAATCTGATAGGAATATTTTTCACTTCCGCTTTATCAGCACCATTTCCTCAAAAATGAGTGAAATTTAATACATTAATTTAATTGTTATTTAAGCTCCGTAGATAAATGTGCATCGCGTTACTTATTACAACAGCACATATTACAACAGTATATCTACTTTTAATAGATCACATCTCTACATTTACGCTCCAAACAATACTACAAATAACGTAGTTTACCAGAATGCCCTAAAATGAAATAAAAATGAATTTGGACATTACTCTCACCATACGTGTTGAGATATTGCAACACAGGCTATAAGGAATAATGTATGTATTATTTATTGTAAATTATTAAGCACTCTGTGGTGTCGCACAAGTACAAAGTGCGCGCCACCTACTTTCGCCGCGCGCCGCCATGCACGCACGGCGCGGCGTTCTCACGACGACAGCCACGAGCGCCCTCTGCTGCAACTCCGCTCGTGGCCACCACTGAACGACATCGTTCACTTCGGACTGAGATAGCAACCAGTTAGGACCTTCGTAATCAGATAGGCACGATTGAAGACTTGGCTATCGTACAGGCACTAGGCAGGCCTCTAACAACTATGTATCAACATTCTGCAGTACTATGTACAAGTTAAGTATTGTATAAATTCTGTGCAATATATATCTCGTTCTAATTCATAGTGTTTCTAGTTTCTGGCTGCTCCCCTCCGTACCTGCACCAGCGTGCTATATTTATTCCTGTGTCGGTCTCATTCCACTCGGCCACCGACACATCCGACGGAAACAAGACACAAAAGCGGCAACGAGGCTGGGACACAAAAGTGGCGACGAGGATGGGATACAAAACACTCCACATAATTTTATTTTTTTATTTGAATGTTGATTAAAAATTTGTTTCTAAAGAAGGTATTGTATTTCATTTCACCCTTCAAAACCAGTCTCATAGCACGCTACTGAAAGATAGCTTATCTATCATAATCAACCAATACGCGAGCGGAGCGGCGGGTTTAAGCTAGTATATATATAAAATGCCCGAGTGAGGACTCGAACCTTCGACGGGGAGCAGATTCAGCAAGTCGCTTTAGACTGCACGGCGACTCCTGCGCGGTTCGACACCCCATGATATTTTGTATTAGTTTTGCTGCTCATATTCAAATTGCGCTGAAGCCTCTTTTACCTTTGTAATTTTTTACCTTGCCGAGATCAAACTTTTTTATTGTTGACATTAAACGATAAAAAATATAGCAATTTTTTTTACATTCCATTTTTAGACGGTGGTAGCATGCCACTCCCCTCCCCCCTATATACTCTCCTGTCTGTTGCTCCTGTTTACTGTTCTACATCTACATACATACTCCGCAATCCACCGTAAGGTGCGTGGCGGAGGGTACACTGTACTACTACTAGGCGTTTCCTTTCCTATTCCACGCCCAAATACAACGAGGAAAAAAAGAATGCCTATATACCTCCATACGAGCCCTAATTTATCTTACCTTGTCTTTGTGATCACTACGCGAAATATATGTAGGCGGTAGCAAGATCGTACTATACTCAGCTTCAAATTCCTGCCCTGTAAATTTCCTCAACAGAAATTCACGAAAAGAACGTCGTCTTTCCTCCATAGATCCCAATTGAGTTGCCGGAGCATTTCCGTGACACTCGCGCATTGGTCGAACCTACCGGTAACAAACCTAGCTGCTCGCCTCTGAACTGCTTCTCTGTCTTCCTTTAAACTGATCTGCTACGGGTCCCAAACTCTTGAGCAATACTCAAGACATGGTCGTACAAGCGTTTTATACGCGGTCTCCTTTACAGATGAAGTACATCTTCCCAAAATTCCTCCAATAAATCGAAGTCGGCTGTCCGCCTTACTCACAACTGTCCTTACATGTTCGTTCCATTTCATATCGCTCTGCAATGTTACGCCTAGATATTTGAACGACGCAACAGCATCAAGAAGCTCACTACTAATGCTGTATTCGAACATTATGGGATTGTTTTTCCTACTCATGCGCATCACCTTATATTTTTCTACATTGAGAGTTAGCTGCCATTCTTGACACCAACTAGAAAATTATTCACCTGATTTTCAATTTTTTTTATGTTGAATTGAAGCAGAGGCATTGAATTAAAATTTGTGTGATGGCCAGAATCGGAACCCGGAATCTCTCACTTATAAGGCAAGCTCTATATCCACTAAGCCCCCGAGACCTAATGGATACGTTGTTTGCACGGAGTGTCTTAAAGCACGTCAAAACACAAACTTGAATTCTGCCTCACGTTCCCCTACGTAAATTCGTATCAGCGTTGCCAAGGCTCTCCAATAGCGGAATGGCACCCCAGCAATGAGCGTTGTTGGAAACGATCCTGCCTTGTTCCTCAACCACCAACGAAGGTAGGCGGACACACCGTAAGGCAGGTTGGTTGGTTGATGGGTGGATGGGTCCAAACAGCTAGGTCATCAGTCCCATGACCTCTGTCTGGAGTACAAGCCAGGGTGTGGTCGGCGAAGACTGTGACGACAGTAAAATAGAGGAACTAAAAGTGGGCTCAACATCAAGTAGAACAGGACTAAAACCAATAGAAAAAGCGGGATTCTGCTAGGAACGTCGTGACAGATGTAGAATCCCCGTTAATTAACGACAAGCAGATACAGGAGAAAAATTTATGCTCCTAAATGAGAAGCCTAAAAATGTAAAAAGGGAAACAACGTGAATTAAAACCAAGTTAAAAGGAGAAATGGAAGTTGTCAGGGGGAGGGGAGGGGAGAACTCCAAACCCTGCTGCTCGCAGCGAGGGCCACAAACCCACCCATCCTGTTCAAGCGTCAGAGATAAAATCTTATAGCCGAGAGTAAAAACCGCTTTCACGGATGAATGTAAGAACTCTGTCAGCTATCCGTGAATCATTCGCCAAAACCGAGGGCAACGAGCGCGGAATACCGTATTTGACACGGAGCGCCAAGAAGAGCGGACATTCCACTAAGATATGAGCCACAGGTTGTAGGGCCCCACAACCACAATGTGGAGAGGCTCATTACGCAAAAGAAAACCATGGGTCAGCCTGGAGTGACCGATGCGGAGGCGGCAAAGGACAGTGGATCCCTTCGAAAAGGGCGTAAGGAAGAACTCCAAGCTGCAGTGGTCGACTTTGTGGAGCGTAGTTTATTAGACAGAGCAGTAGCCTGCCAGCTGGTGTTCAAGTCCTGTATGAGTAGCGATCTCATCTGCACCTTCAAGTCTGCGCCCGGCATAACCCAGGGGAAGGGGCAAGGAGTTACAGCTACTCTAGCCAACTGGTCAGCGTAAGGCCACACCGATCTTGGATGCCTGGTAAAATATCGGCCATCCACATTCCAGCAGTGACCCATTGGAGGGTATTGAAGTTTGCACACTGGTCGGCTTAAGTATTGTGCTACGAGTGGGACAGTGCACAAATGGTTTATATCATACTTAACTGGAACAGTGCAAAGAGTTGAAATAAGCAGATCACATGATATAGAAGAAACAATTAATTAACGTGGGAGTTATCAAAATGGGGTCCCACAAGGTTCGGTCTTAGGTCCCTTGCTGTTCTAAATACATATTAATGACTTGCCATTTTATATTCACGAAGATGCTAAGGTAGTTCTTCTTGCTGACGATACAAGTATAGCTATCACGCCTGACAAACAGGAATTAACTGATGAATTGTAAATGATGTCTTTCAGAAAATTTTCTTTCTCTACAAATAGACTCTCATTACCCAGTATAGACAGAATAGGTAGAATATTAAAAATTTTTAGGTGTTTGCATTAATGAGGGTTTGAATTGGAAGAAACACATTGAAGATCTGCTGAAACGTTTGAGTTCAGCTACTTATGCTATCACGGTCATTGCAACACTTGATGATATACATATCAATAAATTAGCTTACTATGCCTATTTTCGTTCGCTGCTTTCATATGGGATCATATTTGGAGGCAATTCATCAACTAGTTAAAAAAAAGTATTCATTGCACGAAGCGAGTAATGAGAATACTTGCTGGAGTTCATCATCATCCTGCAGACATTTACTTAAGGATCTAGGTATATTCACTGTAGCTTCACAATATGTATATTCTCTTATGAAATTTGTTATTGACAATCGGACACAATTCAAAAGTAATAGCAATGTGCATAGCTACAACACTAGTAGAAAGGGTGATATTCACTATTAACGTTCAATAAAAAAAAAGCGTTCAAGTCCCAGTCTTGCACAAAATGTCAACTTCGTCACTGAATTTAATTGAATGCCGTGAAACAGACGATAGTGTGAAATGTTTGTAATTTAGGTTTCAGAAATTACTGCAACCAGTCGCCTTTTGTTTCTTCTTAATGAAGATTTATTTAAACCATTACCGGTTTCAAACTGCCTAGCAGCTCATCTTCAGATGGTATACATTTATTTCAAATTACATTTGTATAGTTATGCGCTTCACATTTAATTTGTCCATATTTGGTCCGCTTTTGGATAGGATTTCACTACACTTCCTTTCCATCAACACACCACAGCAACTCCCACGACTTTTAAATGGTAAAATTAACAAACACTTCACACACATTACGACTTTACAGCCACTAGCACAACTTTCAGCTTGTAAACAAAGCAAAGATGGTTTAAATAAATCTTCATTAAGAAGAAACAAAAGGCGACTGGTTGCAGTAATTTCTGAAACCTATTTCAAGAAACAGTCGCAGGTTCCAACACAATGGATAAAAGTTTTGTTTCTAATTTATTGGATACAGAACTAAATCAGTATTTTGTGTTCTAGTGCTATAAGAGCTATGTCAATCGTGTGGCGAGAAGGCGCAGCGAGAACTGTGCAGGGAGGACGGCCGGTAAAAATCATTGCGTGTGCCAGCTGCCATTTTGCTGTGTGATTTTTCCATTTTTTTTTTTAATGCGCGGCCACTTGAAGGTCTTCGACCACCAAGGTGACGGATCATTGACATTAGCTGAGGGAGCTCCTTCTCAGCGGCGGGTCTTGCACTTGTGACGGTAGAAATCCCTGCGATTGGCGGCGTGAATACAGTATTTTTCAGGACACCACGCAAGTCGATTGGGTAGGGCATTTAGAGCTGCAGGTGAGTGGTGTTTTGAAGTCTCGGGGGCCTGGCTTCCAGCTGCAGCGCTCCGCAACTTCGAAGAGAACGACCTATTAACCAGTAGTCAACACCGATTCAGAAAGTATCACTCTTGCGAAACACAGCTTGCCCTTTATTCACATGAAGTATTAAGTGCCATTGACAAGGGATCTGAAATCGATTCCATATTTCTGGATTTCAGGAAGGCTGTTGACACTGCACCCCACAAGCGGCTTCTTATGAAATTGCGTGCTTATGGAATATATCCCCAATTGTGCGGTTGGATTCACGATTTCCTATCAGAAAGGACACAGTTCGTTGTAATTGACGGTAAGTCATCGAGTAAAACAGAAGTGATATGTAGCGTTCCACAGGGAAGCGTTATAGGTCCCCTACTCTTCCTCGTCTTTATAAACGATTTAGGAGACAATCTGAATAGCTCCCTTAGATTGTTCGCGGATGATGCTGTCGCTTATCGGTTAGTGAAGTCAACAGAGGATCAAAAGCAACTGCAAAGCGATTTAGACAAAATTTCTGCATGGTGCGAAAATTGGCAATTGACACTAAATAAAGAAAAGTGTGAAGTAATACACATGACCACTAAAAGAAATCCGCTGAACTTCAATTACGCAATAAATCAGTCAAACCTTAAGGTCGTAGATTCTACCAAATATCTAGGAGTTACAATTACGAACAACTTTGACTGGAGAGAACACATAGAAAATATTGTGGGGAAGGCGAACCAAAGGTTACGTTTCATTGGCAGAACGCTTCGAAGATGCACCAGCTCCACCAAAGAGACTGCCTACATCACACTTGTGCGTCCTGTCATGGAATACTGTTGCCCCTTGTGGGACCCTCACCAGGTGGGACTTACGGAAGATATTGAGAAGGTTCAGAGAGGGGCAGCTCATTTTGTTCTATCACGTTACGGGGTGAAAAGCGTCACGGAAATGTTGCACGAATTGTGGTGGAAATCATTAAAAGAAAGACGTTATTCATTGCGGCGTTATCTGTTTGCTAAGTTTCAATTACCACTTTTAGTTCTGAATGCGAAAATATTTTGCTAGCACCCACCTACTTAGGGAGACATAACCATCCCAATAAAATAAGAGAAATCAGATCGAAAACGGAACGATTTAGGTGTTCTTTCTTCCCGCGCGCTATTAGAGAATGGAACGGCAGAGAAAATTTATGAAAGTGGTTAATAAACCCTTTGACAGGCATTTGAATGTGATTTGCAGAGTATCTATGTAGATGTAGTTTTTGGGGGTGTTGTGTGGAGGGCCGGACGAGAGAGACTGAAGAGAAAGGTCAGGCTTCAGGGACTGAGGAGGGACTCTGCTCGAGACCGATTTGCAGTCAGACGCAGAAAGGCTTCCTGGCGTCCGTCAGAGTGTTAGAAGTTTTCATCGGCGCCAACGCCGGAGTGTCTTACTGATAGCCGCTTGCGGACGTTTGTTTTCATATTGATTTCTTGTCATAGTAACTTGGAGATTGTCGGTAATTGCAAATTTTACTTAGTAATTATCTTAGATTCATTGGTGATAGGAAGTTGAACAGCTGTTGTCTATTGCTAGCTACACGTTGTGCTAGGGGCCAGTTGTTATGCTATCTGGGTGTAATGAATCGTACTCACATATATACGCTGAAAGGAGTACGCAATATAATTTTCACATAATTTTTGCCTGTCATAAAGCATTGAGCATGTTTTGTTATAAAAACCAAAACTATAATTCTGCAGAAGACAAATTTATGTAATATTTTGTATCATTTCACTAATCGATATAACATATTGTACTTATGTTCATATCTTTGCTGTAAACCAAAGACTTTGTTTTATCTTTGGAGTATGTCTTGCAGTCGCAGTTGTTGTGTTTAAGGAGTCTATGTGACCTTCATGCAGGATAGTTGATATCTGATTATGGTAGAGTTGTAGTCGTGAAACTGTCGGGTTATTCTGTCTGTGTGTTAGACTCGATGAGTAAAAATTCAGTATTGAAGAGTCTCAGCCAAGTCTGCAGATTGAAAATTTGGTATGGAAATTAATCTGTCTCAAATAAGGTAAACTTGTACTTTTCTATTGTTACGTATGGTAGCCTGTATGTAGCCTATATTGTAGTTGGTGTTTGTCCTTTTGCTAATGAATACTGTTTAATTCAGCTCGCATTTATCATTTATCCCTGAGTCATTTTACCAGTTCCTCGTTCCTTTCACCAATTTGAATTGCTATCCGTTCTGATCATTGTTTCTTATGATAGTGTTGCATAATTATTGTGTTTGTAAATTTGTATGCTAATTATAACAGTTCAGTGTGGGCATTTTGTGCTGATCAGTTCGTCTATTAATGAGAGCAGGAAGTAGTTTGTTCATAATTGCAGTAAAGATCATAGTTCGAGATTTTCCCAGTCTCAATGAAAGTTCAGATTATTAAGTTAGTTAATGTTAGTAACAGTTAAAGTGATTTGTCTGATCAGAAGAGAAGTAGATCACGTAAAGAGATGAGAAATATTTGTAGTGTGTGATACTTGAAATCTTTACCAGATTTGTAGAACATTTTTTTATTACATTGAATCTGTATGGTAATTGTTGTACAGATAGGCCCATTATCAACTGCAGTGATCTTGATATCCAATTAATATCAAATATCCTTGTTTGGCATCCTGTTAATTCAAGTAGCAAAATTATCACTGTAGTAGCACTTTCTGTTGGCTCTCGCAGTCGAATTGTACATGTATAGACCGGCTGCTGGTATATGGTGCACGCTAACAGATCTGAACATTTCATTTGCTCACATTGTTTCTCACACACGAGATTAATGTGTAGACCAATTACGAGTTTAATTACTGTTGACTTATTAACAATTGTACGATTTAAAGTGTTATCCGTTGCGCATCAAACTAAACCACATTTACGTAAGATCATTGCATCCCATGTCAGTTGCAATTTATTCTAACAGGGCAAAGGAAGGTACTAAGTCGCATTGCTTAGTCAAATTATTTTGTTACCAAAACCACAACAGAACATTTATTTGGGAATTTTAACGGGACGGTCTCTTAACAAAAACAGTGACACGCTCGCCCCACAAACACATACTACTTTTCATTTCAAACACACACACACTACTTTTAACGCTGGAGTGCGTTCTGACAATTCAGACCTAGCCGATTATTGGAGGAACTGCCAGACACTGTCAGTCTAACGAGTCGACAGAAGCTGTGAATATTGATAAATATCTGCCTGACAGACCACAGGTCATTGCAGTTTTTGTGGCGCGCATTTTCAGCTCGCCAACAGATCGCTGCCCACCGAGTGCTGCACTTCCAGATCTGCCGAGAGCCTGTCAACTCGGGTAATGTGTTGCTCGCTCATTGATTACCACAGGGAAATTATTATTGAAGCGATTGTACTTGTAAATTAGTAGGAATCCTTCGGAGCTGCTCACAGTTATTAAGTGTGAAAATTCTATATGTGGACGGGTTAACATTGTAATCGAATATCAGGGACTTAACCAGTCACTCAGTGTCGTATTTTATTACCTTGTCTGTGAAAGTAATTCCACTTTCCTTAGGATGTTATATTTGTATAGTTTGTTTTCCGTGTAATCAATTTTGTTGTTCAGGTAGGATGTCAAATGGGTTCTAAATTAAATGAAAAAAGAATAGATTCTGTCTCGACTAAATCATTCAGTAGTTTCCTGTTTCACAAAATTTTTGGAGGGGTTCAATACGTGTTTTCAAAGAAATTTCATCTTGTGTCATACCATTCAGTAAGGGAGAAGGTGAAATTGACATAGTGCAGAATCAGCTGATCACTTTGAAATTGAAATGCGAACGTGCTTGGGGTGAATGTTTGATAATGCAGAGGTTTGAATATGGTAATGATAATTCTTTGATAGTATCAGAACGCTCTTGAACAACGCGTATATCAGGTCATATTTAATTGATTATTAAAAATCACATCAGTTAATTTCACATAATTAACTTCATACTTTCCATGTTTAGTGTTAAAAAAACAGTGGCGACCCATCAACTAAGGATTTTTAAAACACGACACGTTACAAAATCAATACAGGACGCATTGTGGAGCATCTTACCTCCGTTTCCTTCGATTGCTGTGGAATATTTCATTGCGAGCTCCTGCCACATAGTCTACAGGGAATATGCTCCGTTTGCCTGAAGCACACAAAGGAGGACTCGAACTTCCGACGGCAAGTACCGCGCGCTCCTCGGCAAGCCACCATAGAATACTCGGACACTCCACCGCGGCGTCCTGAAGCACTTGTGAAAATGCATCACATTAATGCTTTCCGACACACTTCGATGTCAGTTCGTTTTGGCAAAAGAAGGAATCGTTATACTGTGCCAATCATTGTTTCGCGTGTGTGACTACTGCGACTCCTTTCTGTTCCCCAGGCTGAAGAGAAACATGAAGAGACGTTGTTTAGAAAAAGATCGCTGAAGATGCTGACAACCTTATCGAGAAGTTAGGAAAAAGTGCTACCATAAATTTATCACGTCTGAGGTGGGATTACTTTAAACCACATAAAGTTGATGTTGTAGTCCTTTAATAAAAAATAAAATTCATTTCTATTTTCCTCGAACATTTCTTATATCATGCAGGCGTGAGAAACAACGTTAACAACAGTTGAAACAGAGAGAGGTACCCATCTGTATGGTATATATATATATATATATATATATATATATATATATATATATATATATGTGTGTGTGTGTGTGTGTGTGTGTGTGTGTGTGTGTGTGTGTGTCCTACGGAAAGTGTCCAATAGTTTGGGAGCTGGTAGTAACCAAGAAAACAGGGAAAAAGAAGTCCAGTAAACCTTGGACCAGAACCGCATACTTCCTGAACTATGTTCACTTGTTCTTACGAAACGTTCAACGTGACGTACATTTATAGTGGAGTGCTCAATGTAACTTCCGTCCACGACAAAGCACCCGTTTGCCTATCGGCATAACAATTCGCGGACTCTTTGAAAGACAGCCGGTTCTTGTTGTAAATTCTGGTATGCATTCAAGACGCGGGGCTCCAGCATCTGAACATTGATGATTGAGGTATCTTATACTATTGCCTCAAAGTGCCCCCATAACCAGAAATCTGGGGGATTGAGGTCGGGGATTCTGGAAGACCAAGATTTGCCCCCCTTCCCCCGCCCACCAATCCAGCTGTCCTCAAATGTCCGCGTCAGATGTTCACGTACATTGGCAATGTGCTGCGCCATCAGGCATAAACCACATCATTAGTCTTTTAAGTCATGACACATCCTCCAACAAATTGATGATATTGAGTCCCATTTGATCGCTGTGATAAGACGTATGTCCCTATTAACCTATCACCAAGAATGCCTGCCCATACATTGATCGAGAAATGATTTTGATGACTTCTTTCTGCAACTTCCTATTTTCACCTGTCCAGACAAGCTTATTATGGAACTTCACAACGCTATATCGTGTCAAACCCGCCTGGTCAGTAAATAAAATCTTCGACACAGCGGATCTAGAGTTCACTTCTGCCAGAGTCATTGACAGAACCGCAATTTACTAAGGCGGTATTCTGGCCCTAGTGCCTGGAACCCTTAAACATGACACGGATAGAGTAACTGTTCGTGTAGTACCCAGCAGAGAACGACTCACGCCTTTTGCTGCAGCTAATCGCCGCACACTGGATGTAGGTCTTTCGTGCAGTAAATTTAGCTCATGCTCCTCCATATGCGATGTGCGGACGGACCGAAGCCTTCCACTGCTCTTGTTGGGTGCCGAAGACGCCAAAAAAGCTAGATAAACAGCTTACTGAATGGCACTTAGCAATTTGGATATTTTTCCACGTAGAGGACACGGATTCACAAGCTATGTAGTTTCCAAAACCGTAATAGAAAATCATATCCGCGATCTCACGTGTGAAATAGTCCGCTTCCATTGCTAAAATGCGGACGAGACGAGAAAAGGTCCTGCAAGTGCAGGACACTGCAAACATCGCAATAACAGTAAATACAACAATTAATCGATACATGCCCATCGTTACAATGAATCTACTATACAATAGCACACTAAGAAACGAGCGAGGTGGCGCACCTCTGTCATGACTTTTACTCTAAAATATGCCCTACAAATATCAGCACACTTTCTTTCACCAACTTTCTCCTCCGAATGCGAAAACATTGTTAGCAACCACCAATCGGATCGAATACGCGTGCTATTAGAGAATGAAACGGTAGACAAATCATAGAATCGGTTCTATGAACTCTCATCCATGTACTTACATGTGATTAACGGAGTAATTACGTAGCTTTAGATGTAGATGCACTCCTCATAGGATCTCGAATTTGGTTACCTTTCTCTAGCAACTTATAAAATTCACCTCCATCCTCTACCATATTTAACAAATCCGCATCTCCCGCAAACTTTCAAGAGAAATAATAGATTAGTTCGCTCCCTTGCTTTGAATAATTTGAAGCATATACAACTTCCATTCTTTCTGTGTATATTTTACAATTGAGCAACTTTTGTTTTAATAGTATTGTAACTTTGAAAACTGCTGGTGGTCCGGAATTCGAAGGCTGGTCGTTAATAGAGCACAACACTGTCCACTTAGGACACGTTTGTTGGTAATACAATCGTACACTCACAAGGGGAACACCAAGTATGGTACAAACGAATTTTGATGGATCGCAGGTATGTTGTGCGGGGACTCCTCCAGACCGCCAAGCTAAAAGGATTTGTTCCAATGCGCCTTGGTTTTCACGAAAATCGAGATCAAAGTCCAGCGCGTAACAGCTGTACCTGTACTAAGTCGCAATCGCTACATGACTCAGCGTGGTGTAATTAGCAAGGCTCTCGACTATCACACAGACGACCCGAGTTCATATCCTTCTACCGGCCGCGGTGACCGAGGGGACTGAGGCGCTTCAGTCACGATCTACACGGCCACTACGGTCGGGGGTTCGAATCCCCCGGCGGGCATGGATATTTGTGCCGTCCTAGTTCGTAAGTAGTTCATAAGTAGTTTGTAAGTTTAGGGACGGATGACCCCGTAGTTAAGTCCCATAAGCTTAACAAACATTTTCATATCCTCGGATTTTTTTTTATTATACGCTTGTCCGACGACTGTGTATAATTATATTCCTTTCTCCCTTTATCAATTCTTATTGCAAAGATAAAGTTATATCAGGTAATTACAGTTACATGTGAACGATACACTACGAATGACTACCCGCCTGGCCGCAGCGTAATGATCCGCTGGGACGCGTCAAGTGGACACACACTGCATTCGACGGTGTAACAGCAATGGTGCCGGTGACTGTAAACGCAGCTAGCAAATGCTGCACAAATGTTATAGGTGATAACTACAGACGGTTTACTGATCTCTTAGTCGCCGTAAAAGTACGCTTCGAAATAACGAATTAAAGTAAATAATCGTCGCGCAATACATAACGTATTGAGGAATTATTGTAAGTTATTATCATGACCAATTACTCAGGTATTAACGTAAGAATGGCTATGAAAGCATCTAATTATCCACAATCAATCGTCGGAAAAGTGTACGAAAGAAAAAAAAGTAAGATGTGAGGTAGATTTGAAGGCGTGTCGTCTACGCGGTAGTCAAGTGCCTTGCTAATTACACCACGCTACCTCACCTATCGAGGGTGACAATACAGGTATCGGTGTGACGCGCTGGACTTTGATCTCGATGTTCGTGGAAACCAAGGCGCATTGGAATAAATTCTTTTAGCTTGGAGGTCTGGAGAAATTCCCGCACGACATACCTACGACCCGTCAAAATTCGTTAGTACCATACTTGGTGTTCTCCTTGTCAGTACAGACTGCCTGCTGCTTCGAGTGCTCCACTATTTATACATAGAAAGAATTTTCTGGAACATCAAAAACATGTAGAACATTCTAGAAATAGTAAACACAAAGAAGCCGGCCGCGGTGGCGGACGAGACTGAGGCGCTCCAGTCACGGTCTGCACGACCACTACGGTCGGGGGTTCGAATCCCACCTCGGGCATGGATATTTGTGTCGTCCTAGTTCGTAAGTAGTTCATAAGTAGTTTGTAAGTTTAGGGACTGATGACCCCGTAGTTAAGTCCCATAAACTATACAAACATTTGAACATTTAAACAAAAAGAAAATCTTTTTCTGGCAGTGGCGGGATTTGAACGGGGGACCGCAAGTACAGCGGTCTGTGATACTAACCTCTGAACCACACGTTGCGTCGGAAGACTTGCGGCAATATTAATTCTCCCCATAATCGATGGATTACTAGTACAGCTGAAAGTACCGGCAGCTGTGTTTAGGTTTTTTAATAAATTGAGCGACCGGTTTCGGTGCTATATCCGCACCATCTTCAGTCCCCCGTTGCGTAATTCTCACAAGTAATAGCATATTTAAAAGGTTTGGCCGTTGACACCGGAAACCGTAAATTTATTCCTTCAGTAAAAAACCGTCTTGATTGCAAAAAAATCTACAACTGTTAAACTACTTTTTTTACATAGCTTCCGAAATTTTGTAGTCAATTGTCTTAGCATGGCACAAGGTTTTGTGTGCCTTTTTCATACAATGTTGCCGCCTGTGCATTCAACCATGTAGTAACATGTTTTTTCAGCTCGTCATCATCGTTGAAGTGTTGCCCACCAAGGACAGATTTTTTTTTTTTTTTTTTTTTTTTTTTTTTTTTTTTTTACGATAATGCCTGACCTCACACACCGAATATGACCAAACAATTCTTACGGAAATTTCAATGGGACCTGTTTGATCATCCTCCATACAGCTCGAACCTCTCTCCTACCGACTTTCATCTCTTCTTACACCTAAAATCTGTCCTTGGTGGTCAACACTTCAACGATGATAAAGAACTGTTACCACATAGTTGAATACACAGGCGGCAACCTACTGTGAAGGATGCATGCAAAAACTTGTGGCACGCTATGACAAACCTACAAAATTTCGGCAGTTATGTGGAAAAGTACTTTGAAAGTTGTAGAATTTTGTGCAATAAAAATTTCTTCTGTATCTGTGTACAATTTCATATTATTACCAAACGGAACTTACATTCTGGACGCGCCACGTATTAATTAATGACGCGTTTCGCCCTTTATCAGGGCATCTTCAGATTATCTGCGTGACAGAATATACACAAAATTACAAGGCGGAATTACAAACGGGTGCATGGGCTTATTTTGTGTTAAGAAGACAGTATAAATGGTGAACAAAGCTTACAATGCGTTCTCCGTGGTGTGGCACCGTAAGTTGTTTTGCGGTGTTTCTATTTTTCTGAAATTTTTGGATTTCCTTGTAGCCCTACAAATGATCGGGTAACAACGAATTACAGTTGGAACATACTCGGTAAAGATGTGAATAAGATGTTCCAACTGTAATTCGTTGTAACTTGATTATTTGTTGGAACATACTCGGTAAATATGTGATAAAGATGTTCCAGCTGTAATTCGTTGCTACCCGATCATTTTTAGGGCTACAAGGAAATCCAAAAATTTCAGAAAAATAGAAACACCGCAAAACAACTTAGGGTGTGGCACCACAGAGAGCGCAGTGTAAGCCTTGTTTACCATTTATACTGTCTTATTAACACAAAATAAGCCCGTCTACCATTACGCCCGTTTGTAATTCCGCCTTGTAATTTGGTGTAAATTCTGTCACGCAGATAATCTGAAGATGCCTTGCTAAAGGACGAAACGCGTCATGAATTAATAAAACAATTTGCAATCAAGACGGTTTTTTACTGAACGAATATTTAATCTCACTGATTGCTGTACACCATGGACTGGAAATCATTTTATTTGTAAATTTATTCGGGGCCACGGCGGAATAGTCGTGTGCGATGAGGCGTCCTGCTACGGTGCGCGCGGCCGTTCCAAGTCGGAGGTTCGAGCCCTCCCTGGGGCATGGGTGTTTGTGTTGTTCTTAGAATAAGCTAGTTTGTAATTTCATGGACAGATAACCCTTGCAGTTAGATCCCATAAATTTTCAAACATTTGATTTGATTTTGAAATTTCTTGGTCTTTGCATGGCAGGTATCAAACGACGAATGAAGCTAGTGCGAATATAGCACCGAAACCGGCCGCTGAATTTATTAAATTAGTACATTCTTTCAATGTACACATTTCTAATAATATGTCGCATCTATCAATATCCTTTGTGAAATAAATCGCAATTTGCGATCAGTGATGCCATAACTGATCACAAATTGCGATTTATTTCATTAATTGAACGCTGTAATGTCGTCAATATATATATAGGTATATAACTAGCTGAAAACCAGGCGATGCCCAGGTATTTATTTACTTATTCCTACCATTTTTCAGGTATATATTCATTAGTATATGGGCTGTATGCCTGTAAACTCTCTTGTGAATACAATTTGTAGTAAAGAAGTAATAGAGTAAAACTTGGTGCGTGATGGGGCGTTTTCCATCAAAGTTACTGTTTAGGTGCTCATATCTCATGAACTACGTGTCGTACTGTGATACAATTTAGAAGGTACACTCAACCATATGCGTGTATATTGTCTATAAAATTTCCTGCGGCTACCGTTTGTAGTGTATGAATTATAAATTGTAACGTCATCCGAATGCCGTAGTTTACTCCATAAACAGCAGAAAAGTAGTAAGCGAGAAACTTTTTTCCTTTCATCATTTTGCTATGGGTGTCAGCGAGAAAAAGTTTAATAAAGGTTTCAAATTATGTTTAAAGTTTGTTGCAAGTCGTTAAGTACTCTTATTCTCATATAGCGTATTTATAAAATCTCGCCGCATTATGTGGCAGTTTTCTGCGATTCCTATTGTTTACGACTTTATATCTCCTGAACCATGTGTCGTATGTGATTCGTACTCGTACAGCAATTGTTATCTCACATAAGGAATATGTGTACCACGTTTGGTTGAAATCGGTCCAGTGGTTTAAGAGAAATTGAGCAGCATCGTCGCTAAATGCAACAGTTTTAGACACATTTCATTGTTTATGACGTCGTATCTCGTGAACTAAATATCGTATGTGATTCTTACACTTACGGCAACCGTTCTCATGGATTGAAGCTTACGTGTACAGAATTTACTAAAGATGGGAATGAAACTGTAAATTTGTATGCAACACGTACAAATATACGGACACTCTGCTTTATATATTAGAAATCCTTTGCATTCATGTCGCTTGTATTCATGTCATTTCGTTTTTATATTTGATATTTAAACTTCAGTGTTTTTACACATTGTCACTCTTGGCTGAAATGCAGGAGACTGTCCTGCTCGGGCTTTCGCCTCCGTTCCTCCGCTCATATTGTGCGGAGGAGGGAATTACACAACAATAAAGGAAGAAAAAAGTAGCTGCTGTCGCGCCAGCCTTACTGTGTACGCAAGCCCTGCCAAGAGGAGAAGTTACACAAGTCGGCCCGCACCGGAGGGGAAAGTTGGCGCCTCTTGCTGGAGTGGGATTACGGCTAGCCCCCTGGGACGCTCTACAGGAGGCTTAGGCCGGAGCTGACGCGACAAAGCCGCCCCCTCCCAGCTCCTACCCCCCTAATGAAACGCCGCCAGGTTTTAATTACTTTACGGTGGTCCCATTATTGGTCGCTCGAGGAGGGATCAGCCCAAAGTGTCCCGGCCGTTTCTTTGTGCAGCCACTTTTCGTACTTTGATCAGCACCGCCTAAAATTGCGCTCCCTTTTGAGACTGGCGACACTTTTTCACGGCATTGTGTTATCATCCGTAGTAGCGTAAAAGCATTACACGCTTTTGAATCTGTTGGCAGAAGTTTGCTACAGACTGTCTTGCTTGTCAGTATGCCCATGCTAGCAGTAACGTGTTGGAGGCATGGGAACTATATCTCAAAGCTGCAAGGAACAGGTCGGAACACTGTCTAAGAAGCAACGAGAAAATCATGCTAAATCTTTCACAGTAAATACAAATATACAATCCCTGAACTGGATTTCCGTATTGAATATGTCAAAGATATTAATGATAATCTGAAGCATTGAATTAAAATGTGTGATGCGACCGGGAAACAAACCCGGACCTACATGCTGACTAGGCAGACGTCTTACCGGTACACCACCGCATCACAACAAACAAATATATATTTAACAATACTGAAATCGTTTGAGACTGAAACTCTTTGCTCAGGTAATTATTAAGCGAGGCGCCGGCCGCGGTGACCGAGGGGACTGTGGCGCGTCAGTCACGGTCTGCACGGCCTCTACGGTCGGGGTTTCGAATCCCCCCTCGGGCATGGATATTTGTGCCGTCCTTAGTATAAGGTAGTTCATAAGTAGTTTGTAAGATTAGGGATTGATGACCACGTAGTTAAGTCCCATAAGCTATACAAACATTTGAACATTTTTGAACACTAGCGATTAAGGCGCCTCGGAATAGTCTAAGCACGATTTCCTTCATGTCACAAACTTTAATGCAGCTTCTGTGTTCCATAGAACATTGCCACTACTGCCAAGGCTCTCCATGCAGCGGAATAGCACCTTGGCAATGGACGTATTGGTACATTCCTGTTTAAGATAATATCAATGTAATACAAATATACAATCCCTGAGACGGATTTTCGTCTTGAATATGTCAAAGACATTAATGATAAATCTTTAACATTGAATTAAAATTTTTGATGCGACCGGGAATCGATCCTGGTCCTCCATGCTAAATTCCAAAGCGCCTTAATCTCTAGTGATGTGGTGGTCTAGTCGTAAGACGCCTGCCTAGTAAGCATGGAGGTCCGGATTCGATTCCCGGTCGCATCACAAATGTTAATTCAATGCTTCAGATTTATAATTAATGTCTTTGACAAATTTGTGTCCGAAATTCGTCTCAGGGTTTGTATATTTGTATGTACATTGATATCACCTTAAACAGGAATGTTCCAATGTGTCCATTGCCGAGGTGCTACTCCGCTGCATGGAGAGCCTTGGCAGTAGTGGCAATGTTCTAAGGAACACAGAAGCTGAATTAAAGTTTGTGACGTGAAGGAAATCGTGCTTAGACTATTCCGAGGCGCCTTAGTCACTAGTGATGCGGTGGTCTAGCCGGGCGCAGTGGCTCAGCGCGCCCGGTCAGGGGGCTAAACGGCCTCTGTAATAAAAAAGCTGAGCCAACCATTCAACGAACAACCAAGAACAAACTGAACCTACGACCGCGAACCCATAGATCTACCAGAAAAAAAAAAAGCGGTAAGACGTCTGCCTTGTAAGCATGGAGGTCCAGGTTCGATTCCCGGTCGCATCACAAATTTATTTTAATTCATTGTTTAAGATTTATCATTAATGTCTTTCACAGTAGCTCACTCTCTGGTCTTCTTTGATATTTATTACACATTCTTTCCTTTTGATTATTCGTCTGACGAGAAATCATTCTGTCTACTTTACTTCATGAAACCCGAATATCTAGACCGGTGTTTCTCAGCCAGAATCGTGACATCCAGGAGAATCGCGAAATACCGTTGGGCGTAGGGGAGGGGATGGCTGTTAACAAAAGAAGCAGTTGCACCATACTTCAACTTGTTCCGTGCGTGTCCGAATACTGGGGCTTCCGCAATACAGAAACAGAAGCCTAAGGAACGTTAAAAATTATCTTATAGTAAAATTCGTATACATACATACTCTGCCACTCAGATTGAAGTACATGGCAGAGGATTCATCGAAACGCTATTATGATATTTCTCTACCGTTCCATTATCTAATAGCCATTTTCTGTCTAAATTCTATTTGTTACAATCATCATGTGACCCTGTCAAGGTGGTTACTATCAAAATATGGAGGGGAAAGTTGGTGAAAAGTTTCTCATATAAATCTCGCCGCAAAGAATAATGCCTTCCTTTCAATGATTTCCACCTCTAGTCTACTATCATTTCCGGGACATTGTATCCCCTATATCGCGGTAATACGAAATGAGTTACGCTTCTCTGAATGGTCTCTAAATCGTCCGTCAGTCCCACTTGGTGCGGATCCAACAATGCGCAGCAATACTTCAAAATAGGATGCACAAGTGGAGCGCATGCTGTTTCTTTAGAACATCTGTAGCATCTTCTAACTTTTCTGCTAATGAAACATAGACTTTGATCACCTTCACTACAATATTTTCTATTTGTTCTTTCCAATACCGGTACCTAATTCCTAGGTATTTAGTTTAATTTACGGATTTTGACAGATTCATAGTGTAAATGAAGCTTAAAGGATTTCTTTTAGTGCTCATATGGATGACTTCAAGCTTTTTGTTATTTAGGATCAATTGCCAGTTTTTACACCGTGCAGATATTTTATCTATCATTTTGCGATTGGTGTTGATCTTCTGGTGACTTTACAAACCGATAGATGCAGCAGCATCCGCGAACAGTCTAATAGATGTACTCAGAATATCTCCTAAATCGTTTATATAGATAAGGAATAGTAGAGGCCCTACAACATTTCTCTCTGGGACTCCAGATATCATTTTTGTTTCACTCGATGACTTTCCATCAGAACGTACTGTGTCGTTTCTGACAGGAATTCGGAAATCCAATCGCAAAACTGAAGCGATATTCCATAAGCACGCAATTTAATTAGAAGACGCTTCTGAGGTACAATCTCAAAGCCTTCCGGAAATCCAGGAATATGGAATCGATTCGAGTTCTGTTATCTATAGCACTCATTACACCATGTGAGTAAAGAGCTAGTTATGTTTCACAGTAACGATAGCTACTGTTTGAATCCTTGTTGGCTATGGGTCAGTAGGCCGTTCTCTTCGAAGTAGTTCATAATGTTTGTGGACAGTATATGTTCTCAAATCATGCTGAAAATTGACGTCAATGATATAGGCCTGTAATTTTGCGGATCACTCCTATCGCCTTTCTTGAAATTGGAGTGACATGTGCAACTTTCCAGTCTGGGTACGAATCTTTTGATGAGCGAGCGATGGTGTATCTTAGCTAGGTATGGGGCTATGGCATCAGCATACACTGAAAGGAACCTGGTTGGTATACAATACGTAATTCTTTTCCTACCATCAGTTCTAAGTTGAATAAAATGTGGATTTTTTAAAATAATACTTTATTTGCAACGTAGTTTTATCTGTCGGAAATCATCTAAAAACAGAAGAATGTGTAAAAACATACTAAAATAATCCAATAATGTATAATACTACACATTTTTTACTAAAGCTTCAACATGCAAATCGCCGAAGTGGCGAATCAACAGAAGACTCTCTCTCTCTCTCTCTCTCTTTCTCTCTCTCTCTCTCTCTCTCTCTCTCTCTCACACACACACACACATACACACAATTGTGCTCTACCATCTTCTGAAACCAGTAAGTGAAGTTATTAATTATGAATCATTCAATAATCGCGTGATTGTTAGTATAAACGAGAAGGGTTTCGGCCTGTTAGTAGGACATCTTAAAATCAAAAAACGTGTTTTGGCTTCAACCCCACTCAGCAGATAGACTGTTCGTCCTGTCTGGTAACAATAGGACGACCAATCCATCTGCTGCGTGGGGTTGAAGTCGAAGCCACATAGGATCTGAAGATGGCCGAGTAACCTTCAGCGGCCGGGGTGATCCAAAATCGACCGGTCTGATGAGAATACAGGTTTTCGATGTTGTCAGGTAAAATTCACTTTCAAGTGTTCCCGTCGCTATGATGACTCCGAGTGCTGGCCAAATTTGGAACCAGCCCAGGGGCGAGCCTGTGAAACTCCCTGTGGTCCTTTGGACTTGAAATTCCTAGTTTCTCTAGAAATTGGCAGATTGAGTTGAAATTTTACTCTTGGAGGTCTTCAAATCTGCTCGTCAGGAAGATGTCATTGATCGGTGATCAATTGTACCAGAACCCTACATGTAGCTGAATTAAGGTTCACCAAGTTTTCCGAGGTTCCTGGTATATATATCTAGCCCATTTCTTTACGTAATCACGCCATTTCTCAAGGTCACGAATCGGACATGGGGGGAAAATTTTATTATATTTCGCACTTAGCGTGGCCTGAGACCAACGACGTGGACGTGGCAAAGACATGTTACTCGTGAGTTTCCTTGCCTCTCATGTTTGAGGTGTACGATTTCATGAGTCCATTTGCCTCTCACGTCAATGTACATTTCTGACCCGTTTCCCTTTCCAATGTTGGAGATCATAGTAATCCAAACTGTATGTGTGGTACTACGTGAGAGCCGGCCGCGGTGGCCGAGGCGACTAAGGCGCTCCAGTCACGGTCTGCACGGCCACTACGGTCGGGGGTTCGAATACCCCTTGGGCATGGATATTTGTGCCGTCCTAGTTCGTAAGTAGTTCATAAGTAGTTTGTAAGTTTAGCGACTGATGACCCCGGCCGCGGTGGAGTAGCCGAGCGGTCTTTGCCGGGCGCCGTGGCTCAGCGCGCCCGGTCAGAGGGCTCAACGCCCTCTGCAATAAAAAAGCTGAGCCAACAACACACCGAGCATGAACGAACACAAATGATCAGCGACCGCAACTAAGAGAACTACCCATAGAACAAAAAAAAAAAAAAAAAAAAAAAAAAAAAAAAAAAAAAAAAAAAAAAAAAAAAAAGCGGTCTAAAGCGTCGCGCTGCGGAGCGCGCGGTTGTTCGCTGTGGAGGTTCGAGTCCTCCCTGGGGCATGGGTGTGTGTGTTTGTCTGTAGGTTAGTTTACCTAGGTTTAAGTAGTTTGTAAGCTACGGACTGATGACCACGCAGTTTGGTCCGATAGATTTACAAACATTTGAACATTTTTTTTGATGACCCCGTAGTTAAGTCCCATAGACTATACAAACATTTGAACTATGTGAGAAAATAGATCTCCTTTTTGTTTTCTAACGTAAAGGGACTTATCTGTTTATCAACCAAGTACGAAAATCATTGTTGTAAGAATGATTTTGAGCGGGACCAAGAAGGTCTAGCAATCTCTAATCTGAATTGAGGCTATTTATTTTTCATTTTATATACATCGCGAAATGTAAAGATGATAATGAAAAATAGCAGAAGAAGATTCAGTTATTTATATGAGGCTTCAAAATGTAGCCTAGTGGGACAAACATTCATGAGCCCCACTTTCCTACATCTGTCCTGTTTTGCAGAATACGAATAAAAGGAGTTTAATTGTTGTACTTAAATACTATGAATTTGTATATGTTTATTTGTGTATTAATGTTGTAATGTCGTGATACTTAAAAGGTTTTTTCTTTGATTTTCTTTTTGTTTCATGTACGATCGAGGTGCCGCAAAGAAAAAGGGCAGCGTCGGCGCCGCCGCAGCCAACATTGCTGTATCTGGTCAATATCGCCATTCAACCGACGGCTACGGGGCTCAAATCCGTCTGCACCTCTTCTATTGCCGCGCGTCGATCGTTTGCAAAGAAAAAGAATAAAATGTTGTTACTTTTTTATTGTCTGTCGTTATGAGTCAACGTTTTCATACGACCATTGCTCTACCTCCCATGTATCATACCGGACGACAATAAATGTGCATCTGTTATTTTGAAAGTAATTTTAAATTTATTATGAAGTTCTCTTTATTGTGTGTATTGTTATTGTAGGAAGATGACTCTGATTTATTGAAAGTATTTAATTCCGTCATGAAGACGAATGGTTTATTGAATTTTAATATTGACTTATCTTCCGTTGTGGCAAGACACTGTATGTTAACTATTAATACAAAACTTCAAATTTAGCAGGTAGTGAACTTCGATATGTGAGTTTACAAAGATCGATAGAAATTTACGGTGCCTGTGACTGGTCTTAAAAGTGAACTTACAGTAACAGTGAAAAATGAGTTCTCCTGTCCCGCTCGTACAGGGACCTCTTATTTTATTTTATTCTATTCAAGAGAATACTTAATTTTTTTTAAAAAATCGTGCTGGTGGTGCGGGAACTTCGGATCGAAGTTGATAATTTTCACGGCCAAAATTGACAGTTAATGTTGCTAGCTAACAGAAAACTTCGAGCCAACAGCTACTTAACAAATAATTGAGACTTCGTTAAAGCTATTTTTTTTTCAGAAATGGTGTTCATTTACAACTCTTACCAAACTAGTATGGACTTAATTGACAATTTTATTATCGCCAGTAGCCCGCCCCGCCGCAAACTGTCGGAAAACAGGATGATGAACAGTTTCATAACTTTACTAAATCTGTATCTGCATGACTATTACCGTGTAGTTCAAAACAGATCTACGAAGGAAGTGTTTCAGCTAATCAGCTTCTCTTTTCTCCAGTCTCAGTTCCATATTTAACCAGACAAGCACAAAGTAATTTAGGTGTAAAATGGTTGCGTGTTGGTTATGTCGTAACAGAAAAGAATAGTGTCAAGATCAGTATGTTTGTTCAAAAACTTTTGAAATAAATGCCTTTCACGGAGAAAAAAATGGATGGATCACATTGACTGGAGTAGCCCCAGGACCGGTTTAAGGGTACTGCAAGAACCCCATCTGCCAGGAGCACCGAGATTGAGGGGAGACCAGAAGATTCTGTGGGGTCCGAGTTGAGGGGGCTCCGAGGATGAGAGGCTCTGAGATTGAGGGGTCCTGAAATTGAGTGGACACCGAAAGTGATGGGACCCAGAGACTGAGTTCTTCCAATATTTGACTCTACGTAAAGTACAGTCTGGTTCTTGCTAAAAAAAAAAAAAAAAAAAAAAAAAAAAAAAAAAAAAAAAAAAAAAAAAAAAAAAAAAAATGAAATAAAATAAAATAATAATAAAAAAATCTTCAAATATAGACTAATAACAAGCAACCTTCACGTTAGTCCTACTGCTGGAGGCATAAATTGTTCATTCCGTTTTTCCTTAAACTAAACAGCTTTGTCGAATACGCCAACAGTCATACTCCAAGTAAACTGTCGCCAATACAGACTTGCATATCTCTCCTGAACACTATACTAAGTGTGACATTAGATCCGAGATGACAGGTTACATTCGGTGACGCGCAGTGTCGTATATAAGGTGGGACGACTGGTGGGTGGGAGGGGGAGGGGCGTGGACAGCCAACCCCGAAATGACATTTCACTGACAAAAAATTAGGATGATTGTGAAATAGGGTGTCGAACTGTAGAGTCGATAGGGTAGGCAACATTTGAATAGCCTACTGGCGGCGAATGTGAAAATCTGCCTCTGTGGTGAAACATTCGTGTTTTGTATTAACTAGACGAAACCCTTTTAGTCTTTATTATGTATTAGTACAGAACGACCAGGATATCTGGTAAAAACCCCATTTGCTGCATCATAATCGACTCTAAGATACGTACCATAAATTGGGCGTATTGTTCAAAACCTAGGTTGTACTTCAGAACTTTATTACACCTATGTTTCGTACTGTAATACTCAATGCTGTTCTGAAAAATGTAACCTGATTTTTTTTTCGGGGGGGGGGGGGAGGGGGGTATTTCGTGCTGCACTTTGCTAGCAAAATATGGGTTAAGCAGAAAAATATAGTCACCAACCAATAGATACAGAATCACTTAATATCGTCATCAAAAGCACAACGAAACGTACAAGGACGACAGTTGATTCTCATGTGCTGAAAAGCGAAAGAGATTCTCACCGCTATGGCGCACGCTCTCCTATTCCAGGAAAGTTTTACTGACCAGTGGCCTTTCTCATGGTCCCCACAAGGGTGGGACTGGGTGGACCTATGGGTCCAGGGCCCGGTGCTGAAGGGGACCCGAGTCCAGTCCTAAATGATTCAATTTTTTGGTTTCTGAAATTAAAAACAAACTAGAAAAGCGTGTTGTATATTTTTCATCCAGCAAAATTTTTAGAAGATTCTACGGGCAATTGCAGTAGGTAGTTAAGATAAACCGCTTATCTTAAACTTCGATTGATGCTCTTAGTTATTGCCATTGGTTGGATCTGTATGTGTGTATTAACTAAGGTGACCAACTGTACTGATTGAAACTTCCTGGCAGATTAAAAGTGTATTCCGGGACCGGGACTCGAACCTGAGAGCTTTGCCTTTCGCGGACAAGCGCACAAGCGACTGTGCTATCCCGACACGACTCACGATGCCGCCTCACAACTTTACTTCCGCCAGTACCTTGCCTCCTACTTTCCAAACTTCACAGAAGCTCTCCTGCGAAGAACTCCTGGAAGAAAGGATATGGTGGAGACATGGCTTAGCCACAGGCTAAGGGATGTTTCCAGAATGAAACTTTACAGAGGAGTGTGCGCTGATATGAAACTTCCTGGCAGATTAAAATTAATCTGCTGCAGAGTGAAAGTTTCATTCTGGAAACATCCCTTAGGCTGTGGCTAAGCCATGTCTCCACCATATCCTTTCTTCCAGGAGTGCTAGTCTTGCATGGTTCGCAGGAGAGCTTCTGTGAAGTTTGGAAAGTAGGAGGCGAGGTACTGGCGGAAGTAAAATTGTTAGGCGACGTCGTGAGTCGTGTCGGGATAGCACAGTCGGTAGTGCGCTTGCACGCGAAAGGCAAAGGTCCCAGGTTCGAGACCCGGTTCCGACACACAATTTTAATCTGCCAGGAAGTTTCATAACAGCGCACACGCCGCTGCAGAGTGAATGTTTCATTGTGGAACTGTGCTGATTGTTTGGGAACAGTCACGCTTTTTGTGTGTCACGATTTGGAAATTTGTCTCACCCGCATCGGTCTATTTTATTATTAGTTTTAATTATGATGAGAAACTGTTTGACAAATGGTTCGTTAGACTTAAGGTACTTATCACAAACTGTCGAAACCTTTTCAAACAGTTTTCACTGAGCATACGCGCACAAACTATACCAAAAAGGAAACTTGGAACTTGGAGTTTAATGTCCCGTCGACAGCGTGGTCATTAGAGACGATCAAACTATACTAGTGAGAAAATCACTGAATGGACTGCTAACACCACTTTTCCAGGTCAAAGATGCATTGATATTATTTCTTTCAGACAGAATCATGTGCTATTCTCAAATATGTTTAAGCTAGTGCAGTTTCTCTTCTGCCTTTCCGGAAATAATGCTGTTACTAAAAGGGTATTTTCCCCACATGATATATGGACAATTGACAAAACACAGCTTGCCGTAGAAACTGTGAAATCAATATTAGTAACAAGAGTTAATTATTATGTAGAATTTTTTCACATGTTGTTGAAAAATACAGATTTGTAGAAGAAAATTCAATGCACTGTTAAATACATTTGTTCTAATAAAGTGTGAATTAATGTACTGTTTGTAACAACTTAAACTGATATTTTGTAACTATTACGTTCACTAAAATCTTTTTCCAATATAATGAAAAAAAACATATATATATATATATATATATTCTAATGTGTCCCGAATTTGAACCTAGAAAATGTGGTTATATCACGAATTTGTACCTAGAAAATATGGTCACCTGAGTATTAGCACAGTATGCAATGTTATCAGTACACTCACTGAAAAGAGGCGGCGCTTATGCTGCTGAACTGAATTATGATGTGATTCTGTTTTAGAAATGTTGAGAGTTTTTATTCTTTCTTCTCTATTAGGGCTGGTCATTGGGAACTGTTGAAACAACTTGTCAGTTTGTCTAAGTCTACAAGGCTACAAATACTCCGCCAAATTTTGAAGCAAATCCTTCGATCTTCAAAGCTTTAGACGTGTACCTGCTGTATTAACTCCATCAGCAAAAATATTGATTTCTATCTCAAGAAGTACTTGACAGCTTTCACAGGCCTCTAGATACCATTTTGGCGCAATATTTTGACCTGTATTGATCACAAAAAGGTCGTTATACAGAATAAAAGAATTTCCCTCAACGCAGCAATGCCGATGATTAACTTAAAGACATTATGACATCACTTTGAATGAAGAAAAAGTAGTTGCTGAGGCAGTTGGCATTTCATCAGAGATTATCAACAGGAAATCTGATCAAATAAAAGGATGGCTGAACAACTTCAGCTGTAAGCATCAAATTAATTCAGATCTTTTTTTGGCTTTCCTATTTGTAATTTTGAAATGCAAGATTTAACAACGATATTTGCGAGCTATGGACAATTTTTTCCATCTATTTTCACCAGTTTTTGGCTTTCGTGTAGCTATAAAGTAATGAACTGAAAGTTAAAATCGCAAATCCCATCTCAAACTATCCTTCAGATTTAGCATATACTGACAGCTTCTTCGAAATTCTACCCATATAGACCGTCTTCAGTTGGCCTGGCACGTTTATGAGAAAAGCTTCAAGCATTTTTTTTTTTATTTTTTATTTTTTTTTTTTTTTTTTTTTTTTTTTTTTTTTGGTACTGAGTAGTAAATTGCATGCGGTCCTTCTAGTATTAAATGCCAAGTAGACTAGATAGCAGCTATAAAAACATGTTAGTTCCTTTGGCTATTTTACTCTGGTTGTCATACTGCTTAGGGATTCGTTCTCAAGTCATGCCGTTGGCGTGACTTGAAATGGAATTGTTGGATCAGCTTTCGGTGTAATGTAGTGAGATTTCCAAAAGTCAACACAGTTTCAGCCGACCAGTTGCATATAAACCTTTACCTAGGTTTCGGCAAAAGTAATTTTGCCTTCTTCAGAAGTATACCTAATAAAACGTAACACACAAATATGAATAATAGAAAAATACAAAAGTGTTTCTAAAGTAAGAAATTAAAATTACAGCATAGGTGAGAATGTACTTACATATAGCTCACATTAAAAAAGTTGTTAAATAATATGTGGCTAACACCATGTCAATAGATTAAAAAGTAAAATTTAAAACAATGTCACATCATAAAATTGTGGAGCCCGTCCACACACAGGTCGAGTGAGCACTGCGTACTGGCAGAGGCGTAGGAGCCCTAGTGACTTGCGCCCGCACTAGGTGGCGCCAAGGGGGCTGATGGGCGTGCGCGCAGTCGCGGACGCGAATGAATTTGACAAACGGGAACTATGTGTAATATGATACTGATAGAAAACAATAAAGAAAGATGGGAAATAAGATGCAAAGAAATCTGGAGCCGAGTCATGTGCACGGCAGAAAATATATACGTGCGTACACGCAAAAATTAGAGAAAGAAAAGTTAGAAAATATTCAGCGGCCAGACATAAGGCATGAAACACAAACTAAGAACGAACAGCACGCACCCGGTGGGAGGGAACGGTAGAAACACCACGCATCACAACACCAGAAAACTATAAACAAGGGCGCCACTACAATTCTGAGGATAGACATTATGCATCACAACAGTATAAAACTATAAACAAGTACAACGCTAGAATTTTGAGGACAATAAACACCATGCAGGAACAAGTATTGCATTAACAAATGTCTAAAACAGTATAGGTTTGAAACCTTCTAGGTACTGTCTACTTGCAAGTTGGTCGTTCAGCATATTACCATCGTTGATGATGAGGTGTTTTAAAATGTCATATTCTTCCCATAAATCAAGTTTCCTTCCCTTGGCTTCCCTATGCAAAATTACAGTGTTTTCTTTATTTTATGTTTTCTGTCAGTATCATATTACACACAGTTCCTGTTTGTCAAATTCATTCGCGTCCGCGACTGCGCGCACGCCCATCAGCCCTCTTGGCGCCACCTAGTGCGGGCGCACGTCACTAGGGCTCCTACGCCTCTGCCAGTACGCAGTGCTCACTCGACCTGTGTGTGGACGTGCTCCACAATTTCATGATGTGACTCTGTTTTTAAATTTTACTTTTTAATCTACTGACATGGAGTCAGCCACATTTTATTCAACAACTTTTTAAATGTGAGCTTTATGTAAGTACATTCTCACCTATGCTGTAATTTTAATTTCTTACTTTAGAAACACTTTTGTATTTTTCTATTATTCATATTTGTGTGTTACGTTTTATTAGGTATACTTCTGAAGAAGGCAAAATTACTTTTGCCGAAACCTAGGTCAAGGTTTATACATGTAAACCATTTTATGCAACTGGTGGGCTGAAACTGTGTTGACTTTTGGATCGTGTTCCACCGTTGCTGAATTGCAGCCATGTTTAAAATTTTGTAGTGAGATTTTTTTTAATTTTCGCCAACTTGCTGCGAAGATGAGGTTTTCATGTGTATATAGTAATTCCACCTTATCTGGCGCAGCGTCTGCCAGAAATACGAAAAAGTGTTCTGTTATCACATTCAAGACTATGCCCGTACGCCATACGGGCGCGCAAGTTTCGGCCGTGTGGACGGCGCTCGTATCAAAATGTTCAAATGTTTGTAAAGCTTATGGGACTTAACTACGGGGTCATCAGTCCCTAAACTTACAAACTACTTATCAACTAGCTAATCCGAAGGACGGCACAAATATCCATGCCCGAGGGGGGATTCGAACCCCCGACCGTAGTTGCCACCGCGGCCGGCGCGCCCGTATCCCGTACGGGCTCCGCTTTTACGGTCGCTGAAACGTGTTTTTCACCGCACCACATGGCTGGCGGCTGTAACATAACTGCTGTAGTTCATATTTTGTTCACTAAATGAAGCAGCAGTCGATGTGTTCTCTGTATCAGTTATATAAAATACATTAGTTGTCGGAACTGTTGTGAAAAACAAAAGGTTTACCAACAAGCATCAAAACAAATAAATTGAAGGAAAATGAAATGATATTTTTGAGGAATGGGCCCATTCTAGCGCTGAAGTGGAAAAATAAGCGTGATGTATACTGCCTTTCTACAAAACATCAGGCTACCACAAAAGACGCCACAGTACGTTCAAAATATGCGATTACAACAGTAATGAAACCAGAAGTTGTAATTGATTACAATAAGAACAATACTGGTTAGATCGTGCGGATAAGCTGTAAAGTTATTACCCATTCGCACAAGAAACAGTGGAGTGGAAGAAACTGTTCTTTCATGTTTTCCTAATGCCTGTCGTGAGCAGTTTTATTTTGTACAAAGACGTCAGTAAACAGAAAATCTCTCTTGTGGACTTCGTGAAAAACGTTAGCTTGACGTTGGTAGAAAAAGGTGGAGGCTTTAGATCTGTAGAGCCAACACCAAGCACTACCCTGGACAGAAATTTTGGTCGTAACTTTCCAGAAAAAGTACCTCACTCTGCCAACAAAGTAAATACTACACGATATTGCAAAGTTTGCTCCGACAACGGGAAGAAAGAGACTGGCAAGTGGGTAAGAAAGGAAAGCAGATGGTGGTCTAACGACAGCAACGTAGGACTCTGCGTACCTCAGGGCTTTCAGCATTACCAATTGCAAGTGACTTATGTATAACATTATGTAATCTTTTTATATCATAAACTATTGAATAAAAAACCTATTGCGAACCAAATTCTTTTTGAATGAAATAAATCGCAATTTGCGATGTTATGTTTCATTATAAAAACCAGAAATCATGTTATGAAATGTAAAAGTGTTTTCCATTTAAAGGTTTCTCATGTTTTTTGGAATGCTGGTACACCTATACCGATGCAAGCATACATATAAGCTTACATTTTTCCTAATCTATAAGGTATGGGGTTTCAAATGATGCTAGAAATGCCCGCTGCGGTGGCCGAGGAGACTGAGGCGCTCCAGTCATGGTCTGCACGGCCACTACGGTCGGGGGTTCGAATCCCCCCTCGGGCATGGATATTTGTGCCGTCCTAGTTCGTAAGTAGTTCATAAGTAGTTTGTAAGTTTAGGGACTGATGACCCCGCAGTTAAGTCCCTTAAGCTTCACAAACATTTGAACATTTTTTTTGCTAGAAATGTGCCTTTCTGGCTCTTAGTTATGTACAGTTATTCATTAACGTTACATAAAATTCGCCAGTTCACCTGCACAGTCGAGGTACATACATAGCAGTGTGGAATGTGTTAAGCTAATCTAGGGCTTACTGTGGCCCAGGGCCGTAGTCACGGGGGGGGGGGATGAAGGGGAACACATCCTCCCCCCCCAAGAAAAAATCATCACTGTTCACCTAATTCCTGATAAAGTAATTCAAAAGTATGCTGAAGTTGCTCCTTCGAGATTTCTATTGAATAAAATTTAATATTGTCTGTTGAAATACATCTGCGCCTTTAGTTCAACTTATGCTGTAAAGTTTCACAAGTTATAATATGTCATGATTGGCTGAACCCCCCTCCCCCAACAAAATTCTGACTACGGGCCTGCTGTATAAATGATGCTTACCGTATCAAATTTATACATTGTTATACCAAGTTAAAGTGCATTATAAAAAGAGCATGATTAAGATATACACTTACAGTTACGAACAACTGCACACAGCAGTAAAATAAAGTGGACCAAAAAGACAGGGGGGATGGGCCCGTCTCTGATTCTGGGTCCAGGGCCCGCAGTCGAATGTGGGGCCCATGGCCTTTCTGCAGCTTGGAACAACAGTGCGTTTTACCTGGTGGTGGAACAAGCGGCTGTGGATAGTAACGCGTCGACGCGCCCGCCATCTGTCAGCGGCAAGTTCAAACTACACGGCTGGCTCCCGCCAAATTATATAGCTGCTAATAACGGCCACAGTCAAGAGGAATCTGAAAGGCAATTACATACTCAGAGAAACACACATTGTACTCGCAGTGTAGTAGTGTATTTTAACATGTAATGAATGTATTCCTTGGTCAATAAAACACTGACAGTGCCAGTTTAAAATATTGCGATTCTTTCACTTCCTTTCTTGCTTTACATTTTCATTACAGGAGCTAAAAGCAGATTTTACCTGGTGTTATTGACTAGTTGAATGAGTACAGTAGTGTCAAGAGTAGTTAAAATGATGTCAGCGCAATGAAAATTATCAAGGATTTAAAGAAGACGGTAGGCCGCGTGTAGCGCCGACATCTCACCCCGTTTCAAGGTCACGCATAGCGGCTGGGAGCGGTGGCTCGTTCCTGTAATCCAGGCGACTGGGAGGCCGTTGTGTGGGAGAAATCTGTGGACCATCTGCAGATCCGGTCGTTTCGTGAGCTCAGAAGCGGCCGCGGCGCCGTCATCGACTTCTGGAGTCAACCCGGATGACAGCGTGGAGTGTTTCGGCGAGTTGTGGCTTCCGAAGTTGGAGAAGACGAAATCTCATCGGGAAACCGAAGCTATGTCGATTCTTCAAGAATCTAAACCAGACTATAAGTCAGCCATTTCAAGACGCTTTGTCCGTCGGTAACAATGATCAAAATGATCGGTATTCACTGCGCAAGCAGATCTTCGAGAAGACGAGCTTCGAGCGCAGCGAGCTGAAAAACTCGGCGCGCATTCAGGTCGAGTAAAGAGCGACGGCGGTTCCGTTCCACCACACAACAACTTTTTTTTAATTTAAAGTGTTATTTTCCTCTCTTTCTTAACGACTGACTATCACATATGACTGTATGAATCCATCTTATATACCAAGAGAATCTACGAAATCTAAGATCAGTTGGCCAGACCAAACTACCCGGCCGATTTCCTTTACTTTTGTGTTCAATGAAAGGTATTCATCCACAAATTGTCATCAAGTATCGGAATTTACATCACTCTCGCCCTCCATTTTCTATACTCAAACGCGACTTCCTGCTGTATATTTCTTATGGGGATGTCCTTGCTGTAAACTAATGTTAGTCGGTCAGGCCGTTCTATGAGACTGATTTCATTCATTTTTCCTTTAAACGAAAGTTATTCATTCGCAGATTTGTCATCGAGTATCAGAATTAACTTAAATCACTTCATTCTTTATTTTTATTCAACCGCGGTATCCGTCTGTCCTAGCGTTGAATATTTTAATCGGTTTGTTTCTAATAAAGTACGCAGTTATTTTTGACATAACAACACTCAGCGGATCAAGCTCTTTCATTTGCGCTTTTAAACACTTGCATTGATTGATTGTGAAGAAAGCTATTCGTGGACATTCAAATTCACTTCTATTTTTCCGCAACTTTTTTGTCATACCACTAACGGTGCGAAGTATTCGCAAGGGTCCTCTAGTATAGATAGAAAAATATGTATACAACTTTCGACTGATCTCAACAACCGAAAGAAAAAGATTATTTATATTCTCTTTCTCTAGCAAGACCGTTTCAAATTCAGAAACAATAAATAACAGAAGAATTATAAAGGTAAACAAGACTGACAATGCTGTCCTAATACAAGTTCACAGAACTTGGTGAAGTTATTGATCTAATATCGGTACTACACTATCATAGTTTTAATACCTGAAAATGCAATATCGATTACTCAGGAAGCTAACGAAACTTATAAATCAAACCTGATTTGCATAGATGTGCACAAAAGAAATCCCTTCTGTTTGTACGTAGCCTTGAAGTATTTTAAAAAGAAGAAAATCGTTTCATATCTACAACTCGGTCGTTACCTTCTTTGTCACGCATTAAAATCTCGGTGATAACAGTAATATAAATGATGAGATGATAAGTGAACATCGAACATTGAAGTGTTATCAACTTCTGCCTTGTGTACCGATCTAGCGCTTTTGAAGGAACAGCAGCTATAATGCAAATGCCAAAATTTAGAAGAAAAAGGAAATAACAATAACAAGCAATAGCAAGCATCTCGCATGCAGGAGAAAAGGTACTCCACAGAAGCACCCCAACATAAAAAAAGGTGTAAAACAGCACACACATATAACCCATTGGCAGGAGAGGCCAAGAGCCTGCCTGCAACCCGCCATCTCCATCAGATATGCACTATATACAGGGTGTTTCACTAAGTGTGTTTACCTCTGTAACTTATAAAATAATAGGTGACGGGAAATTTTAATGCGGTAGGGCAACACAAGAAATGTTACACTTTCTGCGGAGCTATGAACATAGTTTATTGTATCATTTTCCAAAGAGTTACAGTACAAAGATATATTTTTTTTAAATGGAACAATAGTTTTTTCTATCGTGCATTGGATTCGTTGAAACCAGCTGCGTCCAAATCAATTTAAACTACATTCCTGTCACAGTTTGGGAGCTACAACCCTTCAAAGTTCCGGGAGTGGAGGCTGCGATAGCGTAGCTAACTGGCCGAGTGGGTATCCCCTGGGGCACGGCCCACTGTCTCATGGTCACCAGCCAGTCAGCTACGCTGTCGTAGCCTCCGCCCCCTCAACTTTGAAAAGTAGGCCGGCCGCGGTGGCCGAGGGGACTGAGGCGCTCCAGTCACGGTCTGCACGGCCACTACGGTTGGGGGTTCGAATCCCCCCTAGGGCATGGATATTTGTGCCGTCCTTAGTATTAGCTAGTTCATAGGTAGTTTGTAAGTTTAGGGACTGATGACTCCGTAGTTAAGTCCCATAAGCTATACAAACCTTTGAATTTTAATAAAGTAGACACGAAAGTATCAACGCTTCGCTTAGTGATGTCGCATTATTGTGACGTTCACGTTAGACTTTTGAGTCGTTTGTTTGACGTAAAACTCATACTCGACAATTACAATGTGGTAACTGCTAAGTCGATTATATAAATAGCGTTGTTTATTGCCATCGTTACTTTGCTTATTCGTTGCTTCAATTTTAAGTACATTCCATTTTTTATTCATCGTAACAGTGAACTTTCCCACGGACATGGAAATAAGGACATATCTTCACATTTTATCGAGGCTTAGGACTGCCTGTGCACGTAGTACATAGGCATGTTTAGATGATTTCTGTTGTTATTTTTTTCATTTTATTTATTTATTTTTGTTATTGTTGTTCAAATTTACATTAGCAAATTGGTAACCTGTCTTCTTATTTTATGAATCGTGATTTCTTATTCAATTTTTTGTAACAAGTCTAGAGACCTTAAACACCTTTTTTAAATCTTCAGAGTCTTCATATGTTTGTATAATGTCTTTTAATCTTATGTCTAGATCGTGGTACCTTTTCTTTCTTTTTCGAAGAGGTTGTAAATGGAATCTTACAACCGCAAAGGTGTGTTTTAGGGAACACTGTGTTCATTGCTTTAATTGCAGCCATTTCAAAATCTAGCACTGCCATTTTTGGTGAGCACTCAAATATTCAAAAAGGCAACAGGAGTGAACCGCAAAATTACAGACGTATATCACTGAGGTCGATTTGCAGCAGGATCTTAGAACAGACACTTTCCTCAAAGAATGTATCCTTTTACTTACAGAAAAAGGTATTTAGTATGAATTTTGATTTTTGTCTGGGAGCAAAGCAAATGAAACAGGAAATATCTTCGTTGCCTCTTCTGTACTTCCGATGTCAACAAGGATTGTGTACAGTTGTTTGAATTGTTTCGAACCGCAGCCAACTTTCCCATCCATAAACACAGTTCCATTTTTGCAAAGGATTTTCTCTGCTTCTTCACAAGCAAATACCAGAATTGTCTTTCCTGGAACAGACCCATCACCTATCTTCCAGAAACTATTAACCTCAGTTGATTTTAAAAGGTCTTCGCAAAAGTTCCGCACTAGAGCCATGGTTCTAGATTGGCCCAGTAGCCCCTCTTCTCGCCTTACACAAATTGAGTCTTGGAGCTGTCGTAATTCGGAATATTTACAACGAATTCCAGTCCTTTATCTTTCAGATTTTAAAATTCATGCTTAAAAATTTGGGATACAGGCACTGAGGTTTCTTCACGAACTCTTTTTTCTACTATTATGCATTCATTTCTTTATCTTCGCATCTGTTTTGTCAGGTGGATAAGAATGCTGTTGTTGAGCAACGAGTTCACTATTTGCGACTTTTAAACGGCCTCTGTAAATACTCCGCTCGTAATTGACGCACATACAGTTCGTATATTCTTTAGCTTTTTGGAATTACGGTAGCGATGAACATCCTTGAAAAGACACGGCCTCCCTTTCTTTGTTTTTATCACTTCCATCGTGTACAATGCACAAAACAGAAATCACGTACGAAAAGGCACGGAGCGAAAGCTATCGGCGGCGACACAGTCTGAGAATCGGTGACACCACCTGCACCGTTGGTGGGGTAGACAGGCAGTGGGGAAGGCTCTGTTCGCAAACACGTTGTTCAGGAACCGGTTGGTCGGAACAGCTTAAGCTACCTGCGGCACCCTTGTAGGAAACCCCACGTACCCGTCCGAAGCCGCCTTACGACCTTGTGATTTGAAGAGATAGGCATGTGTGGACTAAGAAAATTTACGGGACTGAATGAAGACTGCAGAAATTAGTCTCTGCTTGAAAAGTGATAAACTATGGACGGTAGTAGGGCTGTGAAACTGTGATAATTCAGCAATTGTGTACTCGTCTGATGACAAACTGTGTTTTATAACAAATACTGTATTAATCGCGGATTAATCTGTAACTACAGTGTTCGATGGACTTCATTAATTTACGAGTGACAATTTGGAACTTTTACTCTCGAGTGCGTGTGATACTTATTGCGCCTCTCATGAACAATAGTTGGGGAAATATTCCGTTATTTATTAATATATTAAGTAGGACCTCCTCCGCAATTTCAGGTCCAAAAAGAGTAATAAACTCCATTTATATAAAAATTACTTCGTGAGTAAATCTCTTCTAAACATTATCCATTTTGTTGGTTATTCAGAGCTTTGTTTAAATATATTTTCGCATCATCATATGCAGATTGATACATTGGCTAAACTATAGATTAATTATTGATCTTATTTAAATATATTGGGTAGTTGCAAACCGGGCGGTCTTCAAGACGGTGACGAAGACAAAACAGTTGTGATGCAGTGGTTAACAAGTCAGGCGGCAGACTTCTATGAGGAGGGTATTCAGAAACTGATACAACGTTATGATAAATGCCTCAATATTGACGGAAATTATGTAGAACAGTAGATTAAGGTACAGGCTTTCGTGTAAAAATAAAATCATTGGATTATCTTACCACGTCTTTTTGGCCTACTTTAGGTTACGGTCGTAACACTAAAACTGGGCCTTTGCGATCGTCTTTTGACAGCTCGAAATTTAAATGAAAATAACGGCTTAACCATTCATCTGACACGAAAATTGAATAACCGAATTTGTAAAGGAGACAATTCTCTACATCTTTGCTCTCTTATGTTTTTTTCGAATCTCGTATCGTTTCAGAAATATTTGCAAAAATAACGGCGATTTTGGGATGTCTGTCTGTCTGTCTGTCCGTAACGTGTTCTCTGTTTTTAAGACGAACCGTTCAACCGATCAGCACCAAATTTTACAGACATAATTGTAGGCCGCCAGAGACCAGAACCTCCCTTTTTTCAAATTTTTCGGACAAAAAATACGGTAGTAATAAAAAAAACGAAAAACAAAAAACGTTTGTAATATAACTGTGTTTGCAAACGAACCGTTCATCTGACACGAAAATTGAATAGCCTGATTGGTAGAGGGAAAATTCTCTACAACTTCGCTCTATTATGTTTTTTTTTTCATATAAGACCAAAAAATCCGTTTGTAATGTAATTTTAATTGCAAATAAAGCGTTCATCTGACGCAAAAATCGAATAAACGAATTTGTAGAGGAGAAAATTCTCTACAACTTTGTTCCCTTGTGTTTTTTTCATATCTCGTATCGTTTGAGAGATATTTGCAAAACTAACAGCGGTTTGACACCGTCCATTGCTTTTACGAAAACCAGCCGTTCGGAGATGTCACGTGACATTCCTCACCCAAAACTCTCTGTGACATACACCATCTTGCGTTGCGTATTTGATGATTTTCTTATTGTAACTTACACGTTGTCATTTCACAGCAATGGCGCACTGATGAATTAACAAAAAAACATCGTTTTTCGTACGATAAATGATAATCTAGTGTCTACAAATGCCATATTAGCATCAGTTAACAACGACCATAAATAGCATGAGATTAAAGAACACAGCTCCCAACTGTTAGCTGTAGCGTAGTGGACAATGTGTTGGACTGTAAAGCTAACAGTCAGTGGTTCGGAACTCTCCACTACCTACATTGTTTCCCCTAAAAGGGTTTCAGACACTCTTATTAATCAATTTTTTATTATTTATATTATTATATTCTTTAAATTTCAAGGTAAAACAATAAAATAACGTACAGGGAAATTAATCAAGACGTCCAAAATGTTTGCAAAAACTAACAAAACTACAAATCTAAAGTGGGCCGTAAAACACGTCAGTGCGATTTCTTTTTTTTTTTTTTTTTTTTTTTTTTTTTTTTTTTTTTTTTTTTTTTAATTTCAACACAATACTTACTTAAAAAGACGGCTCGTAATACCAAAGCCGACCGCGGTGGCCGAGGGGACTATATTCTCAAGTTGCAATCAGTCGTACATTTTCAGTTTTCCTCCCCAGGGTTTCAAAATGTGATTAAATAAGCGTGGCACGCCTCGAAATATACTGATATTAGGCATGATTCCTTCCTAGCACCGGCCGAGTTTTGTCTATGGACGTCTAACAACGTCTGTGATTCGCAGGGCTGTCATATGTCGTCTTCGTTTGTATGTTCTTGGTGCACAAAAAACCTATGTTTTGAACATTGTATCAATATTTCGTATTTTTGCGGTAATTACAAGAAATAAAAGTTTGACGTTTTCTAAACCGTATATGTATTTGTGTCTATTTCATAGCTATTTGGAAAGAATGTTGTAGATAACATATCAGCTACATTTGTCAACGAATTTATTATTTTCGTATTTAATTATCGTAAGATTGCTTTCACTGGGCGAATCGGCTCTCTCACTGCTGTGGCAGGAAAGCGGTGCGTAGCTAACGTCACCTTGTCCCTAGATGGCATTGGTGTAATGTAGCGGAGAGGTCAGGGTTGTACAACAGGCAGTTATAAGCGCGGAAACCTTGCGACAATAATGTCATACTTCATAAAAGTTTTTACAGACAGCTAACAGTCTGCATACAGACTTCCTTCAATGTTAACTCACAGTAGTAAAAATAGCAACACAGGTTTCGACATGTGAAGTCTGGCCATTCCCTTGTTAGTCAGGATATGCCAGAAACTTCATTCGCCGGCCGCGGTGGCCGCGGGGTCTGAGGCGCTCCAGTCACGGTCTGCACGGCCACTACGGTCGGGGGTTCGAATCCCCCCTCGGGCATGGATATTTGTGCCGTCCTTAGCTAGTTCATAAGTAGTTTGTAAGCTTAGGGACTGATGACCCCGTAGTTAAGTCCCTTAAGTTCTACAAACATTTGAACATTTAATACCAAAACTTTGAGATGTACAGCAAATCAAAATGGCGTTTGTCATATGGAAGGCACAAGTGAACGTCGTTTTGACGTCACTTTCTGGGTCATTACCCATTGGCTAATGTAATTTTTAGCCTGGGATATAAGACCTGCTTCTCGGCCGACCTCTGGTACCTGTGCGCGACGCCCAGCCCATTGTGGGAGCGCCTCCTAAGGCAGGCTGGAGTCGTAAAGGGGTGTCCGGAGTGTGCTGCGACCGGAGAGGGCAGAGATTAAGCGGTGAGCAGGCGGCCGGTAAGCTCTGCTCGTGAATAATGCATCGCCGAGGTAGCAGGTAGAGCCAGCAGCCAGCAGCCAGCAGGCAGCAGCCAGCAGCCAGCCACTGCTCGCACCACGCCAAATCCCGCCGCTCACACGCCGTTATTCACTCCGCTGGCCAGCGAGCCTTTTCATTTAACCTCAGCGAGAAGGTCCGGCTACCAACTGCACAGAACGTTACTTACCGTGTCCTACAGATCGTCTCTGTTCCTTGCTATTGGTCCAGTTACAGTGAGGTGTGTCATCATTGAGACAGACCCATTACCTACTATAGTCGGGCCGCTGAAAGAACGACCCTGACAGTTCTCACACGTGGGCCGCAGAGGGTGGGGAGGACACTCAACCACCAACCTGAGCTCTGGAATTCGTAAACGTTGCCAGGGTAACGGTGCCGCGTTGCCACCCCGCCACGCAAAGTCGCGCAGGGTGACATGCTTCAGTCGCTGCGAACTGCGAAGCATCTGTCGTGTGTTCATCGTAACCGGTTTTGTTCGTGCCGTGTTACGTGTCGTTAAATTCAGACGTGTGTGAGATAGCTTCGTCCTCTAACCCTAAGAAAATCACTTCTGTGACCAATAGACTGGCTGTCGAAACTGATCTGATGATATTACTCCGACACTATAGTATGGCAGTCAACAGCGACCGTAAACGAATGAGGCAAAAAAAAAAACACCTTTTTTTATGTAAGAAGACAAACTATTTCACTGGAAGAGGCGGTTTTACTACTTGTAAAGTGGTAGTCGTTTTTTTTTTTTTTTTTTTTTTTTTTTTTTTTTTTTTTTTTTTTTTTTTTTTTTTTTTAAGGGACTTAACTACGAGGTCATCAGTCCCTAAACTTACAAACTACTTATGAACTACCTACAACTAAGGACGGCACAAACATCCATGCCCGAGGGGGGATTCGAACCCCCGACCGTAGTGGCTGTGCTGACCGTGACTGAAGCGCCTCAGTCCTTATTTGTTTACCCTCTCGGCTGACTGCCACAATACAGTGTCCGAGTAATAACAGCGAGTCTATGGAAAATAGTTATAGAAAATGAAATATATAAACAAAATTCTTGAACTACCAGCCTTCAGCTGAAGACTGAATGATACATTATATTTAATGGAATACTGGAACATATGATGCTTTACTTTAACTCGTCATATATTTCTAAACCTTTCTTTTTAACTGCAAAAAGAGTGTTTTTCATCACTTCGTGGTTGTTATCGTTCGTTCACACTTTTAGTAGTACATAGCAACGGTTCCAAAATATTCGGACGTGATATTCGTATGCCGGAGACAGGCACGGCGTAACAACAAACAGCCGCGTAGTAGCATTGGCAAAATAGCCGCTAGCTGTCAGAGTCGTTCTTTCGACGGCTTGACTATAAAGAACGACTTACAAATGTTGTTGTTGCGGTCTTCAGTCCGCAGACTGGTTTGATGCAGCACTCCACGCTACCCTGTCCTGTGCAAGTCTCTTAATCTTACAAGGAAAGTACTTGGGCTCGAACAAATATAAGTACACGAAAATCGTGTGAGAGATAATGTGAAGGTTCCTCATTGCACTAGTGATATTACCTCATCTGCAAAGCGCTGCAGTCATCCATTAGAGGCCCCTGCGTGTGCCACGCCGCACTGCACCTTGACCTGCCGGTACACCAGTAGTGACGGTGCAGTGTGCCTCTGAAGTTGCGTTTTGTAACGTTATTTGTGTAGTGAAGCGTCGGATAGGTCGGCGATTGGTAAAAAATCAAAATGTTCAAATGTTTGTAAATCTATCGGACCAAACTGCGTGGTCATCAGTCCGTAGCTTACAAACTACGTAAACCTAGGTAAACTAACCTAAGGACAAACACACACACCCATGCCCCAGAGAGGACTCGAACCTCCACGGCGAGCAGCCGCGCGCTCCGCAGCGAGACGCTTTAGACCGCTCGGCTACTCCACCGCGGCAGTAAAAAATCCTACTAATATAGTGTGACTGGTTGAGATGAAGTTACGAAGAAACCAACTTCGTGTAGATGGTATTGGTGTAGGAGATGAGTCATTCGAATGTCACCTGGTATATACTATAGTGTTTCTAATTTATGCTCATATTTCTGCACTATAATAGATACCAGAAAATATGTCAATGATTCATCTTCTACACCAAGACCGTATTCACGAAGAAGGGCTCTTTGGAATTTCATCTCAACCAATCGCAGTACATTATCAGAATTGGTTACTGATCGCCGACCCATCTGACGCTTCACTACACAAATAACGTCACAAAACGCAACTTCAAAGCCACATCGCACTGTCCCTAGTGCTCCCGACTGGTGTACCGGCAGGTCAAAGTGCAATGCGGCCTGGCTCACGCAGAGGCCCAGAGGCCTCTAATGGGCGACTGCAAAGTTTTGCAGATGCGAGAGTATCGTTAGTGGAATAAGGGACCTCTACATTATCTCTCAGACGATTTTGGTATATTTGTGTTACTTCGAGCCCGAGTACTTTCCTTGTTAGAATAAGTTCGGCAACCTAAAACCTTTTGAATCTGCTTACAGTATTGGTGCCTCAGTCTCCCTCTACGATTTTTACCCCACACATTTCCCTCTAATGGTAAGCTGACGATTCCTTGATGTCTCAGAATGTGTCCCACCAATCTATCCCTTCTCTTACAAGGGAATGGTCAGACTTGTCATGCCGAAACATGTATTGAAATTTTTAGCACTGTTAGTTAACATTGAAGGAAGTCTGTATGCAGAATGTTAGCTGCTGACATGACCTGGAAGTCATCTAAAAAAAAAGAAATATATATTCACGAGACTGGCTGTTTTTCCTGATTGGCGCTTGCGGTGACGGTTGACCACCCCTGGAAATGGCGAGTCGCGATCTGTTGTTATGGTGAGCGTTGTGCGCATGGTCGGGAGGAGCGGCCGTCTCATCGCGGCGTTCACCAAAGAGGAATATCGTTGCACGGATTTGGTGAAAAGGGGAAACGAATATTCGTTTCTGTGGCATGCACTTCCTTTTCATTTCTGATACGTATTTCGAAACATACCGTCCTCAAACTGATTAGAGATGTCAAAGGTATTCTGTACATCTACATCTATACTCCGCAAGCCACTTTACGGTGAACATTCAATCTCCCCTCACAGGTGATGGCAAGCCCTGTAAATGTTTTGCTGCTTGCCAAGGAGATATACCACCCACACAAGAGGAAGCAATCGACAGAAAACACGCGTGAAGACTATGTGATGTGCGACATGGTAGTTAAACGTCAGACGAGCATGTAAATAGCGCAGACATGTGGCTAGAAACGACTGTAACACTCTATATTGCAGACTGTGAATCTACAGACGGCGAAGAAACGGAAGAAATTTGCACACATGAAGATTCTTCAGTGATAGTGCCACGTACCATCATCAATTATCTCCGAAAGCAACACCAGCAACTACAATTACATTATCAAAGAAAAAGCGATCAAGTATTGGTTTAACGAAAGTGGTAAGAAACGCCTACATGTCAGTACTGTTCAAAATAAGTATCGCTTTGTCCGTTCTGAAAGTGAATTGTATAGTTGGAAAAAGGAAGTCGCTAGAAGACGTAAGAGTGGACTGGAAATTGCGACGGAGATAAATGTGCAGTTTACCGAAGCCAGACGACTGTCAGTGTGTGTCAGCGACACAACTTTGCCTGATTGGGCGTTTAAGATTGCCAACGCGATAGGCGCTAAAGAATTTACAGCTTCTCAAAGTTGGATTAGTCGCTTCAAAACATCACATAAAATTGTGGCAAGAAAAATAACAAAATTTGTATCGAGAAAAAGGTCGGAAAATGAAGTGACTCAAATGGATATGATAGGTTTTCTTACGACTGCAAAAAATAAGATCGCCAGTTTTAGTGAATCTTACGTTTACAATGCAGATCAGTCAGGATCTCAAAAAGAATTGCGTGCGAAAAGAACACTGTCACTCAAAGGGGGAAAACACATTGAGGCAATTGTGCAGTCTACGACTGCACTCACCCATTCATACACTATAATGCCCATAATTAGTCTGGATGGCTCATTGCTGCCTAAAATATATGTGTGTCTTCAAGAACCGACTGGACGTTTTGGACCACGTGTCAAACAAACAATGTTCTACGCAGATAATCTTGTGGTAGACGCATCGAAGTCTGGAAAAATGAGAAATGATGCGTCATGCTTTTCTTCCGTTATGCAGGAACATAACTCTTCTCGTTCTAGATTCGTGGTCAGATCATAAAAGTTACGATTCATTAAAAGCTGTGTTTCGAGCTCACTTCAGATTCCAGAGAATTTTTCCGCCAGTGGAAGGCATTCTCAAGTTGCAATCAGTCGTACATTATCAGTTTTCCTCCCTAGGGTTTCAGAATATGATTAAATATGCGTGGCACGCCTCGAAATATATTAGGCCTGATTCCTTCCTAGCACCGGCCGAGTTTTGTCTACGGACGTCTAACAACGTCTGCGATTCGCAGGGCTGTCATATGTCGTCTTTGTTTGTATATTCTTGGTGCACAAAAAACCTATGTTTTGAACATTGTATCAATATTTCGAATTTTTGCGGTAATTACAAGAAATAAAAGTTTGTCGTTTGTAAACCATATATGTATGTGTGTCTATTTCATAGCTATTTGGAAAGAATGTTGTAGATAACATATCAGCTACATTTGTTAACGAATTTATTAATTATAGTACGATCGCTTTCACTGGGCGAATCAGCCCTCTCACTGCTGTGGCAGGAGAGCAGCGCGTAGATAACGCCACCTTGTCCCTAGATGGCGTTGGTATAACGTGTCGAGAGAGGTCAGGGTTGTACAACAGGCAGTTATAAGCGCGGAAACCATCCGACAATGATGTCATACTTCATAACGTTTTTACAGACTTCCAGGTCATGTCAGGAGCTAACAGTCTGCATACAGACTTCCTTCAGGGTTAACTCACAGTGGTAAAAATAGTATAGTTTCTATATGACAAGTCTGAACATTCCCTTGCCGGCCGCGGTGGCCGAGGGGACTGAGGCGCTACAGTCACGGTCTGCACGGCCACTACGGCCGGGGATTTGAATCCCCCCTCGGGCATGGATATTTGTGCCGTCCTTAGTTGTAAGTAGTTCATAAGTAGTTTGTAAGTTTAGGGACTGATGACCCCGTAGTTAAGTCCCATAGACTCTACAAACATTTGAACATTTTTTTTGAAAATTCCCTTGTTAGTCAGGATATGCCAGAAATTTCTTTCCTCTCCAATTCGGTTAGGCACCTTCTCATTAGTTACGAGATGTATCCATCTAATTTTCATCTTTCGTCTGTAGCACCAAATTTCAAAAGTTTCTATAATCTTTTTGTCTGAACTCCTTATCGTCCACATTTCACTCTCATACAATGCTACTGGCTCGCCGCAGTCCCCTCGGACACCGCGGCCGGTAATCTGGAATGTTCTAGTAATTTCTAGAGGGCGAAACATAGCAGGGCTTTTATCTTTAAAAGAACGTCCTTCAAGTAAAAACGGGTTACTTTTTTCATGGTTGGGGGATAGAGGGTATTATAGTTAGTTCCTCCTTTAGGGCCGGCCGCGGTGGCCGAGGGGACTGAGGCGCTTCAGTCACGGTCTGCACGGCCACTACGGTCGGGGGTTCGAATCCCTCCTCGGGCATAGATATTTGTGCCGTCCTAGTTCGCAAGTAGTTCATAAGTAGTTTGTAAGTTTAGGGACTGATGACCCCGTAGTTAAGTCCCATAAGCTGTACAAACATTTGAACATTTTGAACCTCCTTTAGGCCATCGTACGAACGACAAAAAGACAGATATTGAAATAAGTATCAGAGGGATAGAAAAGCAATGGAAATCGCGGAGTAGAGTAAAGGCCACTGGAGCTGAGTATGCGAAGAAACGTGCTCCCTTTCTAACAGCCGTTTTCATCAGGTTTCTAGACGAGGGACGCGTTCCTAAGGAGTGGGGGGAAAAAGCTAAGCTAAACGGCTATATCTGACGTCGGTCGCTTTCAGTATATTGGAACACATTTTATGTTAGAGAATTATCTCATTTCTGGAGACCAGAAATCTCCTTTATAGGAGATACAGAATCACGCTATTCATCCACGTGATCCAGAAGACGGTAGATACCTGGGGTTAGACGTGTTTCTTGTCTTCCCTAGGGCGTTCGATAGCTTTCAGCACCGTCGCCTCTTGGACAAGTGCGAGCATATGCAATATCCGACCGACTGTGTATTGGCGATATTTCTAGCAAACAAAACGTAGCAGATCACTTTCAACGGAGAGAAGACTTCAGACCATAAAGTGATCTCAGGGGAGTATTCTACGACCGTTGCTTTGCACAATATATATTAATGACTTCGCAGATAACATCGAACATTCATGAGGCTTTTTGCAGATTATATCGAGAATTGAAAACACTGGAAAGAGTAACGAAATTCCCGCGCGGAAGTCGTCGTGCAGTCTCAAGTGCCTTGTTGAGCAGTGCGCGTCTGCTCCCCGTTCAAATGTTCAAATGTTCCCGTCGGAGGTTCGAGTCCTTCATACGGCTTGTGTTGTTCTTAGCATAAGTTAAGTAGCTTGTAAGTCTAGGGATTGATAACTACCGCAGTTTCGCCCCATATTCTTAGATTACAAATTTATAAACCCTGAGACTGTTTTTCGTCTCGAACATTTCAAAGACATTAATGATAAAAGTGAAGCATTGAATTAAAACTTGTGTTGCCGGGAATCGAAACCGGACCTACATGCTTACTAGGCAGACGTCTAAGCACTGGACCACAGCACCATTAGCGATTAAGAAATCTGCCTAGTAAGCATAGAGATCCGGATTCGATTCCCGGCCACGTCAAAAATTTTAATTCAATGCTGCACCTTTATCATTAATTTCTTTGACATGTTCGAGACGGCAAACAGTCTCAGCGTTTATAAATTTCTATTTATAATGATATTTGTATGACCTTAGCCTAAGGTTAACGGCAAGAATGTTCCAATATGTCCATTGCCGAAGTGCTATTCAGCTGTATGGAGAGCTTTGGCAGTAGTGGCAATATTTCATGGAACACAGAAGCTGAATTAGGATTTGTGACGTTAGACTATTTCGAGGCGCTGTAATCGCTAGTGGTGCGGTGGTCTAGTGGTAAGACGTCTGCCTAGTAAGCATGGAGGTCCAGATTCGATTCCCGGCCACATCACAAAGTTTAATTCAATGCTTCACGAAATAAATTCAATGCTTTTATCCCACTCCCATGAACCACAGACATTGCCGAGGTGGGGTGGCTTGCGTGCCTCAACGATACAGATAGACGTACCGTAGGTGCAACCACAGCGGAGGGGTATCTGTGGAGAGGCCAGACAAACGTGTGGTTCCTGAAGAGGGGCAGCAGCCTTTTCAGTAGTTACAGGGGCAACAGTCTGGATGATTGACTGAGCTGGTCTTGTAACATCAGCTAATGTGGCTTAGCCACACAGTTACTGCGAACGGCTGAAAGCAAGGGGAAACTACAGCCGTTACTTTTCCTGAGGACATGCAGCTCTACTTTATGAACATATGATGATGGCATCCTCTCGGGTAAAATATTCCGGAGGTAAAATAGTCCCCCATTCGGATCTCCGGGCGGAGACTACTCAGGAGGATGTGATCATCAGGAAAGACAACACTGGAATTCTACGGATCGGAGCGTGGAATGTTAGATCCCTTAATCGGGTAGGGAAGCTAGAAAATTTAAAAAGGGAAATGGATAGGTTGAAGTTAGATATAGTGGGGATTAGTGAAGTTCGATGGAAAGAGGAACAAGATTTCTGGTCAGGCGAGTACAGGATTATAAATAGAAAATCAGTTGGGGGTATTACAGGAGTAGGTCTGATAACGAATAAGAAAATAGGAATGCGGGTAAACTACTATGAGCAACACAGTGATCGCATTATCGTAGTCAAGATAGATACGAAGCCAACACCGACCACAGTAGTACAGGTTTATATGTCAACTAGCTCTGCAGATGATGAGGAGACAGAAGAAATATATGAAGAGCTAAAGGAAATTATTCAGACAATTAAGGGAGAGGAAAACTTAATTGTAATGGGAGACTGAAATTCTGTAGTAGGAAATGGAAGGGAAGGGAAGGTAGTAGATGAATATGGTCTGGGCAAAAGGAATGAAAGAGGAAGCCGCCTGGTAGAATTTTGCACGGAACATAATTTAGTTATAACAAACACCTGGTTTAAGAATCACAAAAGAAGGTTGTATACGTGGAAGAGACCAGGAGACACCGGGAGATACCAGATAGATTTTATATTGGTAAGACATAGATTTCGGAACCAGGTTTTGAAGTGCAAGACATTCCCAGGGGCAGATATAGACTGACCATAACTTGTTGGTTATGAACTGTAGGCTGAAACGGAAGAAACTACAAAAAGGTAGGAAAATAAGGAGATGGGACCTGGATAAATTGAAGGAACCTGAAGTTCTTAAGAATTTCAGAGGGAGCTTTAGGCAACAATTAACAGAAACGGGGGGAAATAAAACAGTAGAGGAGGGATGGGTTGCATTGAGAGATGAAATAGTGAAGACAGTAGAGGACAAAATAGGTAGGAAGGCAAGACCTACAAAAAATCCTTGGATGTCACAGGAGATACTAAATTTAATCGATGAAAGGAGAAAATATGAAAATGCAGTAAATGAAACAGGCAAAATGGAGTACAGACGACTAAGAAATGAGATTGCCCAGGAAGTGCAAAAAAGCTAAGCAGGAGTGGCTAGAAGACAAATGTAAGGATGTAGAAGAATGTATAAATAGGGGAAAAATAGATACAGCCTACAGGAAAATAAAAGAAACATTTGGAGATAAGAAAAACAGCTCTATGAATATCAAGGACTCTGATGGAAAACCAGTTCTCAGGAAAGAAGGGAAAACTGAAAGGTGGAAAGAGTATATAGAGAGGCTCTGTGAAGGAAAAGAACTTAGCAGCAATATTGTAAAAAGGGGAGAAGAAGTAGATGAGGATGAAATAGGAGATACTGTACTGAGAGAAGAATTTGACAGAGCACTGAAAGACCTAAGTCGAAACAAGGCCCCTGGAGTAGATGATATTCCCTCAAAGCTACTGAAGTCTCTGGGAGAACCAGCCATGACAAAATTGTATCACCTGGTGTGTAAGATGTATGAGACAGGTGAAGTACCCTCAGACTTTAAGAAAAATGTTATAATTCCCATTACAAAGAAAGCAGGTGCAGACAGGTGTGAAAACTACAGAACCATCAGTTTAATAAGTCATGGTTGTAAAATATTAACACGAATTATTTACAGAAGGATGGAAAAGCTGGTAGAAGCCGACCTCGGGGAAGATCAGTTGGGTTCAGGAGAAATGTAGGAACACGGGAGGCAATACTCACTTTACGGCTTAACCTAGGAGATAGATTAAGAAAAGGCAAACCTACATTTCTAGCTTTTGTAGATTTGGAGAAGGCTTTTGACAATGTTGATTGGAATAAACTCTTTCAAGTTCTGAAGCAAGCAGGAGTAAAATATAGGGAGCGTAAGGTTATTTACAACTTGTACAAAAACCAGATAGCGGTTGTCAGAGTTTAAGGGCATGAAAGGGATGCAGTGGTTGGAAAGGGAGTAAGACAGGGTTGTAGCCTTTCTCCAATGTTATTCAATTTGTACATTGAGCAAGCTATAAAGGAAAGCAAGGAGAAATTTGGTGAAGGAATTAAAGTTCAGGGTGAAGAATTAAAAACATTGCGATTTGCCGACGACATAGTAATGCTGTCAGAGACAGCAAAGGACCTGGAGGAGCAATTGAACGGAATGGACAGTGTGCTGAAAGATGAACATTAACAAGAGCAAAACTAGGGTAATGGAGTGCAGTCTAAGAAAATCAGGTGATGATAAAGGAATTAGATTAGGTAACGAAGCAATAAAGGAGGTAGATGAGTTTTGTTACTTGGGCAGTAAAATAAAAAATGATGGTCGCAGTACAGAGGATATAAAATGCAGAATGGCAATGGGTAGAAAAGCGTTCTTGAAAAAGAGAAATTTGTTAACATCGAATATTGATTTGAGCGTATGGAAGTCCTATCAGAAGGCATTTGTATGGAGTGTTGCCTTGTATGGGAGTGAAACATGGACGATAAACAATGCGGACAGGAAGAGGATTCAGGCTTTTGAAATGTGGTGCTACAGAAGAATACTGTAGATTAGGTGGGTGGATCGCGTAACTAATGAGGAGGTACTGAACAGAATTGGGGAGAAAAGAAATTTCTGGCATACCTTGACTAAAAGAAGGGTTCGATTGGTAGGACACATTCTGAGACATCAAGAAATCGTCGATTTAGCATTGGAGGTAGGTGTTTGGGGTAAAAAGCGCAGAAGGAGATCAAGAGATGAAAACAGTAAGCAGATTCAAACGTATGTAGGCTGCCGTTCTTATGAGGAGATCAAGAGGCATACCTTGACTAAAAGAAGGGATAGATTGGTAGGGCACATTCTTAGACATCAAGGAATTGTGAATTTAGCATTGGAGGGAAGTGTGTGGGGTAAAAACCGCAGAGGAAGACCGAGAGATGAGTACAGTAAGCAGATTCAGACAGATGTAGGTTGCCGTTCTTATGTGGAGATGAAGAGGCTTGCTCAGGATAGGGTATTGTAGAGAGCTGCATCAAACCAGTCTCCGGACTGAAGACCACAACAACAACAACACTTTTATCATTAAACATTAGAATATTTGGTAACTGAGCCTCAACATAAAGTATAAAGTACGGCATTTATATAGAAAGAAAGATCATTTTTCTTAATTACACAACAACATAAGCAATAACTCCAGTAAATATCTGGGCATTTTCAAATGGGATTACCATATAAAATCAGTGTTGGATAAGACACATGCCACCAGGGACGGATCCAGGACGACCTGCTGGGGAGGGGAGAGGCGTTGGAAGAATTCTCATCGTCAGCTATACTCTGGCTCAATAGAAAGACTTACCGGCCACCCGTTTTTACCCCACGCCCAATCAATCAAAGGTCTCACAGTCTTGAAGACTCAGTGCAGTGATAGCACGCTAGCTTGACATTCTTAAAAAAAAAAAAAAAAAAAAAAAAAAAAAAAAAAAAAAAAAAAAATGTTACTGGGGGGTGCGCGAACGACCTTCGTTCCTCTTCCTCTCTCTCTCTCTCTCTCTCCCCCCCTCCCTTGGATTGGATTCGCCTATGGATGCCACATTTTCACTGGAAGGATCCTCAGGAAGTGTAGTTCGTTAAGAGTAATAGTAGTTTACGAAACTCTCGTTCGGATAATGCTTTTGTATTGATCAATGTGGGACGCAAACCAAGCAAGAATAATACAAGCCATAAAGAACCACTGGAGAGCAGCACGCTTCGTTTGGGACACATTTAATACGGGGGAAAGCGTCACGGAGATGGTTAGGAAACTCCAGCGGCAGACGCTTCAAGAGAGACGTTCTGTGCCGCGGTACGGGGTTCTGTCAAAGTTCCGAGTGTGTACGTTTCATGAAGACTCAATCAGTATTTTGCTTCCTCGTACGTTCATCTCGCGAAGCGGCCACAAGGATAATATCAGGGAGATTAGGACCTACACGGAGGCATACAGGCAATCATTTTCCTCGCGAACCATACGCGACCTGGAACAGGAGGAAGTGACAAAGGTACGCCAAAATACCCTCCGCCACACACCGAAATTTTGCCTGAAAAGTATGGAAGTAGATGAAGATGTAGATATATTGATTAATCTGGGAAAGCAGGAGCCACATAGCCACTCCACTGGATTCACAGTTATAAGGGAACTCGGAAACATTTTTACCGTCACGCTGAATTCCCAAATCAGTGGCGAAAGCAACGAGAAAGTTTCCTACGTTACCACTGAGAGAGGCAGCAGTGCCCGGACAATGCTGATCGCAAGTTTAATCCGGTATTTCCGTCTCGTCGTACGCAGAGCAGTGTGTGGCTGTACAGATTAGTGGTAGCAGTGGGGAACCGTAACGTTAGCCCCGTGTGCCGCGCCGGGGCGCAGGAAGACCCCCTCCCCCCCACCATCAGATAGGACTGGCTGGAGAGCCGCGCCGTGGCCCGGCCGGCACGCGCGCCCCACAGTAACTCGACCGACTTCCGCTTCCGGTGAAGCCGGCAGCTGCCGGCTGGCGGCTAACCCACTGCCGGCGCTGAGGTCGCACCACTGGCGACGACGCGTCCGCACTGGGGACGGGTCGCTCGCGAACGGTTCGCTGAAGTAGACTGAAGGGCCGAGGAACGACAATGGGTTCGTTCGAGTGGCCCAAACGCTGATATTTTCTGATAGTTACTGACGATTTGGAAGGACTCCTTTGCGCATGCGCGCTTTTTGACAGTTTCCAAATCCGAAGCCAATTCGAACGCTTATTTCACCTGTTTCGCAGTTTGGCCATCCGTAGCGCAAGTTGGCATCTTTTCTCCCTTCGGCCAGCGTATTTGTCTTATTCACTGCACCCATTAACCAACTTTAAACCATGCAGATAATTTCTTAAATTCTTCATACTGAAGCCTTACATTATAAATCATTTGAATGTGAACAGTTATCCACAGTATTTCTTACTATTATTTACCCCATTTATAAATAATGTAGCAAGTTCAACTCGACAAAACCACATACAAAAATTAGGTAAATTAGGATACTGATATGTGAAAGGAATTTTCAGTAACATACAACTTCATATGCATTTTGTCCCATTATTATGAGTTACAATAAAATTTAAAAAATGAAACATACAAATTAATACACAAAAAATAGAAAAATTAGCTGGTGTTGTGCAAGAATTATCATCGGACACGATTTTCCCAGGAGTTACACATTTAGTGTAGGAACGCCCACATTGGCACTAATAGATTTCTATAATAAATAAACACAAGGAGAAACAGACGGAAGCAGTAATTGTGAGACGCTATAGTGGCACATATAAAGCTACATGTCGGTTATAAAAATGTATTAGTGCTAATGCCTGTTGTGAAGGAAATACTACCCATATACTTATGCGTGAATCACTTCATTTACAGATAGAACAGAAAATGTCAGTAGGACTATTTTGACTTCATTTTCAGACGAATATATCACAATCCAAATTGTAAAAACATATGCATTCATCTTTAAATTCGTATGTTATGAAAATTTCCCCACCTGTCATTTATAATATGTAATGGGTGTAATAAAAAGGGGATGTACTGTATTAGAAGAATGCCTGTCTAATATACAAAAAAACTCAGTTTATTACAAATATTTAACACTGCGTGAACAGAAAAAGACTATAAACTCTTCGCAAATGTGCAGGTTTGTCTTTTGGAGCAAGTTTGCTTTGACGAAAATCTGCTTACTGAAATAAAAGATTTCAAACTATCAACTCCGCCACTCGAACACCTCATTGGTCAGTCAGATCCCGTCACAAAGAGTCAGAAGAGCTACTCGAACGCCTCAAAATGTTTCTGATCGTTTGGAGCGCCACTCGAACGAATCTAATGGGTCAAAACGATTAGGGCATCAAAATGAAACTTTCACTCTGCAGCAGTGTGTGCGCTGATATGAGGCTTCCTGGTAGGTTAAAATTGTGTGCTGGAACCAGGACTCAAACCTGAGACCTTTACCTTTCGCGGGAAAGTGTTCTGACGACAGGTATCCCGACACACTTCGCAATCCGTCCACTTGTGCCAGTACCTCGACTCCAAACTTCATAGACGTTCTCTTGCGAACCTTGCAGAACTAGCACTCCTAGAAGAAAGGATATGGTGAGTAATGGCTTCGCTACAATCTGAGGGATGTTTCCAAAAAATAAGCCAGGAAATTTCATATCAACGCACATTCCGCTGCAGACAGAGAGTTTCATTTTGGAAATTTCCCTTATGCTGTGGCTAAGCATTGTCCCTACCGTATAGTTTCTTCCAGGAGTGCTAGTTCGCAGGAGAACTGTGAAGTCGGGAAAGTAGGAGGCGAGGTGCTGGCAGAAGCAAAGTTGTGAGGACGGACCGTAAAGCGTGCCTGGATAGCTCAATATGCGCCGGGCGTCGTGGCTGAGCGAGCCCGGTCAGAGCGCTGAACGTCCTTTGCAATAAAAAAGCTGAGCCAGGAACACATCCAACAAAAACGATCAGCGACCGCAAGAAACAGAAGTCTCAATATAGAAAGAGAGAAAATAAAATAAATATAATACAATAAAAAAAATGTAAGAAGTCGGTAAAGCCCACGGAAAGCAACGTCTCAGGTTCGAATCCCGATTTAATCTGCCAGGAAGTTTCAATACGAGGAACAGTTGAGATATTTAGGTTGTGCAGTATTGTCATCCGCTGAATTGTTTGCAAAAAATGTTTGTATAGTTTATGGGACTTAACTACGGCGTCATCAGTCCCTAAACTTACAAACTACTTATGAACTACTTACGAACTAGGACGGCACAAATATCCATGCCCGAGGGGGGATTCGAACCCCCGACCGTAGTGGCCGTGCAGACCGTGACTGGAGCGCCTCAGTCCCCTCGCCCACCGCGGCCGGCAATTGTTTGCAGATGACGCCGTTACTTACGGCCTAGTAAAATCATCTGAACACCAAAACCAACTGCAGAACGATCTAAATAAGATATCACTGTGGTGTAAAAAATGGCAATTGACTCTAAATAATGCGAAGTGTGAAGTCGTCTACATGAGTACGAAAAGAAATCCGTTAAACTTTGCTTACAAGATAAATCAATCAAACGTGAAGGCCGTAAACTCCACAAAATATCTAGGAATTACTATTACTTCAAACCTAAATTGGAAAGAACACGTAGATAATGTCGTGGGAAAGGCAAACCAGAGACTGCGTTTTATTCGCAGAACCCTTAAAACATGCAACAGAACTACTAAAGAGACTGCATACACTACGCTTGTTCGTCATTTTTTTGGAGTATTGCTGCCCAGTGTGGGATTCTTATCAGGTGGGTTTGATGGAGTTCAAAGAAGGATAGCTCGTTTTGTATTATAACGATACAGAGGAGACAGCGTCACGGAAAATGATACAGGATCAGGGATGGGAATCATTACAACAACGGCGCTTATCGCTGCGGATGGTCTACTTACGAAACTCCAATCACCAACATTCTCCTCCGAATTCGAAAATATGTTTTTGGGTCACACCTACATAGGTAGAAATGATCATCAGAATAAAATACGAGAAATCAGAGCTCGAACGGAGAGATTAAGGTGTTCTTTCTTCCCGCGCGCTATTCGAGAGTGGAATGGGAGATGAATAGTATAAGGTTAACCCTTTGCCAGGCATTTAAATGTGATTTGCAGAGTATCCCATGTAGATGTAGATTTTGATGAACTTAAGTGGTTCGACGTTTTTCTGTCACTTCTACGGAGTGTAGGCAACATTACGGCATCCGAGGTAGTGGTAATAACAGAAAGCTGCTGCACAGGGGGTTGACTTGTGTTTACTCTACCGAACGAATTACACAAGCATTTGGGTTCGGACAGTGAAGTGAGCAGGTAGCGCAATGTAACAATCAAGATGCCTTACCCGGCATGGAGAGCTATACGAAAGTTGCAAACTGCAGAGAGGGCTATTGGAGTGTCTCAAAATGTAATTTCGAGGACCCGGAAAAAAAAAAAAAAAACGCAAGGCCAAGTCCGTCTACGGATAACATTAGGTAGATATGATCTTTATCTCTTTATCTCTGGTTATCAGCCTGTCGAGACAAAAGGCTGAATGCAACTCAGTATCACCACGCAGGACACGCAGTATCACCACATAGAGTCCGAAATCGCCGAAAATGTAGCCTCTAAGCAAGGCAGTTCGAACGCAACCTCCAACATGGAGGTCGAGATGCTTTAAGTACTTTTATCGTTTTTTAAACATTGATAATGACCACACACTAGTCAAAATATAGATCTGCCAATAAATAATTAACATTTACGACTAATCGCTGAAAATTTCATGAAGCCATGCTATGTTGTATGTCCCATTAAAACCACGACACCGTTTAGTCCACAGGAACTGAGCGAAGAAACGTTAGGATTGGAGTCGTAACGAGTGGCGCCGGATTATGTTCACAGACGAGTCAACATTTTGTGTTCAGCCGGTCAGTCGTCGTTTCCTCATTTGTAGAGAACGTCAGACTCAGACCAATCTTGCTTATGTGCAGGAAACATCACCATATCATGGTGGTGGACGAATGGAATAGGCATGCGTCAGTATTGATATATATAAGGACGTCAATGTAGTTCAGAATGGCGCTTTGGCCGATCGGAGTTCTAGAGGCGACACTCTTTGACCTTTTGTTGTCCATTACTTTGGTGCCACAGGAAATTGGTTCCCTTTGGTGGTCGATAAAGCTCATTCCCATAGAGCAATACTGGTGGGAAATATAAACTGCAGGATTTGATTCTATTTTAGGATGGTGCTCAACGACCACTCAATGATGAACACACCAGATGTAATGAGCAGCATTGGCCGTTAATGTTTTATTTATAAACAACAGATCGATTTCAATCACATAGTGTTCATCTTCAGTGTATCCTTCAAACTATAGAACAAGATCATAAAATCAGTATGGGATTAAAAACAAATACAAAATGAACTTGAATACAATTGCAAATATAATATACAGAGAGTATATATACCAAGCATTGTGAATGTACTGAATGTAACTGCAACTCTGTCGAAATAAGTTTCGGCAAACATAAAATTGCAGTACCAGAGGTTTAGATGGAATAAACGCGCTGCTTACAAACGACATGCAACGGCGCTCTATTACATAGAAATTCCACTAATACTATTTTTTATGCACTTTCAATAATACAAAATAAAAATTAGAATGTATTTTTACACATAAGGTATATAAGATGGATAACAAATAAAAATGAAAAGTCAGAATACAGAAATATATATGTTTTATATATAAAACATAAAAACAGTGACAGAGCATCTTACAGTGATCCCGGTTCGACGAATTCAAAGACTGTCCAACAAAAATATTAAGGTCCTCACCACTTGATGTGATAAAAGTAACAGGAATCTACCTATTCATCATGTGAAAACAAATAACGGCTTCAGCTGTAAAAATAATAAATATGTGCCATAACAACCATTACATGCAAAGTATAAATTTACAATTTTAAAGATGGCTGTTGAGACAGGAACCGTTCGTGACAGGTTCACACTAAAAAAATACATCCCATCGGTTGCAAAGCTAGAGGTTGATTACTTTACCAGGGTTTCGGCTTGAACAGTGGAAACCTTCATCAGAAGTAAATAAAATAAAATAAAATAAATTACATGAAATGAACAGCCAGTGGTTCTTGAGCAAAATAGGTCAATTTAATACACGCGACCCATAGCGGCGCTTTTAGTTACATAAAATATAAGTTCTGCTTTTTAACTCTTGACGCATGTAATTTACATTTCTAAGTTGAACGTGAGCACTGTAGCTCAAGAACCACAGTGTGTTCATTTTATGTTTTTTTTATTTTTTTTATTATTAATTAATTTATGTATTTATTTTCTGACTTCTGGTGAAGGGGCTTCCATAGTTGAAGCCGAAGCCTTCGTAAAGTAATCAACCTCTGGCTTTGTAACCAATGAGCTGTATTTTTGAGTGTTAAACTATAACACTAAGCAAACGAAATATGCATCAAAAGACGTACTGTTAAAGAATACAGCAAACTGTTATCCTGTGACAAAATCAGAATTTATAAGGCTAGGCTAAAGGACAATAGTGAGCATAGTATTATACCAAAGCCTGTACAACATTATAATTCATATGGGTATAATTTTCAGTGATCTAAAAGTAATATGTTACAATCATGCCTAAATGACAGTGACTGAAGTAGACTTGTACTACTTGCAGTACATAACACAATTGGTAAAGTCTAAAGGCGAAATGGTGTGTATAGTTATTTACTAAGGGGTCTAAGAAATTATATTAAGTGTGGATACAACATCCAATCACAGAAAATAAAAGCATACAGTTATGTCAAGAACATTAACAAATGAATCAGGCATGTAAACCTTGGGCGTGTAGTACATTTAATTAAGTATATAGGGTGTCCCATTCAAACCTCTCTCATTTCAAAGACCTAGGAAAGGGAAGTCACAGTGGATACGACAATTAGGGATGCACCACGTTGTACAGTGTCTCAAAGAATTGATATTCCCGCGTCAGAAGCGCCAAGTATCGTCGCCAGAGTGCAGCATGAAAATGGCGGCTTCAGCGTGTGCAAGCAGTAGTTTCCCTTGTCAGCCCTGACTAGAATTGCATCATCACTTTCCATTTTTTCCTTTATACTACACATGACTTGGTTTTGTGATGAAGGTGTTTTGATTACTGTTCTCTCAAAGGTTCAAATGGAGCACATACAATTTAAGGGACTTAATTGCTGCGTTTATCAGTCCCTAGGCTTACAAACTACGTAAACTATGTTAAACTAACCTATGCCCAAGGGAGGACTCGAAGCTACGACGGCGAGCAATTGCGCGCTCCATACTAAGGCGCCTTAGAGCGCACGGGCATTCCAGCGCGGCTAATATTCTCTGAATAATCTCATTGGCTTTGAACGCTACACGAAAAGCTTCGTCCTTCTCAACTGCGGCTTTATCTAAAGGCAAGTTAACAGTGGCAAAAGAGGTGGCCTCGTTATGACTTAATTGAGAAGTTAATTGGTATTTCAGGCCTTTGTTTAACATTGATACTTGAGGTTGGCTAAACCTTATATTAATAAGGTTAATAACTGTTTCAACAAAGTGGAAGCTGTGTCGATTCTCATCGAAAGGGCTGTGGTACGTTTACTGAAAATATTTGCCTAAGTTTCCAGAGCTTATTACTACGAACTGCTTAAATCTGCTGGGTTTCCCCCCCCCCTCCAAATACTTAAGTTAACACAGTTGATCAAATTGTTATACATCTTAACAGCATTATATGTGCTATATACAAGAGTATCAAGTTTCGATTTCCTTGGACATGATAACTTAAGCACATCTGAACATTAGTGTCTTTGATTGTTCACACTGTTTAAATTTGATGTACCTCCGTACATAATACGGATTAACTTAATCAGTAACACAATCCTTATTAAACATAATATTCGAGGAGGTTTTTATGATTTTAAACTTCAGTTTGTAAAAGTCCCAAGGCACTTTTTTCATTGCCCGATCAGACAGTTTGTAACAAATCACTCCATACTTTCGGGACACTTGTGCAGCAACCGTAATGAATAGTTTGACAAACACAGTCTTGGTGGCGCAAATACAATTTTTTCTTTTTCATGCGCCTGTTCTAGACATTATCAGACGTTGCGGAGAATTTACAAACTTGTTGAAAAAACAGCATTTGACTTAAAAGTATGTAATATGGTTTAAGCAGGTTAAGCAGGTCTCTTGAACACATTCACCTTTTAGGGGGAGGTGTGGGGTACAAAATTGAACTTGAGCAATCATTAGCTGCGCATATGAAAAGCCAGTTCCCATGCTTGCTCTAACAGAGAAAAAACACGAAGGAGAAGTCCTGCTTTCTGTCGGCACTCACTACTATATCAGACATGGGATAAACGACATTTGCCGCATGCATCTTTTCAACTAAAACACGAATTAATGGTACGATCTTGCCCGGTTGTTTATTTATCCTACACTCTTGTAGTCCACATCCCCTTCCCCCCTCTCTCTGCATCCACCGCTTTCTCTCCCATTACTCAGTTCGTTTTCACGTTTCCCTCTCTCGGCAAAGTTTACTGCAAGGTGCCCTCTTTCACGTACCATACTAACATTTATGTACCCAGTGATCTTCCTCATGGTTTAAAGGTCATGGGTGCAAAAATTCATAAAGATTGGAGCAAAACTATGCATTTTGTAAAATTCCGTAAGTTAAGTACACTCCACGACGAACCAAACGAAATTTTATACAGTGACATTCCTCTTGTTTTTAAGGGAGAGTGTGCAAAATTTCATCAAAAACGGAACAAAACTATAGACTTATAAACAATAAAACCGCACGATCACATTGAAAAACGCACTTTGTTGTTCTCAAATATTCCAGTTTTATTTCATACAACCCTTGTTCCGAGAATATCGAAAAAAGCAAAAAAGGATCTGTGAAATCGGTCTCGCCGTTCTGTAGTTACGACACGACCAAGGTGTTTAGGGATTCATTTTTATATTGCAAAGTAGCCTCCCCCATGCACAGTATGAAACGTAAGATAGACGGTGACGTTCCTCTTGGTTTGAAGGTCAAGAGTGCGAAATTTCCTGAAAATCGGAATGAAACTGTAGATTTCGTGTGTCTGTGGAAGTATGCTCTGCCATCCATCTACACAAAATACTGTCTTAGCTGAGTTTTCTACCTATAAATTATATTCCTGCCAAATTTTAGCTTCAAAGGTGAAGTAGTTTTCGAGATTTCGTGTTTAGTTAGTGAGTGAGGGAGTGTGTGTCCTTCCGCTTTTTGTAGATAGAGAATAAGAAAACAGATTGCTTAATTTTCGATGCAAGGGAATTAAGGGAGACTTGCAGACAAAAATAAATAGTAACATGCAAATCTGTAATGCTAAGTTAGATACAAGTTCATGCCTGATGTGACAGTTTTACTGTATCTACAGCGAAACTGTTGTGAGCGGTAGACTTCTTTTCATCATTTTGTGGAAGGTGGGGGGGGGGGGGGTTCAGTTACAAAACGCTTTATAAACGTCCGAAATTACATGTAGAATTTATTGCAGGTCCCTAACTACTCCCATTTTCCAATAATTGACGCATAAATCAGGGTAATCTCACGAGGTGGCATCTCATTATTTATGATGTCATATCTCCAGAGCAATGTGTCGTGTACTTTTATTTTTGGGTCAGGAACCTTCGTGAGTGTACGGTGAATAGTTCACCAAAGTTCCATAGCAATCGAATGAATGGTTTATGAACACATAGAGGACATAGCGACAAACATTCATTTTTATATATACAGATTTTGTATAATACTGAATTGCTGTCGATACGACTTCTTTAAATCGGAGCCACATGTGGTCTACACTTACGTTTAGTTTTTGGGATGAGTGGAAACCGTCTTTCAAGAAGTAATGTATTGTGTTTCTATCTGCTTTCCTGAATAAATATACTTTTCGTCTACTTTTGGTAACTTTGGGACTTTCGATATTCAGTCTCATAAATTAAATTTGATTTTATAAGCAGCTACAAGTGGCTATAATTATTTATTCTATTAACCGGTTTGATAATTGGGTTGAAAACATCCAATTATTCAGCTGTCATACTATAACTATTTTAAATTAGTGATTATATAAATCGACAGTTATCAATTATTATCAAACTATTCCGACGATGCTCTTGCGTACAGAGTGAAACCGGTTATTTGAATAAATAATTGTAGCGACTTGTGACTGCTTATAAATTCAAATTTATTTTCAACAGTAGCTTTCCCCCACATACAATGTCTACTCTTTCTAGTCATTTAACGTCACTTTCTCCTATGTATTCCATGTTTTATTCCGCAGCTTTACACCGTGCATTTCCGTCAGGACTCTAGTATAATTTATTATGGTGAAACGCAATGCACTGATTCTCGTCACAAGTACTTCGATGTTGTATCGAGGGCTATCCTCGTACTTGTTTTCTGGTATCTTACGCAAGAAACTGTGTTGATGTATTAATACTGTAAGTCAGCCAGGGAACTTCTGCTGTAAGTTCCGCGTGATAATTCCAGCAACGGAGTATTCTCCTCCTAATAGGATTCAATGGTTTCGACTCCTGTTAACGGCCTTGGCATATCTACATCTACATAGATACTCTGCAAATCACATTTAAGTGCCTGGCAGAGGGTTCATTAACCACTTTCATAACTTTTCTCTACCGTTCCATTCTCTTATAGCGCGCAGAAAGAAAGAACCCCTAAATCGTTCCGTTTTCGATCTGATTTCTCTTATTTCATTGGGATGCTCATGTCTCCCTAAGTAGGTGGGTGCTAACAAAATATTTTCACATTTCAGAAGTAAAAGTCGGTGACTGAAACTTCGCAAACAGATTACGCCGCAACGAATAACGTCTTTCTTTTAATGATTTCCACCCCAGTTCTTGCAACATTTACGTGACGCTTCCCCCCTCTCCCCGTAACGTGATAAAACAAAACGAGCTGCCCTTCTCTGAACCTTCTCAATATCTTCCGCCAGTCGCACCTGGTGAGGGTCCCACAATGGGCAACAGTACTCCAGGAGAGGACGCACAAGTGTGATGTAGGCAGTCTCTGACTAGGAAGTATTCAAATGGTCGTAAATCTATGGGACTTGAGTACTCAGGTTTCCAGTGCCTAGGCTAAAAGTAACCTAAGGGCAACACACACACACACATGACCGAGGGAGCACTCGAACCTCCGACGGGGATTGACTTCGCGATCGACACCAAGGCGCTTTAGAGCGTTCGGCCAGACCACCGCGGAGGCACAGCAACGCCTTCAGTTAAGTAAGCAACTGACATGTCGGGACAAGCGCAACGCTTGTGTTTTCCCTTGTACACGCCTGCGTGTTGCCTTAATTGTTTTGGTTGAAACCTACGAATCACGAACAGAGGGAAGGGAAGCGCGACTTAAATTAGTTATCACCGGCCAGCATCTGCGCATAAATTTAGAGGAAAGTTGCGTCTGTGGTCAGCTGCTGTGCCTCCCGCAGTAGTGGAAGAACTTTCCGCGATAAGAGTCGACCCCTTCGTGATCGTGGCGGCCAGATAGGCGCGTGCAGGCTGCTTCTGTACGTCGCGACACGCGGCCTGCCTGGTCGTGCGTGGTCGTGCCAGGCGCCGGGTCGTCCGCTAATGAACGCCTGCTGTCCGCACGACCGCGCGGCCACCGGCAAACTGGCCGACCATGGAGAGCCTCACCCCTCCACGTTATTCCATAGCGTTACCGGTGCTCGCCAGAGCCTGTGACCTCGTGTTTCCAGCAAATTGGGACTTATACGGAGACGCCATAAACGTAACGCCATCTGCTAACCCCTCGACAGACGTGTTGGAGCGCCACTGCTGCTAATGCCAGGTATCCTGGTCGTGGTGAGAGCGCATCTGTTGCTTCCGCGAGGTGGTACACGAGCCATTCCGTTGTCTCTCTCACTGCTGCGAGTGAGCTACCTCCATATGTCAGCCAATAAAGAAATTTCTAGAATGAAACTTTGCAGCGGCCACGGTGCAGTAGCCGAGCGGTCTAAGGCGTCTCGCTGCGCAGGGCGCGGTTGCTCGCCGTCTGAGGTTCGAGTCCTCCCTGGAGCATGGGTGTGTGTGTGTTTGTCCTTAGGTTAGTTTAACTTAGTTTAAGTAGTCTGTAAGCTATGGACTGATGACCACGCAGCTTGGTCCAATAGGTTTGTAAACATTTGATTTTGATTCACTCTGCAGCGGAGTGTGCACTGATATGAAACTTCCTGTCAAATTATAACTGTGATCTGGAACCGGGGTTCCAACATGTGACCTTTGCCTTCCGCCGGCAAGCGCTCTACCGTCTGAGCTATCACGGCACGCTTCATGGCCCATCCTCACAACTTTACTCCATTTTTGGGGTATTGCTACCCAATGTGAGATCCTTGTCAGGTCGGTTTGACGAAGGGCATCGAATGTGTCCAGAGAAGGGCAGCTCGTTTCATATTGTCACGATGCAAGGGAGACAGAGTTACGGAATTGATACAGGATCTGGGATGGGGATCATTACAACAAAGGCTCTTATCGCTGCGGCGTGGGCTACTTCCGAAACTCCTATCGCCAACATTCTCCTCCGAATGCGAAAATATGTTGTTAACTCCCACTTACATAGGTAGAAATGACTATCAGAATAAAATACGAGTAATCAGAGCTCAAACGGAGAGATTAAGGTGTTCTTTCTCCCCGCGTGCTATTCGAGAATGGAATGGGAAATAAATAGTATAATGGTGGTTCGATGAACCCTCTGCCAGGCACTTAAATATGATTTGCAGAGTATCCCATGTAGATGTAGATGTACTTCCGCCAGCACCTCGCCTCCTACTTTCCAAACTTCACAAACGTTCTCCTGTGAACCCTGGAGCAGTAGCACTCCTGGAAGAAAAGATATCGTCGAGACATGGCATACCCTCAGAGCTACTAAAGTCTCTGGGAGAGCCAGCCATGACAAAACTATTTGAACTGGTGTGTAGGATGTACGAGACAGGCGAAATACCCTCAGACTTTAAGAAAAATGTAATAATCCCCATTCCAAAGAAATCAGGTGCAGACAGGTGTGAAAATTACAGAACCATCAGTTTGATAAGTCATGGTTGCAAAATTTTAACACGGGTTATCTACAGGAGGATGGAAAAGCTGGTAGAAGCTGACCTAGGGGAAGATCAGTTTGGATTCAGGAGGAACGTAGGAACACGGGAGGCAATACTCACTTTACGGCTTATCTTAGAAGATAGATTAAGGAAAGGCAAATCTACATTTTTAGCCTTTGTAGATTTGGAAAAAGCGTTTGACAATGTTGACTGGACTACACTCTTTCAAATTCTGAAGTCAGCAGGGGTAAAATATAGGGACAGGAGAGTTATCTACAACTTGTACAAAAGCCAGACCGCAGTTATTAGACTCGAAGGGCATGAAAGGGAAGCATCAGTTGGGAAGGGAGTAAGACAGGGTTGTAGCCTTTCTCCGATGTTGTTCAATTTGTACATTGAGCAGGCGATGAAGGAAAGCAAGGAAAAATTTGGAATAGGGATTAAAGTTCAGGGTGAAGAAATAAAAACATTGCGTTTTGCTGATGACATTGTAATTCTGTCAGAGACAGCGAACGACCTGGAAGAGCAGTTGAATGGAATGGACAGTGTGTTGAAGAGAGCGTACAAAATGAACATTAACAAGAGCAAAACAAAAATAATGGAATGCGGTCTTAGAAAATCAGGCGATGGTGAAGGAATTAGATTAGGTAACGAAACAATGAAGGTGGTAGATGAGTTTTGTTACTTGGGTAGTAAAATAACAAGCGATGGTCGCAGTACAGAGGATATAAAATGCAGAATGGCAATGGGAAGAAAAGCATTTTTGAAAAAGAGAAATTTGCTAACATCGAATATTAATTTAAGTGTAAGGAAGTCTTTTCTGAAGGCATTTGTGTGGAGTGTTGCCTTGTACGGGAGTGAAACATGGACGATAAGCAGTGCGGACAGGAAGAGAATAGAGGCTTTTGAAATGTGGTGCTACAGAAGAATGCTGAAGATTAGGTGGGTAGATCACATAACTAATGAAGAGGTACTGAACAGAATTGGCGAGAAAAGGAGTTTTTGGCATACCCTGACTAAAAGAAGGGATCGCTTGGTAGGACACATTCTTAGACATCGAGGAATCGTAAATTTAGCATTGGAGGGAAGTGTGTGGGGTAAAAATCGCAGAGGGAGGCCAAGAGACGCGTATAGTAAGCAGATTCAAATAGATGTGGGTTGTCGTTCTTATGAGGAGATGAAAAGGCTTGCTCAGGATAGAGTAGGGTGGAGAACTGCATCAAACCAGTCTCCGGACTGAAGACCATAACAAAAACATGGCTTCGTTACAGCTTAAGGGGTATTTCCAGAATTAAACAGTATGTAATGTGATGCTTTCGTTGTGGAAACTTCTCTTAGGCTGTGGATAAGCCATGTTTCCACCATATCCTTTCTTCCACGTGTGCTGTTCCTGCAATAAGAACGTCTGTGAAGTTTGGAAAGTAGGTGAAGAACTGACAGAAGTAAAGTTATCAATACACACCCCAAAGCATGCTGTGATGGCTTAGACGGAGCAGGGCGCCGTGGCTCAGCGCGCCCGGTCAGAAGGCTGAACGCCCTCTGTAATAAAAAACCTGAGCCAAGGAAACAACTAACAAACACGATCAGCGACAGCAAGTTGGTAGGGTGCTTGCCTGCATAAGACCAAGATCCCAGGTTCGAATTCCAGATCAGGCACACAATTTTAATCTGTTACGAAGTTTCAAGAAATTTCTAGATTTATCCTACAACATAAGCGATTCTTTGCGAGCTATCATTTGAAGACAAATTCGCTTCGATATCTTGAACCGTCCTTGACATATGGCTATTTTTATGACGCAAGATTTTTGATGTGCGTCGCGCTTTGGACGTAAAACGCAATATCTCGAGAATGAAAAGTGATATCGTTCTGATGTTCATGAATTAAAACTGCACCACTCTCTTTGACGTCACAAATTATTATTACTTTACTACTACTACCTATGTTGCCGAAACATTTTACAGACGGAATACACACATACCATTGATTATACCTTCGGAATTATAATTCGACGCTATTGTGAGATCATAAAAAAAGGGCAATCTGCACAAGCAGAGAAGCCAACATCGCTGGTTTCGAATTACGTTATTAGATCGCGGCCGGCTACTTTCTATCCTTTAATAGTTTTGTGTGTCTTTAGTAAACGTTTGTTTATAAACAACCTAAAACTTGTTACAAAGTGGTATCGATACATGCATTATAAAATCGATGTATTGTAGAGTTATGTATGTATAATAATGACATTATTGCCATGTGATATTTCAATATCAATAGATATATAATTATGTTAAATGTTGTACATATAATTTGCGACAGTTGCATATACTAATGGGTGTCTTAGAGACTTGAAGATGGCAAAATAGAATTGCCGAAAGCGGCCTAATAAAGCAATTTGAAACCAACAATCTTGGCTCCTCTGTTTGTGCAGATTCCCGTTACAAGATATTCGACACCACCCCCAGCTCGAATGGTGTCAAGAACATAAAAAGAAAAATAAGGATCATGAAACACCACAACATGATGCACAAACTTCCGATTTATTACGTCGTAACTGCAACATATTTTGCAGACAGTATTCCCATAATACCACCGGCTGTATCTTCTGTGTTATTCATATAGTTCAGGGGATATGAGTTCACAAACAATGAAATGCATGTATGAAACATTATTACTAGTTGAATAATTGTGATAGAAAGCCTTATGTAAATACTAATGTATGCAGTCTCACTGCAGAATAAAGGAATCCTCCACCACCTTGTTACACGAGGAATATCATAGCTGTAATAACATAAGCTTCCAATTTAGAATATAATATATAGGTGGTAAATATTTAGAGCTGAGTCTTCATCTGCAGAAATCTGTTTTTGGCGGTGTTGGTTCATAGCTATTCATGGGTAATGTGTATATGAATAAATTAATTCAGGTACAAAATATTCTTCACTGCCATTTATTTCCGCCCGCGGAAGTTGTGTGGCGAGATTGTATATGTGAACCACAACTCCTCCCAACAATTCTAACAAATTTCTGAACTCCCAGTGGCTTAAACAGGCCACTGTATATACTCTCTTAACAATTACTCAACAATGCATCATCGTTTTTTAAATAAAACAATAATGACATTCATAGAAGTTTACATTAGAACAATATAGAGTTGAAAAAGCTTCACAATTTAATATGGTCCTGCACTTGATTGTTTCAATAATTTAGTGTTAATTAACAATTTTGTGAGTAACAACAATGAATCTAGAGTTTCTATTAATTGTGCATCAAGTACGGAAGCTCTGACTGTTGCATTTTTGTCTACTCTCAAATAATGTAATTAGTATCATTAGTGATAATTAATAGAGGATGAAAACTCATTTTCATTAATTATTACTAATTGCTTCGCTAAGTCAGAATAGGTTTGTAATATGAACAGTAATTTATCTGATACTCATATGTGTACATATGAGTACCTGGATTAATTCGGAAATTAGAATTATAGAATTTATCATTGATTAAAAAATGTTCCTACCATCTACAGTACTCAATTCAGTTATGTTGAATCCTATGGAAGTGTCAGTCTTCACATCAACAACCTTGTAATCAGACTTTACGACTATATCTACTGTAATTACAATATAGCTAAGAATATAGAAATCACAGTCGGATTGAACCGAAAATTTGATGTATCAAAAAGAATGGCGCAAACTTAGACGGTTGAAAGTACACGATAATAGAAACAAAAATGTCCCAGTAAACATGGGTCCTGAAACTAGCCGTTTGCGAGACAATTACGAATGTATGGTTCCAAGCCGCCACTGACGTCATTGTAAACATCGTCCTAGTTAGTACACATTAATTTGAAATATAGGTTTTAGTATCTTCCAGGATTGCTTGAGGATGTTCCCCTTCAACAACGTCAGAGTATGTGGTACATGCACGATGGAGCTCCGGCACATTTTGCTGCTGCTGTGCGACGGCACCTAACGTCCAGACACGGCCAAGGATGGATAGGTCGAGACAGACCTGTGCCTTGGCACCAAGTTCACCTGATCTAAATCCTTTTGATTTTGTGTCTGGGGTCATCTCAAAAGCTAAATGTACAGCACACCCATTAACATGGTTGAAGAGCAGAAACGCAAAGTTGTACACGCTTGTCAAGAACATCAAAATGATCCAGGAGTTTCCGAAAGAATTCGAAATTCATTACAGAAACGAGACAGTATTGCATCCAGATGCAAGGAAGAAACTTCGAACACCTCCTTTAACATGTTCAAATGTCTGTAAATCTATCAGACTAAACTGCATGGTCATCAGTCCGTAGCTTACAAACTACTTAAACTAAGGACAAACACACACACCCATGCCCCAGGGAGGACTCGAACTTCCGACGGCGAGGAACCCCGCGCTCCGCAGCGAGGCGCCTTAGACCGCTCGGCTACTCCTCCGCGGCTTAAAAGTTCAAATGTTTGTAGACCTTATGGGATTTAACTACAGGGCCATCAGTCCCTAAGCTTACAAACTACTTATGAACTAGCTTATACTAAAGACGGCACAAACATCTATGCCCGAGGGGGGGATTCGAACCCCCTGACCGCAGACCGTGACTGGCACGCCGCAGACCACTCGGCCACCGCGGCCGGCCTTTAACATGTAACCCATACATGAAATGTGAACTAAATGCGATGTAAAACCTAATAGATGAATCTAAATTTCAAATTAATTGGCACTAACTAGGACGATGTTTACACTGACGTCAGTGGTGGCTTGGAACCATGCACTTGTAATAATCTCGTAAACGGTTCGTTTGCGGACCCAAGTTTTATGGAACATTTTTTGCGTCTATTATTATTCTTCCAATCACACTGTTGTGCCATTGTTTTTTTACACCCTTTACGAGATAATTACGAATAGTACAGATATTGCAAATTTTTCGAATTATTCGACGCTTAATTTTTTACTGTTATCGAAATGTAACAACTTCGAGATATCGACTTAAAAATCTTTTTGTCAAAAGTTTTTGTAACTTAACAGGTTTATTGGTTGATTTACAAATGTTTTAAGTAACATGGTTGTACAGTAGTGTACAGAAGTGTGGTAACGTTAATTGTTATAAACGTAAATAATAATAATAATAATAATAATAATCTGGTGCAAACCTAGGGTATATATTAAGACACGTTAAATGTAAGACCGTCTGAACTTCCCCATTGCTGATGTGGAAGGCGCCAAGTTTTGGTGCGCATTTAGAGGCACTGATACATGCAACTTGGCTTTAACAGCAGTCAGTCTGTGGCGTCGCACAAGTCTGAAGTGCGTGCGGCGTTCTTACGACGTCAGCCACGAGCGCCCTCTGCTCCAACGCCGCTCGTGGCCACCACTGAACTGTATCAGTCACTTGGGATTAGGACAGGCACTAGGACTCTCCTTAGTAGGCAGGCATCTACGTGGTTAAACTATGTATCTGCATTCCACTAGTCTTCAGTTAACAAAGTTAAGTATTGTAAGATTTCTGCTAAATATATATCTTGTTCTAATCTAGCTTAGTGTTTCTAGTTTCTGCTGTCCCACTGGCTGGTCACATCAGACTCTGTACCCGCACACGCGTGCATCCTATTTCTCTGTGTCGGTCTCACTCTACTCGGCCACCGACACCCAGGACAACCGACGGAAACGAGACACAAAACAGTCAGTCAGTGTGTCTGTGATGAGATTTTGAGCGAGACAAAAAATTTTATCTGCTGCGGTATGTCTAAATTAGCTTCGGAAGCTAGAGTAATGGCCATTCGATCTTGGTATTGAAGTTTATGCACAAAGTAAATAGCTGACGACGCCAAGAAGAAGATATTGTGACATACGCTAAGAGCAATGTCTGGTGACGGTTATGCCGCATGTTGCGCAATTGCGTAACTGTTCTACATAGCATCGGAAGGCGCTTCCGCGCAAAGAGGCGAAGCGAAAGCGGAAGCGTGAAGGGGAGGAGCTACTATAGAGCACCAACAGTTGAGCTTACGGAGAGATTCCTTAATTTCTCATGCCGAATAACAACTTCGAAAAACTTACGGGTATTTATTCAATGACGAATACTATGAGCAAACAGATGGAGTTGCGATGGGAAGCACGTTGTCACCTGTCATTGCTAATGTATTCAAGGAGAATTCGAAGATCATGCACTAGAGTCGGTGGCGTTGAAACCTGCTTTTTTTTTTTTTTTTTTTTTTTTTTTTTTTTTTTTTTTTTTTTTTTTTTTTTTTTTTTTTTAGACTACACTTTTGTTGTTTGGCCTCATGGTAGTGAGAACTTGAATTATTTTTTGAAACATCTAAATTCAATCACCAACTTCCGTTTCACAATGGAAGTGGAAAAGAATGGTTGCCATACCTTCCTTGATGTGTTGATCAGGAGGAAGGCAGATTGTACGTTGGGACATGCTTTTTATAGGAAGCCAACTCATAGTGATTTGTATCTGCAAGCTGACAGTTGTCACCACCCAGCTCAACGTGAAGGGGTTCTTCGAACCTTAGTGCATAGGACTCACGTCATTTCTGACGCGGAAAGTTTGCCCACTGAGCTGTCCCATCTGGAAGTCACTTTTCGTCAGAATGGCTATATTGAAGGGCAGATTAAAAGAGCGTTGCGCGTTGCCGCAAGACTTACTCCCTTTGGGAGTTTTTTCTTGGTGTGTGAAAAGTAAGCATAGGAATGCCGCTTTATTTGCACTTTGAGAGGAAACTGGGGCGCACTTTGGGTCCTTAGTTCCTCATTGGGGATGATTTATTGCATTTCTCAGGTGGTGGCTGGTAGGCTTTATGTGTCATGTTGTTCATTCCTTGTGTTTCGGAGACCGATGGTGTGTTGTTTAAAGCGTGTATTTTCAAGGTGGGTGCCAGCGTTCTAGTGAGCGGGGAACATTATATTTATGCCAACGTTGCGTGCGTATTGTCCCCACCAGGCGGAGTTGCTGTACTTCATTCCGAAGTACGTCGACCTTAGCAAATAGTTTGGTGGCATAGTCTTCAATCTTATCCTTCAGATAACGCTCTTGTAGTGTAGCATTAATTTCTCTTGTTCTCGTCCATCTGGGCGCTCCTAATGTCCATCGGAGGCATCTATTTCGTATCGATTGGAGAGACTTGCTATTTGTATCACAAGTGACACCCCATGCTGTACAGCCGTAGAGAAGCTTTGGTTGTACCGTCGACCGATAAAGCTGGTATTTAGTCTTCGCGTTGAGGTTTTTACTCGTGAATAACGGGATTAGAGCGTTCACCATCTCCAGCGTGCCCTTTTTGCGTTGTTGGGCGTGCCAGGTGAAGGTCAAGGACTTGTCTAACGTTATTCCCAAATATTTTTTAGATGTCGACTACGGGATCGGCTGGCCCATGGCCCTCAATGGGAAGCGGAGAATCGGCAGTCTCTGTTTGGTGAAGAACACGGCTGCAGTCTTCGTTGGGTTGATGGAGATCTTGTTAAATAGTGCCCATTCTTCCATGGCATCTATCTGCTGCTGTGCTCTGGCGAGTACCTGATCAGTGTTGCGGCCAGATGTGAAAAAGCTGTGTCGTCCGCATATAGGCTGCAGGTAACCAATGGGATCGTCGGTAGGTCATTTATGTACAGGTTGAACAGCAGGGGCGATATTACCGACCCTTGTGGAATTCCTGCCTCTGGAGTCTTCACCGATGATCGTTTTCCGTCCACTGTTACGTAGAAGTTCCTCCCCTGTATGAAACTATCCACGATTTTTATATAGGAATCCGGGAGTGGGGTCTGATAATAGAGTTTAGCGATCAGATTATCTCGCCACACTTTGTCATACGGCTTTTCAATATAAAAAAAGACGCCGACTGTATATTGGCGTCGGTTGAAGCGGTGGCGGATAAGTTGTAATTCGGCTGACATCTTCTGCTGAAAACCGAATTGCTCTGGACGAATTATGCCATTTTCACGGAGGCAGCTTGTCATCCGTTGTAGTAGCACTCGTTCCAAGATTTTTCGCAGAGTCGGGAGCAAAGTGACGGGCCTATGGTTGCTCGGTATCGCCAAATCTCGTCCAGGCTTGGGGATGGGGATGACCTTTCCTGTTTTCCAAGCTGTTAGAAAGTACGCCTGCAGCAAGCAGCCATTAATGATGCGGGTTAGCAGCACGATCGCCTTCCGTGGTAGGTGGCGAAGCCCGGTATTGGTGATTTTGTCGGTCACCGGCGCTGAGTTGTTGATATTCCTAATGATTTTAGCAACCTCCCTCGGCGTTGTAAGAGCTGGTTGCTCCCGTATAGGTGTTCGTCTGAACCGTTCAGCGAATTCTTGGATGACATCTTCATCTCCCGAAGTCGCTCACGGATGTCCTGTTGGTCAAGATCTGGAGTTGCCAACTGCTTGTTGGAGCGCATCATATATGAGGCCATTCGGTCCAATGATGGCTCGTTTTTTAGGTGTTTGGTTTCGCAGCCTCTTCACTAGCTTCCATTCGTCCCGAGTTTGGAGCACAAACTGGTTCATTGTGGTCTCCCACGTGTCCTGACGCCATTCGACCACACGTTTGCGTAATTCGCGCGTGAATCGGACCATTTCCCGTCTGTATGCTGGATCCCTACACAGCATCCACATTTTACGCGGCCTGTGTCGTTCGGTCTTCAATTCTTGGAGATGACGTGGGAATGCGTCAAATTGTGGGTCCGTAACAAAAGAAAGAGCTCTTTTAGCAGCGGTAGCAAAAGCAAAAAAGAGCGGACGAAATAAAAAGAGCGACCGACTTCGCGGCCGAATGCGAACTAAAAGGAGAGCTACCGGTCGCGAACTAACTACAATATACGCGATCGGTCGCGAACTAAAATATGTACAATCGGCCGCGAACTAAAACATGCGTTACCGGTCGCGAACTAATATGCCAAACGTATCTCGCTTCTTAGTTCGTTGGATTCTTTTCCGAAGACCGGCGGGCAATAGCAGAGGCCGCGCAGCAGAATTAAAAATCACGTGTTTGCCTTCTGCTGATGAGAGGCATTTCCCCCTCAGGGGCTCAGCATTAATTTGCTGAGTACGGGCTTGGCGAACCCGGGGTCCTGAGTCGAGGGCTGTGTTGCGCCAGCAGTCCGCTACACCGTAAGCTCTGTGCATGCTTCAATGACCATCGTTCGGCGCGACGGTGGAACGTTGTACGTTTCAGAGCCCGGGGATCTTGGCTTAATCGCCTGGGTCGCGAGGACGGTACAAACCTCTCTAAAAAAAAACCTCAATCTCAAGGTGTGCTACGTGCCGAGGAGATGCATGGCTGTTGAGGTTGAACAGCCGCTAGCGAGCAACCTCTGAGGAACCTGCCGCACCTCAGTTGTATAAGGCTTACCCAGGCAAGCGGGGCTCTGCCTGGGTGGACCTTTAGTTCCCAGCTGCTCGTGGGACCAGGATTAAACGAGCAATTACTAGCGTCGCCACATGCAAAAATGGCGTCTCTAAACGAGGTAAAAATGACTTCAATGCGGTAGAGTATGATCCCCAAACGTTCCCTTCCCTGGCTACACCGTGGGAGGAACGTCGGACAAAACAGAAGGGTGAGGCTTATGCCCCGAAATACCTTGTATGTACCCATAATGATGGAGAATCCTTCAAGAACACAAAGCCCTTGTTTTTCGTTGAGAACTTGGAAGACAAGTTCGGTGAGATTGAAGGAATGTCAAAGATGCGCTCTGGGTCAGTCTTAATAACGACGTCATCCCCAGCCCAGTCACGGGCCTTGCTTGTCTGTAACAAGCTGGGTGATGTTTCCGTAACGATATCGCCACGTAAGACCTTGAATATGGTCCAGGGGATAATATTCCATAAAGACCTGTTGCTGCAGTCGGATGAAGAACTACGTGCCAACTTGGAACGCCGGGGAGTACATTTTATTCGGCGAGTCCATAGGGGTCCAAAGGACAATAGGGTTGCCACCGGTGCCTTCATCTTGGCCTTCGAAGGTGATTCATTGCCCGAGAAGGTCAAGGTGATGGTCTACCGGTGTGACGTAAACCCCTACGTTTCTCCCCCTATGCGTTGTTTCAAGTGCTGGAGGTTTGGGCATATGTCCTCCCGATGTGATGCCAACCCTACATGTTGGGAGTGTGGACGTGCAGTCCATCTGAACGTCCCTTGCACCCCTCCTCCAGTATGTGTAAACTGCGACCAGCATCACTCCCCTTGCTCACCTACGTGCTCAGTATTGCAGCAAGAGCGGAAGCAGCCTCTGACCTACTCAGAGGCAAAACGGAAGTATCAAAAGCTCCATCCAGTACATCTGACAAATTCCTATGCCACAGCAGCCTCATCGGCATCTACAGTGTCTCGCTTACCGTGTACTCAACCACCGCCAGTGGGCTCCCACGCCCAATCAATTACTCCTGCCCCCTTACCAGCTGGGGGCATTTCCTCTTCAGTGGCTCCCACTCTTTTCACAGTGGGGCAAAAACCGCTCAACCATCGGGGACACCAGTTCCCACCTCTAAGTCGGAGAAGGAAGGGGTCCCTTGGGACGCTCGCTTCTGAGGCTTCTCCACATGGCAAAGAGGATCCCAGCAAGGCAGACGGCGATGTGATGGAATAACCTGCTCCTCCGCTATTATTTATGGCTTCTCAGCTAGAAGACAAAGCTATTCTCCAATGGAATATTGGGGGTTTCTTCAACCGCTTAGTTGAGTTGCAGCAGTTGTTATGTCACATCTCGGTGTTTTGTCTAGCACTGCAGGAAACGTGGTTTCCTGTTTAGAGGACCCCAGCCCTTCAAGGTTATCAGGGCTTTTACTGTAACCGGGCAATTTGCGATAGGGCTTCAGGTGGTGTCGCTGTTTACGTCCTCGCAACTGTCCCTAGCGCTGCTGTGCCTCTCCAAACGACCCTAGAGGCAGTCGCTGTTCGCATCCGGGCGGGGCAGGAATTCACCGTCTGTCCATTTACCTTCCCCCGGATGCAACCGTCTCCATTACTGATGTTGCTGCAGTGATAGAAGCCCACCATTTCTCCTCTTGGGGTATTTTAATGCCCACCACCCATTATGGGGTGGGACGCAGACGACGGTTCGTGGTAGAGACGTCGAGACACTTCTGTCACACTGGGGCTCCCACGCATTTCTGCGTGGCACGAAGCACTTACTCGGCAATCGACCTCTCTCTATGTAGTCCGAGTTTGCTCCCACATTTTCGCTGGAGGACCCATGGTGATCTTTGCGGCAGCGACCATTTTCCTATCCTTGTGTCGCATCTGCACTTCCAACCTGCAGGCAGCCCACCTCGATGGTCCCTCTGTCGAGCTAATTGGCAGGATTACACCTCCACTGCTACTTTTCCTGTACCAGTGCCTGCCAATGTGGACATGGCGGTTGGTCAAGTCACTGCTGCTATTGTTTCTACCGCTGAGGCCACTGTTCCCTCCATTTCTGGCACCCCTCGGCGCAAGTCTGTACCCTGGTGGACGCCAGAGATTGCTGCAGCCATTCGGGAGCGTCGGCGGGCGCTACAGCGCCATCGACGCCACCCCAACTTGGACAACCTGATAGCCTTCAAATGGATTTGGGCCCGAGCTCGACAGCTGATTCACCAGAGCAAACAGGACAGCTGGGAGAGGTATGTAGCCAGCATCGGCTCTCGTGCTTCACCATCTCAGGTGTGGTCCCACGTTAGGCTCCTCTTTGGGTACCGCACGTCAGCAGCAATCCCAAGCTTACTGATCCAGGGTACTGTATGCACTGACGCTACTGCTATTGCTGAGCATATGGCGGAGCATTATGCTCGCAATTGTGGCATTCAGTGCAGACTTCCGTGCACTGAAAGAGCGGGTAGAACAGCGACGGCTGTCGTTTCACACACGTAGAGCACAATCGTACAACTTTGCTTTTAGCCAATGGGAATTCGAAACTGCCCTTGCTGCATGCCCCAATACCTCTCCAGGTCCGGACAGGATCCACAGCCAGTTCATTCGGCACCTTTCCGTGGAGTTTCAACACGAGCTTCTCGCCCTGTTTAACCATTTATGGGTGGAGGGGGCTTTCCCGTCACAATGGCGAGAAAGCATCATTATTCCGGTGATCAAACCTGGTTCTGATCCGCAGGTGGCTGATAGTTACCGCCCAATCAGCCTCACCAACGTCCTGTGCAAGCTGTTCGAACTTATGGTGAGCCGGCGCCTTATGAACATCGGGGTCTGTTATCCCCACGTCAAGGGGGTTTCCGCCAAAGCCGCTCCACTGTTGACAACTTAGTGGCTCTGGAGTCCGCCATTCGTACGGCATTTCGCAATCGTGAGCACCTCGTTGCCGTCTTTTTCGACCTCAGAAAGGCATACGACACCACTTGGCACAACCATATTCTGGCTACACTGCAAGGTTGGGGCTTGAGAGGTCCGCTCCCACTTTTTATTCGAAACTTTCTGTCCTTCTGAACTTTTCGGGTACGGGTTGGTACTTCCCTCAGCTCCCCTCACGTCCAGGAGAACGGTGTCCCGCTGGGCTCCGTCCTTAGTGTACCCCTCTTTTTAAATGCCATCAATGGACTTGCTGAGGCAGTGGGGTCATCGGTTTCTTCCTCTTTGTTCGCTGGTGACTTCTGCCTATACTTCAGCTTAGCTAGCATTGGGGTAGCTGAAAGGCGTCTACAGGGAGCCATTCGAAAGGCGCAGTCGTGAGCTTCAACCCATGGATTCCAGTTTTCTCCATCGAAAACCCGGGTTATGTACTTCTGCCGCCGTCGAGCTGTCCATTTGGACCCAGAGCTATATTTATATGATGAACTTCTTCGTGTCGAAGAGACTGTCTGATTTCTTGGCATGCTCTTCGACAGCCGGCTCACTTGGGTGCCCCATCTTCGCCAGCTCAAGCAGAAGTGCGTGCGGTACCTCAATATTCTACGCTGCCTCAGCCACACTAGTTGTGGAGCCGCCCGTTCGAGTCTTTTGCAGCTCTACAGGGCGCTGATTCAATCACGGTTAGACTACAGGGGACTGATAACCCAGCAGTTGAGTCCCCTTTAAACACCCAACAACAACAACAGAGGCATTTCGAGGTGAGTGTCTGCCTGCTAGATTACATAGTTCAGTGCTACAAAATTTCTGTTTTGTTCTGCACTCTGCAATATCTGGCTAATAAATTCCATAATGCCAAGATATAGAGATAACTCTAAACTTAATCGCGAGAAATTATCCACAAACTGTTTCTTTTGGTTTGCGTGATATCGTTAGCGGCTCAAGCAGCAAGCGCTTGAAGCAGCTAGGTGGGGGAACTTCCCCCTCCACCTGCACGCGCAGACCACGCCGCTCAGTCGTCACTGCGAGCGGACGAAGTAAAAGAGCGAACTAGTTCGCGGCAGAGCCGCGAACTAAGGTGAGCGCTCCCGATCGCTAACTATTAAGCGCAAGTGTACTGCATAACCGTTACGTTTTTCGAATTTACAACAGATACATTGTGTAACTCTCAGCTAGCCACGTGCCTAGAGAATCAACATTATTGTATGCCAGTACGGAAATGGAGGGGGATGCGCAGAACGGCTGGAAACTGGCCCGCTTTCCTACGTGACGCCGACTATAGTTTCACGAAGGCGGAGGTGGAGGGCGGCGACACATCTTTGGCAGATTGCCAATTACGCAAGGTCAGCTCGGTACGGCTGTGAACCCCCGGGCTCGCAGGAGAAAATTTACCAACTACCAAATGCTGAAAGAAGGTAGGAGGGATGTATCGTCGGGGTAGGCGGCCCGCTGGGTGGGATGAGCCGGCCCCAGGTGGGCGCCTTCCGCCCCCGGACGTTTGCCGGCGTATCGCCGGCGCACAATAGAATTGGCCGCTCAGCCGCCGGAAATTGGCCTCTTTCCGACCGCGAAACCCGACCGGCCGGCTATCGACCCGCGTGCAGCGTGTGCTCTTCTGCCGCTGCCGCTGCTCACGACGCACGCCGTTTCCTCCTCTGGTTGCAGTGTGCCACGCGCTGCTCGCAGTTTGTATTGTGCACGATCACCTCCACTGCACGAATGTTTAAAGCAGAGCTTTCCAAACTGGGTGTCGCGACACCCTGGGGTGTCGCCTAGTAGTATCAAGGGTGTCGCGAGACCAACAAATTTAAACTCTAAACAAAAAAACTTGTCATAAAATAACACAAAATATCCTTCTCTTCTTACTACCCTGAAGACTCGCCTGCAGCTAATCATCCTCCTCTTCATTCAGTGCACCACAGATCACGTATTAAAGAATGATCGGTGCACATTAATTGCGCGCTCAGCCGCTAGGCGGCAGCTCTGCTTCAGCAGCAATAGAGCCCTGTATTGGGAGAGTAGCGCCAACCTTTTATGTGTGGCTTGCCGACGACCGCCGGCTGCTATTGGTCAGTTGAGCGCGGGTGGGGCACGTCCGCCATTTTAGACCTAAGCAATCCATCACCGTAAATGGCACATTTTACTTAGCTAGCTGTTATTTTAGCATTTAGAGGTGTTGGAAATGTGTAGACTCATTATGTATTACATTAAGAGCTTAACATAGTATATTCCATTTTTATATGGTGAAAAATGCCGCATTGTTGGCAGTGAATTGTTATACTAAGACAGTCCGAGGTAGCAAGTTTTACGCATTCCACAGGGCGAAAGAGATGCGAAAAGACGCGAATTGTGGGTACACCGCATTGGAAGAAAAAATGCATTTCCATACGAGACTGCAAAATTTGCCGAAGTAAGTGAATTTGTATTGAAATATCTGTTCATACAAGTTTCTTGCGAGCAATGTTGAAGGGACAAACATGTAAGAGAAAAGATATTTTTAAAAGATATAAATACACGGAAATCTAACATAATGTGCCGTATTTGACGAATTTCGTATTTATACTTAGCCTGCATATTACGAAAGTTTGGACGGGAAACGAAACCGCCCATTAAATAGATCTCCAAAACTCGAATTTTAAGATAAAGTTTATTTTACTGAAGTATCCAGCAGTGCGATAACAATGTGTAAAAACTTAAACCTTCCCAAAATGTTAGCTCAGTTAATGTTATGTGATAATATCACATATAGGTTAGCACACAACACCTATCAACATTAGGCACTAGATTAATGGAAAGCAACATGTATAAATTACATCTACTTTGATAGAAACCAATATATTAGAGATAAAAACGTCAGTCCTTAGCTAATTTGAAAGCAGGAACGATGCTTATTGTGAAAGCAGTGCATTTGGTGCAGGGTTTAAATTTTAGCACGAAACAATTTTACAAATAGTTTGCTCAAAAATAAAGGTCTTGACCTCAGATTACCAATTTTTCCTTAATATTCGCTGTAGATGTGATGAAACGATTAAAAACTTAAGTTGATTGTTTACTTAACGTATTGTCATATCACGTCGATGTACAGATCGGTTCCCTTCATCATAAATGTTAATTTAACAGCGCCGCGCATAGCGCCGCTATTGAGAGATCTAATAGGCCTACAATGGCGGCGCTCGCCTGGTTGGCGTTACTCTCCCAATACAGGGCTCTAAGCAGCAGTAGACAGGGTTCGTTCAAGCAGCTGCCAGTTGCCAGATTCTTGCAAACTGCGCATGCGCACAGCTGCTGCTGATACTCGTTAACAGCTCTTCCCATGCGCAGTTTGCTGGAACTGCCAGCTGCTTGAACGAACCTTCACTGTAGTCTGCTTTCCTTCTCAAAAAGCTGCAACTGAGCGTTTTTTAATGGATTTATCAAAGCCACGTCACTCTCGGTAGCGTTTCTTACAATTAAATGCCAATCAATGACACAGTGGCTGTAAAGGCTGTCACAAATTGTAAAATCAGACTCAATTGTCCACTGACTATAAAGCTATTCAGTAGCGATGTTTGGTATGGAGTATGGCCGGGTGATTAACGTAGAGTAGTATTTTAAATGCAGTGGTTCGAACCGTGGTATGCGTCAATTTTTTTTTCCTCTCAGTTTCCTGTATGTAACAGATTCTGGGGCCAGAAATGACATTCATATTCTTACTTGTCATAAATATTTATCAATTTTTTTTCGAATATGTCGGGACTTCCGAGGTCGTGGTGAAGCCAGAACCTAACAATAGAACTTAAATAATAATTCATCACTCTTCATAAATACATCCTCTTTATTTCTGAAAATAATGTCGTAATAATGAACTGAAAGGGAACAGCCACTGTGCTGTCTAAATCAGAAATCTGGGCAGTTAATTTCCAGATGCCGTTTTCAATCGATCCAGCAAAACCGTATCTGGCCCTGACATGTACACACGACAGCGAAAAACGGTTTCCGAAATACAGTTTTGGTGTTTCGGAAGTTGGGTCGCATGTAGAAGAAGCAAGTATTACTGGGTGAGTTAGGCATTGTTGTCTGCGGTGTTACTCTGTTGTATATATCCGTAGTTCCTAATGTTTCATTTTCTTGCGATGAGTATACGTAATTGCTGTAGTCAGGGTCAACATTAAACATGTCAATGCGCACGACGATTTCAGTTTCGTTTACAAACTACATTGAAGCGATACTTTATTTCCGCCCCCTCCCCGTTAGAACCATCTAAATTCTACCATATGTATTTATATTAGTGAAAGGGTGTAGAGCAAAACTTGAAAAGCACTGGTTTAAAGACAAGACGTGCGACCGAAATCCCAGTACCAGTTGAGGAGCGCCGGAGCAAAACCCGATAAACCCACTTTTGCTGTATTCGCGTGTTTGAGATACAGGGGGCAGATACGAGTGTAATACATGCTGACACAAAATAATTTTCAACACAACGCATCAAGGTTTATATTGTCAACGGAAAAACGCAACAGTATCAAAATCCGCTGACTCCGGGTAGCACGTATTTGACGCTCGGAAAACAACGCTTAACTCTGCGGTTGCTGAATGAGGTATAATACCAAAATACAGGAGCAGAAAGGACATTGTAGAACATTATAGTCCCTTCAATACATCCACATCTATATACATACTTCGCAATCCATCGTAAGGTGCGTGGCGGAGGGTACACTGTACCACTACTAGGCATATCCTTTCCTATTCCACTCCCAAAGAATGCCTATATGCCTCCGTACGAGCCCTAATTCTCTTATCTTGTCTTTGTGATCACTAAGCGAAATGTAAGTAGGCGGTAGCAAGATCGTACTACACTCAGCTTCAAATTCCGGCTCTCTAAATTTCCTCAATTGAAATTCACGGAAAGAACTTCGTCTTTCCTCCAGAGATCCCCAGTCGAGTTGCCGGAGCATTTCCGTGACACTCGCGCATGGATCGAACCTACCAGTAACAAACCTAGCTGCTCGCCTCTGAACTGCTTCTATGTCTTCCTTTAAACTGATCTGCTGCGGGTCCCAAACACTTGAGCAATAAATGTTCAAATGTTTGTATAGCTTATGGGTCTTAACTACTGGGTCACCAGTCCCTAAACTTACAAACTACTTACGAACTAGCTAACACTAAGGACGGCACAAATATCCATGCCCGAGGGGGTATTTCGAACCCCCGACCGTAGTGGCCTTGCAGACCGTGCCTGGAGCGCCTCAGTCCCCTCGGCCACCGCGGCCAGCACTTGAGTAAGACGTGATCGTACAAACGTTTCATACGCGGTCTCCTTTACAGATGAAGTAAATCTTCCCAAAATTCTCCCAATATACCGAAGTCCACATTACTCACAACTGTCCTTACATGTTCGTTCTATTTTATATCACTCTGCAGTGTTACGTCTAGATATTTGAACGACGCGACAGCTTCAAGAAGCTCACTACTAATGCTCTATTCGAACATTATGGAATTGTTTTTACTACTCATGCGCATCACCTTACATTATTCTACATTGAGAGCTAGCTGCAATTCTTCGCACCAACTAGAAATTTTGTCTAAGTCATCCTGTATGCTATTACAGTCAGTTAAAGACGACACCCTCCCATACACCACAGCATCATCAGCAAACAGCCGCAAATTACAACTTACTCTGTCCATCAGATCATTTATATAGATAGAAAATAATAGCGGTCCCATCACACTTCCCTGGTGCACGCCTGACGATACACACGTCTCTGATGAACACTCACCGTCGAGATCAACGTACTGCGTTATATTACTTAGGAAATCTTCCAGCCAATCACAAATCTGTGAACCTATTCCATATGCTCGTATCTTCGTTAGCACTCTGCAGTGTGGCACCGCGTCGAACGCCTTTTTGAAGTCGAGAAAAACACAATCCGCATGTTGCCCTTAGTCCATGGCTCGCAAGATGTCATGTGAGAAAAGGGCAAGCTGAGTTTCACATGAACTATGTTTCCTAAAGCCGTGCTGATTCATAGAAAGAAGCTTTTCCGTTTCAAGGAAATTTACTATATTCGAACTGAGAATATGCTCCAAAATTCTACATGAAATTGATGTCAACGGTATTTTCCTGTTATTGTGTGGGTCAGTTCTCTTTCCTTTCTTATAAACGGGAGTCACCTGCGCTTTTTCCAATAACTAGGAACTTTGCGCTGAATTAAAGATTCGCGATAAATGCAAGCTAAGTAGGGGGCCAATGCCGCAGAATAGTCTTTGTAAAATCGAACTGGTATTCCATCCGGACCAGCAGACTTTTTGCGTATTTAGCTCTCTCAGCTGCTTCTCTACACCGGAAATACCTATTACTGATGTAATGTGTTATGTAACACCCAGGACATTCAGTGAAAACATATGGAGGTTGCTTTTGTGAGGCGAGTGTCAACAGCCGTAATATATTTCATAAAATGCATTTTTAAAAACCATCGGCTGTTTATTAAAAACCTTATATATCTACCAGTTTCGGTTAATAGACCATCTTCATGGATAAAAAGGTTTTATAGCTGAATGATGCATTTTACCATTTAGTTTTAACACCTTTTTATCCATGAAGATGGTCTATTGTCCGAAACTGGTAGATATATAAGGTTGTTAATAAACAGCCGATGGTTTTTAAAAATGCACTTTATGAAACGTATGGAGGTGTCTAGTTTTGATCCGACCGCTCGGAGTTATCTGACTCTGATCCGACCGCAGGAACACCAAGGGACACACCATTGAGACCACAAGGCAAGTTTTATTGGCAATACAGACGGTTTATAATTACATACTGCTCATCTGCGAGTACTGTTTCTTCATCTGCATCTTCTTCGTTGATTTCATTGCAATTAAGCAGGTTCTTGTACCATAGGAAACGAGCATTCATGGCTCAGTCCATTCCAAATTGCTTGACTAGAAAACCTATCCTTTTTGACAGAAAACACCGTCATAAACAATTCCTTACTTACAGGCCTATTTTTGTGTTACGTTCTTAGCTAATATGTGGTACGTTCCTTCCTTTCTCTTCTCCGTCGTGGTACATGTGCTGCAATTAAACGAGTAAGGAACACGTCCTTTGCCACCTCTGAATGATTCTTCTTGTAAAACCTTTGCCTGTTTAGAAGAAGATATTTGATCGATATTCTTAAACATTGCAACTTTGCTGAACTATGCTTGCAAGTCAATGCAAGATCTAATCCTAGACGATCAACGACACCTACCATACATATACGTTTTCTCGCTCCACAGCTGTTTCCCTTTCTAGTCTTCTGGGTCGCCGCAAGCATATGTTAATATCCTTCACTATGCGTCCTTCATCCATTTTACGCACCAAAATACCATAACCTCAACGTGTTATGTATAGGTTTGACGGAGCCATATTACTCTCTGGATGTCTGCGACTGGTAGCAAATGACGAGTCTCGAAACACTCCAATAGTCACAGTACGATAGTATCGAACAACGCTGCCTACACAAAACCCAATGTATCCAATGCGGTCGGAGCACAACCAGATATCTCCCTTTTGTTGTGTTTAATATCGGGGTAACAGAAAGAGTTATCTGGTAATCGATTGGACACTCTGAATAGTGTTTCCTGTTACCGCATCATGATGTGTTTTTCTTTCACTCACAGATCACGATTTTTTACTTTCTGTATTAACAGTAAATGTGGATTTATCGGTTTTTGTTGCGGCGCTCCTCGGTATACACTCAGAAAATGAGAGGCGTTGCAGCTCTCAGGGACGCTTGCCGGAGGTCGTTTATCATGCCAACTGTATGTGACGAAAAGGAGCGGGAGGAAGTGGGAGTGACTCACCAAGTGCCATCTGGCGCACACAAGGAGGGTGTAACGTGTGCAAGTGACACACGTCAGGGTACCGCATCCAACGACATTATATGTGTTTTGGAGACTTTGAATTTCGAATGCGTAGATATCGCAATAGACTCTCGTGTCGGGTGTATCCCGACACAAACTACACTGGTCAAAACAATTTGGAGGGCAGTTGAGATATCTAGCTTCTGAAGTATTGATGAACTGGAAAGATTCGGCATCTTTCTGTCGGTTCTACAGAATGGAGACAACAATATTGTGGCAACCGAGTTAGGGGTAATGACAGAAATTTTCTCCAGAGGGGTTTGGTGTTGATTTACTCTGCCGAATGAATTACACAAGCAACTGGGTCCAGATAGTGTAGTGAGTAATTAGTGCAATGCAGCAACAACGAGACTTTTCCGGAGCTATGACATGGAGAGCCATAGGAAGGTTAGAGAGACTCAGAGGGAGGTGGCTGCAGCTATTGGAGTGTCCCAAAGTGTAATTTCCAGAACCTCGACAAGATTTCAAACAACAGGAACCGTTAAACGAAGGCAAGGGCAAGGTCGTCCACGGGTAACGTCAGCAACCGATGACCGTTATCTCACTTTAACAGCCCGTCAAGACAGGAGGCTGAATGCAACTCAGCTGCAACGCACCGTACAGGCAGCAACAGGACGCGCAATACCAACACAAACAGTCCGAAATCGCCTTCAGAAATGTGCCCTCTAGGCACGGGGGCCTATGGTATGTGTCCCATTAAAACCACGACACCGTTTAGCCAGCAGAAGCCGGGCGGAGGCATCTCAAGATTTGAGTCGTACCGAATGACGCCCGGTTCTTTTCACAGAAGAGTCAAGATTGTGTGCGAGCAGTAAAATCGTCAAATAAAATGATCAAACATTTGTAAATCTATGGGACTCAACTGTTTTGGCTATTAGATCCCAGGCTTACAAACTACTTAAACTAAGTTAAACTAACCTCAGGACAACACACACACGTACACACACAGACACCCATGTCCGAGAGAGGACTCGAACCTCCAGCGGCCAGCAACCGCGCGCTCCACAGCAAGGCGCCTTAGAGCACTCGATAACTCAAACGCGGCAGACAAGCGTCGTTCCGTATGGAGAGAACGTGGAACAATCGTGCTTATGTGCACGAAACATTACCATATCATGGTGGTGGACGAATGGTGAGGGCAGGAGTCAGTATTGGCGGACGCACATACCTTTAAGTCGCTCAGAATGGGGCTTTTACTCCTCATAGGTATAGAGACGAGATCCTTCGAGCTTTTGTTGTGCTCTACGCTGGCGCCATAGAAGATGGGTTCCTTCTGATGGCTGATAATGCTCGTCACCACATAACTGCGCTGGAGGACAACATGCTTGAAGATGAGGGAATCAAACGAATTGAGTGGCCAGCTTGTTCACCTGACCGAGCATGTCTGGGATGCACTTTCCGGACCTGCTGCAGGTAGACCACCATCTTCCACAATCGTTGCAGAACTGCATATTTAACTCATAAAAAAGTCCGCATTTCTCACAAGAGCTGATTGTTAGCCTCATACTGACCGTCCAAAGTGATCACAATATGTTAGAGGGCAACGAAAGCACTTTTTCACTATTATGGAAGCCCCATGGTGCCTCGCTCTAACTAAACGCCATGTAAATGTTAGGTAATAAGTTGAAACAGAAAATATCGTACTGTGTCACACACAAAATACAATTGTAACCAATATCTAAATAAAATACCTTACCATACGTACACTGTGTGTAATATTTAATCTGATCTCCTAATTGTTTTGAGCAGTGTACTTTTCGGCAATACTCGTGTGACCGTGTGCTCTAATGCACCATGCTACGGAGTGTCTGTCTCCCCATCGGAGGTTCGAGTCCTCCCTCAGGTGTGGGTGAGTGTGTTTGTTGTTGTCTTTAGCATATGCTTGTAAGCCTAGGTACAGATGACCACTGCAATTTGGTCCCATAGCTTTACAACATCTGACGTTATTGTCATAAGGGCCAAACGTAACAGACAGTAGCAATCTGTAAAGCTCCAAGAGGTTTGTGAGTAATAAACACGAGTTGGTATATCTGAGAAGTATTATGCATTTTACAGCTTCAACCAGAAATCAGAAATGTAATTGTGTAAGATATTTTTCTAGCTGTTGGAAGTAGCAGCAATCTGTAGCTTCATTCATGCAGGGGGTCGAGCGGTTGTTGGCGCACCTCTTAGTGGGCGCGCACACAGGTGGTGTTGGAGAGCGGGTTAGTTGTCAGAAGGCCAGACTCCAACCGCCACGGTATGCCCTGCAGGAAGAGGTAGGGGCGGTCCAGGTGTCGCCGTTGGCGTAATGAAAGAAGATGTTCGGTAAAACATTTATTATGAAGTGGTACACATTGCTGCATACTCCAGGCGACCGAGTCGATGGCGTCAGCGGCCTCCTCCGCACTAGATCCGCGTGCGGAGGTAGACGACCACTCTTCCGCGCTGTTTGTTGTGGAACCTACGGAAGTATGGTGGAACGTGTGAATGGGAGATTTTCACGTCTGGACTGGTGGTTCTCGGTCCCCACCCTAATTGCTGTCTTGCATCATCTTTGTACTGGACTGCATTCACGGTTGTCGTGCGGCCGTGATGTGCGCTGACTCCTGGCCTACTGGCAGGTAGTCGTCTTCCCTAGGTACGCTGGAGTTCCGGTGTGAAGGACATGGAAGTCCTCTTCTGCGTCCGTAGTTGGTTGTAGCGAAGGAGTCGAACTCGGAGCAACGCAGGAGTCGACATCTCGCCAGTTGTCAGCTGAGGTAGAAGAGTGCTGGAGTTCTTTAACAGACTTAGAACATGTCAGGAAATCGAGTGCTACGAAGTGTAAGCCATTTATTCATCTGACCGACTGACTATGAACTCGAGTGCTGGAGTATATATAGTGTGTGTGGAAGCGGCTGATATTTCCCCTGCGTGCTCTGCGATGACCACATTGGCCCTGTTAAACGAATGTGATGTAGATGTAGAGATGTGTCGGCGTGTTACATCTTGCCATGTTCATTTAAAAGATTAGCTGGTGGTCACAGAAGGCTCCGGATACGCGTTGTTGCGTGAGACTTAGGCACTGATGTGATGCTGTAAGCTCGTACTGTTCCTTTTAACTTCCGCTGATGCGTGCTATTCAGTCCGGCGCATGTGCGCCCGTTCCTGTCAGCTTGTCCCAGAAAGTAGCTTCTGTTCGCCTTCCCCATTCTGTCGAAACACCGCAATATTTCTACAACAACGAAGACTTGGAAAAATTTACCGCTATACTTCTGATACAGTGCTGGTGTGCACCATTCTGAACAATACCAATTCTACTTACAGGCTGAAATTTGTGAGAGCTCTGGTTAAACATACGGAATACAAACGAAAGAAATGAATCTTTTCACTACGGCAACACATGACCTAGAATAACTGGGTATAAAAAATATAAGGTTTTGTTTTCCTTGATGACGACATCCTCCTGAGTAATCCCAACCGGAGATCCGAATGGGGGACTTTTTTTTACCTCCGAAATATTTTAACCGAGAGGTTACCACCGTCAGCAGAGTTGCATGTCCTCGGGAAAAGTAACGGCTGTAGTTTCCCCTTGCTTTCAGCCGTTCGCAGTAGCTGTGTGGCAAAGCCACATTAGCTGATGTTACAAGACCAGCTCAGTCAATCATCCAGACTGTTGCCCCTGTAACTACTGAAAAGGCTGCTGCCCCTCTTCAGGAACCACACGTTTGTCTGTCCTCACCACAAATAACCGTCCGTTGTGGTTGCACCTACGGTACGGCTATCTGCATCGTTAAGGCTCACCAGCCACCCCTTTTCAACAATGTCTGTGGTTCATGAGGGTGGCAAAAGCGTGTAATACGTATTGTTTGTGAGCTCATGGACATCCTATACAAGCATCTTCAAAGACCTGGGAGTACTAACTACTATATATTTATTCCACAATGAAATGTGTCATAAATAATATTTCATTTTCCAACAAACAGTTTATTTCATACAACAATATTAGGAATAAAAACCGATCGGTGCAATGGCTTGAAAGCATTTACATTAGTTCAGAAAGGGGCCAACTATCAGAAACACACATTTTCAATAATTTACCAGCAATCATAAAAAAATTCAACAACAAGTAAAGGTCAGTATAAGAAGAGCGTGAAAGATTTACTAGTAGCTTAATCCATCTACTCTAGTGAAGAATTTTTAAGTAGAACCAACTGAGATATGTATTCATACTACCAGTACTGGAGGGATGAGTGTGGAGTAAAAGTCGCCTGAGACCAAGAGACGAATACAGTAAGCAGGTTCAAATAGATGCGGTTTGTCGTTCTTATGAGGAGATGAAGAGGCTTGCTCATGATAGAATGGCGTGGAGAGCTGCATCAAACACTCTGGGGATTGAAGGTCACAACACTCACATTAGATTATGGAGTTAGTTGACCATGGGGTGATTGTGAAATCACTGAAAAAACTGCTTTTGAGCTACTATAAATTAGTGTTGCAGTTCTTGTCTATGGTTGCTAGTAAATGATACATCATATTATCTTAAAAATCAGAGTTAAAATAGTTCTGGATCCATATAGGATAAAACATTCTAGCTGTAAGATGAACAACTTGTTCCACAGCCGAGATCACAGGTGGGAAAATGCGGTAAGGCGGGCGTGGACGCCTAGTTCAAATGATCAAATATTCAAATGTTTGCAAAGCTATGGGACCGAACTTCAGTGGTCATCAGGCTCTAGACTTACAAACTACTTAAACTAACTTACGCTAACGACAACACACACACACACACACACACACACACACACACACACACACACACACACACACGTGCCCGAGAGGACTCGAACCAACGACATTGACTAGCCGTGTAGACCGCATTAAGGAACCTTAGCACGCACTGCCATTCCCGTGCGGCGTATGAGATCAATAAACATTTTTCTTGCGCCATACTCATATCTTTAATAAATCGTTTTGCGTTTGGTTTTGATCCTCTAGGGCAGTGTTTTTCAACGTATTCAAATTTGCCACCCCCTTCCAAGTAAAATTTTTCTGACAATTCCCCCCACCCCCTCCTCACGAATCGTAACAAAACTATTTTATTTCAAAGAAAACAAATTTAATCTTCCTTGCTGTGCTACAGCTTTCTTTTAAATTGTTGGACGAAGTTTTTTATATATTTTTCGGAACGGAACAAATTATCCTATATTTACATTTTTCCAACCGCAAAATAATTTTTGCTTAACGACTGTTTGGCATTTTAGGCAGTCCTCAGAAGCAAATTATGCGCTTTATAATTGTCACGCTGTACAGACAATTTCTAAAGAAGTAGATTTTTTCCCGAATTTTCCAGAATTATATATTGTATGTTATTTTACCTTTCAATTGGTTGTTGTAAAGTTTTCTGGCTTTGTGCTTATTCATCATAAACACACTGTATTATAAAAAAATCTATGATATATTGAATCCTTAATTAATGTTGCACAATGAACTCTGTAAGTTTAACATTCAATAAATTTCACTCAACCATACGATTTTCTATTACTTTATTTTACTTATCGTATGGCTTTACAACTGCAAGTGCGGTATTGACATCATAAATTTCGTTTCGTTTCGTTTGTTAAGCTTATGGGACTTAACTACGGGGTCATCAGCCCCTAAACTTACAAACTACTTATCAACTACCTTATACTAAGGACGTCACAAATATCCATGCCCGAGGGGGGCTTCGAACCCCCGACCGCAGTGGCCGTGCAGACCGTGACTGGAGCGCCTCAGTCCCCTCGGCCACCGCGGCCGGCCATCATAAATTTACATAACATCAGATATAAATAGAAATACACGTATACATATGAATAATAATATGAACAAAACAAACATCAGTGATTATTACATGTGGGCAAAGCTGAAATAGAATGAAAGCTACAATTCACTGAAAAGTTATGTCCAAACGCGACAGCCACGCAATAGCAGCAGGGCTGGCCTCCATAAAGTGTCTCCAGTCACCACAGAATCTTGCACTATATGTTGTGATGTTTGTTCGTCACTTTCACAGTCACACGTTGGGTTATCATTGGCACCCCACTTGTACAGCATGGATTTAGTTCTTGCGTGTCCATTTCTCACACGATTAAGCTGACATCAGATTCTGGGAGTTGCTGGCTGGGGTGCTCTTTGTTGTGTTGGTTAATGTCACTATTGTTCCACTCAGTTTTCCAGGATTCCCCTGGTTATTTTATGGCGTAAGTACTTCCTTCCGTGTCGGCGACCCCCAAGCAGGAGTTCCTCCTCGAGTTCGCGACCCACAGGTTCAGAAACACTGCTCTAGAGGATAAACGATAACATCAGCCAAAGAGAGCTGCTCAGATTGTCTTCAGAATCGTTTGTGAGGACAGAAACAGTAGTAGTTATTTAACACGTCAGGTGAGATATCACTTCTGTTTAATAGGCGTATCCGATCGCATAACCGAGGCGGTATTCCGTAAGACGCAGTTTGATTAGAAGTTGCTTTTAAGGTACGCTGTCAAAACCCTTTCGGAAATCTGAACTATGGAATCTGTCAATCGGACTGATCACTAGGTCTGACTTTTTTCCCAAGAAAAATACTCCCAGATTCCTCGTTGACTGTGAGTCAACATATCGTTCGCTTCAGTGCAATTCATGTTGTTCTGACAAGTATTGTTCAAAAATCCTGCTGCAAATTGACATCAATGATGTGGGCCTGCAGTTTTTCGCGTTTACATAATTGTGCTTTTTCAATACCGATGCAACTTTTTAGTCTTTAGGTAAGTATCTTTCGCTGAGGGAGCGGTTGTTTATGATATCTACGGACCGTGCTATTCTATTGCAACAGCACACTCTGAAACGAACCTAATTGGTATTCAATCTGGAGGGTAAAACGAATTTGTTAAGTGATTTAAGGTGCTTTACTACTAAGAAGGATTATGGAGTATTTAAGACGTCTTTTTTGTGAAGGGATTTCGGAAAACTGTTTTTAGCAACTCTACTTTAGCAGTTCTTCATCGGTAACACGACCATTGGTATCACGAGTGGAGATATTGACTGTGTTTTTCCACTAGTATATTTTGCACCTGATCATAATTTCTTTGTATTCCCCGTGCCATTATTTTTTTTATTGTTCTCTCTCTTAGACTGCATGTTATCAAATTTAATTGTTCAAAGATTTGTAAACTTAAGGGACCAAACTGCTGACGTCATCGGCTCCCAGAAATTACTAACATCTTAAACTAACTTACGCTAAGGAAAACACGTACATTCATGCCCGAGGGAGGACTCGAACCTCCAACGGGGGGGGGCCGCGCAACCTGTAAATGGTGCTTTAGACTGCACGGACATTCCCGCGTGGCAGTGCGTCTTTTCCTACAGTTTATGGAGTAAGAACCAAGGACGTAATGTTGCATAATACATGTAACAGAAGAATGGAAGATGGAGCACGGCTATTACGATTGTCGTTTCATATGTGGATCATGAGTGATTTTTAGTGATATGCACTGCACACGTTGTTGTTCCAGATATTGCTGGAGAAATACTTTGGTGCTCGGTTCGCAAAGCAGCAGGCGGTTGTGTTGGTGCCAACTGACAGGTGAGAGGATTAACAGCAGCTGCTGTGTTCTGCTCCTGCTGTCTGTAATAGCGAACGTCTACTAAGCCCACTCTCGAAATACAGAGGTGCGATTCGTCCGAATGCGTAGCCTGGTAGAGGATACGAGTCCATCACTGCCTGTGAATTTATGATGGTTTTATAATCATCGTGCAGGAGGACTGCGCCGTGTGGAGGTTTTATTACCACTTCTGCCTCGACGAAACTGGCTCTATCGACGCTATAGCCTGTAACCTGACGAGTTCTGCTTTTACAGCGACTTTTAAGGCAAAGGAAATGGGGAAAGCTCGGAAGAATTTTGGACCTGCAGACGGCTTCATGGTGATTCGAGCACTAAAGCAGTCTCCATAACCTGATTTATGAACGTTGAAACCTGACTATAAAAGCCATGTGATGTTTGTAAAACTATATCGTGCGATTTTAGAGTGACAACGTCCAGAATGCAGAACCTATTAGCAATCCAGAGTTATCCACTAACTCTCCAACGGGCTGAACACTGCTCTGCAACTTCCTGGCATACTCAGCGCTAGACAGGGTCCCGAACACCCAACATCTTTCCATTTCGGACAACGTATTTATCACTCGGGATCCCCTCCTGCAATATTAAGTTTTTCCACGCATTTGTATCCCCCCTCCCCCTCCCCACCCACACACATACTTTTTGCATAAAGTCAAATTAGTCGAGCACTCAAGCAACGTTAGACTGTTGACTACTGGGAGATGAAGCAGCAGTTGGCACCCAAATAAGGAAGAGGACTCTGCGAATTTATCCATTTCATGCATTTGTCACAGCTAAGGTTAAGGCAAGGGTGACTATACGCTGCAAGAACCTGCGTATTGTGCTAAGTGCTGATCTGAATTAGAAATTTGGCTCAATGTTCTCTAAGAGTCTGCTTTCATGCCACAGCAACGACCTTAATTACATGTATTATCTTTCATCTGTGATAAGTTAAAAACACTCTATGCATAGGCTGTAGTTTGCGTAAGGTAAAGCAGTCAACAATCCGAAGATTGGTTTGAACACCACAGTGCTTTACTAGGCATGGTCCTGTTTGGAGGTGGTATGCCGTTGCCTTCCTCCGACCTTCGAACTGACTTACCCAGCCGGTTATAGGGGGACCTACAGTTTAACGTGGGTTCCGAACCACGGTGCTACTCGGTGTTTTTCACATGAGCAATAGTGCCAGAGGTGAAAGAAGTGGAAAGTGACAGATAAAAATCCTAGGACCTGGCGGGGATCGAACCCACGACCTTTGGATTTGTAGTCTGGCAGTCTACCACTGTGCAACCGAGGCGCACTAACAAATAAAAAATATAACATAAATAACTGGTTCATTAATAAAAAGGGTCAGAGATTTAGTTAAATAAGTATTATTCAATTTAATTGGTTACTTATCGGAAGTGGTCAGATGAATCATCAATCTTAAATAGAATAAAATGGTTAAACAGTTCCATTGTCTGCGATAAGAAATTATTGGTAATATTTTCTCCCAACTAATCAATCATAACTTTAAGGAGCACAGAAACTATGTATATTTCGCATGCAATTAACATGAAATTGTCAACAGTTCAAAATAGTTTAAGATTCCCGAACACCATTCCTACACTCGTAAGTTCTTGTGTAAAAACATAAACATATTAGCTGCACTGGTTACACTTGTTCTCGCCAACTTTACAATCCACAGAAGCGATCGTTCGCTGTGCAAATCTTAAGGCTCAGCCCGATCGAATCAAACAATTTACACATGTTGCTCGGTGCAATCACCTTTTCTATGGAACCTTTTTTACTGTTTTACCAAGATCGCTTGTTTCTTTATCACAATGACAGGTTTCACCAATCTCGCAGTCATCATGATATCTGTGGAACTATGGTGTAGCTAATCATAATCTATAGCTCTTGTCAAATACACAAAATTACATAGTCGCATAGTAAAAACCAAACATGGCCCCCATAACATAAACGGCCGTTTATATTATAGAGGCCATGTTTGGTTTTTATTATGTGACTATTAGCCACAGTTGTACGACTGGATTCGTGATTTCCTGTCAGAGAGGTCACAGTACGTTGTGGTTGACGGAAAGTCATCGAGTAACACAGAAGTGATTTCTGGTGTTCCCCAGGGATGTGATATAGGGCCCCAATCGTTCCTTGTTTTAATAAACGATTTACGAGACAATCTGAGTAGCTCCCTTAGACTGTTCGCGGATGATGCTGTTACTTATCCGTTAGTAAGTATTTACACACGTCATTTCGTCAAAGATAAATCTATGTAATTGACGTATACACACAAACGTTTTTTGTAGTTTCCGTCAATGATATGAAAGAAGTGGTCCGTAAGATTAAAATAAATTCGGCGTAGTTGCGAAATGCAGTTTACACGATTCTTTAAGTTAAATCCAATTCCTATACTGACTATACACACTTCCAACTGTAGTTCTGTAACGACTGCTTTCGTTATTATTCGTATCAGTCAGTAACAGTTACGCGGCACTTATAAATAATATTTAACCTTATAAAGTTCAATAATCAAGTATGTAAACGCGTATCATATAAATTTCAGTCATATGTTGGGCGGCTAAAACACGAGAATGTACTTAACAATGAGGAGATTTCGCTTTTATACGGCCACATGGAACAATACCTAAGATCGTATTAGCCCTTCATGAGGGTACTCCTGTAATCCCTTTGACCTCCTATTAATTTAATATTCATAATAATTTGAATTCTAAATTACCCGTTACGAAAGTTAACTACTGATCCCAAGATAATTAAAAATATTAACTAAAATACAAACTGAGGGGTTATAAGTCAATACGTTAGGACTGCACAAAGATCCTATTGTTGTTCAGGATGTTGCCGGTAATATAAATTTAATGACAATACAAATGACACTGCTGTAGATAATATATACCCTTCTACACTGTGATGGACATTTGTAGTACCATTTTTCTTTTACGCAATAACGAAGAAGGAAAATTTTGGTTTAATGTCCTGTCAACAGCCTGGTAATTTGACACGGGAAAAGGATGGAGGGAAGGATGATTACAGTTCAACTCTTCCTCGAGAGCTTGGTCAATGAAGGGCAATTTACGCAATAGGTGAGCGAGAAGGAAGCTATTTGTATCCTTATATATACAGGTTGAATCACGTGAGTCTAGCACTCCTTTTCTCTCATGAAGAGTTTCATGTACTGAAACGACATTTTCAGCAAATTATGGTGCGCTAAGGGGCACATACTATGGTATGTGTTAAAGGGTTGCAGCGCTTGTATCGATTGAGATAATGAAGCAAGTATTTCAAATGGAACTGTATAAACTACATTCAGCAATTTTAGGAAAAAAAAAGATACAATATATAGCGCTTGTTAATATTGACGTTGAAAATTTACACAAAATTAATCGAGAAAATGTACTAAAATTTGAAACTAATGCTGTCGGAGTAGGCTATAAGCGTCTAAACGGCACCAAGAAAATCTGTCACGCCGGCCGCGGTGGCCGAGGGGACTGAGGCGCTCCAGTCACGGTCTGCACGGCCACTACGGTCGGGGGTTCGAATCCCCCCTCGGGCATGGATATTTGTGCCGTCCTTAGGATAAGCTAGTTTATAAGTAGTTTGTAAGTTTAGGGACTGATAACCCCGTAGTTAAGTTCCATAAGCTTAACAAAAATCTGTCACGGAACGCTGCATAGTTACAATATAGCAGGATAGACGTACGTATTCATACTAATCAATCACATCAATATGTTCGAAAACGTCGTGTGGGAAATGCGGTTCTTCAGGAGATCATATTTCATGTTATATTGATAACAGATATAAGGGATGACTTGTTTCAGAAGAATGCACATACTATAGCTGTCCTACAATTGTTGTTGTGGTCTTCAGTCCGCAGCCTGGTTTGATGCAGCTCTCCACTCTACCGTGTCCTGTGCAAGCCTCTTAATGTGACAAGAAGAACGGCAACCGTAATCCTTTTGAATCTGCTTACTGTATTCCTCCCTCCGTTTTCCTCTAAGATTTTTACCCCACACACTTCCTTCCTAATTACGCTATTCCTTTATGTCTAAGAATGTGTTCCATAAACCTAACACTGCTCTTAGGATATGTCAGAAACTTCTTGTCTTCCCAGTTCTGTTGAGCAGCTCCTCATTAGTTACGTGATCTAACCATCTAATTTTCTGAATTCGTCTAGAGCTTATATCATCTTTTGCTGTGAACTCCTTTATCGTCCACGTTCCACTCCCATACAATTCTACACTCGAGACAAATGCTTTCAGAAACAACTTGCTAACGTTTAAATTAATATTGGATGTCAATAAATTTTTCTTCTTCAGAAACGCTTCTTTCCCCATAGCCATTCTGCATTTTATATCTTCTTTACTTCGGCCATCAGAAGTTATCTTGCTACCCAAATAACAAAACTCATCTACTACTTTTATTGTCTCATCACCTAGTGTAATCCTTTCAGAATCGACTAATTTTCTGACACTACATACTATTACCCTTGTTTTACTGTTGTTAATGTTCATCTAATACCCTCCTTTCAAGACAGTGCCCATTCCGCTCAACTGCTCTTCCAGGTCCTTTGCTGTCTCTGAATGGAGTACTATCACATCGGCAAACCGATTTTTTTTTATTTCATCTCCCTGATGTTTACTGCCATCTCCAAATTTCTCCTTGCATTTCTTCCCATCCTTCGATGTACAGATTGAACAACATTGGGAAACCCTGTCTTACTCCCTTTCGAACATCTACGTAACTTTCTTTGCCTTCGACTATAATAACTGCTGTCTGGTGTTGGCGCAAGTTGAATGTAACTGTACCCCTGTTACCTTCAGAATTTGAAAGGGTGTATTGCAGTCAACATTCTCCAGATCTACAAATCCTTAAAACATAGGTTTCCCTTCCTTAACTTAACTTCTAAGGCGTGGTGTATTTCCTTCCGTATTCCTCTTCTCCTAAATCAAAACTGATCCTAAAGTACAAGCTCAAAATTTAAACATTACTCACTTCCTGCATCCTAGTCAAATAGAACAAATCGGTTTGGTTTTGTAATTTACGAGTGGTCTGGGTGGGCTTTACACGGCTTTTAAAAGAATGGATGCTTCTTGAGAAAACCACGAAGAACGTAGATTTTTTGTAACAATACTGCAGATACGGATTGTGGAGACGGCCAGTTCGGTGCATTCTAATCACTGCAAAGATTTGAAATTTTTACTATATGCTCTGAATACGATATTCTCAAACTGTTTTTTAAATTTTTTCGGTATCTTCATGCGTTACGGAGATCTCTATGTTCAAATTTACCGTACTTACGCACAAAATTTACAAAATCTGATTTTTAGCTGTTTTGGCACAGTCAGCTGAAAATATTCAAAATCTAGCAATAGCAAATTACCTGTATATGCCTTAGTCATTTATATACAAATACTATTTTCTTATTTTCAAAAAAACTTATATCCATCACCAGAAAAACAATTATATGTAGGTACCACAAGTACAGATTATGCTGGGAGATGACTTTCTAGCCACTATGAAACGTACCATCCGATTTTGAGATAGCTACTCGACAAAAAAAATCTGTTTGTTGCATATTGTAGAATTTTATATCATTTATCGAGTAAGGTTTGATTTCACTTTAGTTATTCGTCACAGTTATTATGCAGCATCAAATTCGGTAAAATATTCTAACTTATTTTAACGACTTTGCAGAGATGAAAACACAATGCATAGACTTCGTTCGGTTGCTTTTAGCTCGTATACAGGGTGAATCACCTAACACTTGCACCGCAAATATTGCGGAAACGGAAAGTGCGATTGATGTGCGGTTTTCACAGAGTGGATTGATAGTCAAGGACTCGTATTGTTAGCCAATAAACAGATTGTATAAATTCCTAGAAAGTGTATATTTTATGCAAACATACAATTTTTCAAATGGAACAGTGGTTGTTTCTATCGTGCACTGGAATTTTTGACACCAGCTGTGTACAAAGAGTTTCGAATGACACTTTTTATCACGTTTAGTTTGGCAGCTACAAGCATTCAAAGTTTTGGGGGCGTATGCTACGATAGCGTAGCTGACTGGCTGGTGGTCATGAGACAGTGGGCCGTGCCCCAGGGGCTAGCCACTCGGCCAGTCAGCTACGCTATCGCAGCCTCCGCCTCCGAAACTTTGAATGATTCTAGCTGTCAAACTAAACGTGATAAAAATGTCATTCAAAATTCTTTGTACACAGCTGGTGTCAAAATTTCCAGTGCATAAAAAAACAACCATTGTTCTATTCAAAAAAACTGTATGTCTGCATAAAAATACACATTCTATATAATATTACAATCTGTTTGTTGGCTAAAAATACGAGCCCCTGACTACCAATCCATTCTGTGAAAAACGCACTTTGCGTTTCCGCAATATTCGCGGTGCAAGTGTTAGGTGATCCACCCTGTATATCAGGGAATGAAATTCCGAGGAGACATAAAATATGTATTTAAAACTGAGAGCACAACAGTATATCGATGCGTTTTCCAGATACTGTTTTATCTGCAACGGCTGAACCTACACGGTGGGCTCACTTTTGTCTTAGTGGTCATGGTGGTCATTACGAAATATTTCTCGTTTCAGTCTGAGGATATTCTGGCAAAAAATTTGATTTTGGATATATTCTATCGATAAACAATAGTTTAGTTATTTGACATCTCCCTTTTATAAATGTGTAGAATCGTATAAAGAAATAGCGAAATGTTTACTGAACTATCAGTACAGAATTTGCCTTATATAAGCAGCAGATGCAACAAGGAAACGATTGGGACCAGCTAAGAAATGCTCCTGTAAGAGCGAGAAACAAAGTTCCTGTTTAAAAGACACTGACAGGAAGGCGGAACCGACTGCCCCATTCATCATTCCGCACTTCTCAGCAAATACTCCGGAATGCGAACACATTTGTGCTTTTTTTGTGCCGAAAATGAGTAGAAAAAGTGTGCGGAAGAGTGCACACAGTATATACAGTTCCATGCAGCAAATGACATGACATCATTAATAATTATAGATTTTGAACAGAAATCTGTAGCTGTTGTTGTTATGGTCTTCAGTCCGGAGACTGGTTTGATGCAGCTCTCCACCCTACTCTATCCTGAGCAAGCCTTTTCATTTCCTCATAAGAACGGCAACCCACATCCACTTGAATCTGCTTACTATACGCGTCTCTTGGTCTCCCTCTGCGATTTTTACCCCACAAACTTCCCTCCAATGCTAAATTTACGATTCCCCGATGTCTAAGAATGTGTCCTACCAAGCGATCCCTTCTTTTAGTCAGGGTATGCCAAAAATTCCTTTTCTCACCAATTCTGTTCAGTACCTCTTCATTAGTTATGCGATCTACCCACCTAATCTTCAGCATTCTTCTGTAGCACCACATTTCAAAAGCCTCTATTCTCTTCCTGTCCGCACTGCTTATCGTCCATGTTTCACTCCCGTACAAGGCAACACTCCACACAAATGCCTTCAGAAAAGACTTCCTTACACTTAAATTAATATTCGATGTTAGCAAATTTCTCTTTTTCAAAAATGCTTTTCTTCCCATTGCCATTCTGCATTTTATATCCTCTGTACTGCGACCATCGCATGTTATTTTACTACCCAAGTAACAAAACTCATCTACCGCCTTCATTGTTTCGTTACCTAATCTAATTCCTTCAGCATCGCCTGATTTTCTAAGACCGCATTCCATTATTTTTGTTTTGCTCTTGTTAATGTTCATTTTATACGCTCTCTTCAACACGCTGTCCATTCCGTTCAACTGCTCTTCCAGGTCCTTTGCTGTCTCTGACAGAATTACAATGTCATCAGCAAAACGCAATGTTTTTATTTCTTCCCCCTGAACTTTAATCCCTATTCCAAATTTTTCCTTGCTTTCCTTCACCGCCTGCTCGATGTACAAATTGAATAACATTGGAGAAAGGCTACAACCCTGTCTTACTCCCTTCCCAACTGATGCTTCCCTTTTATGCCCTTCGAGTCTAATAACTGCGGTCTGGCTTTTGTACAAGTTGTAAATAACTCTCCTTTCCCTGTATTTTACCCCTGCTGACTTCAGAATTTGAAAGAGTGTATTCCAGTCAACATTGTCAAATGCTTTCTCCAAATCTACAAAAGCTAAAAATGTAGGTTTGCCTTTTCTTAATCTATCTTCTAAGATAAGACGTAAAGTGAGTATTGCCTCCCGAGTTCCTACATTTCTCCTGAACCCAAACTGATCTTCCCCGAGGTCGGCTTCTACCAGTTTTTCCATCCTTCTGTATATAATTCGTGTTAATATTTTGCAACCATGACTTATTAAACTGATGGTTCTGTAGTTTTCACACCTGTCTGCGCCTGATTTCTTTGGAATGGGGATTATTACATTTTTCTTAAAGTCTGAGGGCATTTCGCCTGTCTCATAAATCCTACACACCAGTTCAAATAGTCTTGTCATGGCTGGCTCTCCCAGAGACTTTAGTAGCTCTGAGGGTATGTCATCTACTCCTGGGGCCTTGTTCCGACCTAGGTCTTTCAAGGCTCTGTCAAATTCATCTCTCAGTATAGTATCTCCTATTTCATCTTGATCGACTTCCTCTTCCGTTCCTACAACATCGTTTCTAAGTTCATTTCCTTTGTAGAGCTGCTCTATGTACTCTTTCCACCTTTCAGCTTTCCCTTCTTTGCTGAGAACTGGTTTCCCATCTGAGTTCTTGATATTCGTAGAGCTGTTTTTCTTATCTCCAAATGTTTCTTTTATTTTCCTGTAGGCGGTATCTACTTTTCCCCTTGCTATACATTCTTCTACAGATTTACATTTGGCTTCTAGCCACTCCTGCTTAGCCATTTTGCACTTCCTGTCAATCTCATTTTTTAGTCGTCTGTACTCCATTTTGCCTGTTTCATTTACTGCATTTTTATATTTTCTCCTTTCATCAATTAACTGTAGTATTTCCTGTGATATCCATGGATTTTTTGTAGGTCTTGCCTTTCTACCTATTTTGTCCTCCGCTGCCTTCATTATTTCATCTCTCAATGCTACCCATTCCTCTTCTACTGTTTTATTTCCCCCTGTTTCTGTCAATTGTTGCCTAAATCTCCCTCTGAAATTCTCCAGAACTTCACTTTCCTTCAATCTATCTAAGTCCCATCTCCTTATTTTCCTACCTTTCTGCAGTTTTTTCAGCTTCAGCCTACAGCTCATGACTAACAAGTTATGGTCAGAGTCTATATCTGCCCCTGGGTATGTCCTGCAGTTTATAACCTGGTTCCGGTACCTATGTCGTACCATTATAAAATCTATCTGATACCTTCCGGTGTCTCCTGGTCTCTTCCACGTATACAACCTTCTTTTGTGATTCTTAAATCACGTGTTTGTTACGATTAAATCATGTTCCGTGCAAAATTCTACCAGGCGACTTCCTCTTTCATTCCTCCTGCCCAGTCCATATTCACCTACTATTTTTCCTTCTCTTCCTTTTCCTACTACCGAATTCCAGTCTCCCATCACAATTAAGTTTTCCTCTCCCTTAACTGTCTGAATAATTTCCTTTAGCTCCTCATATATTTCTTCGATCTCCTCATCATCGGCAGAGCTAGTTGGCATATAAACCTGTACCACTGTTGTCGGTGTTGGCTTCGTATCTATCTTGACAATGATAATGCGATCACTGTGCTGCTCATAGTAGTTTACCCGCATTCCTATTTTCTTATTCATTATCAGTCCTACTCCTGTGATACCCCCAACTGATTTTGTATTTATAATCCTGTACTCACCTGACCAGAAATCCTGTTCATCCTGCCACCGAACTTCACTAATCCCCACTATATCTAACTTCAACCTATCCATTTCCCTTTTTAAATTTTCTAATTTTCCTACTCGATTAAGGGATCTAACATTCCACGCTCCGACCCGTAGAATGCCAGTATTGTCTTTCCTGATGATCACATCCTCCTGGGTAGTCCCCGCCCGGAGATCCGAATGGGGGACTATTTTACCTCCGGAATATTTTACCCGAGAGGATGCCATCATCATATGTTCATACAGTAGAGCTGCATGTCCTCGGGAAAAGTAACGGCTGTAGTTTCCCCTTGCTTTCAGCCGTTCGCAGTAGCTGTGTGGCAAAGCCACATTAGCTGATGTTACAAGGCCAGCTCAGTCAATCATCCAGACTGTTGCCCCTGTAACTACTGAAAAGGCTGCTGCCCCTCTTCAGGAACCACACGTTTGTCTGGCCTCTCCACAGATACCCCTCCGCTGTGGTTGCACCTACGGTACGGCTATCTGCATCGTTGAGGCACGCAAGCCACCCCACCTCGGCAATGTCTGTGGTTCATGGGGGTGGAATCTGTAGCTAAGGTAAAATATTCAAAATTTTTTAGGTGTTTGCATTGATGAGGGATTGAATTGGAAGAAATACATTGAAGATCTGCTGAAACGTTTGAGTTCAGCTACTTATGCTATCAGGGTCATTGCAGAAAATAATCATTTCAATAAATTAAATGACTATGCCTTCTTTCATTCACTGCTTTAATATAGGATCATATTCTGGAGTAATTCAACACTGAGTGAAAAGTATTCATTGCACAAAAGCATGTAATTATAATAATTTCTGGAGCCCACCCAAGATCATCTTACAGACAGTTATTTAAGGATCTAGCGATCTTCACTTTAGATTCACCTTTATAATATATACTGACTTATGAAATTTATTATTAACCGATCCAATTCGAAAGTAATAGCAGTGTGCATAGATACATCACTAGGAGAAATGGTGATCTTCTCTATTCAATGTTAAATCTAACTTAGGCACAGAAAGGGGTGAACTATACTGCCAGAAGTCTTCGGTCACTTACCGCGTAGCATTAAAGTCTGACAAATAGCCAACTAGTATTAAAAAAAATTAAAAGAATTTCTGAATGGTAACTCCTTCTACACTGTAGATGAATTTTAAAATAAAACCTAGGAATTTCGCTAAAATATACATAAAAACAAAAAATAAAAAAATTAAAATATTGGGTGTCATGTATAGACACCATTTATTAAACTGACAGGTTGCACATCTTTGAGAAATGTCGTATTTATGATCTATGGAACAAGTTCAAATGTTCAAATGTTTGTAAAGCTTATTGGACTTAACTACGGGGTCATAAGTCCCTAAACTTACAAACTACTTACGAACTAGGACGGCACAAATATCCATGCCCGAGGGGGGATTCGAACCCCCGACCGTAGTGGCCGTGCTGACCGTGACTGGAGCGCCTCAGTCACCTCGGCCACCGCGGCCGGCATGGAACAAGTATTAATCTTATCTAATATAAGCGAGGAGAAAAAAAAAAAAAAGAGAGACAGCAGACTGTCACAATAGCAGACACATTGTCAGTAAAAAGGTTAAATTTATCGAGATAGGGAGCAGAGCGGAAGGGGAAAAGAGAGATGAGTGGAGACCGTACATAATGCTGAACGTCTTGATTTCTCAGACTTGCCAACTTTAACGACAAAACTTTTGTCTACCTCGCCCTTTTTCCTTCACTGGTCTAGGGATTACAAGCCAGAACAAAACACCCACAAGGACATTAGTGACTGAAGAGACAGAGAAATATAGATACTTGTCTATGTGAGTGAAAGAGAATGTGCTAAAGACAATGGAGAGGATTAAGGCAGCTGGTTTTCTACTTTTCTGTCAGAAGCCTTGAAAGAGGAACATATCCGCTTCTCTGTGCTCAGATATGTGTATTTTTCATCTGGTTTCTATGAAGCTACGGGTAATGAAATGGGGCTTAGGAAAACTTTTCAAATGGGCGTACTTTCAAGGCTTTCGAGGAAACAGCTACAGTTTAGCCAAGTAGAGTTCCATTTAAACCTTCACCGTTAATGCTTTCTAGTCAAGGCGGAAACAGAAACGTCGATCGTTCATACTTCATACTGATAAATGGTCCGATTCACGGAATAAAACAAACTACTGTATTACCTTTGTTAGAAGGAAAAAAGCTGTCGTCCCTTTGCCGAGAGACGCCTGGATTCTTCTGAAAGAAAACACTTCATTTCATAGAGCCTCGACGCTTTTGGCACGTTTACACGTCAGTACTCGACTCCAACCTTAATGCTTTAGACTTTTAGTGTATTTCTCAAATTTTTCGCGAAATATTTCATCGTCAATGTTAACAAGCGCTATATCACTGTAATTGTGTTTCCAAATTTATTGAATGTAGCTGTAAAAAGTATACAGATCCATTAAAAAAAGTGATTCATTATTTCCATAGATACAAGAGTTAAGACTTTTTGTTACATACTTAAATGTGTGCCCCATTTGCCAGATGCTTGGAATCATTCACGAAATAAAACGAGCGTCAGTTTTAAGTGACTAATCCTGTATATTGTAACGCAAAAGCGTATGTTTTGGTTACTAACAACGGTCACCTTTGACCTCGAAAGGTCAGAACCGCACAAAACCATTCTTGGAATAATAGACAATCATAAACAGGTCAGTGGTGTGCATCATTTCGATGTAAAACGTTGCATTGTACCTCAAGAAACTATTAGAGAGAAACAAAATAACAAGATATCAATACCATAGGAACGAAATTATATCTAATTTAATGGTGACAATGTAGCATTACACATTCAATCAACACCGCAAAAACCTTCCAGCTTCAAGTACTTATAATAGCGAAAAACACACACGTACCACACACCTGAAAGTACTTATACAGGGTGTCCAGAAAAGGACTCCCTGATTTCAAACATAATATCTCGAAAACAAAGATCGATAGAGGAATGCAGTAAACGGTATGTTTATTGTGAAAGCTGTAAAAAGTTTATACAGTAGTATGAAATAATAGTTACAAAAGCTGATAACAGATGGCGCTGTAATCGCCATACGTAATGCCTAGTATAAATAGTGATCCGAAGCCCAGAGCGACCAGTTCCACTATTCAAACGTGAAAGGACGTTTGCGTACCGAAGAAAGATATTAAAACCGTGTACTCCATTGAACAACGTGTTTTTCTGGTGCTAGAGTACCACAGGTTAGAAGAGAGTCCTACGGCAACAAGGCGAAGTTTTCAAGCATGATTTAATGTTCCAAAAGGACCGGATGCGAAAGCCATTCGTACGCTCTTCGCAAAATTTCAACGAACAGGCAGCGTAACTGATGATCTTGTGGGGCATGTTGGCCGCAAGGAAACCGCAGTTACGCCTGAAAATTTCGCCACAGTTTCTGGAATTATTCATCGAAATCCAATCTCATCCGACCGTAGAATTTCATCTGAGACTGGTTTGAAGCGTTCTAGCACGCAGAAAGTACTGAGAAAGAGCCTATACATGTTTCCATTCAAAATTCAAACGCACCAGGCCGTACCCGTACGAGTTGTGCAACAAAGGGTTGCCTTTGCTAATCAGATGCTCACAATGATCGATAGTGAAGGATTTGATGTTGGCTGCATCTGGTTTACAGATGAAGCACACTTCCACCTGAATGGATACGTGAATAAGCAGAACTGGCGATTTTGGGGTTCCGAAAAGCCATATTGGTGTGAAGCGAAACTCCTTTATAATCCTAAAGTTACTGTGTGGGCTGCAGTATGCAGCAGAGGCATTATTTGCCCTTTTTTCATTCGAGAAACGGTCACTGGTGCACGTTACGTTACAATTTTGGAACAATTTATCGCCACACAGCAAGCGTTAGAGGATCGACCAGGTGCTGAATGGTTTATGCAAGATGGAGCCCGACCACATCGGTCCGAACAAGTGTTTCGCTTTCTTGAGGAATACTTCGGGAATCGACTCATTGCTTTGAAATATCCCAAATTTACTGGTGCAGGCATGAATTGGCCTCCATATTCGCCGGATTTGACTCCCTGTGACTTTTTTTTGGGGAGGCACACTAAAAGACATGGACTACCCGAAGCATCCCGCCACGCTGGACGAGCTTGAGTCGGCGGTCTCTGAGGCATGTGAATCCATTTCGGTTGAGACACTACGAAATGTGATGGCGAATTTCTTTCTTCGTTTGCGCCACCTCTGTAGTGCCAATGGTGAACATTTTGAAAATATTGTGATGTGATCGTTTGCAAAGAGTCTTTTCATACGGTTATTTCACTTAGGTATGCCGATATGAGCTTTACAGCGTACAGCGCCATCTGTAAGCAGCTTTTGTAACTGCTGTATAAACTTCTTACAGCTTTCACAATAAACATACCGTTTACTGCATTCCTCTATCGATCTTTGTTTTCGAGATATTTAATTTTGAAATCAGGGAGTCCTTTTTTGGACACCCTGTATTAGCCCTGAAAGTGCAGAAGCTGGATTTCGGTGAAGTTGTTAAAGCAAAGTGGGAGAAAACAATGTGCACACCTCACTAATACCACGATGTCACATACCAAATCACTTTCACATTCCACAGTCTAATTCGAAAATTAAATTTTCAAATGATGATGAATGTATGTCAGTGTCATACCCTGGCTTTCGCCAAACATATTGCAACATAGGCTTATACCTCGTGTATTTCTGTGTCTTTGCCATTATATTTCTAAATTATAATATTTACACGAACTCCGTATTCTCCGCCTAGAAGTCATTTCCACATTCAGCACGTCGCAACTTGGCCCCTAATATTTGGACCACATGCATTGTATTAATTCTCATCATGATATCACTGTACTGTGCACATTTTACACAGTAAATCGCTTGCGAATACTCCAAGAGACAAATACGTACTGCAGCTACACCATTCACGTAAATGGAGCACTGGTTAGTGCAACTACACTATGCCACCATTTAGTGGCGTTAGCAGAGTGAGGCGATTTGCATAGAAATGGCTCACGCCACTGTTTCGTTTATGACTGCTTATTATTCTGAGACTGGTTTCGTGCGGTTTCGAGGTGAAAGGTGTCCCTTGTAACATTGTTACTCCTTCATGCTGAAACTATAGGCGGGATCCGGATGAAATTTGTGGTGGAGATCTACATCTACATCTACACGGGATACTCTGCAAATCACATTTAAGTGCCTGGCAGAGGGTTCATCGAACCACGATTATAATATTTATCTCCCATTCCATTCTCGAATAGCGCGCGGGTAGAAAGATCACCTGAATCTCTCCGTTCGAGCTCTGATTTCTCGTAATTTATTCTGATGGTCCTTTTTTACCTATGTAAGTGGGAGTCAACAATATACTTTTGCAGTCGGAGGAGAATGTTGACGATTGGACTTTCGTAAGTAGCCCATGCCACAGCGATAAGCGCCGTTGTTGCAATGATTCCCATCCCAGATCCTGTATCATTTCCGTAACGCTGTCTCCCCTGTATCGTGACAATACGAAACGAGCTGCCCTTCTCTGGATTGTCCGTCAAACCCACATGATAAGGATCCCACACTGGGCTGCAATACTCCAAAAATGGACGGACAAGCGTAGTGTATGCAGTTTGTGTTGTAGTTCTGTTGCATCTTTTAAGGGTTCTGCCAATAAAACGCAGTCTCTGGTTCGCCTTTCGCACGACAGTTTGTCTGAAGTAATAGTAACTCCTAGGTATTTTGTAGAGTTTACGGCCTTCACTTTTGATTGATATATCTTGTAAACAATGTTTAAAGGATTTCTTTTCGTACTCATGTGGACGATTATTTAGAGTCAATTGCCAATTTCAACACCATAGTGATATTCAGATCGCTCTGCAGTTGGTTTTGATCTTCAGATGATTTTACTAGACGGTAAATGACGGCGTCATCTGCAGACAACCTAAGAGAAAAACTTAGATTTTCCCCTAAACCGTTTATGTTTATTAGGAACAGCAGAGGACCAATAACACTACCCTGTGGAACGCCCGATATCACTCCTGTTTTAGTCGATGCCTTACCATCGATTATTACGAACTGTGTCCTCTCTGACAGGAAATCCCCTATCCACTGGCAAATTTGGGGCGATGTACCGTAACCACGCAATTTGATTAAAACCCGTTTGTGAGGTACGGTGTCAAAAGCCTTCTGCAAATCAAGAAATACGGAATCGATTTGCGAACCCTTGTCGACAGCGCCCATCACTTCGTGTGAATAAAGATGATAGCTGACACCACAAATTTTCACGGTAAAAAGATAAGACACTGTACGTTGCATAGTTGAGGTGCCTTCCTAGGGACTTCGACATCGTTTGACAAAACACCATGAAGTTGGCACATTTATGTTTGTTTTCACGAAGAAGGATTCTATATTCTGCAGGGCAACGGATGGCGCATGACAGGAGTTGCTTTACGATCGACACAATTTGAAACTGGGCAATGTTATTTTTCATGTTTGGAGAGAGGAGCCGGATAGGGATAAGGGAAGGGGAAGAAGAGGGCATGGGGGAGCAGAAAATTCGAGAGGGAGAAGAGAAGATTAATAGAGAGAGAGAGAGAGAGAGAGGGAGGGAGAGAAGTGAGACAAACCGAGCGAGAAGGTGATGGACAGGGGAGAGGAGGCTATAGACAGTGGGACAGACCGAGGGAGTGGAGCGGGCCAGGTAAACAGAAAGAGAAGAAAGATTGAATAACGGTGGATAGGTAAGCAAGAAAGGCACCCTGTATATTGGCATCCTTAAATCAAGAACCGGAGATCGTCCTGCTGACAAACCCCTCCCTCCCGTCCATATGGAGCAGAAAGAATGAAATAACAGTAAGAAAAAAAGTCACCTTTAGTTGTTCCTCAACAGTATTACATAAGTGTTCTGTATTAGTACTTTTCATTTGTGAGCGTAATCTTTCTCTTTATTGTGAAATTATTATATACCAATGAGGACATGTAGCAAAATGTAGTTTGATAGTGAATGTACGACGTAGGATGAGCTACGTCCCCAAAGGGATGTGATCAGTGGCCTACCAGAGAGGCGGATGCCGGTTGTATGAACTCAAATATAGGTCGAATTAAGCTACTGGCGCGGATTTTCATTAACAGAAACACAGTTGCGGAAGCAGCACAATACAGCCACAGGGAAACTAATAACTGCCTCGTTATTACACTGTAACGGTTTCTGATCTGTAATTACAAATGTCAAAGCACGCTGTGAAATGAATATAGGAACTAGCCTAAGTTATCTCTGCTTTGCTGACTTTCCTACCGTTTTTGTTTTCCATGTTTCGTGATTATACTTTTTAAACTGTTTTGTTATTTCAAGCTAATAGTTTTTATTCGGCACTTGAATAGGTGAAAGAATTTTTGAAATTGGATGTAGGACATACGATTGATGTGACTAATAGCGTAACTTAGTAGTTCGACAATTTGTCTTGTATCCTTCCGCCCCCCCCCCCAACCCGACAACGCACATAAAAATTAAACATTTGCCGGCCTCGGTGGCCGAGCGTTCTGCAGCCCGTCAGTCACACTCTGCACGGCCACTACGGTCGGGGGTTCGAATCCCCCCTCGGGCATGGATATTTGTGCCGTCCTTAGTTGTAGCTAGTTTATAAGTAGTTTGTAAGTTTAGGGACTGATGATCCCGTAGTTAAGACTCATAAGCTCTACAAACATTTGAATATTTTAAGTACAACGCCACCTCATCTGTAGTCTGATTACCACCCGGCCCACAGTCTAGTCACTCCGAAAACAAAGATTCCATCTTTTTCGATAGCGAGTGTGGGTGACAATCTTTAGACATAAACATGTTCAAATGTTTGTATAGCTTATGGGACTTAACTACGGGGTCATCAGTCCCTAAACTTACAAACTACTTAATACTAAGGACGGCACAAATATCCATGCCCGAGGGGGGATTCGAACCCCCAACCGTAGTGGCCGTGCAAACCGTGACTGGAGCGCCTCAGTCCCCTCGGCCACCGCGGTCGGCACATAAATATGTCATAGTTAGATATCATAAAAGCAAAATAAGATATTACTGCTATTTTGCAACTGTCTTCTAGCTTACCTGAAACCGATATTTTACCACAAATTTTTCGCACAGCATTTAACGTCGCCTCCTTCTCAGCTTCATATCATTTCTAACTGTCGGAACGGTGGCCATAGAAATGTTGCTATTCTGTGCAACGTCTGAATTTCAATATTTCCTTCCACGAGACGGAGACAACGCTCTTTTAGCATTCGTAGTACCTACACTTACCGTAACACAGCAAGTGTATACACTGACAAATACCGATAACACTCAAAGTGGCTTTTATAGTGAAAGAAAATAAGCATTTTCTGCACACGCAGCAGTTAATAAACGAGGAAATTGCAGTGCAGTAATTTAAAGTAACTTACCTCTGTATCACAAGATTGTCTATTGCAGTGGCTCTTCAGTTATGGATCCACAACAAAACAAACTGAATCGTCGGATACTTCTCTCCTTCTAGCACTTCTGTGGCATCTTTGAATGGCTGCAGAAATGTCTCTAGTGTTTTTGCAACCTCATACTCGTAACCGCAAAGTTTATCAGAGGCGGCCTTCTTTTCAAGTATTTCTCGCATTTGAACATACTGCCTAACTACAGAGCTCAAAATTCTGAACAAGGTGTTCCATCTCGTATCCGTTTCTTGCTTCAAGCTTGTTGGCAGTGCATTCACATCACCCGTTTTCTTCATGAAACGGACAGTGTTTTTTACAGCATAAATTGTGGCATAAACCACACCCACGTCTTTTTTAAATAGTCCTCATCGAAAACGTGTTTCAGGACATTGTTCAAAAGATGTGGAATGCATGCGTAATGCGGAAAGCATTACAGTGCCTTGCATAAATTAGCACCTCGGCCCGTGACAAAAGAAATCTTATTAAGGTGCTGTGGATTTCCTCCTAAATTAAAAAATGATTCCTCAATATGGTTCTTAATATATTCCCCGGATTTCTTCTTCTCATAGAAATGAGTTGTTGCCAAAACTATGTTCTTTAATCTCCGCTGTTCATCAACAAAGTGTGCAGAAACAGACACGTAACATCTTTTTCGGACGGATCGGTCCACAAATCAGATGTGCACGCACATGCAATTGCGTCTACAGCCTGGGCAATGCTGGGCATAAAATTTGCCCATGTTTCATCGGCTTGCCTTTCTATGTTTCTTGCCACTGTAGCAGGATGAGGCAGAATGTTGCAGACGTCCAGCAGTCCAAATTCCGATCCAATATTTACTCCTGCAATCATTGTAAATGGCCGAAGATCCCTGGCACACATTTCGACACATTTTTAATGACAGAGACTTTAACTGAAGCCAGTAATGCTTCAGAACGTCCGTGTTCTTGTTGTGTTCTGCAGACATGTTGCTTCAGGTGTGTTTCGATAAGATAGGAGAGCAGAACACTTGCCACAATAAACGTAGCTAACATAATTTCCCTCCTTATCATTTACTAATGAAAATGTTTCCCAGACACTGCTACGAGCACTAATTTTCGTACTGAGGATATATTCTTTCGAATCAATTTTCGCTTTCACACTGTCCTTATTCTCGCGTTCACCCGCCATGATCCTTCAGCACGTAAATGAACGGCAACCGCGTAACAGTGAAGGTAGCGGGCAATGCAAGCGTCGAATGCTTACAAGCTTCAGGAAAATCAAATCAGTTGCAAGCAGCGGGCGAAGCAGTTACATTGACGTCTACCGGACTGTCACAGAACTATGTGCTCGAGCAAGCATGACCGCTAAATGCAGACCTCTAGTTCGCTGCTCGCCGGCAGCTTTGTTGCATTCACGCTGCAGGCACCTCGCTGCTCGCCGTGTGTCTTATCCTGCAGCTGTTACATTGCAGCTGAGTGCACAACTGCAGTGCCGTGAAGCGTCAAACATGTTCTCCACATTGTCTTACGACAATGACAGTGATTAGTTCGTTACAAATATGTTGTTATTGGAAAGGAGAGGGAAGAGGAAGTATGCTGTGCATCCTTTGAATGTTCAAATGTTCAAATGTTTGTAGAGCTTATGGGACTTAACTACTTGGTCATCAGTCCCTAAACTTACAAACTACTTATGAACTACCTTATACTAAGGATGGCACAAATACCCATGCCCGAGGGGGGATTCAAACCCCCGACCATAGTGGCCGTGCAGACCGTGACTGAAGCGCCTCAGTCAGCTCGGCCACCGCGGCTGGCCCTTTGAATGCTAAATGCCCTTACTATGGATACTTTTACAAGTACTACCAACAGCTCAAAAACTATGCTGGTCGCTTTTATAGGCATAATAATCATCTGCTTAAGATCCTCACTCATTGTTGCCTGTACTGAAACTACCTCTAACCAACAATATTGCCCACGATGGGAACGAAAGTTCCACTCGTGCAACAGTCAAGCACCCCTCTGCTAAAGTGACCTTGAAACAACCAATCACAATGCAAGTTTCAGGCCGGGCGGCGATGGTCGTAGCGCGAAACACAAGGAAGTTTGATATCCTGGACTGACGAGGATCGAACAGCGAGCTGCGATGGTGTACGCTAAATGGGCCGGTAAGGCTCTGTGGGTTTGATTCATCATCGCCGTGCCATGTAGGCGAGCAGCGAGCAGCGAGGTGGCAGCATAAAGGCGCCCTTCCCACATCGACACACGATTTTTAACCTCTCAGGAAGTTTCGTAGGGTGTTCCAGTTTTTTTAATCGACCCCTCTCCACGCCCCTTGTGCTATAATAATTCAGGAAATTAATTAGCCACGTCCGCCGCCTGCACCGGCTCTGGTATCCAGTCTAATGGGGCCTGCAAATACCTCCAAACACAGTTATTTTTCCCTTGTAGTTCTCGTTCTGGGGCCTCCAAATCCCGAAAGCAGTTTTTATAGACTATCCCGTGCCTCTCATCCTGGAGGGCCTCTGAATCTCAAAAGTTACTTTTTTTAGTATTACATTTCTTTGCAAGTGGACAGGGGGCGTCAGTTTGTTTTGCTGCCACCCTGGGTCTCTTACAGCCTTAGTCCGCCACTGCCTCTAACAGCTGTGCGAGATGGGTAGGGTTACTAGACGTCCTCTTTTACCCGGACATGTCCTCTTTTTTGGACCCTAAAATAGTCCGGCGGATTTTTAGCAAAATGGGGAATGTCTTCAATAATTCAACTTCTTCAATTTGAAAGTGCAAAAATAAAATCTTTTGAAATCTCATAACTGCAAACTCTATAGAATTTAACTTGTCTTCCAACACTGCATATTTTTTTTTCTAGATTACCGTATCGTCTTTTGATGTCGCCCGTGCGTCAAACCAACTTACGATTTCAGAGCATTTGATATAATTAGGGTTGTAATCAGCGTGTAAAAAAAAGTTGCGACGCGACCAGATAAAGGAATTACATATGCAAAAATCAAGGTAACTGAACTTGTAATAGTTATATATCATAATCCATATGCTCACGTCTTGTAACCCTAGGAATGGATAGAGAGTTCCACACGCTCAGAAATCAAACGCCGCTCTGCTAGAGTGACCTTAAAGCAACCCCAATCACACTGCAAATTTCAGGTGACCCGGGCGTGCTGCGATGGTGCACGCTAAAACGGCCAGTAAGATTCTGTGGGTTTGATCCATCATCGCCGTGCCATGTCAGCGAGCAGCGAGCAGCGAGGTGGCAAAGCAACCAATCACACTGCAAGTTTCAGGCGAGCCGGGCATGCTGCGATGGTGCACGCTAAAAGGGCCAGTAAGAATCTGCGGGTTTGATCCATCATCGCCGTGCCATGTCGGCGAGCAGCGAGCAGCGAGGTGGCAAAGCAACCAATCACACTGCAAGTTTCAGGCGAGCCGGGCGTGCTGTGATGGTGCACGCTAAAACGGCCAGTAAGATTCTGCGGGTTTGATCCATCACCTCCGTGCCATGTCGGCGAGCAGCGAGCAGCGAGGTGGCAAAGCAACCAATCACACTGCAAGTTTCAGGCGAGCCGGGCGTGCTGTGATGGTGCACGCTAAAACGGCCAGTAAGATTCTGCGGGTTTGATCCATCATCGCCGTGCCATGTCGGCGAGCAGCGAGCAGCGAGGTGGCAAAGCAACCAATCACACTGCAAGTTTCAGGCGAGCCGGGCGTGCTGCGACGGTGCACGCTAAAACGGCCAGTAAGATTCTGCGGGTTTGATCCATCATCGGCGAGCAGCGAGCAGCGAGGTGGCAAAGCAACCAATCACACTGCAAGTTTCAGGCGAGCCGGGCGTGCTGTGATGGTGCACGCTAAAACGGCCAGTAAGATTCTGCGGGTTTGATCCATCATCGCCATGCCATGTCGGCGAGCAGCGAGCAGCGAGGTGGCAAAGCAACCAATCACACTGCAAGTTTCAGGCGAGCCGGGCGTGCTGCGATGGTGCACGCTAAAACGGCCAGTAAGATTCTGCGGGTTTGATCCATCATCGCCGTGCCATGTCGGCGAGCAGCGAGCAGCGAGGTGGCAAAGCAACCAATCACACTGCAAGTTTCAGGCGAGCCGGGCGTGCTGCGATGGTGCACGCTGAAACGGCCAGTAAGATTCTGTGGATTTGATCCATCATCGCCGTGCCATGTCGGCGAGCAGCGAGCAGCGAGGTGGCAAAGCAACCAATCACACTGCAAGTTTCAGGCGAGCCGGGCGTGCTGCGATGGTGCACGCTAAAACGGCCAGTAAGATTCTGCGGGTTTGATCCATCATCACCGTGCCATGTCGGCGAGCAGCGAGCAGCGAGGTGGCAAAGCAACCAATCACACTGCAAGTTCCAGGCGAGCCGGGCGTGCTGCGATGGTGCACGCTAAAACGGCCAGTAAGATTCTGCGGGTTTGATCCATCATCGCCGTGCCATGTCGGCGAGCAGCGAGCAGCGAGGTGGCAAAGCAACCAATCACACTGCAAGTTTCAGGCGAGCCGGGCGTGCTGCGATGGTGCACGCTGAAACGGCCAGTAAGATTCTGTGGGTTTGATCCATCATCGCCGTGCCATGTCGGCGAGCAGCGAGGTGGCAAAGCAACCAATCACACTGCAAGTTTCAGGCGAGCCGGGCGTGCTGTTATGGTGCACGCTAAAAGGGCCAGTAAGATTCTGCGGGTTTGATCCATTATCGCCGTGCCATGTGGGCGAGCAGCGAGGTGGCAAAGCAACCAATCACACTGCAAGTTTCAGGCGAGCCGGGCGTGCTGCGATGGTGCACGCTAAAATGGCCAGTAAGATTCTGCGGGTTTGATCCATCATCGCCGTGCCATGTCGGCGAGCAGCGAGCAGCGAGGTGGCAAAGCAACCAATCACACTGCAAGTTTCAGGCGAGCTGGGCGTGCGGTGATGGTGCACGCTAAAACGGCCAGTAAGATTCTGCGGGTTTGATCCATCATCGCCGTGCCATGTCGGCGAGCAGCGAGCAGCGAGGTGGCAAAGCAACCAATCACACTGCAAGTTTCAGGCGAGCCGGGCGTGCTGCGATGGTGCACGCTAAAACGGCCAGTAAGATTCTGCGGGTTTGATCCATCATCGCCGTGCCATGTCGGCGAGCAGCGAGCAGCGAGGTGGCAAAGCAACCAATCACACTGCAAGTTCCAGGCGAGCCGGGCGTGCTGCGATGGTGCACGCTAAAAGGGCCAGTAAGATTCTGCGGGTTTGATCCATCATCGATGTGCCATGTGGGCGAGCAGCGAGGTGGCAAAGCAACCAATCACACTGCAAGTTTCAGGCAAGCCGGGCGTGCTGCGATGGTGCACGCTAAATCGGCCAGTAAGATTCTGCGGGTTTGATCCATCATCGCCGTGCCATGTCGGCGAGCAGCGAGCAGCGAGGTGGCAAAGCAACCAATCACACTGCAAGTTTCAGGCGAGCCGGGCGTGCTGCGATGGTGCACGCTAAAAGGGCCAGTAAGATTCTGCGGGTTTGATCCATCATCGCCGTGCCATGGGGGCGGGCAGCGAGGTGGCAAAGCAACCAATCACACTGCAAGTTTCAGGCGAGCCGGGCGTGCTGCGATGGTGCATGCTAAAACGGCCAGTAAGATTCTGCGGGTTTGATCCATCATCGCATGTGCCATGTCGGCGAGCAGCGAGCAGAAAGGTGGCAAAGCAACCAATAACACTGCAAGTTTCAGGCGAGCCGGGCGTGCTGTGATGGTGCACGCTAAAATGGCCAGTAAGATTCTGCGGGTTTGATCCATCATCGCCGTGCCATGTGGGCGAGCAGCGAGGTGGCAAAGCAACCAATCACACTGCAAGTTTCAGGCGAGCCGGGCGTGCTGTTATGGTGCACGCTAAAAGGGCCAGTAAGATTCTGCGGGTTTGATCCATTATCGCCGTGCCATGTGGGCGAGCAGCGAGGTGGCAAAGCAACCAATCACACTGCAAGTTTCAGGCGAGCCGGGCGTGCTGCGATGGTGCACGCTAAAATGGCCAGTAAGATTCTGCGGGTTTGATCCATCATCGCCGTGCCATGTCGGCGAGCAGCGAGCAGCGAGGTGGCAAAGCAACCAATCACACTGCAAGTTTCAGGCGAGCTGGGCGTGCGGTGATGGTGCACGCTAAAACGGCCAGTAAGATTCTGCGGGTTTGATCCATCATCGCCGTGCCATGTCGGCGAGCAGCGAGCAGCGAGGTGGCAAAGCAACCAATCACACTGCAAGTTTCAGGCGAGCCGGGCGTGCTGCGATGGTGCACGCTAAAACGGCCAGTAAGATTCTGCGGGTTTGATCCATCATCGCCGTGCCATGTCGGCGAGCAGCGAGCAGCGAGGTGGCAAAGCAACCAATCACACTGCAAGTTCCAGGCGAGCCGGGCGTGCTGCGATGGTGCACGCTAAAAGGGCCAGTAAGATTCTGCGGGTTTGATCCATCATCGATGTGCCATGTGGGCGAGCAGCGAGGTGGCAAAGCAACCAATCACACTGCAAGTTTCAGGCAAGCCGGGCGTGCTGCGATGGTGCACGCTAAATCGGCCAGTAAGATTCTGCGGGTTTGATCCATCATCGCCGTGCCATGTCGGCGAGCAGCGAGCAGCGAGGTGGCAAAGCAACCAATCACACTGCAAGTTTCAGGCGAGCCAGGCGTGCTGCGATGGTGCACGCTAAAAGGGCCAGTAAGATTCTGCGGGTTTGATCCATCATCGCCGTGCCATGGGGGCGGGCAGCGAGGTGGCAAAGCAACCAATCACACTGCAAGTTTCAGGCGAGCCGGGCGTGCTGCGATGGTGCATGCTAAAACGGCCAGTAAGATTCTGCGGGTTTGATCCATCATCGCATGTGCCATGTCGGCGAGCAGCGAGCAGAAAGGTGGCAAAGCAACCAATAACACTGCAAGTTTCAGGCGAGCCGGGCGTGCTGTGATGGTGCACGCTAAAATGGCCAGTAAGATTCTGCGGGTTTGATCCATCATCGCCGTGCCATGTGGGCGAGCAGCGAGGTGGCAAAGCAACCAATCACACTGCAAGTTTCAGGCGAGCCGGGCGTGCTGCGATGGTGCACGCTAAAACGGCCAGTAAGATTCTGCGGGTTTGATCCATCATCGCAATGCCATGTCGGCGAGCAGCGAGCAGCGAGGTGGCAAAGCAACCAATCACACTGCAAATTTCAGGTGAGCCGGGCGTGCTGCGATGGTGCACGCTAAAACGGCCAGTAAGATTCTGTGGGTTTGATCCATCATCGCCGTGCCATGTCGGCGAGCAGCGAGCAGCGAGGTGGCAAAGCAACCAATCACACTGCAAGTTTCAGGCGAGCCGGGCATGCTGCGATGGTGCACGCTAAAAGGGCCAGTAAGATTCTGCGGGTTTGATCCATCATCGCCGTGCCATGTCGGCGAGCAGCGAGCAGCGAGGTGGCAACGCAACCAATCACACTGCAAGTTTCAGGCGAGCCGGGCATGCTGTGATGGTGCACGCTAAAACGGCCAGTAAGATTCTGCGGGTTTGATCCATCATCGCCGTGCCATGTCGGCGAGCAGCGAGCAGCGAGGTGGCAAAGCAACCAATCACACTGCAAGTTTCAGGCGAGCCGGGCGTGCTGTGATGGTGCACGCTAAAACGGCCAGTAAGATTCTGCGGGTTTGATCCATCATCGCCGTGCCATGTCGGCGAGCAGCGAGCAGCGAGGTGGCAAAGCAACCAATCACACTGCAAGTTTCAGACGAGCCGGGCGTGCTGCGATGGTGCACGCTAAAACGGCCAGTAAGATTCTGCCGGTTTGATCCATCATCGCCGTGCCATGTCGGCGAGCAGCGAGCAGCGAGGTGGCAAAGCAACCAATCACACTGCAAGTTTCAGGCGAGCCGGGCGTGCTGTGATGGTGCACGCTAAAACGGCCAGTAAGATTCTGCGGGTTTGATCCATCATCGCCGTGCCATGTCGGCGAGCAGCGAGCAGCGAGGTGGCAAAGCAACCAATCACACTGCAAGTTTCAGGCGAGCCGGGCGTGCTGCGATGGTGCACGCTAAAACGGCCAGTAAGATTCTGCGGGTTTGATCCATCATCGCCGTGCCATGTCGGCGAGCAGCGAGCAGCGAGGTGGCAAAGCAACCAATCACACTGCAAGTTTCAGGCGAGCCGGGCGTGCTGCGATGGTGCACGCTAAAACGGCCAGTAAGATTCTGCGGGTTTGATCCATCATCGCCGTGCCATGTCGGCAAGCAGCGAGCAGCGAGGTGGCAAAGCAACCAATCACACTGCAAGTTTCAGGCGAGCCGGGCGTGCTGCGATGGTGCACGCTAAAAGGGCCAGTAAGATTCTGCGGGTTTGATCCATCATCGATGTGCCATGTGGGCAAGCAGCGAGGTGGCAAAGCAACCAATCACACTGCAAGTTTCAGGCGAGCCGGGCGTGCTGCGATGGTGCACGCTAAAACGGCCAGTAAGATTCTGCGGGTTTGATCCATCATCGCCGTGCCATGTCGGCGAGCAGCGAGCAGCGAGGTGGCAAAGCAACCAATCACACTGCAAGTTTCAGGCGAGCCGGGCGTGCTGCGATGGTGCACGCTAAAAGGGCCAGTAAGATTCTGCGGGTTTGATCCATCATCGCCGTGCCATGGGGGCGAGCAGCGAGGTGGCAAAGCAACCAATCACACTGCAAGTTTCAGGCGAGCCGGGCGTGCTGCGGTGGTGCACGCTAAAACGGCCAGTTAGATTCTGCGGGTTTGATCCATCATCGCATGTGCCATGTCGGCGAGCAGCGAGCAGCGAGGTGGCAAAGCAACCAATAACACTGCAAGTTTCAGGCGAGCCGGGCGTGCTGTGATGGTGCACGCTAAAATGGCCAGTAAGATTCTGCGGGTTTGATCCATCATCGCCGTGCCATGTGGGCGAGCAGCGAGGTAGCAAAGCAACCAATCACACTGCAAGTTTCAGGCGAGCCGGGCGTGCTGCGATGGTGCACGCTAAAACGGCCAGTAAGATTCTGCGGGTTTGATCCATCATCGCCGTGCCATGTCGGCGAGCAGCGAGCAGCGAGGTGGCAAAGCAACCAATCACACTGCAAGTTTCAGGCGAGCCGGGCGTGCTGCGATGGTGCACACTAAAACGGCCAGTAAGATTCTGCGGGTTTGATCCATCATCGCCGTGCCATGTCGGCGAGCAGCAAGCAGCGAGGTGGCAAAGCAACCAATCACACTGCAAGTTTCAGGCGAGCCAGGCGTGCTGCGATGGTGCACGCTAAAAGGGCCAGTAAGATTCTGCGGGTTTGATCCATCATCGCCGTGCCATGTGGGTGAGCAGCGAGGTGGCAAAGCAACCAATCACACTGCAAGTTTCAGGCGAGCCGGGCGTGCTGCGATGGTGCACGCTAAAATGGCCAGTAAGATTCTGCGGGTTTGATCCATCATCGCCGTGCCATGTCGGCGAGCAGCGAGCAGCGAGTTGGCAAAGCAACCAATCACACTGCAAGTTTCAGTCGAGCTGGGCGTGCTGTGATGGTGCACGCTAAAACGGCCAGTAAGATTGTGCGGGTTTGATCCATCATCGCCGTGCCATGTCTGCGAGCAGCGAGCAGCGAGGTGGCAAAGCAACCAATCACACTGCAAGTTTCAGGCGAGCCGGGCGTGCTGCGATGGTGCACGCTAAAATGGCCAGTAAGATTCTGCAGGTTTGATCCATCATCGCCGTGCCATGTCGGCGAGCAGCGAGCAGCGAGGTGGCAAAGCAACCAATCACACTGCAAGTTTCAGGCGAGCCGGGCGTGCTGCGATGGTGCACGCTAAAAGGGCCAGTAAGATTCTGCGGGTTTGATCCATCATCGATGTGCCATGTGGGCGAGCAGCGAGGTGGCAAAGCAACCAATCACACTGCAAGTTTCAGGCGAGCCGGGCGTGCTGCGATGGTGCACGCTAAAACGGCCAGTAAGATTCTGCGGGTTTGATCCATCATCGCCGTGCCATGTCGGCGAGCAGCGAGCAGCGAGGTGGCAAAGCAACCAATCACACTGCAAGATTCAGGCGAGCCGGGCGTGCTGCGATGGTGCACGCTAAAAGGGCCAGTAAGATTCTGCGGGTTTGATCCATCATCGCCGTGCCATGTCGGCGAGCAGCGAGCAGCGAGGTGGCAAAGCAACCAATCACACTGCAAGTTTCAGGTGAGCCGGGCGTGCTGCGATGGTGCACGCTGTAACGGCCAGTAAGATTCTGTGGGTTTGATCCATAATCGCCGTGCCATGTCGGCGAGCAGCGAGCAGCGAGGTGGCAAAGCAACCAATCACACTGCAAGTTTCAGGCGAGCCGGGCGTGCTGCGATGGTGCACGCTAAAAGGGCCAGTAAGATTCTGCGGGTTTGATCCATCATCGCCGTGCCATGTGGGCGAGCAGCGAGGTGGCAAAGCAACCAATCACACTGCAAGTTTCAGGCGAGCCGGGCGTGCTGCGATGGTGCACGCTAAAACGGCCAGTAAGATTCTGCGGGTTTGATCCATCATCGCCGAGCCATGTCGGCGAGCAGAGAGCAGCGAGGTGGCAAAGCAACCAATCACACTGCAAGTTTCAGGCGAGCCGGGCGTGCTGCGATGGTGCACGCTAAAAGGGCCAGTAAGATTCCGCGCTTTGATCCATCATCGCCGTGCCATGTGGGCGAGCAGCGAGGTGGCAAAGCAACCAATCACACTGCAAGTTTCAGGCGAGCCGGGCGTGCTGCGATGGTGCACGCTAAAACGGCCAGTAAGATTCTGCGGGTTTGATCCATCATCGCCGTGCCATGTCAGCGAGCAGCGAGGTGGCAAAGCTACCAATCACACTGCAAGTTTCAGGCGAGCCGGGCGTGCTGCGATGGTGCACGCTAAAACGGCCAGTAAGATTCTGCGGGTTTGATCTATCATCGCCGTGCCATGTCGGCGAGCAGCGAGCAGCGAGGTGGCAAAGCAACCAATCACACTGCAAGTTTCAGGCGAGCCGGGCGTGCTGCGATGGTGCACGCTGAAACGGCCAGTAAGATTCTGTGGGTTTGACCCATCATCGCCGTGCCATGTCGGCGAGCAGCGAGGTGGCAAAGCAACCAATCACACTGCAAGTTTCAGGCGAGCCGGGCGTGCTGTTATGGTGCACGCTAAAACGGCCAGTAAGAATCTGCGGGTTTGATCCATCATCGCCGTGCCATGTCGGCGAGCAGCGAGCAGCGAGGTGGCAAAGCAACCAATCACACTGCAAGTTTCAGGCGAGCTGGGCGTGCTGTGATGGTGCACGCTAAAACGGCCAGTAAGATTCTGCGGGTTTGATCCATCATCGCCGTGCCATGTCGGCGAGCAGCGAGCAGCAAGGTGGCAAAGCAACCAATCACACTGCAAGTTTCAGGCGAGCCGGGCGTGCTGTGATGGTGCACTCTAAAACGGCCAGTAAGATTCTGCGGGTTTGATCCATCATCGCCATGCCATGTCGGCGAGCAGCGAGCAGCGAGGTGGCAATGCAACCAATCACACTGCAAGTTTCAGGCGAGCCGGGCGTGCTGCGATGGTGCACGCTAAAAGGGCCAGTAAGATTCTGCGGGTTTGATCCATCATCGCCGTGCCATGGGGGCGAGCAGCGAGGTGGCAAAGCAACCAATCACACTGCAAGTTTCAGTGGAGCCGGGCGTGCTGCGATGCTGCACGCTAAAACGGCCAGTAAGATTCTGCGGGTTTGATCCATCATCGCCGTGCCATGTCGGCGAGCAGCGAGCAGCGAGGTGGCAAAGCAACCAATCACACTGCAAGTTTCAGGCGAGCTGTGCGTGCTGTGATGGTGCACGCTAAAACGGCCAGTAAGATTCTGCGGGTTTGATCCATCATCGCTGTGCCATGTCGGCGAGCAGCGAGCAGCGAGGTGGCAAAGCAACCAATCACACTGCAAGTTTCAGGCGAGCCGGGCGTGCTGCGATGGTGCACGCTAAAACGGCCAGTAAGATTCTGCGGGTTTGATCCATCATCGCCGTGCCATGTCGGCGAGCAGCGAGCAGCGAGGTGGCAAAGCAACCAATCACACTGCAAGTTTCAGGCGAGCCGGGCGTGCTGCGATGGTGCATGCTAAAAGGGCCAGTAAGATTCTGCGGGTTTGATCCATAATCGATGTGCCATGTGGGCGAGCAGCGAGGTGGCAAAGCAACCAATCACACTGCAAGTTTCAGGCGAGCCGGGAGTGCTGCGATGGTGCACGCTAAAACGGCCAGTAAGATTCTGCGTGTTTGATCCATCATCGCCGTGCCATGTCGACGAGCAGCGAGCAGCGAGGTGGCAAAGCAACCAATCACACTGCAAGTTTCAGGCAAGCCGGGCATGCTGCGATGGTGCACGCTAAAAGGGCCAGTAAGATTCTGTGGGTTTGATCCATCATCGCCGTGCCATGTCGGCGAGCAGCGAGCAGCGAGGTGGCAAAGCAACCAATCACACTGCAAGTTTCAGGCGAGCCGGGCGTGCTGCGATGGTGCATGCTAAAACGGCCAGTAAGATTCTGCGGGTTTGATCCATCATCGCCGTGCGATGTCGGCGAGCAGCGAGCAGCGAGGTGGCAAAGCAACCAATCACACTGCAAGTTTCAGGCGAGCCGGGCATGCTGCGAAGGTGCACGCTAAAAGGGTCAGTAAGATTCTGCGGGTTTGATCCATCATCGCCGTGCCATGTGGGCGAGCAGCGAGGTGGCAAAGCAACCAATCACACTGCAAGTTTCAGGCGAGCCGGGCGTGCTGCGATGGTGCACGCTAAAACGGCCAGTAAGATTCTGCGGGTTTGATCCATCATCGCCGTGCCATGTCGGCGAGCAGCGAGCAGCGAGGTGGCAAAGCAACCAATCACACTGCAAGTTTCAGGCGAGCCGGGCTTGCTGCGATGGTGCACGCTAAAACGGCCAGTAAGATTCTGCGGGTTTGATCCATCATCGCCGTGCCATGTCGGCGAGCAGCGAGCAGCGAGGTGGCAAAACAACCAATCACACTGCAAGTTTCAGGCGAGCCGGGTGTGCTGCGATGGTGCACGCTAAAACGGCCAGTAAGATTCTGTGGGTTTGATCCATCATCACCGTGCCATGTCGGCGAGCAGCGAGCAGTGAGGTGGCAAAGCAACCAATCACACTGCAAGTTTCAGGCGAGCCGGGCATGCTGCGATGGTGCACGCTAAAAGGGCCAGTAAGATTCTGCGGGTTTGATCCATCATCGCCGTGCCATGTGGGCGAGCAGCGAGGTGGCAAAGCAACCAATCACACTGCAAGTTTCAGGCGAGCCGGGCGTGCTGCGATGGTGCACGCTAAAACGGCCAGTAAGGTTCTGTGGGTTTGATCCATCATCGCCGTGCCATGTCGGCGAGCAGCGAGCAGCGAAGTGGCAAAGCAACCAATCACACTGCAAGTTTCAGGCGAGCCGGGCGTGCTGCGATGGTGCACGCTAAAACTGCCAGTAAGATTCTGCGGGTTTGATCCATCATCGCCGTGCCATGTCGGCGAGCAGCGAGCAGCGAGGTGGCAAAGCAACCAATCACACTGCAAGTTTCAGGCGAGCCGGGCGTGCTGCTATGGTGCACACTAAAACGGCCAGTAAGAATCTGCGGGTTTGATCCATCATCGCCGTGCCATGTCGGCGAGCAGCGAGCAGCGAGGTGGCAAAGCAACCAATCACACTGCAAGTTTCAGGCGAGCCGGGCGTGCTGCTATGGTGCACACTAAAACGGCCAGTAAGATTCTGTGGGTTTGATCCATCATCGCCGTGCCATGGTTGCAAGCAGCGAGCAACGAGGTGGCAAAGCAACCAATCACACTGCAAGTTTCAGGCGAGCCGGGCGTGCTGTGATGGTGCACTCTAAGAGGGTCAGTAAGATTCTGTGGGTTTGATCCATCATCGCCATGCCATGTCGGAGAGCAGCGCGCAGCGAGGTGGCAAAGCAACCAATCACACTGCAAGTTTCAGGCGAGCCGGGCGTGCTGTGATGGTGCACTCTAAAAGGGTCAGTAAGATTCTGTGGGTTTGATCCATCATCGCCGTGCCATGTCGGCGAGCAGCGCGCAGCGAGGTGGCAAAGCAACCAATCACACTGCAAGTTTCAGGCGAGCCGGGCGTGCTGTGATGGTGCACTGTAAAAGGGTCAGTAAGATTCTGCGGGTTTGATCCATCATCGCCGTGCCATGTCGGCGAGCAGCGAGGTGGGAAAGCAACCAATCACTCTGCAAGTTTCAAGCTTGCCGGGCATGCTGCGATGGTGCACATTAAACGGCCAGTAAGATTCTGTGGGTTTGATCCATCATCGCTGTGCCATGTCGGCGAGCAGCGAGCAGCGAGGTGGCAGCATAAGCGCGCCCTCCCCACATCGACACACAATTTTAACCTCTCAGGAAGTTTCGTTGTGCGTTCTAATTTTTTTAAACCGATCCCCCACACGCCCCCGTGATATAATTCAGGAAATTAATTTGCCACGTCCGCCGCCTGCGCGCTCTCTAATGCCCTTGCCTGGGCCGATCAGTCACGGCTGGGCTGCGCCGCGGTCTGACGCGCCGGTCCCTGCGTCACCACCACACACACACGGCCGGCTCCTTTTTTGCTCGCGTCGGTGACAGGAGCAACTGCGCAGCTGCCGGTGACGTCACGGCGCACCTGGGCGGCACGCGCCAGCCGCACCGGCCAGCTGCCAGCTGCCAGCTGCCGGCTGCAGCTGACGCTACCCCCACCACCGCGGGGCTCCAGTGGCAGCACGGCCGAGCTCAATGTTTCACGAAAACCGGCCCCCCTGCAGCGGGCAACGGGTTGTGCGGCTTGCTGCTCCGTGTTTCCCTTTTCTAAACTGCAAGGGGGAGGGGAACTACGATGCCGTGTCACGTTTTACAGACGACAAATTGTGACTGAGCTGTTACTGTTGGGCAGATGCTGGCCAGCGTGCGCCCAACACGACACCGGGCCCTTCAGTGGCACGCAATCAATGGCGTGAAAAAGCCCAGAAAAAGCTCGTCGTGAAAAAACGTTAATAAATGTTGTTGTTGTTGTGGTCTTCAGTCCAGAGACTGGTTTGATGCAGCTCTCCACAATACCCTATCCTGAGCATGCCCCTTCATCTCCACATAAGAACGGCAACCTACATCTGTCTGAATCTGCTTACTGTATCCATCTCTTGGCCTTCCTCTGCGGTTTTTACCCCGCACACTTCCCTCCAACGCTAAATTCACAATTCCTTGATGTCTAAGAATGTGTCCTACCAATCTATCCCTTCTTTTAGTCAAGGTATGCCAGAAATTTCTTTTCTCCCCAATTCTGTTCAGTACCTCCTCATTAGTTACGCGATCCACCCACCTAATCTTCAGCATTCTTCTGTAGCACCACATTTCAAAAGCCTCTATCCTCTTTCTGTCCACACTGTTTATCGTCCATGTTTCACTCCCATACAAGGCAACACTCCATACAAATGCCTTCAGAAAGGATCTCCTTAGGCTTAAATCAATATTCGCTGTTAACAAATTTCTCTTTTTCAAGAACGCCTTTCTACCCATTGCCATTCTGCATTTTATATTCTCTGTACTGCGACCATCATTTGTTATTTTACTGCCCAAGTAACAAAACTCATCTACCTCCTTTATTGTTTCGTTACCTAATCTAATTCCTTCAGCATCACCTGATTTTCTTACACTGCACTCCCTTACCCTAGTTTTACTCTTGTTAATGTTCATCTTATATGCACCTTTCAACACACTGTCCATTCCGTTCAACTGCTCTTCCAGGTCCTTTGCTGTATCTGACAGAATTACTATGTCGTCGGCAAAGCGCAATGTTTTTAATAATTTTTCACCCTGAACTTTAATTCCTTCTCCAAATTTCTCCTTGCTTTCCTTTATAGCTTACTCAATGTACACATTGAACAACATTGGGGAAAGGCTACAACCCTGTCTTACTCCCTTTCCAACCAACGCATCCCTTTCATGCCCTTCAACTCTGACAACCGCTGTCTGGTTTTTGTACAAGTTGTAAATAACCTTACGCTCCCTATATTTTACTCCTGCTTGCTTCAGAACTTGAAAGAGTTTATTCCAATCAACATTGTCAAAAGCCTTCTCCAAATCTACAAAATCTGTAAATAAATAACAAGTAAATAAAAAGTGTTTTTAAATTATAATTCCTCATCATACAATGTAAACTTCACGGCCGGCGTTGTCTTCAGGTAAAATTTCCGGGCTGATGGGCCATGGTCCAGATGTAAAATTTCCTCCCGACGTTTCGTCTCCAACTGCGGGAGACATCTTCAAGGGTCTTCTGGCTGCTGCCACTATGGGCCGAGGGGCTCTCGCATTTATAGAGGGCATAGAGGGCGCCACCATTCGTCACGTGATGCTGACTTTGTAGCTATCTCTGGATGACGTCGTCATTCTCGATTAAAAATAATCGATTGTCGTTTTGTTGGTGCAGTGTCGACATCCATATTTTATTTAACTTCAGACCTTCTTCTTTACTATTAAAATTATTCTGGTGTTTGTGGATCTCTATTGTTTCTCTATACATGCGTGCATGGTACTGGGATGTCCTAGCTAGAACGCTCGTCCCGTCAAATTTTATTTCATGATTTCCTTTCCATTCCTCGTTTCACTCTTCTATCAGATCATTTTATATGTGCACTAGCTGAAAACCCGGCGTTGCCCGGGATGTTAAATATCTGCCAGGCTGCATGTAAAACTGCAGTAGGTGTAGGTGGAAAGCACATATTATAAAAAATCAGGTTCCAGGCTTCCGATTCTGACTTTCCGGATATACACCAATTTCAAACCAAAGGTTTAATGATACCACATACAATTCGATTTCTTTTTAAATTATAAAGTAAATAATTTTATCATTTTAGTATACTTGAATTTCCTCATGAAATAAGTTGACTCTGAAAAAAAAAAAAAAAATGAAAATGTTTCATAAAGAATTAGTTTTAGCATTTTTAATGGCAAATCCATTCCGAAGTATTTAATAGATTGCCCTGTAATTTATTAATTGTAATAGAAAATGCAAGTTCCAATGGAAACTGCGGTCTCTTGAAAGATTTGTGGGATATAATGGCTATTCGTTGGCTGTACTCTGTTTCATTCTGTTCCTTTCCTTCTATGGAAGTAAACTGCTTTCGCTTCCAGCCGGATGGAGCAATTTTCCATGAACGTTACTGTTTACTTGCTCATATCTCATAAACTACGTGTCGGAATGTGATACAATTTAGAAGCTACATTCAAGTGTATATGTGTATACTGTCTGCAAAATTTCCTCTCGCTACAATTTGTAGTATTCAAATTATAAATTGTTAAGTCATACCGAGAGCTCTAGTTTTACTCCATAAACAGCGGAAAAGTAGTAAGCGAGAAACTTTTTCTCCTTTCATCATTTTACTATGGTTGCCAGCGAGAAAAAGCTTAATAAAGGTTTGAAATTATGTTTAAAGTTTTTTTCAAGTCGCTAAGTACTGTCATTCTCATACAGTGTATTTCGAAAGTCTCGCCGCATTATATGGCATTTTTTTGCGATTTCTATTGGTTATGACGTAATATCTTTTGAACCATGTGCCGTATGTGATTCTTAGCCATGCATCAATTGTTACCTCATGGTAACGAATGTGTGTACCAAATTTGGTTGAAATTGATTAAGTAGTTTAGGAGAAAATGAGCAATATTGTCGCTTAATGCAGCAGTTGTCCGCGCATCTCATTGTTTATGGCGTCATATATCGTAAACTGTATGTTGCACATAATTCTTACACTTACGGCGACCGTCCTCATGGATTGAAGCTTACGTGTACAAAATTTCATAAACATTGGAACAAAACTGTAGATTTGTATGCAACACGTACAAATATACGGACACTCTGCTTTATATATCAGATTCAAAGTATTTTTATCGCATGAGAAACATTTTACGTCATGGAGACAGCACGTATCCGAGTCGTAGCGCGACTGCTCAATATAGGCAACAGTGGTCGCAGCGTTGCAATACGCATGCTCGGCTGAGGTTCAAATTCTCTTCTGAACCCCCTAGAGGCAGCATATGGGTGGTCCCGCGGCAGGGAGGGGCGAGGAGAAACGCCGCTTTTAACATTGTCATTGGAGCTGGTAGACACATCATCATTTGGTTGTCTGCCGTACGGCAGGTTTAGACTGCATAGCCCTCCATGCTTCTCTCTCTGTCTTTTGCTGTCATCTTCGTTCTTCGGTACCTTCCTAGTGGTTTGCTGACGTCATCCAACATCTGGTACCTTCTTCTGCCTTTCCCTCTCTTTCCCGGAATGCAACCCTTAGTTGCCTCTACCAGGAGGCAATCTCGTCTTAAACTGTGGCCTAGCCAGTTTACTTTCCTGTTCTTTAATACCAGATATGGAAAAAAATCGGCATCTGTATCGGACGACCACGAGTGACAGTCTTTAGCGATATATCGACATAATTTACCACTGGTGCCACTGCAACTTCTCTTGCGCCAGGGGGCAGTAGCTACGAGCAAACGTTGCGAAATTACTTGGCACACGCGATTTCACAAATTCGCTGCATATAAATTATCCTGTCGTTCATAGTTTCTACCAGGCTCGCCGAGAGCGGCGTAACCTTGGTCGCCTGATGATGGAGACCACGTGGACCACAGAAATACTGTATGAAGATTACAGTATCATCATGAATGGGTATCGTTTAATTCCGGGACTATGGATGTAGAGGAATTGTGGACTACATTTAAGTGCATTTTTAATAAAGGGTTAGATAAATATGGGCCAGTAATGACGATTAAGGATGGAAAAGATCAACCTCGGTATAATAATAATGTTAGAAAGCTACTGAGAAAGCAAAGGCTGTTGCACTCTCGATTCAAAAAAGAACACGCAAATGATGACAGGCAAAAGCTAGTAGAGATTCGTGCGTCTATAAAAAGATCGATGCACGAAGCATACAATAATTATCACAGCCATACCATACCAAAATATCTTTCCGAGAATCCGAAAAAATTCTGGTCCTATGTAAAATCGATAAGCGGGTCAAAGCCCACTGTCCAGTCACTCGTTGATCATTCCGGGGCAGTAATAGAAGAAAGCAAACGGAAAGCTGAAGTTCTAAATTTAACCTTTAAGAAATCTTTCACGCAGGAGGACCGCACAAATGTGCCATCATTTGATCAACGTACACATTCCGAAATGGGGGACATAGCAATAGGTATTTCCGGTGTAGAGAAGCAGCTGAGAGAGCTAAAACCAGTTCGGTATTACAAAGACTATTCTGCGGCGTTGGCCCCCTACTTAGCTTGCATTTATCGCGAATCTTTAATTCAGCGCAAAGTTCCTAGTGATTGGAAAAAAGCGCAGGTGAATCCCGTTCATAAGAAAGGAAAGAGAACTGACCCACACAATTACAGGCCAATATCGTTGACATCAGTTTTATGTAGAATTTTGGAGCATATTCTCAGTTCGAATATAGTAAATTTCCTTGAAACGGAAAAGCTTCTTTCCATGAATCAGCACGGGTTTAGGAAACATCGTTCATGTGAAACTCAGCTTGCCCTTTTCTCACATGACATCTTGCGAGCCATGGACGAAGGGCAACAGGCGGATTGTGTTTTTCTCGACTTCAAAAAGGCGTTCGACGCGGTGCCACACTGCAGACTGCTAACGAAGATACGAGCTTATGGAATAGGTTCACAGATTTGTGACTGGCTGGAAGACTTCCTAAGTAATAGAACGCAGTACGTTGTTCTCGACAGCGAGTGTTCATCAGAGACTAGTGTATCGTCAGGCGTGCCCCAGGGGAGTGTGATAGGACCGCTATTATTTTCTATGTATATAAATGATCTGATGGACAGAGTAAGTTGTAATATGCGGCTGTTTGCTGATGATGCTGTGGTGTATGGGAGGGTGTCGTCTGTAACTAACTGTAATAGCATACAGGATGACTTAGACAAAATTTCTAGTTGGTGCAAAGATTGGCAGCTAGCTCTCAATGTGGAAAAAGTAAGGTGATGCTCATGAGTAGAAAAAACAATCCCATAATGTTCGAATACAGCATTAGTAGTGAGCTTCTTGAAGCTGTCGCGTCGTTCAAATATCTAGGCGTAACATTGTAGAGCGATATGAAATGGAACGAGCATGTAAGGACAGTTGTGAGTAGGGCGGACAGCCGACTTCGGTTTATTGGGAGAATTTTGGGAAGATGTACTTCACCTGTAAAGGAGACCGCGTATAAGACGCTTGTACGACCACGTCTTGAGTATTGCTCAAGTGTTTGGGACCCGCAGCAGATCAGTTTAAAGGAAGACATAGAGGCGGTTCAGAGACGAGCAGCTAGATTTGTTACCGGTAGGTTCGACCAATGCGCGAGTGTCACGGAAATGCTCCGGCAACTCAATTGGGGATCGATGGAAGAAAGACGACGTTCTTTTCGTGAATTTCTGTTGAGTAAATTTAGAAGGCCGGAATTTGAAGTTGAGTGTAGTAAGATCTTGCTGCCGCCTATTTACATTTCGCGTAAAGATCACAAAGACAAGATAAGAGAAATTAGGGCTCGTACGGAGGCATATAGGCATTCTTTTTTCTTCGTTCAATTTGGGAGTGGAATAGGAAAGGAAATGCCTAGTAGTGGTACAGTGTACCCTCCGCCACGCACCTTACGATGAATTGTGGAGTATGTATGTAGATGTAGATGTAGATCCGGCTGGAGACCCGACATGAATCTGTACTGTTATGGGCCTTTCAGCATTTATCAACACCTGGTATAACAGTAGCGCTAGGAATATTGATCAGTACATTTCATCCGTATGCATTATTGCAATAATAAATCTGGAGTTAATTTTTTAGTTCCTATTTTTAGTCTGGTAGTGTGTTTACGTTTTAGTTCTAAAACAGTTACATGGAACATTTTTGCTGTAGAAGTAGTTCGTACGCTATATTATTTTTCGGATGATTTCACCTTTTCCAGCAAGTCTTAGTTTCCCTATTGCTTCCTTACAAAACTCCATACAAATAATCGTGTACGTAGATTGATTCCACAGTCCCTGGAAGCAGTCGCTTTCTCTTACCTGTCCAATGGACCGGCATAAACGAAACTACACTATAAAGAGTGGCATTGTGAGTGGAAGATGTAATAAAAAAAACTCTTATAGTTTTAGCAGTTGACATCTGCGTTCAGGATTTTGGAATTGGTCAAGAACGTAAATCCTTATTTCTTTCGCCGAACGTTTAGACTTTTATTCATCAATGTTTGTTAAGCTTATGGGACTTAACTACGGGGTCATCAGTCCCTAAACTTACGAACTACTTATGAACTACTTACGAACTAGGACGGCACAAATATCCATGCCCGAGGGGGGATTCGAACCCCCGACCGTAGTGGCCGTGCTGACCGTGACTGGAGCGCCTCAGTCACCTCGGACACCGCGGCCGACTTTATTCATCCGAGGCATGCTTACAAGGAGAGTGTTTGACATGTGGTTCGCCGATTTCAATCAAATTTCGCATGGAAGTTCTATGTTGAATAATTAAGAAACACATATCTCGGCTTTCCGCGGGGGACTTACTGGTTTTTGAAACAAATGAGGGTGAAATTAGATAATGGAAAAAATCACGTTTTCAGTAGTATACAACGAATCGTCTAAAGATGATCATTTTGTACTAATATGTATGGGATCAAAAGTTAATCACGTTCGAGCACTTAACGTTTTGTGTTTTCGTGCTGCAGCTTGTGTATTCGCAGACAGGAGCGACTTTTGAGCGCCGTCGGCGATTGAGCGGTGGCTGGCACCGTAGCTCAGAGCGCTCGGTCAGAACTGTCCGGTCAACGAAGAACAAAAGCGAGCACACGTCCGCAGTGGACCCAACTACCAGCGAAAGACCGGTCCAGGGCGTCGACTGTTAAACCGTGAACCGCTGTTCGAACTTCCATCGTTGCAATTCTTTGTTAGTTTTCTTTTTACGATATTTTTCATACTATCACAAATGCAATACCTTTTCTTGCCTTACGTGGAAATAGAGCATCGGAAAGTGTGATTAATATTCAGTTAAGTGTATTATATATTTACAGCTGTTTTACTGGTGATACAGTGCAAAAACAATGAAAACAAGCAATAAAATAAGATAAAAAAGAGAAAGGCGAATTTCGGTGGTACCACTTTTAACAGTGAATGTCGGTTGACCATCGTCATGAACAAAACTCCTTTCGTAGCACCTCATGTCGGTTTGGCCACCCCATGAATCCAGTATCAAGCAAATTGTATTTTTCTGCACACAAGATTTCAGAACATGATCAAAATATAATCGATATATTTCAGTCAGCTTTCCAGATTTTGAGCACTTTTACGAAAACACCTTTCCTTGTCAGCTTTGTGACGTTTACATGTTTCGACAGGTTAAGAATTTTATCGCAACTTCAAACTCATGCCTCATTACGTTAGAGCAGACAAATTCATGACTGAGCAGATGCTATTTAAATTCATGCCTTGGTCCATAATCCGTTACCAGTGCCCGTATTTCAAGATATGCTTTTGGTTCTAAGTAGACTTTCTCGGCGTAGTAATTGATAATATTGTTCTCGGGTTTCCTGCCGGATAAATACGTCATCTAGACGCAGTATTTCGGCGGACCACCTGGCCGCCATCCTCAGATGACAGTGCTGGTACAACGACTCGCCGAGACTGAGTACAAGCCACGAGCGGAGGCCCCTATAAACGCCGCGGAAGGACGAAACCGCGTGCGCAAGAAAGTTCTGCCCTCTACGTGTCAGCGCCGCCAGTGGTAGGAGCCGACGTAAACTATAGGTCCCTATTCAGCACGTCTAAAGAGACAGCTGCCAGACCCTCATTTTGTCCCTCTCTTTCCCCTTCCCTCCCCTTGATCCTTTATCCCTATCATGGCGCAGCAACAAGCTACCCTTCCTTACGCCAACAGCTACTCCCTTTCCACCAACAAACTGTTTATCTTGAGCACCCTCTCCCATCACTGCGTGGCTGCCTTTCTCCTGAATGAAATCTTTCTCCTTTCCCACTACCATGTTACAACCAACCCCTACTTCCTGCACCGCCACGACTGCCCCCAACCCCTGCTCGGGGCAGGCCACTTCCGCCACCACTCTATTCGGCCTCATCCCCTCCTTAATATCCGTTATGAACACCTTATCCATACCTTTTTCCTTCCTTTCCTTACTGTCAGCTGTGCTTACTTTATATTTTTTCTACTTTTTTTGTATTTTAAGAAATAGGAACGTAGTGGCAACACTTATATTTGATTTACAGAATTAATTTTAAATTATGTAATTTAAAGAAATGATAAAGAGTTTTTACTCATTTCAGTTGCTATTTTCATATCGTTTTTGAATTGTAGACTACATACATTTTTATGTCAAACAATACAGAGTTCCATATTTTACTCTCTGTTTATAATATTGACAGAAAGACGAATTTCGATCGCTTCTTTTAAAATGCAGTCCCAATAGCGAGACGCAGAGGGCAGAACTGTCCATTCTTGCACACGCGCTTTCGGCCTTCCGCGGCGCTTGCAGGGGCCTCCGCTCGCGGCTTCTACGATCTGATACCACCGAAGTAGATCCGCAAGGCCTACTCTCTTCTGTCGTGTGGTTTTTCAGGTGTCTGGTCTCGCTGCTGGAGTGCTGTCTGGTCTCGCTGCCCCCGAGTGTACTGCCACCACCTGTAGTTCCCGGACTTGTTCCCGCCTACCGACGCCGCTGCAAGGGGGACTGCTCGCCGTCTCTGCGGCCGACCGGCCAGTCAACGCCTGGTGTCATCGGCGGGCGCCACTTGCTGTCCGTCTTCCGTGAGGTCGGCCGGCCCACCTGCACCTGCCGCGCCGCTGCCCGCCTCGCCTGGTCTTCCCGTCTGCGCCCGCCCTCCAACGCCACCGCCGCCTCCTCCGGTCGTCGGTCGCCGCCGCAGCCGCCGCATTCAGTGGGATCGTTACCACCTGCGCGCCCACCCACGCCACCACCTCCCCGTCTGTGTGTGCTTCGTGTTTGTGTTATCATTGTGTTCTGACATGTCACTTCCGTCCACGTCCATTTCATCTCTGCCTCCCTTGCCCCCACCACATTCGCCTGGAGCGTCACGTCTCCCCTCCTCCCTGCTACCATCCCCTCACTCCTTACCCTCACCAACCCAGCAACAACTGCCCCCACTCCTACTCACGACGCCACCTCCTTCTCCTCGGAAACCTTTCCTCCCCTCCCCAGCTCCCAAGGTGCAGCCGCCGTGGACTGTCGCTTCCATCCTCTCCTCACCCGTGGAGGATGTGTCTGCAGAGCTTCCCGTGAACCCCGTCCCCACTCCTGCTTCGCAGACTGCTCAGAAGCTGAAGAAGTCAAAACGCGCTGCCTTCGATTCTGCCTCCTCCACCTCTGATTCCCTCGCCACTGGCCACCTATCCCCATGGGAGCTGCTCGTCCCCCCCCCATCTCAGCCTCTGCCCCCACAGCACTTTCCCCCACCCACTCCTTCCTCTCTTCATTCGTACGTCCTATCCAACTCTGAGCCCAAATTTCTCGACCCCCACATTCTTCCGCCAATACGCCCCTTCCGCACCCATCTCCCAAATCATCCCCGGAGGGATTCGGTCTCCTCAAGTCTACAGACTCCAGTCTCCACTCTCTACTTCTACACAAGATCCCCCGTATTCATTTTGGCCCCCAATGCCTCCCTCACCCCTCTTCCTCCATCCACCTCCCGCCACCAAATCCCTCCCTCTCCTCGCCGTCCCTCAACCCTCACCGCCATGAACTGAACCCAGGGATCATGGGGGTTGAGGTGCTGGAGGAATTGCGGCGGAATCCCCTCCTCAACATCCGCTCAGCCCGTCACATTAACAATGTAATGAGCCCTACCTGTCTTACGTGCGTCTTCACGGAAGACGCGCCCTCCATAGATCACTTCCTCCACAACGAGGCCTTCATCTCCCGCGCTCCTTCCCAGTCCTATCGCTGTTCCCACTATCTCACCTACAATGATCACCTTTCCGAAAACTGAGGCCTCCCTCTGTAGTAATTCTTTTGCATTCTCGTTTTGGCAATAACACCGAATCTTTTATTCGCCTTCCCAAAAACATTTACTATGTGTTCTTTGAAATCTAAATCAGTCGTAAGTATAATTCCTAGGTATTTGAGTGAGGCCTCCAAGATTGATTGACTTATCTTTTAAATGAAGTTTACTCGTGTGGATGACCTCACACATTTCATTTTTAGGGTCAACTGCCAATTTAAGTGCCATGTAAATATCTAAATTGTTCAGCAGGGGATTATTATGTCCTGTTGACTTCGAAGACTTGTCATCAGAAATGTGGAAGACAGGGATAATATCCATCAGAATTTCAATATCATTACTGAAAGTGGCAAGAAATCAAATTTCGAGTTGGCAGATTGAGACATGAGATATTTCAACATAATTTCGGTACAATACTATCCGCAGAACTGCAAAGATAACAAGATAACAAGGGGATAAGTTAATTAATTTTATGTAAAACAGAACTATGACACTGTAACTCTACTATATCTTTACAGCAGTGTTTCTTGAAATAACTCAACTTGACTTTTATTTTTCACCCGTTTATTCACAGCGTCACAATAGTATAACAATCAAACTGACAATCTTCTGCTGTCATTACTCTTCCTCATATAATCATTGACTATCTTGATCCTGTTGGCGTGTCTTCGCCCATATTTATGTCTTCATAAATAATCATATGTTGTGACAATAATTATAATTTTAAATACATAATTAAATATATTATGTTACAACAAATTACGGTGAATGCTACGAAGTTATTTCCAATATTCCCTTCACACAATTCGATAAGTAACTTTTCACACACCCACTAACACACTCACCCACCCACCCACCCACCCACCCACCCACACACACACACACACACACACACCCACACACACACACACACACACATATGAGAAGTTAATTATCGAATTGTGTGAAGGGAATATTGGAAATAACTTTGTAGCATTCACCGTAATTGCGAATTTATGGACATAGTCTATAATGATCGTATTAATTATTCACATTAATTTGTCCAATCAGACAAGCTGTTTAAGCTGTATACATTATCTAAATGTTTTATTGCTCGATATACTTGTAGTATTGATAAAATAGCGAATTCCGAAATTCATAGTGCTTAAATAAATGTTTTCATTATTATAAACTAATTCTTAACAATGTTCCTCTAATCGGAATTACAGAAGTTTCTCGAATGCAAATAGCAACAAATTACTAAATTTGGGATTGAAGTTTATGAAATAATCCACATTATTATGGAAACACAATACTGAGACAGATAAAAAGCAACATGTAATTGCGAAATAGATATTGGGTTTATAGGCAAGTCTACAAATACCATGCGTATTATGGAATGAGTATTAATAAAAGAAGATATCACTTACTAGAGTGAAAAATGGTATCAGGTATTTTAGTAGACACTCACTCTGGTCGTTAATAATAATAATAATTTAATGTGGCTCATTGGCCAGGTGCAAGTCTTTCAATTGGACGCCACTTCGGCGACTTGTGTGTCCCTAGCCTACCCCAGTTAATAATGTCACTGTCAGAAGGTAATGAATAGTTGCTAAAGTATTATTCTCAACGTTAATCAGAGAACTGAACTCGTCAATGTAAAAAATTACGAGAATATCATAACGGTAACAAATGTAATTGCTGGTATTTCGAGACTGTAGTGGCTTGATGATTTAGACTGTCTGGAAAAATTTCGATAGATTAGTGAACATTTATACGAAAGTGAAATTCTGTTTATTCTTTGATTGAAAATGTCTATAGAGTTTGGTGACTACAGTAATCGGTGGTTTGCTTTCAGTAATCTTCTGAACAGTCAGAGACGTTTAAAATGTTTATGTATTAACAAAATTCTCCAAATTGTGACTAATACTGGGCACTAGCAAGAGCCCCAAGTTACCTATTTCAGGTTCTGTAGGGCAATTGGTAGCATACTGGAACCTGTTAGAGCACACTGGAAGATTACTTTCTGTTATCAAAGTGTTCGCTTGTCAAGATGGAAGAATGTACCAGCAGCTGTGTTAAGATTTTTTTTATTCAATTAAATGGCCGGTTTCGGTGCTATATTCGCACGATCTTCAGGTTCCCGTTGTATAACTGTCAGTAACAGCGCATTTAAAAGGGGTGTATGTTGGAGGGTACTCAGTACCACTATTAGCTACTTGCTCTCCTGTTCCACTCCCATATAGAACGAATGAAAAACGAATGCCTGTATGCATCTGTACATCTCTCTAATCTTTATAGTCTTAACGGGAAATGTATGTTGACGGCAGTGGAATTATTCTGCAGTCTGACTCAAATTCCTGCCTTCTAAATTTCTTCAACAGTGCTTTTCGAAAGGAACGTCGCCTTCTCTCCAGCATCTTGCATTTGAGTTCTCGAAGCATTTCAGTAACTGATCGAATCTACCAGCAACAGACCTAGACGCCCGTCTCTGAACAGCTTCAGTGTCTCGCTTTAAACCGATCTGGTGGGGATCCCAATCATTTGAGCAATACTCAAGATGGGCTCGTAGAAGCGTTTTATATGCGGTCTTCTAACATTACGGAATTGCTTCTCCTATTCATCTGGTTCATCTTATATTTTTCTACTTTTAGGACTAGCTGTCAATCCTCACATCATGTAGTAATTTAGTCCGTTCTAATCCTACTGCAGTTATTCAATGACAACATCTTCCTGTAGACCACAGCATCATCAGCACACAGTCGAAGATTGCAAGTCACTCTGTCCGTCAGATCATTTACGTAGATACAAAATAATAACGGTCCTGTCACACTGCCCTAGGTCATCCCATACGATGCCCTAGTCCTTTATGATCACTCGCCATCGAGGACAACGTAGTGGGTTCCATTACTTAAGAAGTCTTTGAGCCACTGACAATTTGGGTACCTATTCCAAATGTTAACAGTCTACGATGTGGTACCGTGTCAAACACCTTTCGAAAATCGAGAAATATGTAATCTGCCTGTTGCCCGTCATCAACAGATGAAGTTGTCATGAGAGGAAATGGCAAGCCGAGTTTCGCACGTTCGATGCTTCCTAAAGCCATGCTGCTGCATGGACTTTTCCGCCTCAAGGAAATTTACTACATTAGAACAGAGAATGTGTTCAGGAATACTTCAGCAAACTGATATTATTGATATAGGTCTGTAATTGAGTGGTTGCGTGTGTGGTTTTTTTATTTCTTATGAACGGGAGGTACCTGGGCCTTTTTCATTCGCTTGGAACTTGAAAGATACGCGATAAATGCAAGCTAAGTTATGGGCCAACGCCGCTGAGTTCTCTTTATAATATTCCATTGGGCCTGGCGACTTTGTTTTCAACTCTCTCAGCTGTTTCTATGTTCCAGCTATGCCTATGTCCTCCATTTAGAGTAAATGCAAAATCAAATAAAGAAATGATTGCTTGGTCATTCTGCGTGATTGATGTCTTAAATGTTAAATTAGAAATTTACGCCTTCATTTTGCTGTCTTCTATCACTACCACAGAATGATCAACGATTGACTGCACTACCTGAGTTTTAGTCAGCTCGTTAAAGTGGAAAACAGGCCACCATACGAAAAATACTGTTTTGGAATCGACACTTTACATCGAACAATTTCTGTTTTATTTGAAGAGAAGACGGGTAAGAACGTCAGCATAAAAAAGAAGTAACGCGACAATTTTGGTACGAGCAGTCAAGTGTTCCGATGGTAAAGCTGCTGGCATTTCGCTCTGAAACGTACCACAGATGCGAACATTCCTGTCTGCGCCCGTGTAAAGTTCCTCAGTCAGCCACGCGCGTGCTCTGCCAACCCCAACAGGTAGCTGCGGCACGCATGCGCGGCCAACCGCCAGACCCCTTGGGGCGGACGCAGTTGGCAACACTTTTCCGGCCGACAATCTATATGGTAATGCGCCGCGTCTATTACTTAATGGCGGCGCTCGCAATATGCATGGAAATCGGCCGGCGTTTCCAACTCCGCACACCGCGCAGAGGCGCGTCAGCCTACCACCTACAAGTCGAAGGGGTGGACGAACTGACAGACAGAACAAGGGAGATCGACCTTACAAATAAATACACACTGATTAATGAACATCACACCTGCATCGTTCTCTATACGATTCAAATTTTTATTGAGATGAGGTTCAACAGCCGTAAGATATTTGAAGAAATGCATACTGTAAACCATCAGCTGTTTATTATTTTCTAAACTTCTATCGGTTTCGGTTATAAACCATCTTCACGGAAGAGAACTAGACAGACTGATTAAACAGGTGCATTATAGGCCTCTTTATGCATGCCAGTATGCATAAGGAGGCATATAATTCACCTGTTTAATCAGTCGGTCTAGTTCTCTTCCGTGAAGATGATTTATAACCGAAACCGGTAGAAGTTTGGAAAAATAATAAACAGCTGATGGTTTACAGTATGCATTTCCTCAAATTTCTCTATACTTCCATTGTGACGATACATAACCAAAGTGGAAGTTCTGTACATATAAATTATACAGTGTCAGATTGAAAGTAGGCAGCTATAGGCTGAAGATAATTATGTATGGATTTTTCTGTGATTTTTTGTGAATCTGGACATGTATTTGACTTACGGCTATATTTGTATGTAAAATTCATTAGGCCTATATGCTTCGATAATCTCAGTTGACGTTTGTAACCACTGCACAACATGATATCTTGTAACTGCCATGTAGCATCTGCGCTACAGCAGCGTTTTTGACCGCTGATTCGGGCAGTGGACAGTAGGCTAGTTGAGAGAGAGTCGAGTGGAAGCTAGGCTAGAGTACAGTCGCCGGTCGCAGTGGCCGAGCGGTCTGCGGCGCGCCAGTCATGTTCTGCACGGCCACTACGGTCAGGGGTTCAAATCCCCCTTCGGGCATGGATATTTGTGCTGTCAAGAGTATTAGCTAGTTCATAAGTAGTTTGTAAGTTTAGGGACTGATGACCCCGTACTTAAGTCCCATAAGCTCTACAAATATTTGAACATTCTAGAGTATAGTCGTACGGTAGTCACCGTGTTGTACGGTTCGGTTGATCGGCTACGATTCACGTGCCGAGTTTGATTGATTGGATTATGCACCTATGAATGTATCCCGCCAGAGAGTGATGAAATTTCATTTGATATTGGAAGAGCAATTTTGTATTCACAGGGCGAGGATATTTGCCTGGAATGGTATTGTACAAACCCATTGTAATCTCCATTATTGATGAGTCAACAACAAAGGTATGTTTCTTTAGCAAAAATATAAATAATTTAATGATTACTAATTTTCTTATTTCAGCTCAACCTAGTCCCTCATTTTCGTGATTGTGACATTTTCCTATTTTTGTTGCATGGTACGTGTCGTGTTTCAGATTTTCTTTAAATGTAAATGTTCACGTGTCAGTAAAGTAATTAGTTCTTGCAACTGAAATCTAATTTACAAAAGTAATTCTCACAGAACGTTGATTTTACAAGCTTAAATTTGTAAGTTAAAAATTACACGTGAACTGATGCAGAGTCGCAGCCCCATTAGTCTCATTGTGTGTGTAGAAAATAGTATTACAGGGCCAAATTAACTTAGTATGTTGCTCATGTATATTTAGAAGACTGGTGATTCTATAGAGAGTTAGTTTCTTTCAGGCAGATTTAATTAGAGCTTTTAAATGCAACCTTCCTCAGAGACGAGTGTATTGTCAGGCGTGCCCCAGGGGAGTGTGATAGGACAGCTATTATTTTCTATCTATATAAATGATCTGATGGACAGAGTAAGTTGTAATCTGCAGCTGTTTGCTGCTGATGCTGTGGTGTATGGGAGGGTGTCGACTTTAACTGACTGTAATAGCATACAGGATGACTTAGACGAAATTTCTAGTTGGTGCGAAGAATGGCAGCTAGCTCTCAATGTAGAAAAATGTAAGGTGATGCGCATGAGTAGGAAAACCAATCACATAATGTTCGAATAGAGTATTAGTAGTGAGCTTCTTGATGCTGTCGCGTCGATCAAATATCTAGGCGTAACATTGCAGAGCGATATGAAATGGAACGAACATGTAAGGACAGTTGTGAGTAAGGCGGACAGCCAACTTCATTTACTGGGAGAATTTTGGGAAGATGTACTTTATATGTAAAGGAGACCGCGTATAAAATGTTTGTACGACCACGTCTTGAGTATTGATCAAGTGTTTGGGACCCGCAGCAGATCACTTTAAAGCTAAGACATAGAAACAGTTCAGAGGCGAGCAGCTAGGTTTGTTGCTGGTAGGAAATGCTCCGGCAACTCAATTGGGGATCGCTGGAGGAAAGACGACGTTCTTTTCGTGAATTTCTGTTGAGGAAATTTAGAGGGCCGGAATTTGAAGCTGAGTGTAGTATGATCTTTCTGTCGCCTACTTACATTTCGCGTAGTGATAACAAAGGCAAGAGAAATTAGGCATATAGGCATTCCTTTTTTCCTCGTTTTATTTGGGGTGGAATAGGAAAGGAAAGCGTAGTAGTGGTACAATGTAACCTTCGCCACGCACCTTACGGTGGATTGCGGAGTATGTATGTAGATGTAGATGTAGATTACAGTGTGCAAGGTTGTTAACAGGTACAAAAGAACAAAAACACCAATAAATGAGCATCATGTTGACAGACCACGTCACGTTTTAGAAAGAGGATAAAGGATTAAGAATGAAGCCCTGTATAAGCAAGGCACATATGAAGGAAAGGTTGCATTTTGCAGATCAATATGTGACTAAGAAACAGAGTTATTTTCTCTGATGGAAGCACGTTTAACGATTTCTATCACGGTGGACGTATTTTAGTGTGGAGAAGACGAAGTACCGATTAGGAACCTGCTAATATGGCCTGTACTGTAAAATGCGGTGGTGGCGGTATCATGGTCTGGGGGGCCATGGCTGCATCAGGTGTGGGGAACATGGAACTGTGGATAAGTATGTGTATCTGGATATTTTAAAGAGATATTTGAAAGTCGGTGCTGAAAAACTAGGTTTGAATATTGATACCATTTCCAACAGGACAATAACACAATACATATAGCATACATTGTACGTCTGTGTCTTCTATATAATACACTCTACACCGTACAAACACCTTCTCAGTCTCCAGACATGACCCCTATTGAACATCTGTGAGACGAGTTAGAAAGAAGAATCAGAAAACATATTTCCAGTAAAACACATCTGAAGGAAGTGATTGTTCAAGAATGGGGGCAGATTGATGCAGCAGAATGAAAAAAGCTAGTAGAATCAATGCAGGTCAGGCTGAAGGCTGTTATTAGAAGCAAGGGAATGAATATACGCTATTAGACGTTTGCAGCTAAGTTAAACAGTGCGTCAATGCATATGACCGTCCATTATCACAGTACAGCTGAGACTTTATTTTTTTCGGAACAGTAGTCTATTAATGATTACCTATCCTTCAGTGTGATTAGACGGTGTACATGGAGATTATATTGTTTCATTTTGGTCGCTTGTTTTGACAGATGTTATAAGTATGATATATGCTGATGTGTGATACTTCCGTCCACCAGTGTGTACTGCGAGTTATATCTCTTGTTGACTTTTCTGAGGTAACTGTTCGGCGGGATAGTCAACTTTTCTATTCTGAGGCGAAACAGGTTTGCCCTTAGCGCCTGTGGAGGCAGGCTGTCTGCAACGTGGGAGTGTTAGTTATTAAGATGACGGGTTAGGCGCAGTCTGGATGTTCAAATGTTCGTTAAGCTTATGGGACTTAACTGCGGGCTCATCAGTCCCTAAACTTACAAACTACTTATAAACTATCTTATACTAAAGACAACACAAACATCCATGCCCGAGGGAGGATTCGAACCCCCGACGGGAACGGCCTCGCGAATCTGAGTATAGCGTCTCAAAGCGCTCGGCCACTCCGCCGCGGCAGTCTGAATAACCGGCGGAAAATAAACTATTATAGAAAATACTTTTGCTTCTGTTAAGAACTGCGCAGCTAAGTAGTGTTATGAATTAGACGGTTATTGTGAAAAATATGTTTTCTTTCTATTAAGCCACAACCGGTTTCGGGACGTGACAGTACCATCTTCGGGTGAACAAATAAATTATTGACTGTGCCATAAACTGTGCGATTCGGGCCAGTTCTTTTTTTAGTATAGTAGGACATTCGGAATGACGTGGTCACCAACAGTAATGGATAATTTCCGAAGCAAATAAGTTCAAAGTTGAAAAGTGTTGATATTCAAGATTACTGAGATATCCTCTCCAGAATTTAGAACTAGCCAGTTCTCAAGGGTGGTGGTTGTAACGTATCGCGACATGCAAATGTAAATGGTCTCCCCCAGTTTGTTTCTTGAAAAATATTTGTTTAAACGTGAATCATGACAGCTGACGTTACAAAATCGAAGGCTGAAGATTACGTAATAAATTAGTTGACTATCAGCTTTGCGAGGAAAGTGTCCAGCGTTGAAAAAGATTTTTTTAAAGGTCATTCTATTTTTCCGTGATACTCACCATATGGAACCATTAACGGCATGCCACACTCTGTCCGCAGGCTGATTTTCACAGGTTTTCTTCAAACTCTTCATATCTGTGGAACAAATTTAGTGTAAGATTCATAAAACCTACAAGCACAGTTTTAAGTGGTGAGCTTTCAGCTTCACGTGGAGCAACATTTATGTATATGGAAAGTATACTGTTTTGTTTTCAAGAAGTGATGAGGATTTCACAATTAATTTAGTTTAAATAAGAAATAATCATCGGTCATCAATAATACAGCACTAGGTATCTACTGTTTCCGAAATAGAACACAGTGCGGTAATTTTTTGAAAGCAGTGTCTCACGCACACACAATATATATATATATATATATATATATATATATATATATATATATATATATATATATATATATATTACATTCACTACACAGCGTTGTTTTTTATTCGGAAGTTCCCAGTAATGTCATCCTGCTAGTTTTTTTTGCATTGATTTAGAAAGAGTTTAAAGTGACTTTCGTTTTTTTCCCGGCATTTCATAATTGCTGTGACTACCGAAATCCGAAAAATCATAGTCACTTTCAACAAGACATTCTTCAATCATGTATGAAGTTCTGCATCTTTATCACAAGGAAAACAAACAAGCTACCACCAATAATACTAGTTCAAAACACAATGGTGTACAAATGCCAGAAAAGAATAGAACACGATCTAGCGCTAAACTGATGAATTAAAATAATTAAACTTATGGATATTACCGGGAAACGTAAATTTACGTTCGAAACGCAACTAAAGTGCCTTAGTGTGACGTAATATTACGTCAAACGCGGAGTAAGCGTTAAGGAACGTTATTTTTATTGTGTTTTCATATCCAAACTGGATTCCCGCAGTTCTTATTAAATTACTTTATTAATTTATTGTAGGTAAAGTAATTGATACAATTTTGTGAACATTTCCCACTTTTGTTTCTTAAAAACGGATACTCCTGAACTTTTAAAGGTTGTACTGCCCATTACTGTATGCTTGTATGAATCATACTTATCTCCTTAAAAACTATTGAATAGTCATTATCAGTACTCTGAGATAGATTTGTGTTTGAATTTCCGATAAAACTTGGTTCTTGTGATGAGACAGACGTTCAATATATCGACTTAGTTATATTAAGTAATGGAAATTATTAGCTTCTTCCTCCCTCTGAGACAAATGTGGACGCCCAGAAATACCTCTCTCCTTTTCCTGTTGACCTCTTCTCGTTCCTTTACTTCGTCAGCATTATAACTCGCCGACCTGGACAGTGTAACCAGAATTTGGTGGGTGAACGTTAATCCAGAAACCGCCATTTGGGTTCTCTATCTGCGTTTAACGGAGAACGTTTCCGCTTTACTCTGTGCCTGCAAGACAACAGAGTAAAAAAAATACATTATTAATAACAGGCTCAAATAGATGCTATATAATAATTAGTTTCAATACGACAGGCCTGTTTCTGTTTCTATTGCCACCAGGAGGTGACCTGTGAAAAACGCTTTGGTGAATTTATTTGAATACGTATTGTAAGCATTGCATATTTGACTGATTACAGATTTTTACCACGTCTAGATGAAAGTGACATCCGTAAGATATTACTAAAACACTGTCATGTAATTGTCACTGCTTAGTTCTCATTAAAATTATTACGTAATATTACGAGATTTGTAATGGCTTTATCTTTGAGTTAATTACTATGATGTTATATGTTTGAAGTATATACAACTAGGCAACGATGTTATTCTTCACAGTTTGGCTTTTCGTGTGGGTTATCTTTAGTTGGAACGTGTTTTGATTTCATATCTATAATTTTTCGCCTTGAAATGGGAGATAAATGTAGGTAATACTCCCTCACTCCGCTACATAGTGAACATATAATTCAGTATGTAGGTAGTTCAATGAATTCTCGGATAGGCACTTAGATGTAATTTGCAGAATTGCAAACCTACATATTACCGCTAGATGATTAATTGACAAATTAACTAAGCTACCACTAGGAAAACCATTAACAAAAGGAGCCACTCTTTTATATAGCTAACAAAAAAATTCGTTCTAGAAATGCTCACATAATTTTACACTACCTGCATCAAACCCACGCAAAGATCAATAGACAGTGAATTGCGCCTAGCAGGGGAAGCATCACAAAAATAACATTAACATACAGACGTTCAACTACCCTTTAGAACTGACGACAATCTTAGAATAAAAATTTATTTATGCATTTGTAAAGCGTCAGAATATTCGAATCGAAGAAAATATAAAATAACTTGTGTCAAGTACAATAATATTTACATCGGACAAGCAGGAGGGAATTTTAAAATCAGATTGAAAGAACGTATGACAAACAGCGACAGTAAAAAATCGAGTTTTTTCTTCATCTGAAAAGTCATCGCTAAAGGCCCGAGAAAATTGAAAATATATTACATCTAGGGGAGACTGGGAAAATGGCGCCACCTTAAGTGAATCTGATTTTTTGTCACCTGAAAAGTGTGTGTTTTCTCTCACAAAATAATAGAAAAGCTTCACCAACGAATACTACTTTATTATAAATTTTATCAGTCGCACACCTGTTTACGTTCTGTGGTTCAAAAAGATTTAATAAAAGTATTCACAACGGATGAATTACCCTGGGTAATGACGCCATACCTCTGTGGTAATGACGCCATACATATTTAAAATCAAGTAAAGTATTTATTGAAAGATTACTAGAACATAGTACTGTAAACGTAAAAAACAATATTTATAACTATTTTTATGAGTTGAAATCCTTTCAAAATATACAGCCATACAAAACATGAAATAAAAAATCATTTTCAAAGTTGGTGTTGGTTAAGATATTTTTCAAAGATCACAAATGTAAATTTCAGCACTATCACAGCCCTACATTCTGCATGTGCCCATTTGCTACAATATGTACCACAGTTCATTATGTGCAAATTCTCCAAAAACCAGGCAAATTTCCAACATCCTCATTTGAAATGTTGTGGTGTCCTCATTGTCGTCACACAAATCATCGACAGGAACATCGTCATCAGATGAAGCTTGGAAACTGATTAGGCGTCGTCATGACTTTTTCTTCTTTAGGTTGTCTAGTTTATTGTTTCTATATTCGTTGTCTGACTTCTTTGAATTCCCCTTTTTCGCTTTATGTCTTTCTTTTCTTTCTTTCTTTCTCTTGTCATCTTACTGCTTTCATTGGTGTTCCAGTTAGTAACATCGATGTCCTTTGAACATTTTGATGTCATTTACGACTGGTTCAAAGTGCTGCTTTGCAGTCTGGAAATTGGTGAGGTTTTTCTCAAGGTCATTTTGTTTCTTTACCTGAACCCCGCTGTCTAATCTTCACCTGCCATTTGTAATTCTCTGTTAAAATTGTGCTTAATTTTCAGGTTCTCAGCTACTTGGCTACGTTCGGTCAGTGTTATTCCATTAATGGTATTAGTTCAAGAAACCTTCCCACAGAAGGACCACTTTTATTCTTATTTTTAAGTCGGTCTCGCAAAGTTGTCCTGGATGTACCTTTCACGGACTACCCTTTGAAACTAGCCTCATTGTTTCTTTAATCTGTGCTTCTGCCCACTTCGCTTTTTCTGTGGTTCGTTTTCTTACACGAATCATCTAAAAATAACAAAAATAAGTCGCTTTAAAATGATTTATTTTTACATGGGGTAAATGTCGTAACTGCCACAATTGCACAATATGGCGAATAATGTAAACACCAAGCGAATGGGCTAACGAAACATTTACGTTACTACTACAAAATTGTAGCTAAATAACGAACGATTATGCTAAGATGCTTACTTAAAAGTACAAACGGTGTGGAGTGTAACTTACCTCAAAATATATATGCTCAAAAATAAGATTGTTAGTGTTGAAAATAAGAGTTTTATTCAGACATCATTCTCCTGTCACAAACACGCAACGCCACTACAGGACATGATTTCGTAGTTCGCCACGTGGATTCAGCACTGGCAAACGTGTTCATATGTTCATACTGCCAAATATCTGTCGTAAAACAGGGGTGGCGCTATTACCCCGGGTGGTGCCATTATTCCCGTCTCCCGCACTACATACTACATACTATTGCCAAATGTCTTACTATGAATATTCTTGAGGATTTGAATACTTATATACACATTAAAATCTACCCACAAGAAATATTAAACGAGCATACAGAATTTAAAAGTAAATACTACCTAAAAATTATTGACATATTACAACAAGAAAATTGATAAGTGTGAAAAAGCATATACCACCGAAGAATAACCCACATATAAATCTAGCCGTTGAAAAATAACATCCTCGATGCCTAAATACCTATTATCCGTAAACATATAACATCATATTAAATAACTGACAAATCGTACCATATGATCAGTTAACTAACTGCATTGAGAGTTACAGACAATTTACTGTAGATGTCATATGGATGACCGGTTCATCTAGATGTAATTAAAAATCTGTAATAAGTGAAATATACAATGCTTACAGGATGTATTTGAATAATCTCACCAAAACTGTTTTCGCAGCTCACTTGAAAAGCATATTTACGCAGCATTTATCTGACCTTTTTTTTAACAATTTTTTATATCAGTCAACCGGATGCGTAATTTTTATGTGCTTGACCTAGGTTTCGTTGCCAATAGGGACAACGTCATCAGAAGAATAAAAACAGTTACATGAAACACATGACGTCAAAAATATTACGAGCAAGATTACTCAAGTCTTCCAAAAATTCAAACGTTCAAATGTTTGTAAATCTATCGGACCAAACTGCGTGGTCATCAGTCCCTAGCTTACAAACTACTTAAACTAAGGTAAACTAACCTAAGGACAACACACACAGACCCATGCCCTAGGAAGGACTCGAACCTCCGACGACTAGCAACACTGCGCTCCGCAGCGAGGCGCCTTAGACCGCTCGGCTACTCCACCACGGCTGTCAAGTCTTCCTTCATGCCCTTCACTGGTTTTATTTGTATGGCAAAAATGCTAGTTTTTATTGTAATCGACTTGAGCAATCCTGTACGTAATATTTTTTACGTCATGTGTTTCATGTAACTGTTTATATTCTTCTGATGAAGTTGTCCCTAGTGGCAACGAAACCTAGGTCAAGCACCTAAAAATTACGCAAACGGTTGGCTGATAAAAAAAAAAAAAACTTGTTAAAAATTGGATTACGGTTGCTGTTAATCAGCCATGTTCAAAGTTGTACTTATTTGACCATTTCTTAATAGCGCAGAATTCTCGTTCGAGCATGATAGCGTTATCTCTATATTAGCATAGCGTATATCAAAGCCGCACATGGGTGTGAGAAACCACCTAAAAACCACATCCAGATTCGCTATTCAGTCATGAACGAACTGTTATCGCTGACGAGTTTATCCTGAAGTAAAAATTCGAATAATTTCTTTCTATGAAGTATCCTGTCTACATGTATGACTTAAGAAGATAATAGTATGTAAGAGTCTGTTTAATATTTATGGATTCATCTTTAACAAGGAGAGCCTATCTATAGAGCACAGTTACACAGTGTCCAAAATTAGATTAGATTAGATTAGTTATTCGTTCCGTAGATCCATGTTGAGGGGATCCTCGTGGATGTGGAACATGTCAAGAAACAAAATTTACAAGTTGAATAATAGATAATACTAATAATATAAATACAGATACATACACTTATAAACACAGATACATAAATTTTAAGACCTTTTTTTCTGCTGATAATATAATAATACTAATATAGTATTATAGTATGAGTGCATGCATAATTTGGTACAATTTTTAAATTCACTAATGGAATAGAAGGAGTTGGCCACTAAAGTCTTTTAGGTTCCTCTTAAACTGACCTTTATTTGTAGCTAAATTTTTTATACTTCATGGTAAATTATTGAAAATGTGTGTTCCTGAGTAGTGGACCCCTTTTTGAACTAAAGTAAGTGCTTTTAAGTCCTTGTGTAGATTATATGTATGAACTGAGCTGTTTGTTTGGAAAGGGATATATTATTTATGACAAATTTCATTAAGGAATAAATATACTGAGAGGCAGTAGTTAATATACCCAGTTCTTTGAAGAGGCTTCTACAAGACGTCCGTGAATTACTCCACAAATAATACGTATTACACGTTTTTGGACTCTGAAGACTTTTGACTGACTTGAAGAGTTACCCCAAAATATTATACCATATGACATTAGGGAATGGAAGTAATCAAAGTATGGAAGCTTTGTTATTTTTATGTCTCCTATGTCTGATAACACTCGTATTGAAAATACAGATTTGTTGAGTCGTTTCTGCAGTTCTGTGGTGTGCTCCTCCCTACTAAATTTATTATCAAGCTGTAATTCCAGGAATTTAATACTGTGAACCTCTTCTATCCGCTCTTCTTCGTACTTAATGCATATGCTGTCAGGAAATCTCTTACATGTTCTAAACTGCATGTAGTGAGTCTTTTCAAAGTTTAATGACAATGAGTTGGCTTTAAACCATTTATTAATGTTCGTGAAAATATCATTAGCAGACCTTCCTATCACTATGCTTGACGTACTTTTTATTGCAATACTTGTATCATCTGCAAACAAAACGGACTCTGCTTCTGGTAGTGTAACTGATGAGAGATCATTAATGTACACAAGAAAAAGCAATGGCCCTAAGATAGGTCCTTGTGGGACACCACATGTAATTTCTTCCCAATCCGATGATGCCTGTTGGCTTACTTCACTAATCACTTGCACGGACACCCTTTGTTTGCAGCATTTTGCAGCATTTCCCGTGACCCCATAGAATTTTAATTTACTTAAAAGGATGTTATGGTTCACACAATCAAATGACTTTGACAAATCATAGAAAATACCTGTTGCTTGCAATTTATTATCTAATGAATTAAGTACATTCTCACTGTAAGTGTAAATAGCCTTCTCGATATCGGAACCTTTCAGAAATCCAAACTGTGTTCTAGACAATATGCCATTTGTGGTTAAGTGGTTGAGAAGCTGCTTGTACATTACCTTTTCTATAATTTTTGAGAATGCTGGCAAAAGTGAAATGGGTCTTTAGTTTGATGGTATCTCTTTATCCCCCTTCCTGAATAGAGGTTTAATATCCGCATATTTTAGCCAATCAGGAAATGTTCCCGTTATAATAGACTGGTTACACAAATAATTTAAGATTGTGCTAAGTTCACAAGAACATGCTTTAATTAACTTTGTTGATATGTCATCGTAACCACTGGTATTCTTTGTTTTTAAAGATTTTATTATGGAATTTATTTCATGTGGTGAAGTGACTAACATATTCATGTGTGTGAAGTTATTTGTAAATGCTAGTTTCAAATATTCAAGGGCATTATTTACAGACCCAGTTAATCCCATACTATCAGTAACGGATATAAAGTACTTGTTAAATAGATTTGCCACACTATGCCCATCAGTTACTAATGTCTCAGCTACTCTTAGTCCTACCTTCTCTTGTTCCCTTCTGGTTCTACCAGTCTCCTCTTTCACTATATCCCATATTGTTTTTATTTGGTTTCCTGATGTTGCTATCTTCTTTTCATAGTGCATTTGTGTAGATACCTGAATAACCAAAAGAACAAACACCACACCAGTATAATATAGGATAAGAATGTCGCTAATGGTCCCAGAACCTGTTTAAAACAGAAAGATTAATGCATATCAGGACTACAACGAGTGATTATTACTTTTGAAATACGCAAGAAGATTCTAACATCCTAGGAAATACCATGCGCCTTTAACCATCAGAATATAGTGAACATCGCTGCTCGACGGTTTCGTCTGATACAGAACTTATGATAACTTTTTAATCAATGCGTCAGTGACTGACATTTAATTATAAGAAATCCCACCAAGGATGACGTGATTTTCATAAATCTTCTGTCCACAGAAGCGGTCAGCTGCAGCTGGTTGAGAAGTAAAGCACACTGCAGAGTCTTCTGCGCTTGAAGCAGAGCTGCCACCTAACGGCTGTGCACGAAATAAAGCGTGCACATTGTCTACGAAATTCCTGTGTATGAGGCAAATACCTTCTAGAGACAAGGCCACACAACAGTCCGTATCACGTCACGCCGAGTAGGCCGTGATCGGTAGCTGACTGGCTGGCCGCTACGAGGCAGTGGGCTGTGTTCCAGTGGCCAGCCTGTCAGCTACCGATCACGGCCCACTCGGTCTGACGTGACACAAACTCTAGTGACGCCTTATCTCTAGTTGTTGATTGGGCGAATAATGCATTCACGCATGCGCAGAAACGTCGTAAAAGGAGAACACCAAGGGATGCCAGGTTTCATAGAGCTTAGACGAGTAACAATGTGGTGAGTACTATCGACAACGGTTCGCAAATCAATTCCGTATTTATTTATTTCCAGAAGGCTTTTGACACCGTACCTCACAAACGGATTTTAATCAAATTGCGCGGTTATGGTATATCGCCCCAAATTGACAGAATGGCGGATTTCCTGTCAGATATGACACAATTTGTAGTAATCGATGGTAAGGCATCGACAAAAACAGTGGTGATGTCGGGCGTTCCACAGGGTAGTGTTATTGGTCCTCACCTGTTCTTTATTTACATAAACTATTTGGAAGAAAATCTAAGTAGCTCTCTTAGGTTGTTTGCAGATGACGCCGTCATTTACCGTGTAGTAAAATCATATTGACTCTAAATAATGAGAAGTGTGAAGCCGCTGCGGCGTGGGCTACTTACGAAACTCAAGTATCCAACATTCTCCTCCGAATGCGAAAATATATTTTTGAATGCCACCTACATAGGTAGAAATGATTATCAGAATAAAATACGAGAAATCAAAGCTAAAACGGAGAGAGTCAGGTGTTCTTTCTTCCCGCGAACTATTCGAGAATGGAATGGGAGATAAATAGTATAAAGGTGGTTCGATGAACCCTCTGCCAGGCACTTAAATGTGATTTGCAGAGTATCAATTCAAATGTTCAAATGTTTGTAGAACTTATGGGACTTAAGTACGGGGTCATCAGTCCCTAAGCTTACAAACTACTTATGAACTGAAACTTCCTGGCAGATTAAAATTGTGTGCCGGAACCGGGACTCGAACCTGGGACCTTTGCCTTTCGCAGGCAAGCGCACTACCGACTGTGCTATCCCGACACGACTCACGATGCCGCCTCACAACTTTACTTCCGCCAGTACCTCGCCTCCTACTTTCGAAAGGCAAAAGTCCGAGGTTCGAGTCCCGGTTCCGGCACACAATTTTAATCTGCCAGGAAGTTTCATATCAGCGCACACTCCACTGCAGAGTGAAGTTTCATTCTGGAAACATCCCTTAGGCTGTGGCTAAGCCATGTCTCCACCATATCCTTTCTTCCAGGAGTGCTAGTCTTGCGTGTTTGCAGGAGAGCTTCTGTGAAGTTTGGAAAGTAGGAGGCGAGGTACTGGCGGAAGTAAAGTTGTGAGGCGGCATCGTGAGTCGTGTCGGGATAGCACAGTCGGTAGTGCGCTTGCCCGCGAAAGGCAAAGGTCCCAGGTTCGAGTCCCGGTTCCGGCACACAATTTTAATCTGCTAGGAAGCTTCATATCTGCGCACACTCCACTGCAGAGTGAAGTTTCATTCTGGTACTTATGAACTAGTTTCCGAGCAGACCGTGACGGGAGCGCCCCAGTCCCCTCGACCACCGCGACCGGCTGCAGAGTATCCGATGTAGATGTAGAATAGAGCATTAGTATAACTGAGGTTTATTTAAATATACCGCATCTTTTTTATGTTTAACAGTATTCAAAGTAAAATAATAAATGAATGTACAAGGAGTCAGAAATTAAGGTGTGCACGTGCTTTTGTGATCTTTTGCACCAGCCTCCTCTGTGCATATTTCTGTGAAGCTGTGAGTATTTTATTCACAATTATGGACCGTAATTGTTTTGTCCTCAGGATCCACAATGAAATTAAATGTCAAATCTTGTTTCTGCAATAAAAATCTGGGGGACATATGATTGATGCTTACGTAAAGAAGATGCCGTGCAAATTACAAGAACAGAATAGAGGATTTTGTTAAAGCGAAATGGAGACTATATGGTCTAATATATACCTCAGTTAACAAGATTCAAAAGAAGACGCCTTAAGCGGTGGAGGAGAGGAAAAATTTGTCGGCGCCTTTGTGTAAAGCGTCAGAATTCATTCTCCGAGGTAGGTGAGAGCAAGGTTTAAAGAAGCTCGTTAAATAACGTGGTAGGAAGTGCGAAATCTTTGCCCGGCACGGCGTGAATTAAAGATGCGAGCGGGGGTAGTGCTCTTTGGGCCACTTCTTTCAAGGTGTCACGCGCTTAATGAATAATTATGCTGCCACCTCATCTGCCGAGCTGAAGAAAGAGGAGAGGCGTGAATAAGCTGGGGAGGCAAAGGCGGGGGATGGTGCTCACCGAGCTCCGGGGTCCGCAAAAGTCAAAGCAGGGCGCGGCGCCGCCGGCGCCGGTGTCGGGTTTTTAATTTGAAGCGTCGCGGATTAATTACGCTCTGTCCGCCGACGGCGTGCTCTCGTCGTTCCTGCTTCGGCCGCGTGGCGGCGTTGCGCTCGCCGGCTGGGTGTTACACATGGGGCCGAACCCAAATTACGAGTGCTTCGTATGTTGGAGACCCTTTCAAAGACATCTTTAAAAAATGTTATTCAATAATACTATTCTTCTGCGGGCTGCCTGAACCTTTCTTGAGCTACACTGGTCAAAACAATTAGGAGTTCATATAATTACGTATAATTCATCTGTATACTCAGATGAAGGCCACTGTAACGTTGGCCGAAACGTCGGTTATTTGAGTAATAGCCTTACATCATGACGCGGTACAATACTCAGAAAACTTTTATGTCATCAATTAGAAGTTCAGTTGAGATATGTAGGTTCCGAGGTATTGTCATCGGCAGAATGAACTAAAATTGTTTGACGTCTTTCTGTCGGTTCTATGGAGCGGACCCTCCGCCTCACTTACCGTATCCGCCTCCCTTTCCCCACGCGGATCCTATATGATCTTATCCCTTTCCTCCAGCTTCTAAATTTCCTTGAACATCTCCGCATCCTATACACCTACCGCAAAGTAGAATCTCGTCAGCCACTGGTCTCTCCTATCCTCCACGATCGTGGGCCTCTGCCACGCCTTTACCAACATGTTCCTCCCTCTCTCCACCTCCATACTCTCCACATCCTATCCGAGGGTAACTCCCATCAGCTTCCTCTCCCGGATGACGCCTTCCGTCCTGACATATACCCTTCCTATCAACTTTAGCCATCCTTTTCCCTTCCTCCGCTTGGATCCCCATCCTCTCCCCTTAGAGTCCTTCCATCCCATCCCCACTCCGCCCGCCTCCCCTCCTTTTCTATCCACCGCACTTTCCTTCCCCCTCCCTCTCCACTACAGGGCCTGCTCAGTGTTTTAATTGTCTGTCAGTGACTTAGTGCTTTGAGTGTACGTGTGTTTTTAAAACGTTAGCAACCGCCGCACAGGCAGAACACTGTGTTGCCATGTTGTTTAATTGTCTATTATCGTCGCCATTTGCTGTGCAAAATCTGTTTTTTAGTCACCGCGGCAGTTTTTAGAAATGTTCAAATGTTTGTAAATCTATCGGACCAAATTGCGTGGACATCAGTCCGTAGCTTACAAAGTATGTAAACCTAGGTAAACTAACCTACGGACAAACATACACACCCATGCCCCAGGGAGGACTCGAACCTCCACGGCGAGCAACCGCGCGCTCCGCAGCGAGGTGCTTTAGACCGCTCGGCTACTCCACCGCGGCGTGGCAGTTTTTAATTCTGACTATGTGTGTTTTAAAGCCTCAATTTCATTGTATTTAGTTCGCCTATATTCTCTCCTTTATATTGTTAAATTCAACATTTTATCTCCTTTTTATCGTTAAATTCAACATTTTTCTCTCCTATTTTAACCTACCATTCATGTTGTCAAATACATATGTTATTGTAAAAAGATATGAAAAAGCCAAGATCGCTGACCATCAATTTTTATTTACGACGACCGGTTTCGCTGAACTATGTTAGCATCATCTGGTCAAATAAAATATTTTACAAGGCCATAAAGTCCGCCGGCCGCGGTGGTCGAGGTGACTGGGGCGCTCCAGTCACGGTCAGCACGGCCACTACGGTCGGGGGTTCGAATCCTCCCTCGGGCATGGATATTTGTGCCGTCCTAGTTCGTAAGTAGTTCATAAGTAGTTTGTAAGTTTAGGGACTGATGACCACGTAGTTAAGTCCCATAAGCTTAACAAACATTTGAACATTTGCCATAAAGTCCTTCCCCTCCCCACCGGAGGACTGATAACTTCAGTAGTTAAGTCCCCTTATCCCAACCAAAAAACCCAACCCAAAACTTCAGCAGCAGCCGATCAGGCCGAATACGAGTTGCCATACGTTTTAATTCTGCGCTTCGTCGACGTCCTGTTTGTGTCATCAAGTGTTACTTTACTCGCCATGCGTTTTATTTTTCTATGTATATGTGTTTTTTTTACCACCGTGGCTCTTTTAATTTCGCACTATGTGTTTTTCAATTCTCCTTGTCTCTTTTAATTGTCTCACATTTCATTCGCCTTCATTTTATTTTCTCTTTTAAAGATGTATACACGCACATTTTATCAATTTGTACTTCTTTCGGCTGCTAAGCAGCAATGAAGCTACTGCCAGCTTGTCTCACACGGGGCGTAAACAGGGAGGTGGCATCAGCTGTTGGAGTGTGCCAAAGTGTAATTTACAGGACATGAACGCGAATTCAGAAAACAGGAACCATTAAAAGAGCACAAGGCCAACGTCGTCCATGGGTAACATCATCAAGAGATGATCGTCATCATCGCGTAACAGTACGTCGAGGGCAAGAGGCTGAATGCAACTCAACTGACATGCACCATCCGGGCAGTAAAAAGATGAACAATATCAACACAAACAATTAGAAACTGCCTTCAGGAATGTGTATACGCACGTAGGCCTATGGTGTGTTCCATTGAAACCACGACACCATTTAGCTCACAGAAGCTATGTGGATGAACATCAGGATTGGGGTCTTAATGAATGGCGCCAGGTTCTGTTTACAGATGAGTCAAGATTTTGTGTTCAGCCAGACAATCGTCGTCCCCCCATCGGGAGAGAGTATGGAACTCGGAACAATCCGCCTTATGTGCAGGAAACATCACCATGCCCAGGTGGTGGACGAATGGTGCGGGCAGGAGTTAGTATTGGCGAATGTACGGACCTCTATGTCATTCAGAATGACACTCGTTCGCCAGTGGGGGTTCGAATCCGCCCTCAGGATTTGTGTTGTCTTTAGCATAAGTTAGTTTATGCCTTTGGACTGATGACCGACGTAGTTAAGTCCGTTAGATTTACAAACAGTTAAACATTTGAGAATGGCACTTTGACTGCTCGGGGTTTATAGAGACTACATCCATTGGCCTTCTTATGTTCAGAGTAACCTTGTTCTTCCCAGGCCTCCAAGCAACCTATCCCCTTTCTGGGCGCCACTTGTACTTACAATCACTTGTTGAGTTTATTATTTATTTTATTTATATTTTTCACTTTTCGCCGGACTAAACTGAGGAGGAAGCCTCCATGGTCATGGAACAAGTCAGTACATTGTAACAAAGTAATTGATAAAGTGAAACGTAAGCACACGACATATCTAACCATAAGTAAAAAGAACCAACAACGTAAAACAGAAATTAGCTTACTTTCTTTAATTTTTCCAAGGATTACTCGACAGAATAGTTAGACTTAATCATGAGGAAACTTTTCAGTTTAGCTTCGAAAGTGTGTGGATTACTACTAAGATCTTTGAAATTTTGTGACAGCTTATTAAAAATGGTTGCAACAGAACACTGCACACCTTTCTGCTCAAGGGACAAGGAGGTGTGATCCAAATTCACATTCGATTTCTGTCTAGTATTAACTGAGTGAAAGCTACTAAGTCTTGGAAATAACCAGTCATTATCAACAACAAACGACAATGAAGAAAATATACACTGAGAGAGCAATGTCAGAATTCCCACTACTAAATAGGGGCCGAGAGCTTACCACACATATTACTCGAATCACTCGTTTCTGCGGAAGAAATGCCATTTTTGAATTAGAGGAGTTACCAAAATAAATAAATAAATAAATAAAATACTAAAAGTAAGCAAAGTGTAGAACTATCACCTATTTCAGAAACTGATCGAATGGTAAACGATGAGAATTTACTTTTTGAAAAAAATTATGAGCATGGACTTCTCACAACTTCTTACTATGTAAAAGCATAGAAATCTGCACTGTTCAATCTCACTTATCATACGCCCATTATGTGTAATCAAAATGCCAGCTTTTGTTGAATTGTGTGTTAGAAATTTAAAAACTGAGATTTACTGTGATTTTCTGCAAGCCATAAACTTATTTCTTTAACTCCGTTATTTGATATTGCATCAACATTGCCAATAACATACTTCACTACAATGCTAGTGTCATCAGAAAACAAAAATATTTTTGAACTACCTGTTATTTCAGGCATATAAATGAGAAACAACAGTGGCCCCCTGAACAGAACCCTGGGGGCATCTCCTCCCCTCTCCCCCCATTTAATATGGCCAAGCATTGGGCTAACGAACGTAACAATACTTGAGTATTTTGATTGATAACCTATCATATTCATAGGAGTCCTTAGCCTTTAGGAATTTAATTATTGAATCAATCTGTCCCTTGTCAGTATCACAGAGGACTACCATCAAACCTACAGCCTCAGAATGTTTCTTTGAAAGAGAGTTATTTGATTACCTGTAGGAGCTAAGGTTGTGTTTAAATCACCTGTTATATTCAAGTGCCACTTGAAGGTTCTGCACTTTGCCTGGAGAAAAGGAGGTCCGTTATGATATTGGGTTGTAGCGATTCTTAGTGATGTTGTCTGTACAGGTTCAAATTGAAATCTTCGGAGGAAAGAGAGTGAACTTTAAGTTGATGAAAATTGGAATAGGCAGTAAGAATTAAATTTATAAGGAAAGAAGTCAAAGGAAAATATGAATGAATCCGACATAAGAGGATGACGAGAGTTATTGTTGAGGTTAAGACAACACACGAAATTATCACCACAGAGGACATTGGCAAAAAGTTACCTTTTTCTGCTACATTAGCCGAGTGAGTCTGTGATGAGCTAAAAAAAAAAAAAAAAAAAAAAGACGAAACTGAATTAAATTTGAGTGAAATCGCGAAGCAAAACGTAATGGCTGCCAAGCGTCATCTTACTTTCGAAAGCGGTTTTCTGAAAACAATGAGAAATGGAAATCAATTAGAAAAAGAAAGGTAATTTTGAAATGAGACATCAAAAGCATGAATTAATCTTAAAGAAGGGGGTTTATTGCAATAAAAAGAAGACCGATTATCATACATTTATTATAATTCCTTAGAAGAAAAGGCGTCCGTTCAACATCACTGTGGAGAGGAAAAATTCGAAGTGTGCTTTCGTTCTCTCTCCAGGAAGAACATCAGTTACAGCGGGAGGTCTCGAAAATTCACCTCGGGATGAGAATTCGCTGGATAGTAGAGTACCTTACAGTTTTCCACTCATATAAGTTCTAAAGCGTAATAAAGGCGGTGTTGCAGCGCTCTTGGAATAGCCCGACGCGCTCGATCAGAAGTCTAGGCGCCCTCTCATCATCGTCGTCGTCATTAGAGAATGATTACACCTTTCAGCTTTCAGTCTGTTGCATAGTACCCCTCATAAAATGCTCCATGATCCCCTATTCAATGCTAACATTAATCCCACGTCTGATGTTCAGCCTTTTACTTCAAAGCACGCTTGACTGAATCCAAGTACTTTATCCTTGGTCTGTCTCCTCTTAATTTCTACTGCTGAATCCGTGAGTCTATTAGTTAACCTTATTTCTCCCATCAGTGTAACATTACCCTACCATCTCAGTGTATTCGCTCTAACTGCTTCATCCATGGATGTTAATTCCCAGTTTTTTTATCTCCTGCCATTGTACCCGTCTGTTAGTGCCTGCAATCATCGTTGCTACCTTCATATTTGTAACATCAACCTTATTAATAAGGTACCGTGTATGCACCCAGCTTTCACTCCCGAACAACAAAGTTGGTAGAAAGATAGATCGGAGCACTGCTAACTTAGTGTTGGCTTGCAGAAGAGAGTTGAACGTAGCTGAGAACCCACTGCATTAACTTCGCTACATCTTGATTCCAGTTCTTTCTCTATGTTGCCATCCTGTGGGAAAGTACACCATAGGTACTTGAACCTGTCCACATGTCCTAACTTCGTTCGTTACTAACGTAGAAGTAGATACCATCAGAGTAGTGCAGCAACTAAAGTCTTCTGGTCCGGACTGTATAACCATTGGATTTTTATCTGATTATGCTGAAGCGATAGCTCCTTACTTAACAGCCATATACAATCGCTCTCTCAAAGAAGAATCGGTACCAAAAGATTGGAAAACTGCACAGGTCACACCGATATTCAAGAAAGGCAGTAGGAGTAACCCACTAAACTACAGGCCTATTTCATTGATGTCAATTTGCAGCAGGGTTTAGGAACATATCCTGTATTCAAATATTATGCATTATCTCGAACAGAATGATCTATAGATCCAAGGTCAACACGGATTTGGAAAATATCGTTCATGCGAATCACAACTAGCTCTTTATTCACACAAAGTGATGAGTGCTATCGACAAGGGCTCGCAAATCGATTCCGCATTTCTTGATTTCTAGAAGGCTTTTGACACTGTACCTCACAAACGGCTTTTAATGAAATTGCGTGGTTGTGGTATATCGACCCAAATTTTGCAATTGGATAGGGGATTTCCTGTCAGACAGGACACAGTTTGTAGTAATCGATGGTAACGCATCGACTAAAACAGAGGTGATACCCGGCGTTCCACAGGGTGGTGTTATTGGTCCTCTGCTGTTCGTTATTTACATAAAAGATTTAGGGGAAAATCTAAGTAGCTCTCTTAGTTTGTAGATGACGCCGTCATTTACCGTCTAGCAAAATCATCTGAACATCAAAACGAACTGCAGAACGATCTGAATAAGATATCACTAAGCAGTAAAAATTAGCAATTGACTCTAAATAATGAGAAGTGTGAAGTCGTCCACATGAGTACGAAAATAAATCGGTTAAACTTTGTTTACAAGATACATCAATCAAAAGTGAAGGCCGTAAACTCCACAAAATACCTGGGAATTACTATTACTTCTGACTTAAATTGGAAAGAACAGGTAGATAATGTCGTGAGAAAGGCGCACCAGAGACTGCGTTTTATTGTCAGCACCCTTAAAAGATGAAAGAGCACTACTAAAGAGACTGCATACACTACGCTTGTCCGTCCTTTTTTGAAGTATTACTGTCCAGTGTGGGATCCCTATTAGGTGGGTTTGACGGAGGACATCGAAAGAGTCCAAAGAAGGGCAGGTCGTTTCGTATTGTAACGATACAGGGGCACAGCGTTACGGAAATGATACAGGATCTGGAATGGGAATCATTGCAACAACGGCGCTTATGGCTGCGGTGTGGGCTACTTACGAAACTCAAATGTTCAAATGTTTGTTAAGCTTATGGGACTTAACTACGGGGTCATCAGTCCCTAAACTTACAAACTACTTATGAACTACTTACGAACTAGGACGGCACAAATATCCATGCCCGAGGGGGGATTCGAACCCCCGACCGTAGTGGCCGTGCTGACCGTGACTGAAGCGCCTCAGTCACCTCGGCCACCGCGGCCGGCTTACGAAACTCCAATCGCTAACATTCCCCTCCGAATGCGAAAATTTATTGTTGCCTCCCACTTACATAGAAAGAAAAAAATACGCGCGCTATTCGAGAATGGAATGGAAGATGAATAGTATAAAGGTGGTTCGATGAACCCTCTGCCAGGCACTTAAATGTGATTTGCAGAGTGTCCCATGTATATGTCTCTCCAGGCAAAGGATAAAAAAATGAGTATCTAAGCAATAAATGAGCAGCAGCTTACATTGAAGAGAGGAGATATACGCTGGCGAGAAGCGTCGCTGATAATTTACGCGAAAATATTTCATGTAATGCTACAAGATCTCCCGTGTGTTTCTGGCATTGGTGTAGGTGCTATACAGAGATATCTAGAGGTGATTATGGTCTCTAGGAGGTAGCAACGTTGTGCATCCTCGGAGAGCACAGAGCCAATTAAAGTGGCAGTAGTTAGAAGGAGATGCAGATTAAAATCGCTGGCACTCACTACTCTGTGGTCGTTTCATTGAGCGCCCCGCTGCCGAGTGGGAGGCTCCATTCAGAAGCAGCGGTCTGGCGGGCTGCCAGCCTTCACGGACAACTGCCGATCGGAACGGCAACAACAGGTGTTCCCCTAGCTGCCCGTGGCCACGCTCCACCAAGCCAAATGACAGAGAGCACACTCTCTGATTCCGGAACGATGAGGAAGGAAATCGGCCGTGCGCTTTCAAAGGAAATGGTCCTGGCATTAGAGCTGAGCGATATACGGTAATGAAGCAAATCCTAAATGTGAACGGCCGGACAGAGATTTGAACTGACGTCCTACCCAGAACATGGTTAGGGTCCAAAGGACAACAAGGTCAGATTTTTCATTCAGCAGTACCTATGCATTTCGGTTTTCGTGGTTTTTTAGCGTCGGTATACATTTATCCCACTGCCTTCCCTGTCAATTACGTTTTAAAAATCGATGGTAGTCGGTACGAAATAAAACAAAATAGTAATGTAGGGTTTGGGTTTCCTCCTACTACGCACTACGTAGCATCGACTGTAGCGAGAGGTCTCGAAAATTCAAAATCAAATGTTCAAATGTTTGTACAGTTTATGGGACTTAACTACGGGGTCATCAGTCTCTAAACTTACAAACTACTTATGAACTAGCTAACACTAAGGACGGCACAAATATCCAATGTCCGAGGGGGGATTCGAACCCCCGACTGAAGTGGCCGTGCAGACCGTGACTGACGCGCCGCAGACTACTCGGCCACTTCGGCCGGCCTTTCACCACCTTTCTCTCTCGAATGTCAACATATTTTGTTAGCACCCACCTACGTAGGAAGACATGATCATCAAAATAAAATAAAAGAAATCAGATCGGCCACCGCGGCCGGCCTAGAAAATTCACCTTGAGGTGGAACTTCGCTGGATAGTAGTGTATCTTCAGGTTCTCATAGAAGTCCTAAAGAATAGTAAAGATGTCCTGCAGCGAGCTTGAATAGTTCGGCGCGCCCTCACCATCATCATCATCATCATCATTAGAGACTGGCCGGCCGCGGTGGCCGAGGGGATTGAGGCGCTTCAGTCACGGTCTGCATGGCCACTACGGTCGGGGGTTCGAATCCCCCCTCGGGCATGGAAATTTGTGCCGTCCTTAGTTGTAGATAGTTCATAAGTAGTTTGTAAGTTTAGGGACTGATGACCCCGCAGTTAAGTCCCTTAAGCTTAACAAACATTTGAACATTTGAATTAGAGACTGATTATGCTTTTCAGCGTTCACTCTGGTGCGTAGACCCCCTAATAAAATTCCTGCGTGATCCCCTATTCAATGCTAACATAGACGCCTCTTCTGATGTTAAGCCTGTTACTTCAAAATCATTCTTGACTGAATTCAAGTACTTCATCGTTGGTCTCCCTCGACTCCTCTTACTCTCTACTGCTAAACCCACGAGTCTGTTAGGTAACCTTGCTTCTCCCACGCGTGAAACATGACTCCAACATCTCAGCCTCTTCGCTGTGCTTCAGCTATATCGTTCATTCCTTGTTTTCTGTGGTTTTCTCATTATGCATACCCTCCTGCCATTTTTCCCGTCTGTTAGTGCCTGCAATCATCCTGTCTATCTTCATATCTGTAACTTCAATCTAATTAGTTTGGTAACCAGTATCCACCTTGCTTTCAGTCCTATACAACAAAGTTGGCCAAAACAAAGCGGTGCACTGCTTACTTACTGATGGTGTTGACTTCCTTCTTGCAGAAGAGAGTTGAACCTAGCCGAGCACTCTCTGCATTATCTTGAGTCCAGTTATTTTACTATCTTGCCATTCTGTGAGAAAATACATCCTAAGTACTTGAAACTGTCCACATTTTCATTGTTCCTCCAATTTGGCTTTCAACGTGCTTAACTCTCTCTCTTATAGACATTACTTTCGTTTAGGAGACGCAGATATTCATACCACAAACCTTACATCTGTGATATAGCTTTCAAATATTAGATTGGAACCTTTCAATTTAATCTGCCACTAAGTCGTCCACAAATGCGAGATTTTCACCTATTTTAATCTCAGCCTTCCGGTTTATTGTTTTCAACATATGATCTATCAGTAGTATGAACAACAGTGGTGACAGTTTATATCATTGTCTTATCCCTGAAACCACCCTGAACCATGAACTCAATTTACCGTCAACACTTACTGCCGCCTGAGAATCTACGTAAAGTAATTGCCTGCAAACGTTTGCCTCCTATTCCATAATCTTGTGGAAATGACAATACCTTCCCCAAAAAAACATAGTCATAAGCCTTTTCTAGATCTATAAAACATAGTACAATTGCATATTCCACTAATACATCAGGTCCTGACAGTCTCTTAAGAGGCCGCAGCCCACACTGATTTTCAACCAACATGTCTTCAACTAATACTCTGACTCTCCTTTGAACGATATCTGAGAAGATTTGGCCACAAGGCTAATTGAAGAGATACCTCTGTAGTTGTTACAATCTTCCCTGTTTCCATGCTTGAAAATTGCTATGATTTTTGCTTCAGTCCAGTCAGATGGAACCTGTTTCGAATTCCACGCCATTTCAGTTATCATGTATAACCATTTGAGATGTTCGACTGCATTTCAAGAGTCCGCACTTAATTTCACGTATAACAGCCGCGTTATTGCACTGCAATCTCTTGACCAATCTATCCACTTCCTCAGATGTGAGCATGTTTCCATCTAAGGAGCTCTTAGGTTGTTTGCAGTCTAGTGAAATCATCTAAAGATCAAAACCAACTGCAGAACGATCTGAATAAGATATCACTATGGTGTAAAAATTTTGAATTGACTCTAAATAATGAGAAGTGTGTATAGTCGTCCCCATGAGTACGAAAAGAAATCCGTTAAACTTTGTTTACAAGATAAATCAATTAAAAGTGAAGGCCGTAAACCGCACAAAATACCTCGTAATTACTATTACTTCAGACTTAACTTGGAAAGAACACGTAGATAATGTCGTGGGAAAGGCGAACCAGAGATTGCGTTTTATTGGCAGAACCCTTAAAAGATGCAACAGAACTATAAAAGAAACTGCATACACTACGCTTATCCGTCCATTTTTGGAGTATTACTGCCCAGTGTGGGATCCTTATCATGTGGGTTTGACGGAGGACATCGAAAGAGTTCAAAGAAGGGCAGCTCGTTACGTATTGTCACGATACAGGGGAGACAGCGTTACGGAAATGATACAGGATCTAGGATGGGAATCATTACAACAACGGCGCTTATCGCTGCGGCGTGGGCTACTTACGGAACTCCAATCGCCAACATTCTCCTTCTCCACTTACATAGGTAGAAACGATCATCAGAATAAAATACGAGAAATCAGAGCTCGAACGGAGAGATTCAGGTGTTATTTCTTCCCGCACGCTATCCAAGAATGGAATGGGAGATAAATACTATAATGGTGGTTCGATGAACCCTCTGCCTGGCACTTAAATGTGATTTGCAGAGATGTAGATGTAGATCATTCGCATTCCATTGTCCCTCACAATATGTCTCTCTCTGTAATAACTGAAAAAAAAAAAAGGTTCAGCCCTATGATGATCCAGAGTCTCGCCAGACTAGAACCCTACAAATCTGTTCTAACTGGGATCGCGACTCACATGACCATGATGTGGTTTTTCCTGCCGTCAGCCGACACTGAGTCCAGGTGTGGCCCTACAGCTGATGTTCTGTTACCAAAGGAGAGCCTGTCGGTCTCCTGATGCCGCAGCACGTGTGCTGCACTCTCCTAACGGATTTCCTTTGTCATACGTCCCACATTGGTTTCTGAGGTAACTTCAGACAGTGCTGCTTGTCTGTCAGTGCTGACAACTCTGCGTAAGCGCCTCTAATCTCCATCGGTAAGTACAGGCTGCCGCGCTCTCTTGACGCTAGGGATGTTGGAATATTTTATTCACTAATGATTTCCGAAATAGAATGTCCCATGCACCTAGCTGCAACTACCATTCCGCATTCAAAGTATGATATTTTCGTCTTGTCGCCATAGCCACGCTCAAAATCTGTTCCCATGAATCACCGGTATCACCTGGAAAGCTAACGCTCTTCGTGCCTTGTCTATACGATATTACCGCTGTGGACATCGCTGTCCCATAACTTGTCACTGTAGTGTACATGAGTGAACCAACGTTGGTATAGAATGCTCATCTTTTGGAAAAACTTTCCTGCTTAGAGCGTGAGAGATGGATTTACAAATACGTAATAAACTGTTTAGTTTTATTGATTACAATTCAATAACAAAACATACTAGTATGTTTTTGCTATTATATTAGATAAACCATTTTGTCAATAAATGGACCAAGAAAGTCATAAACACCATAAGAAAATTAACAGTTTATGGTATCTTCTGATAACGGTGAAGACAACAATTATGTCAGACTCTGGCTACCTACTATCGTGATAATGTCTCACTTTACCCACCTCCAGTCTGTTATGAAACGGAATGTCTTTCCATTAAACTGACCAGCACTCAGGAAAAATTGTAGACCATGTTTTGATTAGAATAGGAAATTTGTTGGTTTGGTCTTCAGTCCGAAGACAGATGTCAGGCAGCTGTCAGACCTACCCGATTCTGTGCAAGACTCTTCATCTCTGAGTAAGAACGGCAAACCACATCCATTTGAACCTGTCGATTGTGTTCGTCTCTTACTCTGTCTGTACAATTTTGGAACCCCCACATTACCTCCAAAACTAAATTAACAGTTGCTTGGTGCCTTAGAATAGGCCCTACCAATCGATTTCTTCTTTTAGTCATGCCACAAGTTTCTTTTCTTCCCAATTCTGTCTTTACGGAAGTAATGTCCGTAGAGTCGCGCAATTTGTATCAGCAATGGTACTGTTTAGAAATATACCAGATAGTAGCGGATTAAACCGAATGGCCGGTCGGGGTTTTGTCCAAATCTCAAAACTAATGAGGGATGATAGTAAAGCGTTTCTTAAGGGTGTCTGGAGGACAACTTTGAGTTTCACATTCCAATAATTGACAATAAAAAAATTAAAAAATTGTTAACAGTCAACATCTGAGACGTCTACAATGTTGGAATAATTATGCACATCTCATGATTCTAAAAATAATTTCCATATCTCAATTATTACAAATGTTTACGACTACTATATCAGAAAATATGGGAAAAATCAAGCAGAAAATAACCAACTTTTGAATGTGACGTGCAATTTCAACAAACTCTGGTTACGATGATAGCTTATTGTCAGTAGTTATCTTGAAAGCGCCACATCATTATATGTTCATTTAATGACTGATACTGGAAATATAAGCAGATCGTCATATTCTCTACAGTAACACTGAAAATGTAAGCAGCGTGATTCACCTCTCGTATATTTAATTTAGTGTGTCGTTTTATTAAAGAATTTGCCAGTAATTCACGTAAAATTGTTTGGTATGAGCGGTCAAACACATGAAAACTGGTTTGTCTATTTATTTATTTCAAACTTTATGTAATACTAATTTAAAGTCCTCTTTCATTTAAATAATGTTGTATCAGTAAGAAATGGCTTCAGATGGTCAGATTTTACTTAAAGAAATATTTCATGTTAAGATGTATACGATTTTGGAAAGGATAGCGATAGACGTATGAGGAAGCGACCAAGGGACCGAACTGATGGAGAGTGTGTGTTTGAGAGAGGGTGAGCTCGAAACAAGGAACTCCATGTCTAGTCAATGTTTCCCTCCCATAGAAGGCAACACTCCACACAAATGCTATAAGCACAAAAAAAAAAAAAAAAAAAAAAAAAAAAAAAAAAAAAAAAAAAAAAAAAAAAAAACAACCTTAATTTAATATTTGATGTAAACGAGTTTTTCTTTTCCATAAATAGTTTTCTTCCCATTGTCTTTCTGCATTTATATGTCGTGTACTGCGATCATCGTATGTTATTTTACTGCCAAAGTAACAAAACTCATGCCCTACTTTATCATACACAAATTATAAATGTAACCAATTTCTGAATAAAATACTATACAATACGTATATTGTGTATATCTCACATGATCCACTAATTGTTTTGAGCAGTGCATAATATTTTCTCAAGGACATGTCATAACATCTGAACGGAATGACCATTGTCTTGAAAGCAGGGTATAAGATGAACAGTAACAAGAGCAAAATTAGGGTATTGTAGTCAGTCAAATTAAATCAGGCGACGCTGAAGAGATTAGCCTAAGAAACGAAACAGTAAGGTTTGTAGATGAGTTTTGTTACTTGGGCGATGGTCAAATAGATAAAAAAATGAATAGCAATGAGAATAAAAGCGTTTCAAAAAATGTTCAAATTTTTGTAAAGCTTATGGGACTTAACTACGGGGTCATCAGTCCCTAAACTTACAAACTACTTATGAACTAGCTACAACTAAGGACGGCACAAATATCCATGCCCGAGGGGGATTCGAACCCCCGACCGTAGTGACCGTGCAGACCGTGACTGGAGCGCCTCATTCCCCTCGGCCACCGCGGCCGGCAATAAAAGCGTTTCTGACAAGTGAAATTTGTTGGCATCGAATATTAATTTCAGTGTTAGGAAGTCTGTCATGCGAGGCATTTTTTCGGAGTATTGCCTTGAACTTCGAGACAATATTCAAGGAAAGGAAGAAGTACATGAAGATGATATAGGAGATATTGTACTGACAGAAGAATTTGACAGAGCACTAAAAGACCTAAGTGGAAAGAGCGCCCCAGGAGTTGACGACTTTCCCTGAGAGTTACTGAAGTCCCTGGGAGAGCCAGTCATGACTAATTTCAACTTGTGTGCAAGACGTCTGACACAACCGAAATACCCTTGGACTTCTAGAAAAATATAGTAATACCCATTCCAAAGAACGCAGGCGCAGACATGTGTGAAAATTACAGAACCTTAAGTTTAATAAGTCATAGTTGCAAAATTTTAAGAGAAATTATTTATAGACGAATGGAAAAACTAGTATAAGCTGACATCTGGGAGGATCACTTGCCGGCCGTGGTGGCCGAGGGGACTGCGGTGCGCCAGTCACGGTCTGCACGGCCACTACGGTCGGGGGTTCGAATCCCCCTAGGGCATGGATATTTGTGCCGTCCTTACAATTAGCTAGTTCATAAGTAGTTTGTAAGTTTAGGGACTGATGACCACGTAGTTAAGTCCCATAAACTCTACAAACATTTGAACATTCAACATTTTGAGGATCACTTTGGTTTTAGGAGAAATGTAGGAGCACGGGAGCAAATACTCATCTTACGACTTATGGAAATGCTAGATTTTGAACTTTCTAGCTTTTGTGGGTTTGGAGAAGGCTTTTGACAATGTTTCACTCATTTAAATTCTGAACTCAGCGGCGGTAAAGTATAGGGAACGAAAGGTTATTTACAACTTGTACAAAAATCAGACACGAGTTATTAGTCTAATCGTATGAAAGGGAATCATTGATTGAGAAGTGTAGTAAGACAGAGTTGTACCATTTCTCCAATGTTATTCAATTTGTACAATGAGCAAGCTATGAAGGAAAGCAAGGAGAAATTTAGAAAAGGAATTAAGGTACAGGATGAGAAAATAAAAACATTGCGCTGTGATGAAGATATTGTAATTCTGTCAGGGACAGCAAAGGAGCTGCAAGAGCACTTGAACGGGGTGGACAGTGTGTTTAAAGGAGCATATAAGATGAACATTAACAAGAGCAAAACGAGGATAATAGAATGTAGTCTAAGAAAATCAGGCGCTTCTGAAGAAATTACATTAGGTCTTTATTATTTTACGTGTCCATGACCAAGACATATCTTTCTATCAATAAATATACAATTACAATACAATTATAATAAACAATTTGCAATCTAGGGACACCAAGTTCACTAAATATATGTTTACAGTGTACAATTACATTCAGCGAGTTACAGTCCAAGTATGCAAAATTCAGTAAATATACAACTAAAATACACAAATTACAAACTAGAAACATTAAATATGGAAAGAGGTGACTAATTCTGTAGGACGCTGCTAGTTTCTGCTAGATGGACCGCAAACTCCAAAGTTCTGCAGTCTTCATAGCCACACATTTGCTGCGTATAGGTCCTCTGTGGTGCAGGGGTTGGGCAGGTTTCTGCGGACCAGGAGGTGTTGTGGGTCCTGCACATCGACACACTCACAGAGCCCATCCTTTCTGAGATTAGTCTTGCAGCGTGACACTTCTGTCCTCGGTCTGTTTAGTGCATTCCATGTTGCATACGGCAGATGAAATCCTTCGGCAGGTTCCTCTCTGATTTTCTCTCCGGCCCTTTCGTTTGACGAATTCTGCCATAATTCTGTTCTCAGAGTTCCAGGCCTCAATGCAGTTGATGTACTCATAAAGCTCCTCCTTGACTTAAGCCTAGGTTTTCTCGGCTCATATCCGAAGAGGGGGTGTCTGGGGTCGGTTTCCTTTTTCTTTTTCTCTGTTTCTGCAGCTGTTCTTCTGCGTATGTCTGGAGGCGCTATGCTCATAATTTCGTAGATTTTTCTGACAGGAGTTGGACGAAGGCAGCCAGTCGCTACGCATCCAGTCTCATTTAGTGCCGTATCCACCTCTATGGCATGTGTTGAGTTTCTCCAAACTGGTGATTAGGTAACGAAGCAATAAAGGTGGTACATGAGTTTTGTTACTTTGGCAGTAAAATTATATACGATGGTCGCAGTACAGGACATATAAATGCAGAATGACAATGGGAAGAAAACTGTCTATGAAAAAGATTAATTGGTTTACATCAAATATTAATTAAAGTATTTGGAAATCTCTTTTGTTGTGCTTGTGTAAATTGGGAGCCTGTGGTGACAGTAATGCTGGACGACCGTCGGCCTCATGAACAGCACGACGGCTCCCTGGGCTGTGGCTACGCGCCTTTTATCAGCTGCCTACCGTCAAACAGCGGAAGGTCGTTAAACGAGTCGCCGGGCCCTTCTCGCCCTTTAATGCGTAATAAGAGCGTTTCAGGGCACGCACTGCCGAATGAGGGCGCGCCTTTGTCCGGCTCGTTTGATGTGTCTTTCGAAACGCGCGCTCCGCCGTGCGCGAAATTGCGCGTCAAAAGGGCGGATTAACAGCTAGCTCCCTCTGGGAGGCGGGCGGTCTCTGGCCACGCTGAATACGCCACGCACTCCTGGAATGCGCTCTTTGTCTCTCTAAATATGCGCCCGCCCAGTTGCACGGATTCGGCGCAAATGTATAATCTGCACACGGTCGAGAAAGTGTGGGGTGAATATCTTTTTAAAAAGTTTAACTTAATATACATATTAATCTACTTTTCTTTTCAGTAGGGGGAAAAAGGGAGTGAAGAGTACCACACCATTCACATTTATGAAAGTGTTGCGTTAATCGTTGGCTTAAGAATATTAGGAGTTTGTGATGCCATAATCGCATCTGATATTTACTCGGTGTTCAAAATACTACTTCACAGTGTGTTTATTTCTGAATGAAATTAAGTTCACACGGTAAACAAATTAAAATAATGTTATTTGCCACACACAGATGAATTGTTGAATTGTTAGGGTAATTCTGGGATAGACGACCTTACGGGAGAGATGGCCAACGCCTGAAATTCTTCTACATTACGCTATACAGCCCTGCCGGTCAGTTGACTGAGTACGAAACGCAGAGATTGTTTCTCTTTCGCTAGTACTTTCTATATTTATATTCCTACTAACTGTCTAATACTGTCTTTCAGTATACTTTGAAATTATGTGATTCGTCATTACCTTTAGATTTAAATATAACTTAGATCGTCAGTAGCGACGGAATCTCTATACTTATAAGACGCATTTGTTGTCTGTCTGTCTGTTCTCTTATAACTCAAGATCCAGACAACCAAATAACGTGAAATTTGGTACACGTACACAAAATTACATGGGGTAGATCCTTAAACAGGGTTCGTTCCATTTTTTGGAAAACCAAACGGAAAATTTGAGAAAAAGTGAAAGTGCGTTTTCATTGTGTCCGTGTAAATCTATATCTTCGCACTGATCTTGATGAAATTTTGCACAATTGACCTTCAAAACAACGTAAACAATATAAAATTTCGTTCAGTGCATGGTGGAGGGTACTTATGGACTTGCCAAAATCCACAGTTCTGCTGCGATCTTGATGAAATTTTATACACTTGACCTTGATATCAAGATGAAGGTTACGGTATACATAAAATTTTGTTCGGTGCATGGGTGAGAGTACTTTACTTACAGACTTCGATTGCAATCACAACCAAATAACGTGAAACTTGATACAGGTACACAAAATTACATGGGGAAGGTCCTTAAATACGTTTCCTTTTATCACAATCTCACTCTGGCCATGTGCCTGTTCTAAGACTGGAACTGCCAAAAATGTTGTTTATCACATTCCTTTTATTACATGCAAATAAACGGTTTTGTACGCTTCTGCAGAAAACATTATTTTAAACCCGGGCAAAGCCGGGTACTTGCAGCTAGTGTTACATATAAGTGAGAGGGTAGGTTTAGGGGAGTGGTGGGTAGTTGATTGATGAAGTTTATTATATTACAATCATATGCTGAAGGCCCAACGAGACAGTTCAGGTAAGTAATGCTAGGCAGAAGGTCAAGTTCAACCAATTTTTGATAAATTAATAAGGCTCGAAAGTTAATAAAAAGAACTATTTAAAAATACAATGATCCCAACAATTTAAGCGAAAGTAGAAAGTCTTAGCTAAAAGCAACCCTTAAAAATACAATATTATTTACAAATCAACCATGGTATTTAAATGAAAGCGGCTCAACTTACTTACCAACGTCACATTGAAGTGGGCTCCAAATTTTAAGTGAACATAGCCCTTTAAAAATACAATTACGAAAACACACTAAAGACGAGCTCAAAAATTCAAGTAACGTCTAAGTTTATTATAGGGGCTGGTAACAAAAAACTGTGCTAAATGATAGGCAGAAGGATAATAAAACAACATACAATAAAATTTACAAATGAGCCCTTCAACTTAAATGAAAACAGCTTAGCTTACTTATCAACATCACACTAAAGGTGGGGACCTGGCTACTCGTTAGTTTAATACACCCACACAGGTAAAACAGTTGAGCCGACTCAGAACAGGAATAAGAGGAATAAGGTGCCCAACGGCCAACAGGAACTACAGCTCTGACACGAAGGGGCTTACACAAACGAACAGAACGCCAAAATACAACTGCGGGGTGGCGATGCCTCACGGTGGGGAAATTTTCTGCAATAAAAAGATAAAAACAAAGCTGTACAACTACCGCCCGTCAGATGCAAGCCAATAGAGGGGCACAACCCACATAAATTCCCCAGTTACGTTAACTAAGTTAATATACATAGAGTATTTGCTACTCAGATCAAATGTTCAAATGTTTGGAAAGCTTATGGGACTTAACTACGGGGTCATCAGTCCCTAAACTTACAAACTACTTATGAACTACTTACGAACTAGGACGGCACAAATATCCATGCCCGAGGGGGGATTCAAACCCCCGACCTCATTGGTCGTGCAGACCGTGACTGAAGCGCCTCAGTCCCCTCGGCCACCGCGGCCGGCTGCTACTCAGAGCAAAGAGAAAGAATAATTCAATTGAACCTAACTAAAAGTGCGGTATAACACTTGAATAAACAACTAACGACGTAGACACAGGCAACGACGGCCCCTGGGGAACGACCACCGATCCTGACAAATTCACACACACACAAATTTGAGGAACAGGCTTCATCAGTCACTTAACTAATTTATTTCTCACTCCACGACAAGTGCAGGCACCCTCGCGATGGTGAAGCAGGAGGGCTGCGATATGGCTCGCGCATTCAAATGTCTGATTCTTTTTCTAGATAATAAATGGTACTCCCACGCATTATAAACAGTTTTATTTCAAGCTACATGTTTCGATTTTCCAGTTATTGGAGCAAATTGGAAATTTCACACCATTTTTCCACACATCAGATACAAAGGATTTTCAAAGTACTAGAAATTTGTCTTGAAACACAGTTAAGTGTAATTTTCAGAATCAAATTTTCGCATTGCATCGGATTGTGCGCTGATACGTAACTTCCTGGAAGATTAAAACTGTGTGCTGTACCCGAGATTCGAACCTGCGACCTTTGACTTTCGCGAGCATTTGAGGAATATTTGGCCATTCTTCCTTGAGTCCAAAAACGCTCGGAAACATTTCATACGTCCCAGATGAAAAGCGGCTGGAACGACGCGAGGCGCAGCCGGGGCTGAGTGCGGAGTCCTCTAGCACTTGTCGACAGCTCCGACGCTTGGCGAGGACCGTTATTTCCGGTTAACAGGGCGTCTAGACAGAAGGCTGAATGCAACTCAGCAGTAACGCACCATCCAGCTGCATCGTAACAGGACGCACAATATCAACACAAACAGTCCGAAATCTCCTTCAGGAACGTAGCCTCTACACACGGAAGCCTATGGTGTGTGTCCCATTAAAACCACGATACCGTCTAGCCTCCAGAAATTTGGGTGGAGGAACATCAGGATCGGAATAGTAAAGAACGACGTCGGGTCCTGTTCACAGATGAGTCGAGAATTTGTGTTAAGTCGGACAATCGTCGTTAATTCATCTGGAGAGAACGTGGAACTCGGAACAAGGATGCTTATATGCAGGAAACATCACCATATCATAGCGGTGGACCAATGGTGTGACAGGAGTTAGTTTTGACTGACGTACGGACCTACATGTCATGCGGAATGGCGCTTCCTCTGCTCAGAGGTACAGAGACGAGATCTTTCGATATTTTTTGTGCCCTCTGCTGGTGCAATAGGAGATGGGGTTCCTTCTGGTGGACGATAACGCTGTTCTCCACAGAGCTTCACTCATGGACAACATGCTTGAAGCTGAGGGAATTGAACGAATGCATTGGCTGGCTCATCGGATTGAGCGTGTCTAGGATGCACTTGGCAGATGCATTGCAGCCAGACCAGTACCTCCCACAACGGTTGCAAAGCTGGATATCGCACTCAAGGAAAAACGGCCAAATATTCCTCAAATGCCCGCGAAAGTCAAAGGGCGCAGGTTCGAATCCCGGGTACAGCACACAGTTTTAATCTTCCAGGAAGTTACATATCAGCGCAGCATCCGCTGCAGTGTGAAAATTTGATTCTGAAAATTACACATAAGTGAGTTTCAAGAAGAATTTCTAGTACCTTCAAAATCCTTTGTATCTGATGTATGGAAAAATGCCGCTGAAATTTCTAATTTGCTCCAGTAACTGGAAAATCGAAACGTGTAGCTTGAAATAAAACTTTATAATGGATGGGAGTACCATTTCTTAGTGTCTAGAAAAAGATTCAGATAAACCGTTTACCGAAAACATCTGAATGAGCCAGCATGAACGCACCCCTTGAAATTCATAGTTTTTTTATATAGTTTAATCCCCTAACTTTATTCATGTATAAGTAAAATATACACAAAAGCTCATTTATCTCCAAAGCAATCACGAAACAATAAACAACTTTTATTTATTTTTATCGTAAGTTACTGACAAAAATGAGCAAGAAGCAATTAAACAGAAGCATAACCCAAAAACTCGAATTAAGTTATGTTAATTACAGGGAATTTGCATTTTAAACTCACAATTACATGCTGCCAGTAAGTAAAAGTTAATTATTCTGATGCTAAGATTCTTTCCCTCCCTCCCTTCCACACCATCTCCCTCCCTATCTCTCATCCCTCCCTTCTCTCTCTCTCTCTCTCTGTCTCCTCCCTTCTTCCACTCGCACCCCCTCTTCCCTCTCCCTCTCTCATTTTTCGTCGGGCCGTCTGAATCTGCCCTTGTTAGTGGAGAAGGAGAGTATTTTATGGTGCCTCGCTCGAAGGAAACGCCGTGTAACATTCAAGATAAGAGTTGAGACAGCAAATTATTCTACTGTAAAAGGTAAATTAGTCATCAATCCGAAGCATGGTTTGAACACCACAGTGCTTTACTAGGCATGGTCCTGTTTGGAGGTGGTATGCCATTGCCTTCCTCCAGCCAGTTATAGGGGGACTTACAGTTTAACGTGGGTTCCGAACCACGGTGCTACTCGGTATTTTTCACATGACCAATACTGCCAGAGGTGAAAGCAGTGGAAAGCGACAGATAAAAATCCCAGGACCTGGCGGGGATCGAACCCGTGACCTATGGATTTGTAGTCTGGCACTCTACCACTAGGCAACCGAGGCGCACAAACTACAACTGTAACCAATATCTGTATAAAATACGTTGCGTTTGTAAACTGTGTACCTTATTCCCTAATTGTTTTGAGCAGTGCACAAATACTCGCTGGAGGCTTCCTCCTCTGCAGCAACGTACCGATATGTATCATACCCTTTTCCGACACTAAACATATTTTGCCTCTAAACAAACGTTTTTGAGGGTGTATTCGTGATATGTCGACCTCGTATGTTTACATTTATTTACGCGTGTTGAAGATTATCTCTTTAATCACGATGGTTTACAATAGATGTCTGTTATGCTCTCTCCATCCCTCTCTCTCTCTCTCTCTCCCATCTATCTCCCCTACATATTGCTTTCGCCGGCCGGTTTAAATCAACACCAACACCACGAAAAGACAATGCCGCGCCTCATTCGTTTGACGTCATTCACAGCAGGTCGCGATATCTTACTTGAGTGGCTAGCCGATAGGGCGTACTGGGCTCTTACGCTGGCGGCCAGCCAGCCAACTGCGGTGCCTACACTGCGTGACGTCAACGGAAAGAGCCGCGTCTTCTCTTTCGGAGGTGTTGGTGGCATCTTAGCCGTGCTCAAAATTATAGACTGAAACTGGTATTGAAAATAAACATTTTTTATACTGATCGCTGTATACTTTCCATCGGAAAAATTCATAAAATTCTACACATTTATGAGCGTGAGCGGTTACTTGTGTACAGTTAGGTGCGGGCGCAAGGCTTGACCTCTTAGGCCTCCAGTAGAGTAAGGTCCGGGGACCCCGGAGGAAAGGAAGCCATTGCAGTGGGACGCCGCCGGCATCCCCGTGGGAAACGACTGAGTAGAGCTTCTTGGCGTGTAGGATCTCGTGCCTACTGACACTCCCATCAGCTAACCAGATGTTTCTGTGCACTTGATCTGCGCGCTCGACATGTACTTTGGCAAAGCATTGTGATAACTGCCCATAGCAAGGATACCTTTTGGCCGCATTGTGGCCAAGGGACGCAATTAAGATATCATGTAGGAGGAGAAGGGATTAGTGTGTGAACTTGGGGAAATTGTTTGGGGCGGTTGAGGACACAATATAACTGAGGCAGAGCTGGGAAGCTGCCCCGGATTCATCTACATCTACATACATATTCCGCAATCCACCGTAAGGTGCGTGGCGGAGGGTACACTGTAACACTACTAGGCATTTCCTTTCCTATTCCACTCCAAAATAGAACGAGGAAAAAGAGAATGCCTAATGCCTCCGTACGAGCCCTAATTTCTCTTATCTTGTCTTTGTGATCACTACGCGAAATATAAGTAGGTGGCAGCTTCAAATTCCAGCCCTCTAAAGTTCCTCAACAGAAATTCCGAAAATAGCGTCGTGTTTCTTCCAGCGATCCCCAATTGAGTTGCCGGAGCATTTCCGTGACACTCGCTCGTTGGTCGAACCTACCAGTAACAAACCTAGCTGCTCGCCTCTGAACTGCTTCTATGTCTTCCTTTAAACTGGTCTGCTGCGGGTCTCAAACACTTGAGCAATACTCAAGACGTGGTCGTACAAGCATTTTATACGCGGTCTCCTTTACAGATGAAGTACATCTTCCTAAAATTGTCCCAATAAACCGAAGTCGGCTGTCCGCCTTACTCACAACTGTCCTTACATGTTCGTTCCATTTCATATCGCTCTGCAATGTTACGCCTAGATATTTGAACGACGCGACAGCATCAAGAAGCTCACTACTAATGCTGTATTCGAACATTATGGGATTGTTTTTCCTACTCATGCGCATCATCTTACATTTTTCTACCTTTAGAGCTAGCTGCCATTTTTCACACCAACTAGAAATTTTGTCTAACTCATCCTGTATGCTATTACAGTCAGTTAAAGACGACACCCTCCCATACACCACAGCATCATCAGCAAACAGCCGCATATTACAAGTTACTCTGTCCATCAGATCATTTATATAGATAGAAAATAAAGCGGTGCTATCACACTCCCCTGGGGCACGCCTGACGATACACTCGTCTCTGATGAACCCTCGCCGTCGAGAATAACGTACTGCGTTCTGTTACTTAGGAAGTCTTCCAGCCAGTCACAAATCTGTGAACCTATTCCGTAAGCTCGTATCTTCGTTAGCGAGGAATGTGGAAAAAAAGGCCTAAAATTCATTTTCAGGCCAACTGGCAAAACGATCCCAATTCGTTATTCTGCCAGACAGAAACGAATTTACCCAACCATTTTTGCAAACTTTATTTTGCGAGTGTACCTATGCACTGCCTGCCAACAGTAGTCACAGCACAAACATTGTGCAGAGTTTAGGAATACGTACACGTTGCACACTATGCTTGAGAAGGCTTTTCGTACTATTTATATGATTCTTCGTGCATATTGCCTAATATGAATCGTCTGATTCCAATATCGGTAGGATATCTTGCTAAAAGTTTTTAAATATAGCAACAGAAATTTGTCTTCGAATAGCATAAATAACAAAAGAACATTGTAAAACACACTGTGCGTCGTACACGTATCCCCAAACTCATCACAGCGCTACGTAAGACAAACAGTTTTCTTGTGTTATGGCTACTCTTAGCAGGCAGCGCACAGTCCTTATTAATCTAGGGGCACTGGTGTGACTGTGTACTCCAGTAAGAAAATTTTCTTACCTCATATCTCAGATAAATATAAAGTCTGCTACATAGCTCATACGCAGGGAGAACACTCAATTTTCGTGTGGATTCATCACCGTAATCATCAGCATCCCCTTATTATGCCATTCTGCGTTCAGTCTGGATCATATCCCCCCCTAATTAAAATCCATCCCCCCCCCCATCTCTCCAATGCTAACATTGTTGCCTCGACTTATGTTCAGCCTGCTACTTCAATATCATTCTTACTTCTCGCATGCCTGTTCGCTCTAACTGCTTCATCTCATTTCCTCATTACGTACACTCTTCAGCCATTTTCCCCATGAAAACCTGAACTTCATTAAAGGGGTAACCTGTATCCATCCAGCATTCACTCGCATACAACAAAGTTGGTGCACTGCTGACTTAGTCTTCGTACTGACTTCCTTCTTGCCGAGAGTAGATCATAGCTGAGCACTCATTGCATTTCCTTTGCTAGATCTTGATTCCAGTTCTTTCAGTATGTTGCCATACTGTGAGAATATAAATCCCAAGTATTTAAAATTGTTCACCTGTTCCTTGTTCCTACGATTTGGAATTCAATCTGTTTAAATCTCTTTTCCACAGCCATTACTTTCGTCTTGGAGATACTGATCTTGATACCATAACACTTTGAATCGAACCTGCCATCACAAGTAATTCGTCAGCATATGCGAGTCTGCTCATTTTGTTTCCACCTATTTTAATCTTATCCTGCCAGTTCATCGTTTTCAACATATGATCCATAAAAAATACGAACAACAGTGGTGACTTGTTATAGTCTTGTTTTACACCTGAAACTACTCTGAACCATGAATTCAATTTACCGTCCACTCTAACTGCTGCCTGGCTATAGAAGATTGCCTCCTATGCCATAATCTCGATATTCTCGCATAACTGACAATATTTTACTGCTAGATCTATAAAACGTAGATGCAGATCTCTTTCCCCTCGTAGCACTTCTGCATTATCTGCTGCAAGCTAAGACCAGGTCCTGACAGACTCTTAAGACGTCGAAGCTCACACTGATTTTCATCCAACTTGTCATCAACTAATACTTACATTATCTTATCAACAACACCAGAGTAGGCTTTGTCCACAATGCTAATTAAAGAGATACCTCTGTAGATGTTACAATCTTTCCTTTGTTTTGAATACTAAGATCGCTTGTTGAATCTATTATTGTATTTTAGATGACTGGTTTCGACAACCTTTGGTTGTCATCTTCAGATCTCTAAATTTTTAAAAAATATCTCTTATATTACATGGTGCTTCATGTCTAACAAAGAAAGTACTTGGGCTCGAACAAACATATCTGTAGGAACGTTTGCTTACAGGATCTATACGTACACCTCAGTGTGCTGGTGGGTGTGATTTTATGCAAAACTTTGCAATCATGCTCTAGATAGCACTGTAGATGTAATTATAGACGTTATACGTAATGCAGATATCTTAACTATAACTTATGTAATAATCATCGTATATGTTCTCTAGCGTATTGTCATCAAAAGCAACTTTAACCTTCTTCTCGGAAGACTGTTGGTATTCACTGCCACTGCTTCCATCGCCTCCTCCCGCACTTAGCGTAGCACTACCGATTGCAATGAGTTGTTCATCATGATCATCCCTGTTATCATCATTATGAGTTAGTGTTACAACAGTATCTAACTTATGCTCATATTTCTGTACCATAACAGATACGAGAAAGCATGAGAATGATTTATCTTGTACACTAATACCATCTTCACGAAGAAGGGTTCTGCATAACTTCATCTCAACCCATCGCAATACATTAGCAGGATTGATTGCCAATCGCCGCCCCATGTAACGCTTCACCACACAAATAACATCACAAAACGCGACTTCGGATGCACACTGCACCGTCCCTACTGGCGAACCGACAGGTCAAAGTGCAATGCGGCAAGGTACACGTAGAGGCCTCTAACGGACGACTGCAGAGTTTTGCAGATGCGGGAGTATCACTAGTGCAATAAGGGATCTTTACATTATCTCTCATACGATTTTGGTGTATATGTGTTTATTCGAGCCCAAGTACTTTCCTTGTAAGTTATAAAAGTCACATACACATGTGTCAAATTTAACGCATCTAGTTTATATATAACTAAAACAGAACATTGAAGATGCACCAGTTCCACCAAAGAGACTGGCTACATCACACTTGTGCGTCCTCTCCTGGAGTACTGTTGCCCCTTGTGGGACCGTCACCAGGTGGGATTGACGGAGGACATTGAGAAGGTTCAGAGAAGGGCAGCTCGTTTTGTTCTATCACGTTACGGGGGGGACAGCGTCACTGAAATGTTGCACGAATTGGAGTGGAAATCATTAAAAGAAAGACGTCATTCATTGCGGCGTGATCTGTTTGCGAAGTTTCAATCACCGACTTTTAGTTCTGAATGTGAAAATATTTTGCTAGCACCCACCTACTTAGGGAGACATGACCATCCCAATAAAATAAGAGAAATCAGATCGAACACGGAACGATTTAGGTGTTCTTTCATTCCGCGCGCTATTAGAGAATGGAACGGTAGAGAAAAGTTATGAAAGTAGTTAATAAACCCTCTGCCAGGCACCTGAATGTGATTTGCAGAGTATCTATGTAGATGTAGATTTATCGTCTACCATTTCCCTCCCGAGAACGGAGTTAATTGCAGCCACAGATTAATTTAGCAGCCGTTGTACTGACCGCTAACATTCACCCCTACACCGCTACACATTACTCAAATACGCCTCCCATCAATACAAATTCTCAACTTTACCCTGCCAACTATAACTCAAACTCGTAGTTATTGTAAACTGATTCCTGTAAGAGTAAGGGCCTGGGAGTGCCTCCACACTGAAGAAAAGATCATTCTTCAAATGTTCAAATGTTTGTGTAGTCTATGGGACTTAACTACGGGGTCATCAGTCCCTAAACTTACAAATTACTTATGAAATAGAACGGCACAAATATCCACGCTCGAGGGGGGATTCGAACCCCCGACCGTAGTGGCCGTGCAGACCGTGACTGGAGCGCCTTAGTCCCCACGGCCACCGGAGCCGGCTCAATGTCCGTCATCGGTATTTATGTGGTGTCTTTTCTTTCGGACATATAGCGTAAAATAATTATTCAAGGCAATTAGACACAAATCCATTGCCTTCTTAATAATCTATAACTTTAAAGTCTCAATTAGCAAAATTAAAATTACGGTTTTTAGAGGAAATGATGCAGTTAGACCGAAGATTAATCTAGAAGGGAATATTTTAGTACAAAGGCCGAATTTTAAATGATTCTGACTTGAGACGAATAATTAGCAAAAAGTTAAGAAATAAAAAGCCGCCTAAGGGAAAATTAAGAGAGTTTTGAAAATAAAGTTAGAAAAGACAAGAAAAATAAATTTTATATAGATACGGTTTTAACCATATTACTTTAGAGTAGCGAAGCCTGAGTGCCGATTCAAAAACGACTGAGGAAATACAGTCGGAGCGTTAAAGCATGTACGTTACGAAATGCAGGTATTAGGATGCGGTTATGTATAGATTCAGTGCATAATGAATAATGAAGTATTGAATGACATACTTGTATCGCCCAATTACAAAGAAAGGAAACACCAGATATCTAAAAATAGCGTTACATTGGCTGCTGTGGCGGTCGATAACGGCCCTGCACACGTTGAAGACAACTGTTAAAAAAGAAAAAAAAAGCAACTTGCAATAGTAGTTTATGCATGAAATGACTAAAAAGAACAGAAGGAAGTCTTTCGGTGCTATGGTAAAATACTATCAAACGTTTCACAAATTAGGTGTTAAAATTGAAGATGTCTGAATGAAAGGCCTTGGTCCACTTGAGCTGTTTTATTTATTGGAGTCGTGGGGACCCGCACTACCGGTTTCACAACTTAAAGCTGCATCTTCAGGTGCTTTTTAAATGTTTTCCATGTAATTTTTATGGTCGATAATGGGGATTAATGATCTGACCGCAAGCACCTTTTCTGTTTTCGACAAAGGTAAAATCAGTTGTTCGTGTGGTTCGTGTCATTTTAAGTAAAAATATTGGAAAATCGGCAATCAGTTTGGTAAAAATTATTTGGCCTGTTTGTCATTAGGTGACGTAATGGGTGGCCAGATTGTTGTGAATGTAGTGAGGTTCATCAGCTCAGCCATAGCACCCGGAGTTGACCGGATATTTAGTTATTCCAGTCTTCTGTTAGTCAATATCCTCTTGCGGAGAATTTTATATGAAGGGCAACCACAGCTAAAATAATTATACATAATTAAGGAACTTTCACACAGTTTACCTTTTGTATTCTCATCGTATGTGGAAAAATTTGATTACATCATTCGTAGTTCTCAGTAATTTTATTGTAGGGCCACCCATCACGTCGTTTCAATGACAAACAAGCCAAATAATAATTAGCAAACTGATTGTCGAGTTTTAATATTTTACTTAAAATGACACGAACTGGATGGTCAACTGATTTTATGCTGACGAACTGAGGGAATTTGCTAGCCGTCGGACCTGGCCATTAATTCCCGTTATCCAACCTGTTACTGTCCTGCAAAGTAGTCACCAGCGTTGTGTAGAACCCGTTGCCAGCGATGTGGAAGTCGTAGTATATCGTTATCCGAGCCTGTTCTGTTCATGGTGCGAATGGGGCGGTCTACTGCCTGTTGAATCTCTAGAACAGTTCTGAAGCGAATGCGACGAAGTGGTTCCTTCATTTTCGGAATCCAATCAAAGTCACAAGGACTTAAGTCCGGGTAGTACGGTGGATGGTACAGTACTTCCCAGTCCCAAAGACCGAAGAGAGCGGCCACAGTTTGCGCTGTATGCTCCCGCACTTTGTCGTGCAAAATGATGGGTGGGTTGTGCAGAAAGTGTTGCCACTTCTTTGGCAAAGCAGGTCGAAGGAGATGCTCTAAAAACGAACAGTAATACTGTGCATTGACGGTGTGCCGTTGTTCCTGTTTTAACAACATACTGACACCGTTACGTGAGACCACTAGTTCACTAGTGACTGTGCGCACGTCGCTAACGTGGGATGGGCGAATCCATTTGCTGGGATGTACGGTAGCTATGTCAACAACGAGTGCGATCAGGGTTTAAATGTCAGCGTAGACAGCACGGGAAAGATCAGTACTAAGAAGTACAGTTTTGTACGTGAAAAAAAAAAAAAAGATCACACATTATCGATGAAAGTGACATTGCTAGAACATCGGAAGAGACTTAGAGTATGGGGTATATTAACAAATATACGAGGGCGTTCAAATCAAAAGTTACGAAACGTCTAATCCCTTAAATTCCCACAACACCAAGAACGAGACAATTCACTGCTGAAATAAAATAACATGGAACCATACTCACGCTCACACTCACAGCCACATACAGACGGCAACGTAACACAACGTCGAAGAGAGATAGATTAATGCCTCAAATGTGACTACACGCCGTACCAAGCAGTAAAATGTCGTACTTGAAGCAGGTTGTTCAACAATAATGTGACTTTAAGGACTGATACACAAAATACAGTATAAACCAGCTTTTAATACGTTGTTATCGAGAAACATCACTGGAAATGAAAGGGTTAATAACCAAGCCGGTTGAAATTGTTTCGCTTTTGGGATCACGTAGTGCAACGTCTAGGAACGAGCAGCATCTCATCTACGTACATACTCCGCAATCGAACGTAAGGTGCGTGGTGGAGGGTACTGTACCACTACTAGACATTTCTTTCCTATTCCACTCCCAAATAAAATAAGGAAAAAAAGAATGCCTATATGCCTCCGAACGAGCCCTAATTTCTCTTGTCTTTGTGATCACTAAGCGAAATGTAAGTAGGCGGCAGGAAGATCGTATTACACACAGCTTCGAATTCCCGCCCCGCCCCGCCCTCAACAGAAATTCACGAAAAGAACGTCGTCTTTCCGTGACAATCGCGCATTGGTCGAACCTACCAGTAACATACCTAGCTGCTCGCCTCTGAACTGCTTCTATAGCTTCCTTTAAACTGATCTGCTGCGGGTCCCAAACACTTGAGAAATACTCAAGACGTACAAGCGTTTTATACGCTGTCTCCTTTGCAGATGAAGTACATCTTCCCAAAATTCTCCCAATAAACGGAAGTCGGCTGTCCGCCTTACTCACAACTGTCCTTAATTGTTCGTTCCTCTTCATATCGCTTTGCAATGTTACGCCTAGATATTTGAACTACGAGGCTGCATAAAGAAGGTCACTACTAATGCTATATTCGAACATTATGGGATTGTTTTTCCTAATCATGCGCATCACCTTACATTTTTCTACATTGAGAGCTAGCTGCCATTCTTCACACCAACTAGAAATTTTGTCTAAGTCATCCTGTATGCTATTACAGTCAGTTAAAGACGACACCCTCCCATACAACACAGCATTATCAGGAAACAGCCACAAATTACAAGTTACTCTGTCCATCAGATCATTTATATAGATAGAAAATAATAGCGGTCCTATCACATTCTCGTGGGGGCACGCCTGACGATAAACTCGTCTCTGATGAACACTCGCCGTCTATAACAACGTACTGTGTTCTATTACTTAGGAAGTCTTCCATCCAGTCACAAATCTGTGAACCTATTCCATAAGCTCGTATCTTCATTAGCAATCTGCAGTGTGGCACCGCGTCGAACGCCTTTCTCCTTAGAATCTTTAGAGTCTGGTTGTTGCTGTTAATTTTGTAATTTGGATGTCACTCGTGTTATACGTCTTTTTTTTTCGTGCTATGCATTACGCCAGTGGTAATATTCGGCGTATGAATACAGCTGACAGCTGTTCATTTGTTCTCTGGGTGTTTTGTTTTGAAGAGTTGCGCGCGAATATCAAAAGATGATTAAAATCTCTATAACTTATTATTTACCTTGAACATCAGATTCTTGTTTACACTGCCGGTTTTCTAGAGTTCCAAAAGATTCAAATGTTTGTAAATCTATCGGACCAAACTGCGTGGTCATCAGTCCGTAGCTCACAAACTACTTAAACCTAGGTAAACTAACCTAAGAGCAACACACAAACCCATGCCCCAGGGAGGACTCTAACCTCCACGGCGAGAAACCGCGCGTTCCGCAGCGAGACACTTTAGACCGCTCGGCTGTTCAAATGTTTGTAAATCTATCGGACTAAACTGCGTGGTCATCAGTCCGTAGCTTACAAAGGTAAACTAAGGACAAACACACACACCCATGCCCCAGGGAGGACTCGAACCTCCACGGCGAGAAACCGTGCATTCCGCAGCGAGACGCTTTAGACCGCTCGGCTACTCCACCGCGGCCCCAAAAGATTAGAATTTAACTAAATTTCCGTACGTATTCCTCACTACAGAATAATGAAGTAAAAATAAATATAAATAAATCATCGTTTTATTACAATTTATTTAATAATGCAGCAGCCGGGAAAAACTACTGCCGACCGCGGTGGCCGAGGGGACTGAGGCGCTTCAGTCACGGTCTGCACGGCCACTACGGTCGGGGGTTCGAATCCCCCCTCAGGCATGGATATTTGTGCCGTCCTTAGTTGTAGGTAGTTCATAAGTAGTTTGTAAGTTTTTATTGACTGGTGACCCCGTAGTTAAGTCCCTTAAGCTTAACAAACATTTGAACATTTTTTGAAAAACTACTGCCCGAATGAGAGGATGAGTTCGCGGTGTAGGCGCCGCGTGTATAATTACCGTTGCGTTGCAGCTGGTGGCTGTGGAGAGCGCCCCGACTGGGCTGGGTGTTATCCGCCGCTGTGGAGGGGTGTTTTGCTCGGGGGTCGCAGCCGAGGACCGGCTCGGCACCTGAGCAGCTTCTCAGCGATCCCCTCGACGAAACTCAAGCCGCGGCGACAGCCGGCTTTCGCAGAACGCGTGGGGTTATCCGCCGCCGACCTAGCCGTGGTCTCTGCACAAGTTTTCAGACCTCCTCGAGACGGAAAGTTCCTCCCAGTTATGAGTTTTCCGGAGCAGCCATCCGAGCCGTAATAAGGAAAGTTCAGACGGCGAGGTGATTTGCTAATATTAGGCTTAACGCGACCCGGCTTTGCTCTGTAAGCGTCTCTGAAGCAGGAGCCCGTTCGCTAGAGAAAATTGCGAAACAACGTTATTAAAAATTTATTTCGAGAGTTCTGTTCAAGGCTGTTGGGGGGATATAAGGAAAAAAGGAAGTAAAGAGACGTTTAAATAAAACGTTCCCAAGGTCAGTTTATGTTCATGTTCAGTTTGACTCTTGAAATAGTGTCGAATTTTTTTTTTTTTAATTACGAGGCGCGTCCAGAAAGTAAGTTCCGTTTGGTAATAAAATTAAATTGTACTCAGATACAGAAGAAATTTTTATTGCATAAATTCTACAACTCTTAAACTACTTTTCCACATAACTGCCGAAATTTTGCAGGCATTTGTCATAGCGTGGCGCCATGTTTTGTATACCTTATTCACAGAAATCTGCATGTGTCTTCAACCAGTTGGAAACAGTTTCTTTCAGCTCGTCGTCAGTGGTGAAGTGATGACCGCCAAGGAAAGACGTGAGATGACAACAAAAAAAAAAAAGTTCAAATGTTTGTTAAGCTTATGGGACTTAACTACGGGGCTATCAGTCCCTAAACTTACAAACTACTTATGAACTAGCTAATACTAAGGATGGCACAAATATCCATGCCCGAGGGGGGAGGGGGATTCGAACCCCCGGTCGGCACTTGAGATGTCCTGGATCTTGTCACCAATCGCGTGAACCAAACTAAAGGTGGACGCCCACTTCGTTCTTCATCGTGCACATCACTACGCCCGCCATTGAACTGTCGGACCCATCTTCTCACCATCGAATCACTCATCGCATTTGGTCCGTAAGCATCGCAAATTTGCCAATAAATTTCACTTAGTTTCACTTTCCTCGCATTCAGAAACCGAATCACCGACCTGATTTCACAGGCGGCGGGATTTTCAATCAACGCCAACATTTGAAACAAGCACAACAAAGCGTACGTAACTGACAGCGATCTTCAAATGGCGCACGTTCTTCTCCTTGATACACATCGTCTACAACGCATGTGCGGAACTGCAATCGCAGCGCTGCAGAGGAGATAAATTGAGACGGAACTTACTTTCCGGACGCGCCTCGTATTTACAGACGAATGGAAAAACTTGTGGAATCCAACCTCAGGGAGGCCCGACAAGGCGCCTCCTGAGCCGCGACAAGGTAGCAGTAGGCAGAACAGAACAGGGAATAAAAACATCAATGTAGTAGTAGTAAAACTGCAGGAGTGTCTATAGAAAGGTCTCAGAACAGCTCTCATTAATAAACGGTTACAACGTCCACATAGTACTAGGGACGTAAAGGTGGCTGAAACCAGATGTAAACAGTAATGATATTCTAAACTCAGACTGGAATGCATACCGCAGAGATAGGCTGGACAGTGAAGGGGAAGGCGTGTTTATAGCGATAAAAAGTGCACTAGTGTCTAAGGAAATTGACGGAGATACGAAATGTGAAATAATTTGGGTGAAGGCTTTTGGTAAAGCAGGCTCGAACATGGTAATTGGATGTTTCTATAGGCTTCCTAGCTACTGTTGTGGCAGAACACCAGAAGGAAAAAATGGAAAATATTTCGAGTAGATTTCCCGATCATATTATAGTTTTGGGAGGAGATTTTAATTTACCGGATATAGACTGGGGGACTCAAACGTTTATGACAGGCGGCAGGGACAAACGATCGTGGCGACATCATATTATAACTTCTGGTGACAACAGACCCGAAATATTCGAAACAATGCAGAACAGGAAATTAGCGATCATAAAGCGATTACAGCATCGATAATTCCAGCCGTAAATACAAATATTAAAAAATGTAGGAAGATTTTTCTGTTCGGAAAAAGTGACAGAAAGGGGATTTCAGAGTACTTGACGGCTCAACACAGAAGTTTTATCGCAAGTACAGATAGTGTTGAGGAACAGTGGGCAAAGTTCAAACCATCGTACAGTATGCATTCGATGAGTATGTACCAAGCTAGATCGTAAGAGATGGAAAGGAGCCACCGTGGTACAACAACCAAAGTAGAAAACTGCTACGGAAGCAAAGGGAACTTCACTGCAAACATAAACAAAGGCAAAGCCTTGTAGACAAACAAAAATTAAACGAAGCAAAATGTAGCGTGAGGAGGGCTATGCGGGAGGCGTTCAACGAATTCGAAAGTAAAGTTCTATGTACTGACTTGGCTGAAAACCCTAAAAAAGTTGGGTCTTATGTCAAAGTGGTAGATGGATCAAAGCAAAATGTCCAGACACTCTGTGACGAAAATGGCACTGAAACAGAGGATGACACTCTAAAGACTGAATTATTAAATGTCTTTTTCCAAAGCTGTTTCACGGAGGAAGATTGCACTGTAGTTCCTTCTCTAGATTGTCGCACAGATTACAAAGTGGCAGCTATCGAAGTAATTGACAGAGGGATAGAAAAACAATTAAAATCGCTCAAAAGCGGAAAGCCTCAGGACCTGATGGGATACCGGTTGGATTTTACACAAAGTACGGAAAAACTTGCCCCCCTTCTTGCAGTGGTGTACCCTAGGTCTCTACAAGAGTGAAGCGTTCCAAAAGATTGGAAAATGGCGCAGGTCGTCCCCGTTTTCAAGAAGAGACGTCGAACAGATGTGCAGAACTTTAGGCCTATATAGCTTACGTCGGTCAGTAGTAGACTTTTGGAACATGTACTATGTTCGAGTATAATGACATTTCTGGAGACTAGAAATCTGCTCTGTAGGAATCAGCATGGGTTTCGAAAAAGGCGATCGTGTGAAATCCAGCTTGCGCTATTCGTCCACGAGACTCAGAGGGCCATAGACACGGTTTCTCAAGTAGATGCTGTGTTTCTTGACTTCCTCAAGGCGTTCCCCACAGTAAGAGCATATGGTGTGATTGGATTGAGGAATTCCTTGATAACAGAATGCAGCATGTCATTCTCAACGGAGAGAAATCTTCCGAAGTAAGAGTGCTGTAGGTGTTCCACAGGGGAGTGACGGGAGTCCGTCTCTATTCACAATATATATAAATGGCCTTAAGGATACCAACGGAAGTTCACTGAGGCTTTTTGCAGATGTTGCTGTAGTATATAGAGAGGTTGTAACAATGGAAAATTGTATTGAAATGCAGGAGGATCTGCATCGAATTGACGCATGGTGCAGGGAATGGCAATTGAATCTCAATGCAGACAAGTGTAATGTGCTGCGAATACATACAAAGATCCTTTATCATTTAGCTACACTATATCAGGGCAACTGAAAGTAGTTAATGCCATAAATTATCTGGAAGTAGGCATTAGGAGTGATTTAAAATGGAACGACCATATAAAATCGATCGTCGGTAAAGCAGATGGCAGACTTAGATTCATTGGAAGAATACTAAGCAAATGCAGCCCCAAAACAAAGGAAGTAGGTTACAATAAACTTGTTCGCCCACTGCTTAAGTACTGCTCACAGATATGGGATCCGTACCTGGTGGGGTTGATAGAAGAAGTAGAGAAGATCCAACGGAGAGCAGCGCGCTTCGTTACAGGATCATTTGGTAATCGTGAAAGCGTTACGGAGATGATCGATAAACTACAGTGGAAGACTCTGCAGGAGAGACGTTCTGTTGCTCGGTGCGGGATATTGTCGAAGTATCGAGAACATACCTCTACCGAGGAGGCTAGCAGTATATTGCTCCGTCCTACGTACACCTCGCGAAGAGATCATGAGGATAAAATCACAGAGATTAGAGCCCACACAGAGGCATACGGACAATCTTTCTTTCGGCTGTGAACGACTGTGAGAATTCATCAATGTAAAATGGTCTAAAGTTAGTTAATAGCAGAGAAGAATAACTGAACTGAGTCGAAAAACAGGAACGGAGATTTCGTAACATTGTACCAATATCGAGTACAAAGTCGAGTTTGTTAGACCCCTGGACATTAAAATTGCTACACCACGGACATGACATGCTACAGACGCGAAATTTATCCTGCAGGAAGAAGATGCAGTGATATGCAAATGATTAGCTTTTCAGAGCATTCACACGAGGTTGGCGCCGGTGGCGACACCTACAACGTGCTGACATGAGGAAAGTTTTCAACCGATTTCTCATAAACAAACAGCAGTTGACCACCGTTGCCTGGTGAAACGTTGTTGTGATGCCTCGTGTAAGGTGGAGAAATGCGTACCATCACATTTCCAACTTTGATAAAGGTCGGATTGTAGCCTATCGCGATTGCGGTTTATCGTATTTATCGTATCGCGACGTTGCTGCTCGCATTGGTCACGATCCAATGACTGTTAGCAGAATATCGAATCGGCGGGTTCAGGAGGGCAGTACGGAACGCCTTAATGGATCCCAACGGCCTAGTATCACTAGCAGTCGACATGACAGGCATCTTATCCGCATGTCTGTCACGAATCGTGCAGTCACGTCTCGATCCCCGAGTCAACAGATGGGGACGTTTGCAAGACAACAACCATCTGAACTAAAAGTTCGACGACGTTTGCAGCAGCATGGACTATCAGCTCGGAGACCATGGCTGCGGTTACCCTTGACGCTGCATCACACACAGGAGCGCCTGCGATGGTGTACGCAACGACAAACCTGGGTGCACGAATGGGAAAACGTCATTTTTTCGGATGATTCCAGGTTCTGTTTACAGTATCCGTGTTTAGCGACATTGCGTTAAACACACATTGGAAGCATGCATTCGTCATCGCCATAATGACGTATCACCTAGCGTGATGGTACGGGGTGCCATTGGTTACACGTCTCGGTCACCTCTTGTTTGCATCGACGACACTTTCAACAGTGGCCCTTACATTTCAGATGTGTCACGACCCGTGGCTCTACCCTTCATTCGACCCTGCGAAACCCTACATTTTAGGTTAATGCACGACCGCAAGTTGCAGGTCCTGTACGGGCCTTTCTGGATACGGAAAATGATCGACTGTTGCCCTCGCCAGCACATTCTCCAGATCTCTCACCAACGGAAAATATCTGGTCAATGGTGGTCGAGCAACTGGTTCGTCACAATACGGCAGTCACTACTCTTGATGAACTGTGGTATCGTGTTGAAGCTGCATGGGCATCTGTACACGCCAACCAAGCTCTGTTTGACTCAAGGCCCAGGCGTATCAAATGTTCAAATGTTTGTAGATCTATCGGACCAAACTGCGTGGTCATCAGTCCGTAGCTTACAAACTACTTAAACCTAGGTAAACTAACCTAAGGACAAACACACACACACACCCATGCCCCAGGGAGGACTCGAACCTCCACGGCGAGCAACCGCGCGCTCCGCAGCGAGACGCTTTAGACCGCTCGGCTACTCCACCGCGGCAACCCAGGCGTATCAAGACCGTTATTACGGCCAGAGGTGGTTGTTCTGGGTACTAACTTCTCAGGATCTATGCATCCATACTGCGTGAAAATGTAATCACATGTCAGTTCTAGTACATTTGTACAATGCATACCAGTTTATCATCTGCATTCCTTCTTGGTGTAGAAATTTTAATGGCTAGTAGTGTAAAATTGTCTAAAGAATTACAACGGAGTCTGGATTAATGGCCGCCCGGAATGGCCGAGAGATAGTTTAATAGTTTTTAAGTCTAGGGACTGATGACCACAACAGTTTAATTCTTAGGGTTTATAATCATTTGAATATTTTGAATAACTAATGAACAAGAGCCAACTCGTACCTATGATTCTTTTAGCGATATAGAAGACTCGAGATAACAATAAGCTTTTCCTGATAGAGGGTACATACGAGGTGTGTAAAAATACCTCATGGAAACAGGCGCCACCAGCTTCACATCTACCGATGGACAAAAACGCATTAACGGTGCCTGCTGCACATTTATCGACGAGGTCTCTCGCGGCTGGGGAGAACATAAGCCGCCTCCGGTGGTATCTATCACGGGGGCAGAATTAACGACTGCGGTAGGGGGCGTGAAATATGCGCGGGAAGCATTGCGCCACTGTCGCTGATATTATCTGATTTGCGAGAAGCACTTCAAGTACGACCACCGCTACAGTGGACGAAGTCACACCAGACCCATTCCAGATAATGTGGTAGGTGGACAGTATACAACAGAACAAAGAAGCAGTTAAATTGGTTTGGGTGAAATAACATTGCAGCCATGCTACCAGTACTATCAGGCCCCGAACATTGTTACAATTTTGAAAGCAGTACTAGAAAAACCGGATGGAAATTTATAATAGCTTAATCTGGCGATCCAGTAGAGAGCTACAGGGGTGGACAAAATAATACAAATGCCATGCAGTATACTACATCTTGTTGCGAAGTTGTACCACTGCGTGCGTGTTAACAATGAGAGACACCCTCGGTGCACAACTGAATTACGAAGTCCCGGATGTTACTGTACCGCCAGCCAAGGGGAACACCTAGCAAGCAGGCAGTGCCTAAAACCACAGTGCTCGACGCGACAGCATACACTCTCGCCTGCAGGCGATTTAATGTTCACAAAGGCGTACAATGTAAATAAATAGATGTATTTCACTGTACTGTTTTTAAAGAAAACTCCTGTTGCTAATGCCAATGAAGGGCTTTTATTTTTATAATTCACCCATACGCGTTTCGCCTTTGTCACAAGGCATCATCAGTGGGTCTCCTGACATATTTACATGTTTCTGTTTACGCATAAAGGTTCGGTTTTTTACATATGTACAAAACATTTCTTTTTTATTTCAGAACAGTTCGTTGTTTGCTATAAAATGTTTTTTTCTGAAAAAAATCGCATTTTTCTGGTTCCACTGACATCTGCTGCCATACTGTGTCCACTGTAATTTGTTTTGTAGCCGCAGTTCCTTCCGCCTGCCTATGATTACGACCACTATAAAGACCCGGGCAGACGGCTGCCCTGGCGGTTCTCGCTATTCTACGAAGCCAAGTTAGCTTAGAAGTGGCGACGAAGAACTCCGCTGCGAGAAAATCTGAAGACCGTTCGAAGCTGATCTAGTAGAACCCATACTCCAGCTAACCTCGACGGACTTCCGAACCATCATAGTATAGAAAGTTAAGAAGTTATATTAAATAAATCCCTGTTGAAGAACCAAGCTTTACTTACAACAGTGGCGACGAGTCAGGACTCGAACCCTAAAGAAGATAACAGAACAATAAGACCTATCAGTTAAATCACTTACTGAACGAACGTTTCTCCAGTTTGCTCAGCTGCAGAAACAACTGATCGCCAAAGTTTGGAGCCTATTCCCGGCATTTGACGAAGACTCCGAAGATTTCAAAACCTATCAGAGCAGGATTCGCCAGCATTTCAGGATTCTGGAATCTTTCACACGTTTACGTCCTCCTCACTGAACTTCAACCACACAAGTCCGACATCTTGTCTAACATCAAAAACTGTTAATGTCTCAGTGCCTACTACCATCACAGATACCATGTCCAGGCGGCAAGAGTGGAGTTTTACCAATGCAGGAAGAGACCCGACAAAAGTTACAGAGATTGGGCGGTGGAACTCTAAGATCTCAATGGGAAGACAATTTCGTCACCCGTGCTTCAAAACAATCCTATGCTGTGATTCCTTAATTTCTCCTGGCGGATAACAACTTCGAAAAACTTACGGGTATGCTGCCAGGTACCAAAATCGACAACTGCCGACTGCGTTCCTCTGTCTGATTCGTTGCAACTAATTGAGACGAATTTTGGCACTGATTTAACGAATTTATTTCGACATGTTTTGTCTTCCACCTACTTTTTATTCAATGACGGGTACTACGAACAGATAGATGGAGTTTGGATTGGAAGCCCTTTGTCACCCATCATTGCCAATTTATTCATGGAGGATTTCGAAGAACGTGCACTGGAGTCAGCGGCGTTGAAACCTGCTTGTTTTTTCAGATATGTAGACGTTTGTTGTTTGATCGCATGGTAGTGAGATTTTGAATTATTTTTTGGAACATCTAAATTCAATCCACCCCAAAATCCGGTTCACAATGGAAGTGGAAAAGAATGGTTGCCTTCCCTTCCTTGATGTGTTGGTCAGGAGAAAGACAGATGGTACGTTGGGACATGCTGTTTATAGGAAGCCAATGCATACTGATTTGTATTTTCAAGCTGATAGTTGTCACCACCCAGCTCAGCGTGAAGGGGTTCTTCGAACCTTAGTACATAGGGCTCATGCCATTTCTGACCCACAAAGTTTGGCTGCTGAGCTGTCTCATCTGGAGGTAACTTTTCGACAGAATGGCTATGGTGAAGGGCAGATTAAAAGACCGTTGCGCTATCGACCATAAGTGCAACGGGCTAGTGATGATAACATTGAGTCGGCACCCACGTCAGTAGCCTTTCTGCCATACGTTGGCAGCACTTCTAATAACATTGGTCGCATTTTGCGTAAAAACAATGTAAATGTGTGTTTCGTCCACCTTCTAAAATTAAGGCATTGTTGGGATCCGTTAAGGATGAACTCGGTTTGCTTAAGGCGGGTGTCTACCGTACCCCATGTAGCTGGGGAAAATCATATGTTGGTCAAACTATTAGTACTGTTGAGGACCGTTGTATTGAGCATAAACGTCACACACGTTTACAACAACCAAACAAATCTGCTGTGGCCGAACACTGTCTTGACACAGGTCACCCTATGGAATACGACAAAACGGAAATTCTGGGCCGGCCGCGGTGGCCGAGGGGACTGAGGCGCTTCAGTCACGTTCTGCACGGCCACTATGGTCGATGGTTCGAATCCCCCCTCGGGCATGGATATTTGTGCCGTCTTTAGTATAAAGTAGTTTATAAATAGTTTGTAAGTTTAGGGACTGATTACCCCGTAGTTAAGTCCCACAAGCTTAACAAACATTTGAACATTTGATTTGAAATTCTGGCATGCACTTCCAACTACTGGGACTGTGTTATCAAGGAAGCGATAGAAATAAAACTAGGTGACAACCTTATGAATAGGGATGGAGGCTTCTGCTTAAATTCCGTTTGGGATCCTGCTCTCTCACTTGTCAAAAAACAGAGGGACAAAACTAATCTGACATCATCTGTCGAGAACTGATGTTTATTATCGATATTCTGTCCGGTTTCATCATTGGTCGTATCGGCGCTGTGTGCTTGCTTGCTCGGTGTGTGTTGTCTTTCCTGTTTACTCATTGACAACCGAGGTTTTTAAGATCGTTGCACATTGCTTCCTTACTGCAGTTTCGCCTTGAAAATGGCACGGTGGTCTCCTGCCGAAATATCGGCCGTCGTCGACTTTGGTACCTGGCAGCATACCCGTAAGTTCTTCGAACCAACCCTATGCTGATTACTTGGTCCGGGATCACGTGATACAAGCAGCTCCGTTGCAACCTTCCACAATGATGCCTTTCTCTAAAGGTACAGGTTTTAAAAATTAGACCTAAAGCAGGTCTTGTAGCAAGTGACACTATATATATATATATATATATATATATATATATATATATATATATATATAATGATAAGAACAATTTAAAGGTATAACAAAGTTATCAAACTCTGAACAGTGCTTCCTGCTGGCGGTGACGGACTGAGGCTGTTGGAGGGTGGCGGCGGCAAAACAAAATGACGCTCTACTTATGAACTAGCTTATAGTAAACACGGCACAAACATCCATGCCCGAGGGGGGATTCGAACCCCCGACCGTAGTGGCTGTGCAGACCGTGACTGGCGCGCCGCAGACCACTCGGCCACTGCGGCCAGCTCGGACTTTCCAGCACAAAGTAAACAATGTAATTACATAATGTCCACACAAACTCTCAACAATCTGCTAACAGACATAATGACATAAATACAAGTGTATACATATCTTCTGCGGCCCATGCATGAAACGTAACAATAAAATGCATTATTTTTAGCACAACCATTCATTGCCGGACGGCTTCAATTAACATATAGATTTTTCAAGATTTGACCGACCAATTTTGGCAGCTAACTCTGCTATAAAAAACAAAGCCTTCAGAAGAAATCTCGAAACGTTATCCAGAAAACCAAACCACAATTTAAAACCACACAGTGTTCATAGTGTTCCAAAGAAGATACACATATCACTTCTAAGGTGCTTTCCCAGATGCGTGAGGCGAAAAGGGAGCGAGAACGAGCGTTTCACAGGCCAAGACGAGAAAGATCGTTCCAAGACAAGCGTTACCGTCTGAAATCAACCCAACGAGGTGTTAGTGAAAGCCAACAGATACTGTCAAAATGCCTGGAGCAGCAAAAGTCCGATGAAACCGAAAAAGATTGAGTAGCTTGACACAAATCAAACTCCAACGCAGGGCCCTCTGAACTCGCACTACACCAGCCCGAGGGCGGGTCACCCAGCCCGTGGTATAATAAACGCTGCTGCCGCCACACACGCCGTCGGCTCAGTATGCCGTCCACGGTCGCTGTTAACTTTCCTCCCTGTACCTCAGTGGCGCTTGTCGTCTTCCAGACTGCCGCTTCTCCCGCGTACCCCACGTGGCCCGCCAGAGACACCACTTTCCGGTTGAGACAAAGGGAAGAGACGAGGGAAACGCCACAAGGTCCGAAATGGACATCACGGAGTAACATATACAGAGAAGCAGCCCCCTCTAAACCACTGTCCTACGCTCCCCTCGTAGTTACGTAAGATGCTAGCAGGTGTCAGGCGGTTCCCTGGCTTAGTACCCGTAGACCACACTAGAGGCGCTTCTGAGGGTAGCGTGGAGGGGAGGCTGAGGGGAGAGCTCGTGCCGCCTGCCACGAGGCCACGGCTGTGGTGGTGGGGATAGCCGCTACCCGCCGCCTGCTCTGGCCAGTTTAAAGGGCTGCTTCTGACCGCAGCACCATCATGGGACATCTTACGGAACCTTCCCTCCCCTCACCCCTGAGCGTGGGACCGGGTCCTTACGGAGGTTTCCCGTCTGTATATATTTGTCTGTGACCTGCTGGTGATAAATGTAAGACTCGAACTGGGTAACTGTCTCCAAAGTGCCGCCTGAGTGGGACGCACGAACTGGGTAACTTTTACCTGCTCCGGTTAGACTGACAGGCACGCACGAACTCGGCAACTCCTACCTGCTCCTGGCAGACCGACTGCACAATCTCGCAAAACGCTTCCAAATCCAAACTTACCAAGTGTGCAACCTGTGCCCCTATTTGTTGAGTTCTGAAGGAATAATAACAATACTGTGCCAAGGAACAAGATATAAACAACAAACAAATTATATACAAATACAAAGATATTATTACAAATTTCACATGCAATAATATTTGCAGAAAATAAATGCATTTAGTTTGGCTCATATTCTGCTCACGGCTGCTTGATATGAAACGCTTTTCACAAAGTCTAATTTGCAAATTTCACCATTCCAAAGTAATTCTAATTTCCATTGCAGGAAATCGTGCCTCTTCCTGGTTTTTCAGTCCGTTTCCGCTGGTGATATTATTTTTTGCTGAGTTGATTCTTATATAAGTATCAGTTTGGTTTCACAAACTTAAAGACGATTCGGTGAGGAGATTCACATTAAGCATTGATTCGGGAATGAAAGCTTTCGCAAGCGTTAGTCGTCCTCCACAAGGAAGCGCAATCTGCTGCCCAAAACTTGTGGAAGAAAGACTGCAGCTTCTTCAACAATGTAGTCGTCAGTTAAGTAATCCGCAAATTTTGTGATGTTGTCGTCTTGTGGTTGTTCCAAATGCGAAAATATGTATTCTATGCCTAATGTAAATAACAGCACACCACGAACGCTTACCGCAGCATCGCCATCTACGTTTTTCCGTTGCTACAACTCTTCTGTAAGGTTTGAATTTATAACCGTCACAGATCAAATGTGTATTACCACGATCACTAATAACAGGCTGTAAATCGTGACTTTCTACCGTATTATTCGCTTCCATGACTAAACTGAAGTACAAAACGAAACACTATGTGATTCTACACAGATGTCAGTGAGCTGGTGTCATTCACAGGACTGACGAGTTCAGTGAGGGCCAGGAACGCCTTGGGTCAGACTGTCCTGCTCCCTGCGAGCAGAAATTGCACAGTTCGATTGTAGGATTAACTGTCTTTTCCAGAGTACCATTCTAATGGCCACTAAAAGTTGCACAGTTCGGGTCTGCCCATATCGACGCGTTGAATTCGATATGTTTGCTTCTGTTTTAGCCCGGAAACTGGTTTGATGCAGCTCTTCACTCTCCTCTATCCTGACCAAACCATCTCTTCATAAAGACGGTAACCCACAGCCAACAGAATTCGTCTTTCCTTCTGCGATGTTTATCCCGCACAGTTTCCTCCAATGCTAAATTGACGATTTCTTGACGCATCCCACTTCTTACTCAATGTATGCCATACATTTATTTTTCCCCAATTCTATACAGCTTCTCTTTATTAGTTACTTGATCTTGTTTGTACTGCAATCATCGTATGTTCTTTTACAGCCCAAATAACAAAACTCATCTATCACATTAATTGTTTCGTTACCTAATCTAATTCCTTAATATCACACGATTTTCTTACAGTACATTCTGTTATCGTTGTTTTGCTCTTGTTAATGTTCATCTTATACGCTCCTTCCAAGACACTGTCCATTCCGTTCAACCGCTCTTCAAGAACCTTCGTGTCTCTGACAGAATTAAAATGCCCTCGGTAAACCGCAAATTTTTGATTACTTCGTCCTGAACTTAACTGCTCCTCCATTTTTTTCCTTGCTCGATGTACAGATTGAAATTGGAGAAAGCCTACAACCCTGTCTTAGTACCTCCCCCCCCTCCCCCCAGTGCTTCTCTTCCATGCCCTTCAATTCTAATAACTGCTATCTGGTTTCTGTACGAGTCGCAAATAACCTTCCGTTATTTGAAATATATATCGAAAACCCCAAAATAAGCTTACGATATGGCATTACCGCTTCCAACTGAGAAGGATGGCGAAGTTTCTGTCATGATTTGGCCATCTTTATCATGGTATTCAACTGTCGTTACCCTCACTAGCCGGGTAGCTGTCAATGAATATCTCTCTATCCTAGTCAATAAACTGCTTCCTAACATATTGCTAACAAATGGGAGGCCGTAATCCAAAATGTGTCCAGATATACCACCGAATCGTTTCAGGCGTCAAACATCTCCCTTGAATACGGCGCCAGAGCTAGGGATGGCGTGAAGTGTGAGGGCAAACCAGGGTGTCTGCCATAATGAGCGGCACTCGCAGATGGGTGCCAAATGATCAACAGATGACCTTGACGAGCGGATGGGAGGGGGGAGGGGATGGAAAGAATGACGCCAAGTGGGGACGCTGGCGTGTGCGGGGGCAAAATTAGTTTTTCGAGCGGAAAGGGTTACGGGGGCGCCACTATCAAGTTTTTGGTATGTAGCCTTGATGTGCGTATGTTACCTACGGATGCCGAGACGGCTGCAGTAAATTTGTCGTAATCTTTCAGGAAATTTTCAGATTAGCTCAGAGGGTAATTAAACTTTGGTAGGGAGCGGATCAAGGTATTTATTAACGTCAATGTAAAAGTTGAAGTCTGGCATTTGGATCGACTGTAGCCCACCTAGCAGAGAGAGAGCCAACAGTTTGTAGTATGACATTCTTCTGTAACTGTAGTGCTGCCGCTTGGACCACTAGCGTCTCTTCCAGCACTGTGTTGATAGTAAACATAATTAAAGACACTTTCAAACAGTTAGAAATTTAGATGTTAAAATAACTAAAATTCTAAAATTGGAAATGACCTGAACACAATAAAATTTACCGGCAGAAAAGAACAGTTTCATAACCAAACAATGTATTACACACTGCCAAATGAAGCGTACAAATGGACTGTGTGTGTTTTAAATAAGGGAAGGCGTCCATATTTGAGGCCATGAAAGAGGACTGCAGAGATCGGTAAATCTTAATATATATATAAAAATTGAGGCGTTTGTGCCTATATTTCATTCTGCAGCCGAAACTACACATCGCAAACGAATAGTGTTTGTATGTGGTATCTGTTTCCCATTGTGCAATCTGGTGGTAGAGGGTTGTTAACGATAAGGGGGTGGAAGATAGGGATTGCAAGTTACCGACTTATATAAAATGCAACGTGTGGGTGTCAAACATTTGCTCTTCAGCAAAAACTGCACAATGGAGACGAATGATCTCTATGTGTCGTTCTAGTACAAAATCTGCCTTTGTACACCACAGCAGTTCTGTGTCGTTAGTTAGAAGCGGGTGGATGATATAGTGGTTGAAAGTCGTCAGCTTATATAAAATTCGGACTGAAGATCAGCGATGACTTTTGACACTATACCTATGAGGTTATATACAGCGAAACGTGATACACATTCAGTACGAATAAAGAAAAATAAGTGCATATTGCAGTTTTAAAAGTAAAACTACCAAGAAATATGCCAAACCGTAAGAAAGAAATTTCGCGTTCTCGATCAGTTTCTAAAAGACTGAAAACGGCGCTGAAAACTGAATCTACAGACGATAGAAACTTGAAATTTGTACACATTGTTTATCTTAACTGTAGGCATCAGCGATTTTTCGATATTCCCATCCCTAAGGGGATGAACGGTTTTTTGAAAATAAGTTGGTATTAAGGCAATTTTAAAGCAACAAATACAAAAATTCGGGTTTATATTTTTGATTGGAATTTAAAAAACACGTGTTTTGATGTTTTTGGAAATTTACCCATTAAGCGGGTGAAATAAGGGAATGCCGTTTTCGGGTGCTACTAAGACTATTTTGATGCTAGAAATGCGAAAATTTGGATTTTGGACCATAGTCATAATTTTTTTTATGTGTTTCGGGATGTTTTGAATTCTGCCATCAATGGTGCAATAGAGGGTGGCAAGTTTCATTAGGAAAGCATTTTTAAAGCTAAATCTACGAAAATGTATATTTAGAAGTAGAAACAACCAATGCAGACCATTCGGTCTACGCGTGCGAAGCAGCGGGAATTAAACCAGTTCAATGAGAGTGAGATTCCCTAAGAACTCTTTCCATTTGTTTTGTTCGATGACCGCTGTCTCCTGATGGCCAACCACTTTTATGCCGTAATACTGGTTTAATTACCGCTGCTTCGCACGCGTAGAGTGGACGGTCTGCATTGGTTGTTTCTACATCTAAATATAAATTTTCATAGATTTAGCTTTAAAAATGCTTTCCTCATGAAGTATTTTGATAAAACTTGCCACCCCCTGTTGCACCATTGTTGGCAGAATTCAAAACATCCCGAAACACATTAAAAATTATGATTATGATCCCAAATCCAAATTTGTTAAATGAGTTATACAATATTCTCTTAATTTTAAGTGTCTAATAAAAAGTATAATTGTCAGACAGGCACATGGGGAATCCTTAACAGTAAAACGTTGATAATAATAACCTAGAATCTTCTTTAATAATTACAAAACTGGTGAAACCATTTTGCAGCGTAATTTGTTCTGTTAAATTTACCTGTGATTTTTGATTAACGAAAATAAAAACATTTTATTTTGACGATGTTAAAAATTTTAAATGAATAGTTTTTATATTCTTAACGGTTTACTTTTTAGGTTGCATTTGACAGTCCTGTCATGAGAACAGATTCCAGTAAAGAGAACTAACAAGTGATCATAGGAACAAAGCTTATATTAACTCAGCCCACACCTGTTCTCTTATTACAGTAATGATGTAACAACCTGATGTAGGAATCCATTATTTTAAACAGGATGTTTCATTTTTATTATATTTATCTTTTAAGCATTTGTAATAGTACAGAGGCAGTACTTTAATCTTGGGAAGAGGTTTTTTTTTGTGGAGGATTAAAAATGTCTTTGGTGATATAGATGTACTTGAAAATGGGGACATAGCTTCACTGAAACTAGTTGTACAAAACAAATAAATATTATAAGTAATATAGCGACTGTGGCACATAAGTTCTTTGATTAAATGCCTTTATTTAGAAAAAATCTGCAGCTTTTGATGGAGAGAAATGTGATACCGATGTCGATGGAGAATGATGGGACACTTGCTTCGCTGATGCGACTTCCTCGTGCGATTCCGCAAGAAGGAATGCGTGGATCAAATGCAACAGCAGCCAAAATATTAATTTCCCCAACTTCTGTCATCACTTCTTTATCTTTGCTACGTAGTCAAGGTATTTCACTATCACATTCACGTATGTGGTTGAAGGGACTGATAAACAATTGCCGAATGTGTGACGACTATTGGAATTTATTTCCGCATACGGCGTACAAGTACGAACTACATTCTTCCTACAATCTCCGTACACCATCAGCATGTCGGCTTTTTCTGTATTGGCAAACCTCATCTTCCTCTCCTCTGCTGGGACTGTCACACAATAAGTGACTAGCAAGTCGCAAAGCGCTTAAGGACCACACAAGCACGATATAAGCAAACGAAACCACATCGTAACTAAGAAGAAGGTTGCAAACAAGTGTTTGATTGGAAACTTTTCGTCCCGTCGGAGGTTCGAGTCCTCCCTCTGGTATGGTATGTGTATGTGTGTGTGTGTGTGTGTGTGTGTGTGTGTGTGTGTGTGTGTGTGTGTGTGTGTGTATACATGTATGTGTTGTACTTAGTAATAGTTACTCTAAGTTTTTTGAATGTATAGGGGCCGATGACCACAGGAGATTTTTCCCATAGATTTACAAGCTTTTAAACATTTTGAAACTTTTCACAATACGATATCTGGTGAACGAATGCCACTAGAGTCCTGCAACTAACACCGCTGGCAATAAAATTTACTTTTTTTTTTGTATGTTAATATCAATAGGCATTGTTCAATTACAAAAATACACTTTATATATATTATTAAAATCTGTTTATTGGCTAAAAATATGAGCCTCTGGCTACCAGTCTGTCCTGTATAAAGCGCACATCAAAAGCACATTTCATTTCCGCAGTATCTGCGAGGCACGTTTAAGGTGATTCACCTTGTACCTGTTTATACCAGCAAGTGAAACGTAAACATCAAAGGGAGCAGGGACCGTGCCCACAGGAGAGGACAGGTAATCTAAAGCCCTTCAGAGTATCGACAACTTTCACTTACGTCACAAAATTGCAAGAGGCTTTTATTGGCTCTCGTGGAACACAATATTACCTGCTGCAGAGCACCTGGCCGTTTATTGCGTGCCTCGCCAAAGGGCATGACGGCATGCGTGTTTGACCACCGCATGAAGGAGCCCTGGTAGGTCTTACAATTGCATCACTGATAGGCATGTTTTGTCTTGCGTAACGCTGCTATCGAAATTTCTTCAACTGTTTATTAGTTCATCCATTTGTAATTGATTTACTCTTCCCGTTACGGTAAGAGTGCTCTAGTTGAAATGCCTGTTCATGTTACTGAAGACGTAGTGGCAGCATTTTCCCACGGTTCCGAATAGCTATCTCCTGCGTATTTCGCCTGTCTCTTTGAAAACAAAATTAAACTTCATTCCCTTTCAAACATGTCACTGAAGCAATTACACTGCATTACTTACCGTCTGACTACTAACAATGGAAAATTGTATTGAGATGCAGGAGGATCTGCATCGAATTGACGCATAGTGCAGGGAATGGCAATTAAAGCTCAATGTAGACAAGTGTAATGTGCTGCGAATACACAGAAAGAAAGATCCTTTATCATTTAGGTACACTATAGCAGGTCAGCAACTGGAAGCAGTTAATTCCATAAATTATCTGGGAGTAGTCATTAGGAAGGATTTAAAATGGAACGACCATATGAAATCAATCTCCGGTAAAGCAGATGCCAGACATAGATTCATTGGGAGAATTCTAAGGAAATGCAGTCCGAAAACAAAGGAAGTAGGTTACAGTACACTTGTTCGCCCACAGCTTGAATACTGCTCACCGGTGTGGGATCCGTACCAGGTGGGATTGATAGAGGAAGTGGAGAAGATCCAACGGAGAGCAGCGCGCTTCGTTACAGATTCATTTGGTAATCCCGAAAGCGTTACGGAGATGATCGATAAACTCCAGTGGAAGACTCTGCAGGAGAGACGCTCTGTTGCTCGGTTCGGGCTTTTGTCGAAGTTTCGAGAACATACCTTTACCAAGGTGTTTGGCAGTATATTGCTCTCTCCTACGTATATTTCGTCATGAAGATAAAATCAGAGAGATTAGAGCTCACACATCCTTCTTTCCGCGAACAATACGTGACTGGAATAGGAGGGAAAATCAGTAGCGGTACTCAAGGTACCCTCCGCCACACACCGTCGGATGGTTTGCGGAGTATGGTTGTAGATGTAGATGTAGATATTGAGGGGGTTCAACGTTTGTAGCTTGCTTGTGGTATAGGACAAACGGTTCACACTGCGGAGCGCGCGGTTCCTCGCCGTCGGAGGTTCGAGTCCTCCCTGGGGCATGGGTGCGTGTGTTGTCCTTAGGTTACTTTAACTTAGTTTAAGTTGTTTGTAAGCTACGGGACTGATGACCACGTAGTTTGGTCTGGTAGATTTACAAACATTTGAACATTTGAACAACCAGTTCAAATGCTGATACGGAAGTTTGTTTGTAATAATGTTTACAGAGAACTGCACTGGCTGTGTCCAAGGCTACAAAAAATATTAAAATGTTTGTAAAGTTATGGGACCTGACTGTAGTGATCAGGGGTACTTAAATCTACAAACTACTTAAACTAACTTATCCTAAGAACGACACACACACCCATGCCTGAGAGATGACTCGAACGTTCGCGGCAAACGGACGCTCGCACAGTAACAAGACACCTTGGTGCAGGAATAGAATAGAATAGAATATTCATACTGGTTGGTCCCTTGTCAACGAAATTCGGTTTCAAACCAGAGACAAATTGCTGCTGTTGGTGAATACAGGTGCAACTCAATTTCCAAATGAACGCTGTGAAAGGAAGTACATGCATTTGATCTTAGGATTTGGTTACCTCACATTTGGCTGTTGGCTTTTTATTGCAATACAAGACATTAAGTGCACCAACAGCCCAATGAGCCATTTCACCCACATTTTCAAATGTCTGTTAACCTAAGGGACCAAACTGTTGAGCTCTTCGATCGCTAGTGCTACAAACAAACTAACTTATGCAAACACACACACACGTCCGAGAGTCGACTCGAATCACCGACGGGGAGCGGATGCTCAATCTGTAACAGGGCACCTGAAACCTCGCGGCCATTACCGCACGGTTCAGCCACGTTTTGTTGTGGCTGTGGTTTACTAGAAGAGAGTCTGACATCCGGGTGACCGATTTCGATCGAATTTTGCATGGACAACCTATATTGAGTATAAAGAGACACGTGTTTAAGATTTACGGTATAATCGAGGTCAAACATGATATCTGCTACACCTTTCTTCAGCAGAATACATCAGTGTTTACCACGAACGATATCTCTGACAATGTGAATGTGGCAATATTGCTGGGGCCGAGCGATGGGTTCCCAGCTTTATGTCAGGATTAGGCGTGGAACCTGGTGGAGCGCCAGAGGACGCTAATAAAACAGAATTATACACATTTATTCAATAGTATACAATAATTCGGATGACGGCGCTAGCTCGACAAGAGCTAGAGCAGCAGGTGGCGTAGCCATCGCGAACGTCCGCTCGCCGTCACGCTACGACCTCAGTGTTCCGACTGCTGTGAGCCGTCTGGACGGTAGAGCCCGTCCGCGACGTCTGGGAATCGAAGCAGGGACTGTTATTGAGAAGTACTCAGACCCTTCTCCAGTCTATGCAGCTGCTAATAGATCCATGCGTGGACCTTCCAACTTCGGATGCCGTGCTGATACCTGACTCTGGATAGTGGCTGGCAGGATTAGCACCAGAGTGGTAACTCGACGACAGGAGCATTGGCCTTCGATAACTAACCACTGAAGACTGCGCTGGCTTCAGGCAGCAACCATAGTATTGTGAAGTCGTTAGCACAGCGGATCACCATCTTCCCCGGATGATGGTTAGTGCGAAGACTCCGTCTCCTAGCTGCCTCTTGCAGCTACCATTATGTACTGCTATCTATGACAAAGACTGAACACACTGATTAAGCCAGTGAATCGACGACTACTTCCTGAGCATCGCTTATCCCAAAGACCGAGTGACTGCTACTTCTAAAAGCGAGGGTTTATATACATTTTGCTGAATCTATGACGTGTGAAACGGTTCGAATGTGTTCCATTTGAAAATGCAGTGTTCACTCGATGTCACTTTACTGCTGACGCATCCATGATCTTATCTATCTTGTGACAGATAGTTACGAAATGTTTACTAGCTGCCTCTCTGTCTGACAGCTGTTACACTCACTCAGCAGTTCGCTCGCAGGTAAGCTTCCCAACTTGCCGACGCAGCGTCTGCCGTTGTCACGAAAACAAGTGAGCATTTCTACTACACAGCTGCTGACCTTATTCTGTCCAGCTACGGTGAGCAATCCAAGATTTTAAACACGTTTCCCCTGTCACACTTTTTGTGGTGTAACAATATATTGTTCGTGTGTTGTGTAATTGGAATTACGTAATTTTGTACTTTAGAAGTTATTATATTTTATTTCTTTCTTATATTTATTGTTATTGCCATGTGTCTCATAAATAAAACAGCTGCAAACAGATAAAACATTTAACTGAATATTAATCACTTCCAGATGCCCTATTTCAAAATAAGGTAACAAAAGGTATTTCAAATATGAGAATAGAATAAAATACACCGAAGGAAATCCAACAAAAAATTGAGACGATCGAAGTTCAGTCAGAGATACACGGTTAGGCAGTCCAAACCCTGAACCGCTCCACCAGCGACGGTGCTCGGAAAGTAGCACATGTTTACGAGGATCTGAGATACAGCATAACAACGCCAAAACCATTAGTCGAACGTCATTGACAACATGTATATATATTAGTAAAAGGTGCTCGTTTCCAGGCGATATTTCGATGTATAGCATTAAAAGTACGATTTTCCATCATCAACTCTGACCGTGATGATCTCAAAAATTACTGAGTGTCCAGCGAAAAGCTGAAAAAGTGTCTCTTTATATTCGATAGAGAACGCCTATGCAAAAATTCGATCGAATTCGGTGACCCAGATGTCAGACCCCCTCCTTGTTTTTGTCACCTGGCCTCACGACGCAGAGTGCACCCCTTTCCAACCTTCACACCAAGGTAAATATTCTTGGCGCTACCAGAAGTCGAACCCGGGTGTCCTACATGGCACTAGCCACACCTACCCCTCACTTATAGAGGCGGACTGTGTTAGGTGTTGGGTACCTCATTCATTAACACTTATTTCCTGCGCTTTTCCACTCCCATTCACAGAGAAAGGGAAAAACGACTACAACAGTCCTCATTTCTCTTTTCTTACCGTCTCTTTATAATCGTTCTGAAGTCAGCTACAAACAGTGATACAATGATTAAAAAGTTTTAGGCCATTTTGAACCAATGGAATGTACTGTTGAATTGAAATTCAGCGGGTGTGCAAAATTATTATCAGCTGGGCACCGAATTTCCTATTTCATAAATCCATTCAATTCATGTAATTTCTCCGTAACCACCTATCAAATTTCGATGAGTGAAACGCCATTCTTTCAGATCTACAATACTAGCAGCAGACGTTACTATAGTTCTACTCTTCAAATGTTTGTAAACTACTTAAACTAACTTACACTAAGGATAAAACACACAACACACACACACACACACACACACACACACATGCCCGAGGGAGGACTAGAACCGACGACGACGAGCAACCGTGCGCTCTGCAGCAAGGCGCCTTAGACCGCTCGGCCGCTCCACGACGGCTCAGGGTGAAAACAAAATTATTATATCTTTCACGGTTCCGGAAATATATTGTGTCTCAAAAAGAACGCCGGAACTGAAGCTACTAAAACTCGAATTTTTGTATTGGAAAATTCTATTCAGGAGATGTTTGTATGTGAAACTCAATATCGGGCATATGAATCCCCCCCTCCTCCCCTGCTAGCCCTACAAGCAATCGTTCTGTCCATGAAAGTAACCATCACTCACTCAAACATTTTCCCATCATCTTTGTTCAGAACCCGTTGAATTTCCAATAGATTACAGGTGTTTTTGTAATCTCGAGGCTTAGTCTACCCTTATATGAAAAACTCACAAGGTGTCATAGTTTTGGTCTCCTCGTAACGAGATTAGACTGTCCGGAAACTTCTCATGGAGCAGAGCGATTGTCTCTCCTGAAGTGTGGTAACTTGCAAGAAAATTGTTGGAACCAGAAATTTTCGATGTTCATGTGATCCAACCGGGTCAAGGGAAATAAGTCAGCATTGCACGATATCGAACTCCTTTCGATGTGACAGTCCTTCCGTGATCATAAAAAAAAAAAAAAAAAGTGTCTCTCGTTCCTTTTCCAGGATCAATTGCACAAATTGTCGTCGTTTTCCTTGATCCGCTGGTTTAAGTTCTTGTGTTAAATGAACTACGGGTGTAAAATGAAGATCATTCATTAAGGTTCCATGCATTGTTGCTGGACGCATGTTCAGTTCTTGAGCACGACGGCGACACGATTTTCCCAGACTCACAGTGACCGAATCAAGCACAGCAGCAACATTTGTCTCACTCCAGCCACTTCGAGGGCGTCCTGGCCTTTTGATGCCTTCTGTTGAACCATTTTTCCCCAAATTTTTTGATCGACCTATGAACAGTGGATTCATTTGTGCATTGTTGTGTCCCATAATCATTCGGAGTTTCCGAACGGTTTTCCGCGAAATTTTCACAATTTTTGCAGAGAGTTTTCACAATCAACACACTCTGGTCTGTACTGTATCTTTTCATGACTATTCACACTAAACGTTAACCCGGAAAACAAAAGAACAGTGTCAAATTACAACTTCAATGATCAGTGATAACAAAACATGCAAAAGAAATGTTGCCAACAACAACAGATAAAAATAACGGGCTTTCAAATCCGTTTTTTTTTAGATACCCTTTATTAGAGGTGAACAGCTTAGTTCAACAACCCTGTGTATCGTTTAATCACAGACGTGAATTTGTGTAACATAACCACAGACATGGAGTCAAACTGACTCCTTTCATTTCCTTTGTCATTTACAACTTTCTATGCCACTTTTATTTTTTATTTATTTAATGTGTAATTAAGGGATTTTGAAGAATTATGTATGACAATCACCATGTTTAGTAAATGAGAATTATATTTAACAGCAAAGAATTCATAAAACATAAAACCTGCCAGGTGAGTTTTATAAAATTAAACTGTTTTCAAAGAGTTACTTAAATGATTCACTTACTCCTATCTTAGGAAGTAATAACACCGTTTTTCATATAAAATCAGATATGACTACTTTACAAAATAAAGTTATGCTACTTCATATACAATTGATACACACAACTGATGATCACTGTCCACAGACTGGATGATTACAACGTCTGCATAATGTGATGGTTTCTCTTTTCAGTTTTAGGGCATATACAGCAATATTTTCTAGTTGCTACCTTGTCTCCGCCGGATGCTGTATGCTCCTCTTCTTTACCAAGAGCCTTCCTGTTAACTGTAAGATTAGAAGGTATAAAGAACTCTAGTTATTTATCAAAGCAAGACTTATTAGTCTTCAGGGAGATATTGCGATCGTTATATGAATAAAATTCTTGAATGTCCGTCTCCAAATCGCTTATATTTTCTAAAACATTACCGGTTTCGGGACAGCTGCCCATCTTCAGATCAAAATTTAGAAGTTACAGAGTAACCTGTCCTGTAATGAACGACTGTGAACATTCGTTCATTACAGGACAGGTTACTCTGTAACTTCTAAATTTTGATCTGAAGATGGGCAGCTGTCCCGAAACCGGTAATGTTTTAGAAAATATAAGCGATTTGGAGACGGACATTCAAGAATTTTAACTCTAGTTTTGCTTATATAAATAAAAACTTTTCCCAAGTATATAATTTAGAGAGAGAAGCTTACCAATTTGTCTCACACTAACACAGATGAAGAGTCAAGCTGACTCTTTAATGCGCTTCACTAAATTCAGAAACATATATGTGACAAAGAAACAGATGTGTAGTCTCGACATTGCACGTGAAAACTGAGGGAAGATTAGTTTGAAGGTTCTGAGAATACGGCGGGGTCAACGGAAGTACAACAATGTGCAATAGACAGTGGCGGACTAAGGCTGTCGAAGGCCCGCAATGTATGGAACCATAAAAAGAGTGGAAAATTTTAAATACTTAGGAGAATATATAGAAATGGGAGGATCAAACAAGGAATCTAACAGAGAATGCACAGAAAAACTCCACAAAGCATACAAACTCACATGGTCACATTATAATAAGAAAAGCATATAAAGATTGGCCAAACTTACACACTACAAAACAGTCGTATTTACAGAAGCAATGTATGCGCCAGAAACGACCACAATTGGAGCATCGGGCATCACAGAGACAGATAAAGTAGAACGTAAAATTCTCAAGAAAATATTTGGACCAAAACACAGAGATGGCATATGGATGAAAAGACCTACCAAAGAACTGTACCAGTACACTGTCAGACTCACACACATGATGAGAAAACGTAGATTAACTTTCTATGGGCACATACAGAGAATGGACAAGACCAGACTTACAAAGAGAATCTTTGATGTTGTAAGCCGTTAAAGCCGGCCGCGGTGGCCGAGGAGACTAAGGCGCTCCAGTCACGGTCTCCACGGCCACTACGGTCGGGGGTTCGAATCCCCCCTCGGGCATGGATATTTGTGCCGTCCTAGTTTGTAAGTAGTTCATAAGTAGTTTGTAAGTTTAGGGACTGATGACCCCGTAGTTAAGTCCCATAGACTTTACAAACATTTGAACATTTGAAGCCGTTAAAGCCCGAAAACAAATTGGTATCATGAAATGGAGGAAGACTTATGCAGTTGGGAATCAACAGGCAAATGATAAGAGACAGAAAAGAATTCAGAAACGAAAGAATGCAAATACTTATGGTACGTGAGAAGAAGAAGACTGGAACATTGTCGACAGAAGGAAGGAAACAGGAGCACAGCCAAAAGATGAAGAGCTTTTGGGAAGCGAAAAGGAAGAAGGGAAAGAATTGAAAATTGTGTCATCATGAGATATTCGAGTTCAAACACTGTCCATAAGGGCAAAAATGATATGAATGAAAAATATACGGGGTGTTACAAAAAGGTACGGACAAACTTTCAGGAAACATTCCTCACACACAAAGAAAGAAAATATGTTATGTGGACATGTGTCCGAAAACGCTTAATTTCAAGGTTAGAGCTCATTTCAGTAATTATCTTTAAATGTAAATTGAAATAATTCCTGCAGACAATTGTCAAAATACCCAATTGTTTCGTTCGTATGTATTGTACTTCCTCGATTCACGTCATCAACACAGATTTTCTGTGGACGTTTGGGCAGGAGTTGTTGGTGATGTCTTGATTGGGCCTCATGTTCTTACACCTACGCTCATTGGAGCACGTTATCATGACTTCATACGGGATACTATACCTGTGCTGTTAGAACATGTGCTCTTAGAAGTACAACACAACATGTGGTTCATGCACGATGGAGCTGCTGCACATTTCAGTCGACGTGTTCGTACGCTTCTCAAGAACAGATTCGGTGACCGATGGATTGGTAGAGAGGACCATTTCCATGGCCTCCACGCTCTCCTGACCTCAACCCTCTTGACTTTCATTTATGGGGGCATTTGAAAGCTCTTGTCTGCGCAACCCCGGTACCAAATGTAGAGACTCTTCGTGCTCGTATTGTGAACGGCTGTGATACAATACGCTGTTCTCCAGGGCTGCATCAGCGCATCAGGGATTCCATGCGATGGAGGGTGGATGCATGTATCCTCGCTAACGGAGGACATTTTTAACATTTCCTGTAACAAAGTGTTTGAAGTCACGCTGGTACGTTCTGTTGCTGTGTGTTTCCATTCCATGATTAATGTGATTGGAAGAGAAGTAATAAAATGAGCTCTAACATGGAAATTAAGCGTTTCCGGACACATGTCCACATAACATATTTACGTTCTTTGTGTGTGAGGAATGTTTCCTGCAAGTTTGGCCGTACTTTTTTGTAACACTCTGTGTATAAATGAGATATGGAGGCATGGGACAGTCTGAAAAGAATAGCTTTCGAAGTTTGAAGGCCCCAGGACGAAAAGTATACTAAATAGTAGTAATAATAATAATAAAATAAAAAATCGCACTGACGTGTTTTACGGCCCACTTTAGGTTTGTAGTTTTATAAGTTTGTGCAAACATTTGGACCAAAATAATAATATAAATAATAAAAAATTAATTAATAGGAAACCTTTTTAGGAAAAAAATTAAGTAGTGGCGGGTTTCGAACCACCGACCCTTAGCGTCATGGCCTAATGGGTTACCCAATACGCTACGGCTATCAATCGAAAGATGCGTCTTTAAATCTCGTACTATTCATGGCCGTTGTTAACTGATGCTAATATGGCATTTGTAGAGACTAGATTATCGTACGAAGAACTAAGTGTTTTTGTTACTTCTTCAGTGCGCCATTGCTTTGAAATGACAACGTGTAAGTTACAATAATAAAATCATCAAATACGCAACGCAAGATGCCAGAGAGGGTTCTGGGCGAGGAATGTCACGTGACATCTCCGAACGGCTGGTTTTCATTAATTAAATGGAGGGTGTTATTTTTGCAAATATGTCTCAAACGATACGAGATATGAAAAAAACGTAATGGAGCTAAGTTGTAGAGAATTTTCTCCTCTACCCATTAGGTTATTTAATTTTTGTGTCAGATGAACGGTTCGTCTGCAGTATAATATAAACGGCTTTTTTTGGTATTACTAACGTATTTTTTGTCCGAAAAAATTTAAAAAGTGAGGTTCTGGTCTCTGGAGGCCTACAATCATGTCTGTAAAATTTGGTGCTGTTCGGTTGAACGGTTCGTCTCAAAAATAGGAAACACGTTACGGACAGACAGACAGACGGACGGACAAACAGACAGACATCCCAAGATCGCCTTATTTTTGCAAATATGTTTGAAACGCTACGAGATATGAAAAAAAAAAAAAAAAAAAAAAAAAAAAAAAAACATAAGAGAGCAAAGTTGTAGAGAATTTTCTCCTCTACAAATTCGGTTATTCAATTTTCCTGTCAGATGAATAGTTAAGTCGTTATTTTCATTTAAATTTCGAGTTGTCAAAAGTCGATCGCAAAGGCCCACTTTTAGTGTTACTACCGTAACCTAAAGTGGGCCAAAAAGTAAATAAAAAGTGTTTTCGAGGTATTTGGAGGACCCCGAAGACGAAAGGCCCTGGGAGGTCTGTCCCCTCCAACCTTCCCCCCCCCCCCACCTACTCTGCCACTGGCTATCGAGATTTTTACCAATGCGGTATCAATCTGACACCCCTCTATTGTTACGGGATATTAATTCACCGCGTCACGAACAGTATACGTACGAAAATAAATGACATTGGTGGCGTTAGCAGGACTCCGGGCCGCCGCTCGTCGTGTCAGTGGGCCTCCTGACGGACGGCGCGCCGTGCGCCCCTGAGCAGGCGCCAGGCGGCTGGATTAGCGCGACGCGTGAGCAGCGGGTAGGCTCGCCGGCCAGCGCGGCGGTAGGCTCGCATCTGGCACGCGCCGCCAGTATTAGGCAGGCGGCCTTTGTCAGCGCCTGCTGATTGCAGCCGCGGAGGGGTGGGGGGTGCACAAAGCGGCGCGTGGCTGCAGCTGCCTGCTGTGCTGACTGCTGCCTGCTGACTCACGCGTTTGCATCAGCCGCGCCTCCCCCAGCATCTGCCGCGCCACCTAGCAACCCTCTCACCAATGAATACGCGAGTTACAGCTGTAGCCGCGGGATCTCGCCAGTGTAAACACCCTAAAAAACCGGAAACTCTACCGCCGTATCAGATTCACGGGGATGCGGCCTCTGCAGCTGAGATACTATCTATGACTTTTATTGGACGGCGAATCCCCAACTGCGGCTCAACCGTCTCGTTGAAAGCCTTTTAACCGACTTTAAAAAAGGAGGTTCTCAATTCGACTGTATATTTTTATGTTTATTATCTCCAGAATCTTCGACTGTGTGGTCCCATTTTGATTATTCTTTTTTTAATTAGTGTGTGGTGACGATTTACCGTGTTAATATGTTTATCAATATTTTCTCGCAATAGCAAATTTCATTTTGCGTCACTGTATAAAGTATGGATGTTCTACCAAATGGTGACATATGAAAATTCTCGTATTGTTCTTGCTAGGTATATTGTAGTGTCTGTGTGACACCGGCTCCAAGAACAACATGTATATTATCGTAATAACTTGATAGACTTTTAAGTAGTCTAATATTTTTCATTGCATTTTACTTAGGAGAACTCTAAAAAATGTTTTGATCATTGTTTGTTATTCATAGGTATGTGATGAGTTTAAGTGGGTAGGTACCTACCTATCTTCTTGCATGGAAAATACGTAGAAAAAAATGTTCAAATGTTTGTAAAGCTTATGGGACTTAACTACGGGGTCATCAGTCCCTAAACTTACAAACTACTTATGAACTACTTACGAACTAGGACGGCACAAATATCCATGCCCTAGGGGGGATTCGAACCCCCGACCGCAGTGGCCGTGCAGACCGCGTGACTGAAGCGCCTCAGTCTCCTCGGCCACCGAGGCCGGCTAAAATACGTAGATCGTAGCTGCATACTGATGAGTAAAAAAAGTATGTTGATTATTAAGTTGTTCAAGATCACGCAGTTTTTTAAAAATTTTCTTTTATTTGTTTAGTGCATATTAATCTATTTTGGGATAGTTTTGTAAGTTTTTTAATTTTTGTTTTCTAGTTGACGCCACTTGGGCGACTCGCATGTCGAATAAATTCAATGGAAAAGTTGAAAATTAGTAATGGAGCGGTATTCGAACCCGGATTTCCCGCTTCTGGGCAGTGTCCGCCTTAATCATATTATTTATTTATTTATTATTTTTATTTTATATTTTTAGGGTCTCGTTCTTCTCCTTCAGATATGTAGACGACACTTTTGTCATTTGGCCTCATGGTAGTGAGAATTTAAATGTTTTTTTGGAACACCTAAAGTCAATACACCCGAATATTCAGTTCACTAAAGAGGTGGAAGAGAATGGCTGTCTTCCTTTCCGTGTTGGTCAGAAGGAAGGTTGATGGTACATGGGAACATTCTGTTTATAGGAAGCCTACTCACACTGATTTGTATCTTCGAGCTGATAGTTGTCACCATCCAGCTCAGCGTGAAGGAGTACTTCGTACCTTGGTTCACAGGGCACATGTCATTTCAGACCCTGAACGTTTGTCAGCTGAGTTGTCCCATCCCGAGGAGACCTTTCGTCAGAATGGTTATAGTGAGAGACAGATAAAACGTGCATTGCGCTATCAGCCTTCTCTGCAACGGGTGAGTGACGATAGTAATGAAGTGGCACCTAAATCTATGGCCTTTTTGCCTTACGCAGGAAGCATTTCCAACAAGATTGGTCGTATTTTGCGGAAATATGATGTGAAATGTGTTTTTAGACCACCTTCTAAGATAAAGTCCCTGTTGGGGTCCGTAAAGGATGATCTTGGTTTGCTTAAGGCAGGTGTATATCGTATTCCTTGCAGTTGTGGCATGTCATATATTGGTCAGACAATCAGGACTGTGGAAGACCGGTATATTGAACATAAACGTTACACGTGCTTACAACAGCCAAACAAATCCGCTGTTGCAGAACACTGTCTTGACACCGGTCATCCTATGGAATACAACAACACGGAGATCCTGGCATGCACTTCCACCTATTGGGATAGTGTTAATCTGCTTGGAATCCGGCACTGCCTCGCGTCAAAAAACAGAGGGATAAAATTAATGCTGCCTCAACTGTTGATTAACAGTCACTATCGACATTTTTGATGTTTGGTCATCTTTGGTTGTGTTGACTCTGCAGTGACTTGTACTGTGTGTGTTATCTTCCTTGTTTACCATTTGCAAAGCGAGGTAATTGAATACGATTGCACATTGCTTGCTTAAGTGCAGTTGTGCCTTGAGAATGGCAGGGTGTCCTCCTGCCGAAATATCGGCAGTTGTCGACGACGTCACCCGGCAGCATAACCGTAAGCTGTTTGAACATTCATTACGCCGGGAAAAGTTAAGGTAAACACATATTATTTCAACACGAATTGTGTGCTTTTTAATTCAAGTTACATATGTTTTCTTATTCAAATCAAGTGTTCAAATGTTCGTAAACCTATTGGACCAAACTGTTATGGCTATCACTCCCTAGACTTACAAACTACTTAAACTAACCTAATGACGACACACACATCCACGGAGGACTCGAACCTCCGACGGCAACCAACCACGCGCTCCGCAGGGAGGCGCATTAAACCACGCTTCCATTTCTTATTCAATCGACCGCATGAAAAATTAAAAAAAATGGCATTGGTTGCAACGCAATAATTCATTTAATGTTGAAGAAATGAGAAGCGAAGTTGAGGTTTGCAATACATGAAATGCACAGTTATCGCGTTGGAAGACACCGCCGGGAGTATCGCTTGAGTCTCGGGTCGCACTGAATGCGCTCTTCATATATTTAAAACGTCAAATTCGCTTCTTAATTTCTCCTGATGTAACTAATTGCGATGCAAGTAACGTCATTCTACTTGTTGCCGCAGCGGATTAGCCGCGCATGCTGGAGCGCCGTGTTGCGGTGCACGCGGCAGTCTGCGTCCGGGGTTCGAATACCCCTTAGGGGAAAAAGATAGTCCATAAGTAGTTTGTAAGTTTTAGGGACTAATGACCCCGCAGTTAATTCCCTTAAGCCTTACAAACATCTGACCATTTGAACATTCTACTTGTTGTTTTTTGTGGTATTGATTGCACCACAAATTTTACGGGGGTATCCACTCAAAAATATAAATTGGTTCAGGAAATAGCGTTTTGGACTCTCTCATGGCACTTACTTTCATAAGGCCTTGATGTACGTTCATGAACATGAAAGTCGTTTGTCAGTGTTTTTGTACTTCCAGATACAGTTTTGGTGAAATAATTGAGTGGGACACCATACATGAATTGCTGTGCATTGTGTGCAATAAGCATTGCTAAAACTCAAAAGTCACTTGAACGATTTGAACCTTTTTCTTGGTTTTTTTTCTTTAATAGGTGGCTTATAAAACAAAGTTATAGACAACAAGATTTTAGAGCACGTAGATAGTCAAATTTCTATGAACCATGTCATCGTACTGCGGAGATTTAGATAATAATAATAATAATTTAAAAAAAGGGTGTGTGTGTGAAGTTTTGCTACTTAAGTGGCATTATCAGAAGAGCCCTCCAACATAAAGTAAGAACCGAAACATACCTAAAATTTTATAAACTTGTCAGTACAACATTACTATATGGAAGTGAATCTTTGGTAATGAAAAAGAAAGATAAAACAAGATTACAAGCCAACGACATAAAATTCCTCAGGTACATATCAGGTACAGCAAGCTTGACTACAAAAGCAACACAGATATCAGGAAGTAAGTGAATATTTTCTATATAAACAGTTTGACAAATACCGAAGACAATGGATATCCCATCTGCTACGAATGGACGAATAAAGATTATCACTACATTTTTGCCGATATACTCCGCAAGGGAAGAGATGCATTGGAAGACTCGCAAAACGGCAGAAGGACCATATGTATCTGCAACACTCTGAGGGAAAGCATAATGCATGATGGAAGAAAAAGAAGAGCAAAAAAAAGAAGACAAAAGAAACATGTTTGTAATAACTAATGTGCAATATCTTACATAACCTCCTGTTGATGGCAGATAGTGCGGAAATAAATAAAACATTGTACAGCTGTTGACATAAGGATGATTTTTTTCTGAATACTTCTCTAGCTGCAGACCAACACTTAGAAACAGTTTTATGTAATAAAATTATCGCTTGCCAGCCGTTACGTAGCTGTTTCTGATGGATCAAAACGATTTAAAATAGAACTTTACGGGATACACCATGGAAAGTGTACACAGAAAAACCTCTCGGTGAAAGCCAAAATTATAGTATAGTCAGGATGATTTCAAAATCTCACCTCTACCTCGTTCTAGAGAATGCTTCCTTTAAGCAATACTGTAGGCGTAAGACGTGGGAATTTGGACTGCGAAGTTATATCGGTGAGGGTGAGAGAACCCACTGTGCTGCAGTAGTGAGTGCACTGCCTACTTCCGGCTTTGGTAAAAATTTTCACAGGATTCTTCAGTCTGCAATAAACGTAACTGCAAAAGTCTCAGGATAATTTCAGTGAACGCAAATCATGTAGATGTTGGTAACAGGACAAGACCCAATCTGGAACCTATTTGTTACTACTTAAAATCGCTATTCGTTTCCCCAAAGTATGAAAAATACCTGATACTCTCAGTTCTTGCCCCTCCCACGAGTGCTCTTGCATTTGATAGTTACGTGCTGCTTGATAATTAGCAACTTTCTGTATAAAGAAAGCTATAAAGACTGTTTCATTTAATTTGAGACAACTAAGTATCCGAAAACGTCGCTTTGTGTCATATATGTTCAAGGTGAAAAATTATTACCAGTCATTTTTAATGAAGCGCGTCTTATAGCCCTGAAATATTGAAGAAATGACATTTTAAAATAATTGTACCAAAGTTGTTTGTTTATTAGTAGGCTCACATGCTTCAGGCTTTAGCGATTTTCATAAGACACCTGTTACAGCGACTATTATATTTCAGTGGTACTGTAGCAGGTCTGGTTCTTTTCCTTGGTGATGTCGGTGGTATGTAAATGAGACATTGATGATTCCACTATCGTAATTTATTTGCAAAAGTTTGTCACACAGGATCATTACTAATTTGATTATCGTTTCTTCCATCTTACCCCACTAACGTATGCTGCGGCAGATGCCAGCATATGCTTCGACGCTAGTCAACTGTGGCGTCGTTTCCCTCGGAATACATCCCGCGGAACAGACGGGTCGATTAATATTTCCTGACATTCTGCCCGAGTGACCCTCTTCTTGTCTTCCCCTCGAGCGCTGACACGTCGCTACGGTAGACGGCGGATGCGCTGGGGTGTGAAGTGTCCAGTGGGGTGTGAAATGTCCACGTGTGGAAACCAAAAAGCGGTCCCCAGCCGCGGCGTCTTCTGACAGCCCTTCAGTTACCAAACAGGTGACTGCAGCGTGAGGCTGCCAACTGAGTAAGACGTTATCTTCCTCCTAGCTTTCATCTAAGACAGTATCTCCCACGATGAACTGTTACTGTAGTGACGGCATCTCATTCAGTCAAGCAAAAGGGCGACCATGTCATTGCGTTGCCTGGCTTTAACTACAGCTAAAGATCGATGAATCCAGAATGACGAACACCTCTTCTGTTCCGGTTCCCTGCACTGATTGTTCAGCTCTCGTTGAGAAATTTATAATCCTCTTGGGCGTTGTTCTGTGTTCCTCATGTTAAGAAGAGACGTGACAACTGTTGAAACACGTGAGCCAAACCTCAGGCAGAGGTCTTAGTTCCTCTTGTTGATCAGAAACGTTACCACTGTCGAAACAAGTGTACAGCAACTCGGTCGTTGGTCCGTTGTGCTGGTTGTGACGTCACATATCGTACACACGTGAGATCTTGATGGGGGCTGATCACTACTCGAATCTGTAATGCAATAATGCAATGTATAAATCTTTATACATTTTCCTGTCTGATCTCCACTCTGAACTACAATATATTGAAAAGAGGATACATTGAAAATGGGTAACAAAGATATCGATGATTCGGTTTATTTTTCGAATTTTGACAAATGATAATCCACAAAAGTTTATTGTAAGATCTTACATAGTCTATTCTTTATTTGGCTACTTCTCTTTCGTATTAATGTGATTATATTCAGCGTGAGATACAGTGTTCCATTACAATACAGACGTACAATATTTTTTATTATTATCGTCTAACTTAATTCAATTGTTTAATGATATTTTATATTTACGTGTATATATATTTCTGATATTTTGTAATATTAATATTGTTTCAATAAGAGTGAAACAAAACATCTGGCTGTTCAACAACTGGCTTAATTAAGAACGCCGTTTCCATGTTTCACTCACCATGTACAGGAATTTGGAAATACTCACTGTAATACGTAGTTTATATTTGACGCATTATTGAAACCAAAGTCCAAATTTAGCAGGAGAGTAAGTGGCCCCACGCGAAATACTTGCCACTGTGATATAATACTACCGTGTAAGGCATTAACTACAGACGTTAATGCTTTTACTCTCCCTGCGACACATACTTGTGTATTAGGTATAGTCTTCGACAAAATCTAGCCAGCACCTTCAACAGAATAATTAAAAAAAAAAGTTCAAATGTTTGTAAAGCTTATGGGACTTAACTACGGGGTCATCAGTCCCTAAACTTACAAACTACGTATGAACTACTTACGAACTAGGACGGCACAAATATCCATGCCCGAGGGGGGATTCGAACCCCCGACCGTAGTGGTCGTGCTGACCATGACTGCAGCGCCTAAGCCACCTCGGCCACCGCGGCCGGCCACAAATAATTTTAATGTCTTGCGCTGTAATTCTTTGGTGTAATTCACTTTCGGTCTCAAAACAACAAATGGGTGTATTTTTAAATTTTAATTTATTACTATTTTAAACACTATCGTGGTGTGACATAAACGTTTTCTAGATTTTGTACCGCGTCATGATGTGAGGATGGTCTTCATCTGTGTATACTGAAGGCTACTGTAACGTTGGCCGAAACGTCGGTTATTAACGTAATAGCCTTCTCACATCATGACGCGGTACAAAATCCAGAAAACTTTTATGTCATCTGACTCTCACCGCGGAAGCCAACGCAATTATAATACTGTGGTAGTCAAAGAAAATAGGTTTTTGATTCATAGAAACAACTATTCACTATTTCGCATGAGTACTGGACATAGGTTCTTACATTTCCCTCCTCGTGTCTTTAAAAATGGAAGTTAATAACCGATTCCGTCTGTGCTCAGCAGTGGAGGCTGTCAAACAAACATACCACGTGGTTACGAGGGGGGGGGGGGGGAGCCTATTACAAGCGTGTTTGAAATGAAGTAAGACAGAGAATACAGAAAAGCAGTTACAAAAGATTCCTTTAAACAACATTATACCAGTCGTATGGATTGTTATTTTATCAAGAGTTTTATCATGATCGTGTTATTATTAACTAATTTAGGTAATCGTGTTCAGCTTTTATTCTCTGAAAATACCATAACAATGTGGATTGCAGGTTCTCTGAGCTAAAATCAAAGAAAACTATTGACACATGTTGGTGCATGCTAAAATTACGCTTATCATTCCCATTCAGACATATTATTAATGAACAAAGAATTTGCCATAAATAATCCCAACATTTCAACTGCGTCTAGAGCAAGGAATTTTACCAACTTTCCGTGTAATATTGATTATGTATTTCAATGCTAGACATCAGTTAGCTATGAAAATATTCTACAGGTTTAAACAATAACTAAGGTGGGCAACGAAATTAACTGCATACTGCTTTCTTTACGCATTGTATGTTAAAAGAAATTACATAAACATGAAAATATAATTGTCACACATTGCAAACCATCAACATTAAAGAAAAAGAATCAGCCGTTAACCCTGAAAATTCGTATAAAAATACGATAAGAATTATCAAAATATCCACAGGTGTACTGCTGATCTATAGTGTCCAACGGGCACAATATTTCGTCGATCATAGTCTACATGTCGCCATCATCAGGTGAACTGACGGACTGAGCTGGAAACGCGCCGGCACGGTGATCCGCACGCTACGGCTGCTCGAAGGGAACTGGTTTCTAGCCCGGTAGCGGGCGATTTAAATACCCTCGGCCCGCGGAGCGAAAACTCCGTGGTGCGCGCCCCGCGCTGCGGTCGCGCAGTGGAACCGATTGCGACGGCATCTGAGATGACGTCGGTGTGAGGGCTCTGTCCGCCGTTGTGGTCACGACGTTACGTTTCCTTGATTTACTCTTAATTAAACCAATCGCTGGTTCCCAAGCTTTGCTAAGATTATAGCCACAGTCACGGTTTATAAGGTCGTCACTTGTGCGAATTTCAATGGCCTCTCCAACGACGCAGTTCCAGTATCTCGAAGTCTGTACCAGAATCCTAGTGCGTTTATACTCCATCACGTGATTCTCCGACAAACAATGTTCAGCGACTGCCGACTTGCTCGGATACATCAATCGTGTGTGCCTCTGGTGTTCAACGCAACGATCCTCGACGGTACGCATCGTCTGTCCAATATATGACTTGCCACACAGACACGGAATCTGGTACTCGCCGGCCTTCCTCAAACCGAAATCATCTTTGGCACTCCCCACCAGTGCACGAATTTTATTCGGCAGACGAAAGACAGTTCCAACTTGGTGTTTCTTCAAAATGCGAGCGACCTTCCCCGAGAGTGTGCCGGTATATGGAATGAACGCAGTGCCTACATCCTCCCTCCTGTTTTCATCCGTTTTCACAGGTTGTGCTGTAGTGATTGCGCGGAGAGTCCGCTGAGACTGCCACTCTGAGTACCATTTTTTCGGAATACAGTTTTCAGGTGTTCCAATTCCTCGAGTAGACTCTCTGCGTCGGAGATAGTGCGTGCCCTATGTACTAGAGTTTTAAGTACCCCATTCCTCTGTGAAGGTTGGTGCCAGCTGTCTGCGTGTAAATATAGATCAGTGTGCGTTGTCTTCCGATACACACCATGACCCAGGGTGCCATGAGCTCTTGACCAAGACGTTAAGGAACGGCAATTTACCCTCCGTTTCAGTCTCTATAGTGAATTTGATGTTGGGGTGTATGGAGTTCAGTTGTGTAAGGAAGTCAAGGAGTTTATCCATAACATATGGCCGATGACGAAAGTGTCGTCCACGTAACGGAAAAAGCAAGTAGGTTTCCATTCAGATGAAGCCAGGTCTTTCTCCTCGCAATTCTCCATGTACAAATTTACGACAACAGGGAGAGTGGGCTACCCATTGCGACTCCTTCTGTTTGTACGTAGTATTCGCCATTGAAAAGAAAATACATGGAGGTCATGTCTAAAACGTTCGGTGGTCTTCTCGTCAAACTTCAATCAAATCTAGTGACTCTCGAAGGGGCTCCCTCGTAAACAACGAAACGACGTCAAAACTCACGTGGTGGTCAAGACATGACTAAATAGTTTGGTGGTCTTCTCGTCAAACTTCTGACCAATCAGATATCAAAGGGCACCCTCATAAACAACGAAACGATGTTGAAACTCACCATGATATTAGACTAATCCAGCCTGAAGCTGATAAGGCGTTGAACAAATCTCCACGGAATTACGGATGTGATGAGGGCATTTACCCAAACAAGGACTTAATATTCCCGTCAACAAATATGTAGGTGGTCTGATGTTACTGACAATGGGACGTAACGACACCCCATCTTTGTGAACCTTAGGGAGTCCATAAAGTATTGGCAGTACCGGATCTTGAGGTAGCAGTTTCTTGCCGACACCCTCCGGTAAATCCGCATCCTTGAGAAGCGCCCTCGTCTTGTTCTCCACTTGCTCTGCATCTTTTCAGTGTAGTCCTCATGGCAGACAACAACCGTAGCATTGCCTTTGTCAGCCGGTAAAACAACAATTTCGGGGCGCTCCATTAGGTCACGAATTGCCGCACTCACTTTACTAGTGATGTTCGACTCCATGGGCTTGGATTACAACAACGCACGACAAGTTTCACGACGTATTTCCTCAGCTGATTCAGGCAGAAGTCGAGCGGCAACCTGTTCAACAGCACTAATAATTTCTGCGACCAGTGTGAACTTGGGGGTAAGAGCAAAGTCCTTTCTCCAAAACCGAGACCGCTTCATCACTCAACTCCATGCCACTCAGATTGATGACAGTCTTGCACAGAACCTGCAGATGACAGCCTTGCACAGAACCTGTAGAGATGGTTTGTCAAGGAGGCGTGAGAACTTAGCTGTTTGACGTCCCGTTGCCTTGTTATGGGCGGAATCGGCTGCAACCCAGGTAATCCAATCCCACGAAAAAGACGTGAAATGACTAGCCAGTTGCAAATGCAGTTTGAATAGTTCCAGTGAGATGAACTCAAGGCTACGGCGGGTGAAATGCAAACTCTCATGAAGCAATGCGAGGCTGGCCTGTTTCTTATTTCTTTTGGATGCTGCAGAATCGATGTGATGAGTAAGCTTAGCAAAATTTGGAACAACATTCTCAGAACGATATCTCTTTAGAAAGGCAAAAGTACTTATCATGCGACATCTACGGTGGCGCAACTTTACAAATTTCTTCAAGCTGCGATACATCTCCTCCCCATAAAGGTGTATAATATGATTCTTTAGTTTCTCAGGGCGTATTTGATAATCAACATAATCACGGGTGTACTGCCGTTCTATAGTGTCCAACGGGCACAATATTTCGGCGATCATACATGTCGCCATTGTCAGGTGAACTGACGGACTGAGCTCCTGGAAACGCGCCGGCACAGAGATCCGCACGCTACGGTGGCTCCAAGGGAACTGGGTTCTAGCCTGGTAGCGGGCGATTCAAATACCCTCGGCCCGCAGAACGACCCCTAAGTGGTCCGCGCCCCACGCCACGGTCGCGCAGTGGAACCAATTGCGACGGCGTCTAAGATGACGTAGATGTACAATATTTCGGCGATCATACATGTCGCCATCGTCAGGTGAACTGACGGACTGAGCTCCTGGAAACGCGGCGGCACGGAGATACGCACGCTACGGTGGATCCAAGGGAACTGGGTTCAACCCTGGTAGCGGGCGATTCAAATACCCTCGGCCCGCGGAGCGACCCCTAAGTGGTCCGCGCCCCACGGCACGGTCGCGCAGTGGAACCAATTGCGACGGCGTCTAAGATGACGTAGATGTACAATATTTCGGCGATCATACATGTCGCCATCGTCAGGTGAACTGACGGACTGAGCTCCTGGAAACGCGGCGGCACGGAGATTCGCATGCTACGGTGGATCCAAGGGAACTGGGTTCAACCCTGGTAGCGGGCGATTCAAATACCCTCGGCCCGCAGAGCGACCCCTAAGTGGTCCGCGCCCCACGCCACGGTCGCGCAGTGGAACCAATTGCGACGGCATCTAAGATGACGTAGATGTACAATATTTCGGCGATCATACATGTCGCCATCGTCAGGTGAACTGACGGACTGAGCTCCTGGAAACGCGGCGGCACGGAGATTCGCACGCTACGGTGGATCCAAGGGAACTGGGTTCAACCCTGGTAGCGGGCGATTCAAATACCCTCGGCCCGCGGAGCGACCCCTAAGTGGTCCGCGCCCCACGCCATGGTCGCGCAGTGGAACCAATTGCGACGGCATCTAAGATGACGTAGATGTACAATATTTCGGCGATCATACATGTCGCCATTGTCAGGTGAACTGACGGACTGAGCTCCTGGAAACGCGCCGGCACAGAGATACGCACGCTACGGTGGCTCCAAGGGAACTGGGTTCTAGCCTGGTAGCGGGCGATTCAAATACCCTCGGCCCGCGGAGCGACCCCTAAGTGGTCCGCGCCCCACGCCAAGGTCGCGCAGTGGAACCAATTGCGACGGCGTCTAAGATGACGTAGATGTACAATATTTCGGCGATCATACATGTCGCCATCGTCAGGTGAACTGACGGACTGAGCTCCTGGCAACGCGACGGCACGGAGATCCGCACGCTACGGTGGATCCAAGGGAACTGGGTTCAACCCTGGTAGCGGGCGATTCAAATACCCTCGGCCCGCGGAGCGACCCCTAAGTGGTCGGCGCCCCATGGCACGGTCGCGCAGTGGAACCAATTGCGACGGCGTCTAAGATGATGTAGATGTACAATATTTCGGCGATCATACATGTCGCCATCGTCAGGTGAACTGACGGACTGAGCTCCTGGAAACGCGGCAGCACGGAGATCCGCACGCTACGGTGGATCCAAGGGAACTGGGTTCAACCCTGGTGGCGGGCGATTCAAATACCCTCGGCCCGCGGAGCGACCACTAAGTGGTCCGCGCCCCACACCACAGTCGCGCAGTGGAACCAATTGCGACGGCGTCTAAGATGACGTAGATATACAATATTTCGGCGATCATACATGTCGCCATCGTCAGGTGAACTGACGGACTGAGCTCCTGGAAACGCGACGGCACGGAGATCCGCACACTACGGTGGATCCAAGGGAACTGGGTTCAACCCTGGTAGCGGGCGATTCAAATAACCTCGGCCCGCGGAGCGACCCCTAAGTGGTGCGCGCCCCACGCCACGGTCGCGCAGTGGAACCAATTGCGACGGCGTCTAAGATGACGTAGATGTACAATATTTCGGCGATCATACATGTCGCCATCGTAAGGTGAACTGACGGACTGAGATCCTGGAAACACGGCGGCACGGAGATCCGCAAGCTACGGTGGATCCAAGGGAACTGGGTTCAACCCTGGTAGCGGGCGATTCAAATACCCACGGCCCGCGGAGCGACCCCTAAGTGGTCCGCGCCCCATGGCACGGTCGCACAGTGGAACCAATTGCGACGGCGTCTAAGATGACGTAGATATACAATATTTCGGCGATCATACATGTCGCCATCGTCAGGTGAACTGACGGACTGAGCTCCTGGAAACACGACGGCACGGAGATCCGCACACTACGGTGGATCCAAGGGAACTGGGTTCAACCCTGGTAGCGGGCGATTCAAATACCCTCGGCCCGCGGAGTGACCCCTAAGTGGTCCGCGCCCCACGCCACGGTCGCGCAGTGGAACCAATTGCGACGGCGTCTAAGATGACGTAGATGTACAATATTTCGGCGATCATACATGTCGCCATCGTCAGGTTAACTGACGGACTGAGCTCCTGGAAACGCGGTGGCACGGAGACCGCACGCTAAGGTGGATCCAAGGGAACTGGGTTCAACCCTGGTAGCGGGCGATTCAAATACCCTCGGCCCGCAGAGCGACCCCTAAGTGGTCCGCGCCCCACGCCACGGTCGCGCAGTGGAACCAATTGCGACGGCGTCTAAGATGACGTAGATGTACAATATTTCGGCGATCATACATGTCGCCATCGTCAGGTGAACTGACGGACTGAGCTCCTGGAAACGCGGCGGCACGGAGATCCGCACGCTACGGTGGATCCAAGGGAACTGGGTTCAACCCTGGTAGCGGGCGATTCAAATACCCTCGGCCCGTGGAGCGACCCCTAAGTGGTCCGCGCCCCACACCACGGTCGCGCAGTGGAACCAATTGCGACGGCGTCTAAGATGACGTAGATGTACAATATTTCGGCGATCATACATGTCGCCATCGTCAGGTGAACTGACGGACTGAGCTCCTGGAAACGCGACGGCACGGAGATCCGCACGCTACGGTGGATCCAAAGGAACGGGGTTCAACCCTGGTAGCGGGCGATTCAAATACCCTCGGCCCGCGGAGCGACCCCTAAGTGGTCCGCGCCCCACACCACGGTCGCGCAGTGGAACCAATTGCGACGGCGTCTAAGATGACGTAGATGTACAATATTTCGGCGATCATACATGTCGCCATCGTCAGGTGAACTGACGGACTGAGCTCCTGGCAACGCGACGGCACGGAGATCCGCACGCTACGGTGGATCCAAGGGAACTGGGTTCAACCCTGGTAGCGGGCGATTCAAATACCCTCGGCCCGCGGAGCGACCCCTAAGTGGTCCGCGCCCCACGCCACGGTCGCGCAGTGGAACCAATTGCGACGGCGTCTAAGATGACGTAGACGCACAATATTTCGGCGATCATACATGTCGCCATTGTCAGGTGAACTGACGAACTGATCTCCTGGAAACGCGCCGGCACAGAGATACGCACGCTACGGTGGCTCCAAGGGAACTGGGTTCTAGCCTGGTAGCGGGCGATTCAAATACCCTCAGCCCGCGGAGCGACCCCTAAGTGGTCCGCGCAGCACACCACGGTCGCGCAGTGGAACCAATTGCGACGGCGTCTAAGATGATGTAGATGTGCAATATTTCGGCGATCATACATGTCGCCATCGTCAGGTGAACTGACGGACTGAGCTCCTGGAAACGTGGCGGCACAGAGATCCGCACGCTACGGTGGATCCAAGGGAACTGGGTTCAACCCTGGTAGCGGCCGATTCAAATACCCTCGGCCCGCGGAGCGACCCCTAAGTGGTCCGCGCCCCAAGCCACGGTCGCGCAGTGGAACCAATTGCGACGGCGTCTAAGATGACGTAGATGTACAATATTTCGGCGATCATACATGTCGCCATCGTCAGGTGAACTGACGGACTGAGCTCCTGGAAACGCGGCGGCATGGAGATCCGCACGCTACGGTGGATCCAAGGGAACTGGGTTCAACCCTGGTAGCGGGCGATTCAAATACCCGCGGCCCGCGGAGCGACCCCTAAGTGGTCCGCGCCCCACGCCACGGTCGCGCAGTGGAACCAATTGCGACGGCGTCTAAGATGACGTAGATGTACAATATTTCGGCGATCATACATGTCGCCATCGTCAGGTGAACTGACGGACTGAGCTCCTGGAAACGCGGCGGCACGGAGATCCGCACGCTACGGTGGATCCAAGGGAACTGGGTTCAACCCTGGTAGCGGGCGATACAAATACCCTCGGCCCGTGGAGCGACCCCTAAGTGGTCCGCGCCCCACGCCACGGTCGCGCAGTGGAACCAATTGCGACGGCGTCTAAGATGACGTAGATGTACAATATTTCGGCGATCATACATGTCGCCATCGTCAGGTGAACTGACGGACTGAGCTCCTGGAAACGCGACGGCACGGAGATCCGCACGCTACGGTGGATCCAAGGGAACGGGGTTCAACCCTGGTAGCGGGCGATTCAAATACCCTCGGCCCGCGGAGCGACCCCTAAGTGGTCCACGCCCCACACCACGGTCGCACAGTGGAACCAATTGCGACGGCGTCTAAGATGACGTAGATGTACAATATTTCGGCGATCATACATGTCGCAATCGTCAGGTGAACTGACGGACTGAGCTCCTGGCAACGCGACGGCACGGAGATCCGCACGCTACGGTGGATCCAAGGGTACTGGGTTCAACCCTGGTAGTGGGCGATTCAAATACCCTCGGCCCGCGGAGCGACCCCTAAGTGGTCCGCGCCCCACGCCACGGTCGCGCAGTGGAACCAATTGCGACGGCGTCTAAGATGATGTAGACGCACAATATTTCGGCGATCATACATGTCGCCATTGTCAGGTGAACTGACGAACTGATCTCCTGGAAACGCGCCGGCACAGAGATACAAACGCTACGGTGGCTCCAAGGGAACTGGGTTCTAGCCTGGTAGCGGGCGATTCAAATACCCTCAGCCCGCGGAGCGACCCCTAAGTGGTCCGCGCAGCACACCACGGTCGCGCAGTGGAACCAATTGCGACGGCGTCTAAGATGATGTAGATGTGCAATATTTCGGCGATCATACATGTCGCCATCGTCAGGTGAACTGACGGACTGAGCTCCTGGAAACGTGGCGGCACAGAGATCCGCACGCTACGGTGGATCCAAGGGAACTGGGTTCAACCCTGGTAGCGGCCGATTCAAATAACCTCAGCCCGCGGAGCGACCCGTAAGTGGTCCGCGCCCCATGCCACGGTCGCGCAGTGGAACCAATTGCGACGGCGTCTAAGATGACGTAGATGTACAATATTTCGGCGATCATACATGTCGCCATCGTCAGGTGAACTGACGGACTGAGCTCCTGGAAACGCGGCGGCATGGAGATCCGCACGCTACGGTGGATCCAAGGGAACTGGGTTCAACCCTGGTAGTGGGCGATTCAAATACCCTCGGCCCGTGGAGCGACCCCTAAGTGGACCGCGCCCCACGCCACGGTCGCGCAGTGGAACCAATTGCGACGGCGTCTAAGATGACGTAGATGTACAATATTTCGGCGATCATACATGTCGCCATCGTCAGGTGAACTGACGGACTGAGCTCCTGGAAACGCGGCGGCACGGAGTTACGCACGCTACGGTGGATCCAAGGGAACTGGGTTCAACCCTGGTAGTGGGCGATTCAAATACCCTCGGCCCGCGGAGCGACCCCTAAGTGGTACGCGCCCCACGCCACGGTCGCGCAGTGGAACCAATTGCGACGGCGTCTAAGATGACGTAGATGTACAATATTTCGGCGATCATACATGTCGCCATCGTCAGGTGAACTGACGGACTGAGCTCGAGGAAACGCGGCGGCACGGAGATCCGCACGCCACGGTGGATCCAAGGGAACTGGGTTCAACCCTGGTAGCGGGCGATTCAAATACCCTCGGCCCGCGGAGCGACCCCTAAGTGGTCCGCGCCCCACGGCACGGTTGCGCAGTGGAACCAATTGCGACGGCGTCTAAGATGACGTAGATGTACAATATTTCGGCGATCATACATGTCGCCATCGTCAGGTGAACTTATGGACTGAGCTCCTGGAAACGCGGCGGCACGGAGATCCGCACGCTACGGTGGATACAAGGTAACTGGGTTCAACCCTGGTAGCGGGCGATTCAAATACCCTCGGCCCGCGGAGCGACCCCTAAGTGGTCCGCGCCCCACACAACGGTCGCGCAGTGGAACCAATTGCGACGGCGTCTAAGCTGACGTAGATGTACAATATTTCGGCGATCATACATGTCGCCATCGTCAGGTGAACTGACGGACTGAGCTGCTGGAAACGCGGCGGCACGGAGAACCGCACGCTACGGTAGATCCAAGGGAACTGGGTTCAACCCTGGTAGCAGGCGATTCAAATACCCTCGGCCCGCGGAGCGACCCCTAAGTGGTCCGCGCCCCACGCCACGGTCACGCAGTGGAACCAATTGCGACGGCGTCTAAGATGACGTAGATGTACAATATTTCGGCGATCATTCATGTCGCCATCGTCAGGTGAACTGACGGACTGAGCTCCTGGAAACGCGGTGGCACGGAGACCGCACGCTACGGTGGATCCAAGGGAACTGGGTTCAACCCTGGTAGCGGGCGATTCAAATACCCTCGGCCCGCAGAGCTACCCCTAAGTGGTCAGCGCCCCACGCCACGGCCGCGCAGTGGAACCAATTGCGACGGCGTCTAAGATGACGTAGATGTACAATATTTCGGCGATCATACATGTCGCCATCGTCAGGTGAACTGACGGACTGAGCTCCTGGAAACGCGGCGGCACGGAGATCCGCACGCTACGGTGGATCCAAGGGAACTGGGTTCAACCCTGGTAGCGGGCGATTCAAATACCCTCGGCCCGCGGAGCGACCCCTAAGTGGTCCGCGCCCCACGCCACGGTCGCGCAGTGGAACCAATTGCGACGGCGTCTAAGATGACGTAGATGTACAATATTTCGGCGATCATACATGTCGCCATCGTCAGGTGAACTGACGGACTGAGCTCCTGGAAACGCGGCGTCACGGAGATCCGCACGCTATGGTGGATCCAAGGGAACGGGGTTCAACCCTGGTAGCGGGCGATTCAAATACCCTCCTCCCGCGGAGCGACCCCTAAGTGGTCCGCGCCCCACACCACGGTCGCGCAGTGGAACCAATTGCGACGGCGTCTAAGATGACGTAGATGTACAATATTTCGGCGATCATACATGTCGCCATCGTCAGGTGAACTGACGGACTGAGCTCCTGGCAACGCGACAGCACGGAGATCCGCACACTACGGTGGATCCAAGGGAACTGGGTTCAACCCTGGTAGCGGGCGATTCAAATACCCTCGGCCCGCGGAGCGACCCCTAAGTGGTCCGCGCCCTACGCCACGGTCGCGCAGTGGAACCAATTGCGACGGCGTCTAAGATGACGTAGACGCACAATATTTCGGCGATCATACATGTCGCCATTGTCAGGTGAACTGACGAACTGATCTCCTGGAAACGCGCCGGCACGGAGATCCGCACGCTACGGTGGATCCAAGGGAACTGGGTTCAACCCTGGTAGCGAGCGATTCAAATACCCTCAGCCCGCGGAGCGACCCCTAAGTGGTCCGGGCCCCATGCCACGGTCGCCCAGTAGAACCAATTGCAATGGCGTCTAAGATGACGTAGATGTAAAATATTTCGGCGATCATACATGTCGCCATCGTCAGGTGAACTGACAGACTGAGCTCCTGGAAACGCGGCGGCACGGAGTTCCGCACGCTACGGTGGATACAAGGGAACTGGGTTCAACCCTGGTAGCGGGCGATTCAAATACCCTCGGCCCGCGGAGCGACCCCTAAGTGGTCCGCGCCCCACACCACGGTCGCGCAGTGGAACCAATTGCGACGGCGTCTAAGATGACGTAGATGTACATTATTTCGGCGATCATACATGTCGTCATCGTCAGGTGAACTGACGGACTGAGCTCCTGGAAACGCGGCATCACGGAGATCCGCACGCTACGGTGGATCCAATGGAACTGGGTTCAACCCTGGTAGCGAGCGATTCAAATACCCTCGGCCCGCGGAGCGACCCCTAAGTGGTCCGCGCCCCACGCCACGGTCGCGCAGTGGAACCAATTGCGACGGCGTCTAAGATGATGTAGATGTGCAATATTTCAGCGATCATACATGTCGCCATCGTCAGGTGAACTGACGGACTGAGCTCCTGGAAACGCGGCAGCACGGAGATTCGCATGCTACGGTGGATCCAAGGGAACTGGGTTCAACCCTGGTAGCGGGCGATTCAAATACCCTCGGCCTGCGGAGCGACCCCTAAGTGGTCCGCGCCCCACGGCACGGTCGCGCAGTGGAACCAATTGCGACGGCATCTAAGATGACGTAGATGTACAATATTTCGGCGATCATACATGTCGCCTTCGTCAGGTGAACTGACGGACTGAGCTCCTGGAAACGCGGCGGCACGGAGATCCGCACGCTACGGTGGATCCAAGGGAACTGGGTTCAACCCTGGTAGCGAGCGATTCAAATACCCACGGCCCGCGGAGCGACCCCTAAGTGGTCCGGGCCCCATGCCACGGTCGCCCAGTAGAACCAATTGCAATGGCGTCTAAGATGACGTAGATGTAAAATATTTCGGCAATCATACATGTCGCCATCGTCAGGTGAACTGACAGACTGAGCTCCTGGAAACGCGGCGGCACGGAGATCCGCACGCTACGGTGGATACAAGGGAACTGGGTTCAACCCTGGTAGCGGGCGATTCAAATACCCTCGGCCCGCGGAGCGACCCCTAAGTGGTCCGCGCCCCACACCACGGTCGCGCAGTGGAACCAATTGCGACGGCGTCTAAGATGACGTAGATGTACATTATTTCGGCGATCATACATGTCGTCATCGTCAGGTGAACTGACGGACTGAGCTCCTGGAAACGCGGCATCACGGAGATCCGCACGCTACGGTGGATCCAATGGAACTGGGTTCAACCCTGGTAGCGAGCGATTCAAATACCCTCGGCCCGCGGAGCGACCCCTAAGTGGTCCGCGCCCCACGCCACGGTCGCGCAGTGGAACCAATTGCGACGGCGTCTAAGATGATGTAGATGTGCAATATTTCAGCGATCATACATGTCGCCATCGTCAGGTGAACTGACGGACTGAGCTCCTGGAAACGCGGCAGCACGGAGATTCGCATGCTACGGTGGATCCAAGGGAACTGGGTTCAACCCTGGTAGCGGGCGATTCAAATACCCTCGGCCTGCGGAGCGACCCCTAAGTGGTCCGCGCCCCACGGCACGGTCGCGCAGTGGAACCAATTGCGACGGCATCTAAGATGACGTAGATGTACAATATTTCGGCGATCATACATGTCGCCATCGTCAGGTGAACTGACGGACTGAGCTCCTGGAAACGCGGCGGCACGGAGTTCCGCACGCTACGGTGGATCCAAGGGAACTGGGTTCAACCCTGGTAGCGGGTGATTCAAATACCCTCGGCCCGCGGAGCGACCCCTAAGTGGTCCGCGTCCCAAGCCACGGTCGCGCAGTGGAACCAATTGCGACGGCGTCTAAGATGACGTAGATGTACAATATTTCGGCGATCATACATGTCGCCATCGTCAGGTGAACTGACGGACTGAGCTCCTGGAAACACGGCGGCACGGAGATCCGCACGCTACGGTGGATCCAAGGGAACTGGGTTCAACCCTGGTAGTGGGCGATTCAAATACCCTCGGCCCGCGGAGCGACCCCTAAGTGGTCGGCGCCCCACGGCACGGTCGCGCGGTGGAACCAATTGCGACGGCGTCTAAGATGATGTAGATGTACAATATTTCGGCGATCATACATGTCGCCATCGTCAGGTGAACTGACGGACTGAGCTCCTGGAAACGCGGCGGCACGGAGATCCGCACGCTACGGTGGATACAAGGTAACTGGGTTCAACCCTGGTAGCGGGCGATTCAAATACCCTCGGCCCACGGAGCGACCCCTAAGTGGTCCGCGCCCCACACCACGGTCGCGCATGTGGAACCAATTGCGACGGCATCTAAGATGACGTAGATGTACAATATTTCGGCGATCATACATGTCGCCATCGTCAGGTGAACTGACGGACTGAGCTGCTGGAAACGCGGCGGCACGGAGAACCGCACGCTACGGTAGATCCAAGGGAACTGGGTTCAACCCTGGTAGCGGGCGATTCAAATACCCTCGGCCCGCGGAGCGACCCCTAAGTGGTCCGCGCCCCACGACACGGTCACGCAGTGGAACCAATTGCGACGGCGTCTAAGATGACGTAGATGTACAATATTTCGGCGCTCAATCATGTCGCCATCGTCAGGTGAACTGACAGACTGAGCTCCTGGAAACGCGGCGGCACGGAGATCCGCACGCTACGGTGGATCCAAGGGAACTGGGTTCAACCCTGGTAGCGGGCGATTCAAATACCCTCGGCCCGCGGAGCGACCCCTTAGTGGTCCGCGCCCCACGCCACGGTCGCGCAGTGGAACCAATTGCGACGGCGTCTAAGATGACGTAGATGTACAATATTTCGGCGATCATACATGTCGCCATCATCAGGTGAACTGACGGACTGAGCTCCTGGAAACGCGGCGGCACGGAGATCCGCAAGCTACGGTGGATCCAAGGGAACTGGGTTCAACCCTGGTAGCGGGCGATTCTAATACCCTCGGCCCGCGGAGCGACCCCTAAGTGGTCCGCGCCCCACGCCACGGTCGCGCAGTGGAACAATTGCGACGGCGTCTAAGATGACGTAGATGTACAATATTTTGGCGATCATACATGTCGCCATCGTCAGGTGAACTGACAGACTGAGCTCCTGGAAACGCGGTGGCACGGAGATCTGCACGCTACGGTGGATCCAAGGGAACTGGGTTCAACCCTGGTAGCGGGCGATTCAAATGCCCTCGGCCCGCGGAGCGACCCCTATGTGGTCCGCGCCCCACGCCACGGTCGCGCAGTGGAACCAATTGCGACGGCGTCTAAGATGACGTAGATGTACAATATTTCGGCGATCATACATGTCGCCATTGTCAGGTGAACTGACGGACTGAGCTTCTGGAAACACGGCGGCACGGAGATCCGCACGCTACGGTGGATCCAAGGGAACTGGGTTCAACCCTTGTAGCGGGCGATTCAAATACCCTCGGCCCGCGGAGCGACCCCTAAGTGGTCCGCGCCCCACGCCACGGTCGCGCAGTGGAACCAATTGCGACGGCGTCTAAAATGACGTAGATGTACAATATTTCGGCGATCATACATGTCGCCATCGTCAGGTGAACTGACGGACTGAGCTCATGGAAACGCGACGGCACGGAGATCCGCACGCTACGGTGGATCCAAGGGAACTGGGTTCAACCCTGGTAGCGGGCGATTCAAATACCCTCGGCCAGCGGAGCGACCCCTAAGTGGTCCGCGCCCCACGCCGCGGTCGCGCAGTGGAACCAATTGCGACGGCGTCTAAGATGACGTAGATGTACAATATTTCGGCGATCATACATGTCGCCATCGTTAGGTGAACTGACGGACTGAGCTCCTGGAAACACGGCGGCACGGAGATCCGCCGCACGCTACGGTGGATCCAAGGGAACTTGGTTCAACCCTGGTAGCGGGTGATTCAAATACCCTCGGCCCGCGGAGCGACCCCTAAGTGGTCCGCGCCCCACGCCACGGTCGCGCAGTGGAACCAATTGCGACGGCGTCTAAGATGACGTAGATGTACAATATTTCGGCGATCATACATGTCGCCATCGTCAGGTGAACTGACGGACTGAGCTCCTGGAAACGCGGCGGCACGGAGATCCTCACGCTACGGTGGATCCAAGGGAACTGGGTTCAACCCTGGTAGTGGGCGATTCAAATAACCTTGGCCCACGGAGCGACCCCTAAGTGGTCCGCGCCCCACGCCACGGTCGCGCAGTGGAACCAATTGCGACGGCGTCTAAGATGACGTAGATGTACAATATTTCGGCGATCATACATGTCGCCATCGTCAGGTGAAATGACGGACTGAGCTCCTGGAAACGCGGCGGCACGGAGATCCGCACGCTACGGTGGATCCAAGGGAACTGGGTTCAACCCTGGTAGCGGGCGGTTCAAATACCCTCGGCCCGCGGAGCGACCCCTAAGTGGTCCGCGCCCCACGCCACGGTCGCGCAGTGGAACCAATTGCGACGGCATCTAAGATGACGTAGACGCACAATATTTCGGCGATCATACATGTCGCCATTGTCAGGTGAACTGACGAACTGAGCTCCTGGAAACGCGCCGGCACAGAGATACGCACGCTACGGTGGCTCCAAGGGAACTGGGTTCTAGCCTGGTAGCGGGCGATTCAAATACCCTCGGCCCGCGGAGCGACCCCTAAGTGGTCCGCGCCCCACACCACGGTCGCGCAGTGGAACCAATTGCGACGGCGTCTAAGATGATGTAGATGTGCAATATTTCGGCGATCATACATGTCGCCATCGTCAGGTGAACTGACAGACTGAGCTCCTGGAAACGTGGTGGCACGGAGATTCGCATGCTACGGTGGATCCAAGGGAACTGGGTTCAACCCTGGTAGCGGGCGATTCAAATACCCTCGGCCCGCGGAGCGACCCCTAAGTGGTCCGCGCCCCACGGCACGGTCGCGCAGTGGAACCAATTGCGACGGCGTCTAAGATGACGTAGATGTACAATATTTCGGCGATCATACATGTCGCCATCGTCAGGTGAACTGACGGACTGAGCTCCTGGAAACGCGGCGGCACGGAGATCCGCACGCTACGGTGGATCCAAGGGAACTGGGTTCAACCCTGGTAGCGGGCGATTCAAATACCCTCGGCCCGCGGAGTGACCCCTAAGTGGTCCGCGCCCCACGGCACGGTCGCTCAGTGGAACCAATTGCGACGGCGTCTAAGATGTCGTAGATGTACAATATCTCGGCGATCATACATGTCGCCATCGTCAGGTGAACTGACGGACTGAGCTCCTGGAAACGCGGCGGCACGGAGATCCGCACGCTACGGTGGATCCAAGGGAACTGGGTTCAACCCTGGTAGCGGGCGATTCAAATACCCTCAGCCCGCGGAGCGACCCCTAAGTGGTCCGCGCCCCACGCCACGGTCGCGCAGTGGAACCAATTGCGACGGCGTCTAAGATGACGTAGATGTAAAATATTTCGGCGATCATACATGTCGCCATCGTCAGGTGAACTGACGGACTGAGCTCCTGGAAACGCGGCGGCACGGAGAACCGCACGCTACGGTAGATCCAAGGGAACTGGGTTCAACCCTGGTAGCGGGCGATTCAAATACCCTCGGTCCGCGGAGCGACCCCTAAGTGGTCCGCGCCCCACGTCACGGTCGCGCAGTGGAACCAATTGCGACGGCGTCTAAGATGACGTAGATGTACAATATTTCGGCGATCATTCATGTCGCCATCATCAGGTGAACTGACGGACTGAGCTCCTGGAAACGCGGCGGCACGGAGATCCGCACGCTATGGTGGATCCAAGGGAACTGGGTTCAACCCTGGTAGCGGGGGATTCAAATACCCTCGGCCCGCGGAGCGACCCCTAAGTGGTCCGCGCCCAACGCCACGGTCGCCCAGTGAAACCAATTGCGACGGCGTCTAAGATGACGTAGATGTACAATATTTCGGCGATCATACATGTCGCCATCGTCAGGTGAACTGACGGACTGAGCTCCTTGAAACGCGGCGGCACGGAGATCCGCACGCTACGGTGGATCCAAGGGAACTGGGTTCAACCCTGGTAGCGGGCGATTCAAATACCCTCGGCCCGCGGAGCGACCCCTAAGTGGTCCGCGCCCCAAACCACGGTCACGCAGTGGAACCAATTGCGACGGCGTCTAAGATGATGTAGATGTGCAATATTTCAGCGATCATACATGGCGCCATCGTCAGGTGAACTGACGGACTGAGCTCCTGGAAACGCGGCAGCACGGAGATTCGCATGCTATGGTGGATCCAAAGGAACTTGGTTCAACCCTGGTAGCGGGCGATTCAAATACCCTCGGCCCGCGGAGCGACCCCTAAGTGGTCCGCGCCCCACGCCACGGTCGCGCAGTGGAACCAATTGCGACGGAGTCTAAGATGACGTAGATGTACAATATTTCGGCGATCATACATGTCGCCATCGTCAGGTGAACTGACGGACTGAGCTCCTGGAAATGCGGCGGCACGGAGATCCGCACGCTACGGTGGATCCAAGGGAACTGGGTTCAACCCTGGTAGCGGGCGATTCAAATACCCTCGGCCCGCGGAGCGACCCCTAAGTGGTCCGCGCCCCACGCCACGGTCGCGCAGTGGAACCAATTGCGACGGCGTCTAAGATGATGTAGATGTACAATATTTCGGCGATCATACATGTCGCCATCGTCAGGTGAACTGACGGACTGAGCTCCTGGAAACGCGGCGACACGGAGAACCGCACGCTACGGTGGATCCAAGGGAACTGGGTTCAACCCTGGTAGCGGGCGATTCAAACACCCTCGGCCCGTGGAGCGACCCCTAAGTGGTCCGCGCCCCACGCCACGGTCGCGCAGTGGAAATAATTGCGTCGGCGTCTAAGATGACGTAGATGTACAATATTTCGGCGTCATACATGTCGCCATCATCAGGTGAACTGACGGACTGAGCTCCTGGAAACGCGGCGGCACGGAGATCCGCACGCTACGGTGGATCCAAGGGAACTGGTTTCAACCCTGGTAGCGGGCGATTCAAATACCCTCGGCCCGCGGAGCGACCCCTAAGTGGTCCACGCCCCACAGCACGGTCGCACAGTGGAACCAATTGCGACAGCGTCTAAGATGACGTAGATGTACAATATTTTGGCGATCATACATGTCGCCATCGTCAGGTGAACTGACGGACTGAGCTCCTGGAAACGCGGCGGCACGGAGATCCGCACGCTACGGTGGATCCAAGGGAACTGGGTTCAACCCTGGTAGCGGGCGATTCAAATACCCTCGGCCCGCGGAGCGACCCCTAAGTGGTCCGCGACCCACGCCACGGTCGCGCAGTGGAACCAATTGCGACGGCGTCTAAGATGACGTAGATGTACAATATTTCGGCGATCATACATGTCGCCATCGTCAGGTGAACTGACGGACTGAGCTCCTGGAAACGTGGCGTCACGGAGAACCGCACGCTACGGTAGATCCAAGGGAACTGGGTTCAACCCTGGTAGCGGGCGATTCAAACACCCTCGGCCCGCGGAGCGACCCCTAAGTCGTCCGCGCCCCACGCCACGGTTGCGCAGTGGAACCAAATGCGACGGCGTCTAAGATGACGTAGATGTACAATATTTCGGCGATCATTCATGTCGCCATCGTCAGGTGAACTGACGGACTGAACTCCTGGAAACGCGGCGGCACAGAGATCCGCACGCTACGGTGGATCCAAGGGAAATGGGTTCAACCCTGGTAGCGGGCGATTCAAATACCCTCGGCCCGCGGAGCGACCCCTAAGTGGTCCGCGCCCCACGCCACGGTCGCGCAGTGGAACCAATTGCGACAGCGTCTAAGATGACGTAGATGTACAATATTTCGGCGATCATACATGTCGCCATCGTCAGGTGAACTGACGGACGGAGCTCCTGGAAACGCGGTGGCACGGAGATCCGCACGCTACGGTGGATCCAAGGGAACTGGGTTCAACCCTGGTAGCGGGCGATTCAAATACCCTCGGCCCGCGGAGCGACCCCTAAGTGGTCCGCGCCCCACGCCACGGTCGCGCAGTGGAACCAATTGCGACGGCGTCTAAGATGACGTAGATGTACAATATTTCGGCGATCATACATGTCGCCATCGTCAGGTGAACTGACGGACTGAGCTCCTGGAAACGCGGCGGCACGGAGAACCGCACGCTACGGTGGATCCAAGGGAACTGGGTTCAACCCTGGTAGCGGGCGATTCAAATACCCTCGGCCCGCGGAGCGACCCCTAAGTGGTCCGCGCCCCACACCACGGTCGCGCAGTGGAACCAATTGCGACGGCGACTAAGATGATGTAGATGTGCAATATTTCGGCGATCATACATGTCGCCATCGTCAGGTGAACTGACGGACTGAGCTCCTGCAAACGCGGCAGCACGGAGATTCGCATGCTACGGTGGATCCAAGGGAACTGGGTTCAACCCTGGTAGCGGGCGATACAAATACCCTCGGGCCGCGGAGCGGCCCCTAAGTGGTCCGCGCCCCACGGCACGGTCGCGCAGTGGAACCAATTGCGACGGCGTCTAAGATGACGTAGATGTACAATATTTCGGCGATCATACATGTCGCCATCGTCAGGTGAACTGACGGACTGAGCTCCTGGAAACGCGGCGGCACGGAGATCCGCACGCTACGGTGGATCCAAGGGAACTGGGTTCAACCCTGGTAGCGGGCGATTCAAATACCCTCGGCTCGCGGAGCGAACCCTAAGTGGTCCGCGCCCCACTCCATGGTCGCGCAGTGGAACCAATTGCGACGGCGTCTAGGATGATGTAGATGTGCAATATTTCGGCGATCATACATGTCGCCATCGTCAGGTGAACTGACGGACTGAGCTCCTGGAAACGCGGCAGCACGGAGATACGCATGCTACGGCGGATCCAAGGGAACTGGGTTCAACCCTGGTAGCGGGCGATTCAAATACCCTCGGGCCGCGGAGTGGCCCCTAAGTGGTCCGCGCCCCACGGCACGGTCGCGCAGTGGAACCAATTGCGACGGCGTCTAAGATGACGTAGATGTACAATATTTCGGCGTCATACATGTCGCCATCATCAGGTGAACTGACGGACTGAGCTCCTGGAAACGCGGCGGCACGGAGATCCGCACGCTACGGTGGATCCAAGGGAACTGGTTTCAACCCTGGTAGCGGGCGATTCAAATACCCTCGGTCCGCGGAGCGACCCCTAAGTGGTCCGCGCCCCACAGCACGGTCGCACAGTGGAACCAATTGCGACGGCGTCTAAGATGACGTAGATGTACAATATTTTGGCGATCATACATGTCGCCATCGTCAGGTGAACTGACGGACTGAGCTCCTGGAAACGCGGCGGCACGGAGATCCGCACGCTACGGTGGATCCAAGGGAACTGGGTTCAACCCTGGTATCGGGCGATTCAAATACCCTCGGCCCGCGGTGCGACCCCTAAGTGGTCCGCGACCCACGCCACGGTCGCGCAGTGGAACCAATTGCGACGGCGTCTAAGATGAAGTAGATGTACAATATTTCGGCGATCATACATGTCGCCATCGTCAGGTGAACTGACGGACTGAGCTCCTGGAAACGTGGCGTCACGGAGAACCGCACGCTACGGTAGATCCAAGGGAACTGGGTTCAACCCTGGTAGCGGGCGATTCAAATACCCTCGGCCCGCGGAGCGACCCCTAAGTGGTCCGCGCCCCACGCCACGGTTGCGCAGTGGAACCAAATGCGACGGCGTCTAAGATGACGTAGATGTACAATATTTCGGCGATCATTCATGTCGCCATCGTCAGGTGAACTGACGGACTGAACTCCTGGAAACGCGGCGGCACAGAGATCCGCACGCTACGGTGGATCCAAGGGAAATGGGTTCAACCCTGGTAGCGGGCGATTCAAATACCCTCGGCCCGCGGAGCGACCCCTAAGTGGTCCGCGCCCCACGCCACGGTCGCGCAGTGGAACCAATTGCGACGGCGTCTAAGATGACGTAGATGTACAATATTTCGGCGATCATACATGTCGCCATCGTCAGGTGAACTGACGGACGGAGCTCCTGGAAACGCGGTGGCACGGAGATCCGCACGCTACGGTGGATCCAAGGGAACTGGGTTCAACCCTGGTAGCGGGCGATTCAAATACCCTCGGCCCGCGGAGCGACCCCTAAGTGGTCCGCGCCCCACGCCACGGTCGCGCAGTGGAACCAATTGCGACGGCGTCTAAGATGACGTAGATGTACAATATTTCGGCGATCATACATGTCGCCATCGTCAGGTGAACTGACGGACTGAGCTCCTGGAAACGCGGCGGCACGGAGAACCGCACGCTACGGTGGATCCAAGGGAACTGGGTTCAACCCTGGTAGCGGGCGATTCAAATACCCTCGGCCCGCGGAGCGACCCCTAAGTGGTCCGCGCCCCACACCACGGTCGCGCAGTGGAACCAATTGCGACGGCGACTAAGATGATGTAGATGTGCAATATTTCGGCGATCATACATGTCGCCATCGTCAGGTGAACTGACGGACTGAGCTCCTGGAAACGCGGCAGCACGGAGATTCGCATGCTACGGTGGATCCAAGGGAACTGGGTTCAACCCTGGTAGCGGGCGATACAAATACCCTCGGGCCGCGGAGCGGCCCCTAAGTGGTCCGCGCCCCACGGCACGGTCGCGCAGTGGAACCAATTGCGACGGCGTCTAAGATGACGTAGATGTACAATATTTCGGCGATCATACATGTCGCCATCGTCAGGTGAACTGACGGACTGAGCTCCTGGAAACGCGGCGGCACGGAGATCCGCACGCTACGGTGGATCCAAGGGAACTGGGTTCAACCCTGGTAGCGGGCGATTCAAATACCCTCGGCTCGCGGAGCGAACCCTAAGTGGTCCGCGCCCCACTCCATGGTCGCGCAGTGGAACCAATTGCGACGGCGTCTAGGATGATGTAGATGTGCAATATTTCGGCGATCATACATGTCGCCATCGTCAGGTGAACTGACGGACTGAGCTCCTGGAAACGCGGCAGCACGGAGATACGCATGCTACGGCGGATCCAAGGGAACTGGGTTCAACCCTGGTAGCGGGCGATTCAAATACCCTCGGGCCGCGGAGTGGCCCCTAAGTGGTCCGCGCCCCACGGCACGGTCGCGCAGTGGAACCAATTGCGACGGCGTCTAAGATGACGTAGATGTACAATATTTCGGCGATCACCTGTCGCCATCGTCAGGTGAACTGACGGACTGAGCACCTGGAAACGCGGCGGCACGGAGATCCGCACGCTACGGTGGATCCAAGGGAACTGGGTTCAACCCTGGTAGCGGGCGATTCAATTACCCTCGGCCCGCGGAGCGACCACAAAGTGGTCCGCGCCCCACGCCACGGTCGCGCAGTGGAACCAATTGCGACGGCGTCTAAGATGACGTAGATGTACAATATTTCGGCGATCATACATGTCGCCATCATCAGGTGAACTGACGGACTGAGCTCCTGGAAACGCGGCGGCACGGAGATCCGCATGCTACGGTGGATCCAAGGGAACTGGGTTCAACCCTGGTAGCGGGCGATTCAAATACCCTCGGCCCGCGGAGCGACCCCTAAGTGGTCCGCGCCCCATGGCACGGACGCACAGTGGAACCAATTGCGACGGCGTCTAAGATGACGTAGATGTACAATATTTTGGCGATCATACATGTCGCCATCGTCAGGTGAACTGACGGACTGAGCTCCTGGAAACGCGGCGGCTCGGAGATCCGCACGCTACGGTGGATCCAAGGGAACTGGGTTCAACCCTGGTAGCGGGCGATTCAAATACCCTCGGCCCGCGGAGCCCCGTTAGTGGTCCGCGCCCCAAAGCACGGTCGCGCAGTGGAACCAATTGCGACGTCGTCTAAGATGATGTAGATGTGCAATATTTCGGCGATCATACATGTCGCCATCGTCAGGTGAACTGACGAACTGAGCTCCTGGAAACGCGGCATCACGGAGATTCGCATGCTACGGTGGATCCAAGGGAACTGGGTTCAACCCTGGTAGCGGGCGATTCAAATACCCTCGGCCCGCAGAGCGACCCCTAAGTGGTCCGCGCCCCATGCCACGGTCGCGCAGTGGAACCAATTGCGACGGCGTCTAAGATGACGTAGATGTACAATATTTCGGCGATCATACATGTCGCCATCGTCAGGTGAACTGACGGACTGAGCTCCTGGAAACGCGGCGGCACGGAGATCCGCACGCTACGGTGGATCCAAGGGAACTGGGTTCAACCCTGGTAGCGGGCGATTCAAATACCCTCGGCCCGCGGAGCGACCCCTAAGTGGTCCGCGCCCCACGCCACGGTTGCGCAGTGGAACCAAATGCGACGGCGTCTAAGATGACGTAGATGTACAATATTTCGGCGATCATTCATGTCGCCATCGTCAGGTGAACTGACGGACTGAACTCCTGGAAACGCGGCGGCACAGAGATCCGCACGCTACGGTGGATCCAAGGGAACTGGGTTCAACCCTGGTAGCGGGCGATTCAAATACCCTCGGCCCGCGGAGCGACCCCTAAGTGGTCCGCGACCCACGCCACGGTCGCGCAGTGGAACCAATTGCGACGGCGTCTAAGATGACGTAGATGTACAATATTTCGGCGATCATACATGTCGCCATCGTCAGGTGAACTGACGGACGGAGCTCCTGGAAACGCGGTGGCACGGAGATCCGCACCCTACGGTGGATCCAAGGGAACTGGGTTCAACCCTGGTAGCGGGCGATTCAAATACCCTCGGCCCGCGGAGCGACCCCTAAGTGGTCCGCGCCCCACGCCACGGTCGCGCAGTGGAACCAATTGCGACGGCGTCTAAGATGACGTAGATGTACAATATTTCGGCGATCATACATGTCGCCATCGTCAGGTGAACTGACGGACTGAGCTCCTGGAAACGCGGCGGCACGGAGAACCGCACGCTACGGTGGATCCAAGGGAACTGGGTTCAACCCTGGTAGCGGGCGATTCAAATACCCTCGGCCCGCGGAGCGACCCCTAAGTGGTCCGCGCCCCACGGCACGGTCGCGCAGTGGAACCAATTGCGACGGCGTCTAAGATGACGTAGATGTACAATATTTCGGCGATCACCTGTCGCCATCGTCAGGTGAACTGACGGACTGAGCTCCTGGAAACGCGACGGCATGGAGATCCGCACGCTACGGTGGATCCAAGGGAACTGGGTTCAACCCTGGTAGTGGGCGATTCAAATACCCTCGGCCCGCGGAGCGACCTCTAAGTGGTCCGCGCCCCACACCACGGTCGCGCAGTGGAACCAATTGCGACGGCGTCTAAGATGTCGTAGATGTACAATATTTCGGCGATCATACATGTCGCCATCGTCAGGTGAACTGACGGACTGAGCTCCTGGAAACGCGGCGGCACGGAAATCCGCACGCTACGGTGGATCCAAGGGAACTGGGTTCAACCCTGGTAGCGGGCGATTCAAATACCCTCGGCCCGCGGAGCGACCCCTAAGTGGTCCGCGCCCCACGGCACGGTCGCGCAGTGGAACCAATTGCGACGGCGTCTAAGATGACGTAGATGTACAATATTTCGGCGATCATACATGTCGCCATCGTCAGGTGAACTGACGGACTGAGCTCCTGGAAACGCGGCGGCACGGAGATCCGCACGCTACGGTGGATCCAAGGGAACTGGGTTCAACCCTGGTAGCGGGCGATTCAAATACCCTCGGCCCGCGGAGCTACCCCTAAGTGGTCCGCGCCCCATGCCACGGTCGAGCAGTGGAACCAATTGCGACGGCGTCTAAGATGACGTAGATGTACAATATTTCGGCGATCATACATGTCGCCATCGTCAGGTGAACTGACGGACTGAGCACCTGGAGACGCGGCGGCACGGAGATCCGCACGCTACGGTGGATCCAAGGGAACTGGGTTCAACCCTGGTAGCGGGCGATTCAATTACCCTCGGCCCGCGGAGCGACCACAAAGTGGTCCGCGCCCCACGCCACGGTCGCGCAGTGGAACCAATTGCGACGGCGTCTAAGATGACGTAGATGTACAATATTTCGGCGATCATACATGTCGCCATCATCAGGTGAACTGACGGACTGAGCTCCTGGAAACGCGGCGGCACGGAGATCCGCACGCTACGGTGGATCCAAGGGAACTGGGTTCAACCCTGGTAGCGGGCGATTCAAATACCCTCGGCCCGCGGAGCGACCCCTAAGTGGTCCGCGCCCCATGGCACGGTCGCACAGTGGAACCAATTGCGACGGCGTCTAAGATGACGTAGATGTACAATATTTTGGCGATCATACATGTCGCCATCGTCAGGTGAACTGACGGACTGAGCTCCTGGAAACGCGGCGCCACGGAGATCCGCATGCTACGGTGGATCCAAGGGAACTGGGTTCAACCCTGGTAGCGGGCGATTCAAACACAGTCGGCCCGCGGAGCGACCCCTAAGTGGTCCGCGCCCCACGCCACGGTCGCGCAGTGGAACCAATTGCGACGGCGTCTAAGATGACGTAGATGTACAATATTTCGGCGATCATACATGTCGCCATCGTCAGGTGAACTGACGGACTGAGCTCCTGGAAACGCGGCGGCACGGAGAACCGCACGCTACAGTAGATCCAAGGGAACTGGGTTCAACCCTGGTAGCGGGCGATTCAAATACCCTCGGCCCGCGGAGCGACCCCTAAGTGGTCCGCGACCCACGCCACGGTCGCGCAGTGGAACCAATTGCGACGGCATCTAAGATGACGTAGATGTACAATATTTCGGTGATCATTCATGTCGCCATCGTCAGGTGAACTGACGGACTGAGCTCCTGGAAACGCGGCGGCACGGAGATCCGCACGCTACGGTGGATCCAAGGGAACTGGGTTCAACCCTGGTAGCGGGCGATTCAAATACCCTCGGCCCGCGGAGCCCCGTTAGTGGTCCGCGCCCAACACCACGGTCGCGCAGTGGAACCAATTGCGACGGCGTCTAAGATGATGTAGATGTGCAATATTTCGGCGATCATACATGTCGCCATCGTCAGGTGAACTGACGGACTGAGCTCCTGGAAACGCGGCATCACGGAGATTCGCATGCTACGGTGGATCCAAGGGAACTGGGTTCAACCCTGGTAGCGGGCGATTCAAATACCCTCGGCCCGCGGAGCGACCCCTAAGTGGTCCGCGCCCCATGCCACGGTCGCGCAGTGGAACCAATTGCGACGACGTCTAAGATGACGTAGATGTACAATATTTCGGCGATCATACATGTCGCCATCGTCAGGTGAACTGACGGACTGAGCTCCTGGAAACGCGGCGGCACGGAGATCCGCACGCTACGGTGGATCCAAGGGAACTGGGTTCAACCCTGGTAGCGGGCGATTCAAATACCCTCGGCCCGCGGAGCGACCCCTAAGTGGTCCGCGCCCCACACCACGGTCGCGCAGTGGAACCAATTGCGACGGCGTCTAAGATGATGTAGATGTGCAATATTTCGGCGATCATACATGTCGCCATCGTCAGGTGAACTGACGGACTGAGCTCCTGGAAACGCGGCAGCACGGAGATACGCATGCTACGTTGGATCCAAGGGAACTGGGTTCAACCCTGGTAGCGGGCGATTCAAATACCCTCGGCCCGCGGAGCGACCCCTAAGTGGTCCGCGACCCACGCCAAGGTCGCGCAGTGGAACCAATTGCGACGGCGTCTAAGATGACGTAGATGTACAATATTTCGTCGATCATACATGTCGCCATCGTCAGGTGAACTGACGGACTGAGCTCCTGGAAACGCGGCGTCACGGAGAACCGCACGCTACGGTAGATCCAAGGGAACTGGGTTCAACCCTGGTAGCGGGCGATTCAAATACCCTCGGCCCGCGGAGCGACCCCTAAGTGGTCCGCGCCCCACGCCACGGTTGCGCAGTGGAAACAAATGCGACGGCGTCTAAGATGACGTAGATGTACAATATTTCGGCGATCATTCATGTCGCCATCGTCAGGTGAACTGACGGACTGAACTCCTGGAAACGCGGCGGCACAGAGATCCGCACGCTACGGTGGATCCAAGGGAACTGGGTTCAACCCTGGTAGCGGGCGATTCAAATACCCTCGGCCCGCGGAGCGACCCCTAAGTGGTCCGCGCCCCATGCCACGGTCGCGCAGTGGAACCAATTGCGACGGCGTCTAAGATGACGTAGATGTACAATATTTCGGCGATCATACATGTCGCCATCGTCAGGTGAACTGACGGACGGAGCTCCTGGAAACGCGGTGGCACGGAGATCCGCACGCTACGTTGGATCCAAGGGAACTGGGTTCAACCCTGGTAGCGGGCGATTCAAATACCCTCGGCCCGCGGAGCGACCCCTAAGTGGTCCGCGCCCCACGCCACGGTCGCGCAGTGGAACCAATTGCGACGGCGTCTAAGATGACGTAGATGTACAATATTTCGGCGATCATACATGTCGCCATCGTCAGGTGAACTGACGGACTGAGCTCCTGGAAACGCGGCGGCACGGAGAACCGCACGCTACGGTGGATCCAAGGGAACTGGGTTCAACCCTGGTAGCGGGCGATTCAAATACCCTCGGCCCGCGGAGCGACCCCTAAGTGGTCCGCGCCCCACACCACGGTCGCGCAGTGGAACCAATTGCGACGGCGACTAAGATGATGTAGATGTGCAATATTTCGGCGATCATACATGTCGCCATCGTCAGGTGAACTGACGGACTGAGCTCCTGGAAACGCGGCAGCACGGAGATTCGCATGCTACGGTGGATCCAAGGGAACTGGGTTCAACCCTGGTAGCGGGCGATACAAATACCCTCGGGCCGCGGAGCGGCCCCTAAGTGGTCCGCGCCCCACGGCACGGTCGCGCAGTGGAACCAATTGCGACGGCGTCTAAGATGACGTAGATGTACAATATTTCGGCGATCATACATGTCGCCATCGTCAGGTGAACTGACGGACTGAGCTCCTGGAAACGCGGCGGCACGGAGATCCGCACGCTACGGTGGATCCAAGGGAACTGGGTTCAACCCTGGTAGCGGGCGATTCAAATACCCTCGGCTCGCGGAGCGAACCCTAAGTGGTCCGCGCCCCACTCCATGGTCGCGCAGTGGAACCAATTGCGACGGCGTCTAGGATGATGTAGATGTGCAATATTTCGGCGATCATACATGTCGCCATCGTCAGGTGAACTGACGGACTGAGCTACTGGAAACGCGGCAGCACGGAGATACGCATGCTACGGCGGATCCAAGGGAACTGGGTTCAACCCTGGTAGCGGGCGATACAAATACCCTCGGGCCGCGGAGCGGCCCCTAAGTGGTCCGCGCCCCACGGCACGGTTGCGCAGTGGAACCAATTGCGACGGCGTCTAAGATGACGTAGATGTACAATATTTCGGCGATCATACATGTCGCCATCGTCAGGTGAACTGACGGACTGAGCTCCTGGAAACGCGGCGGCACGGAGATCCGCACGCTACGGTGGATCCAAGGGAACTGGGTTCAACCCTGGTAGCGGGCGATTCAAATACCCTCGGCTCGCGGAGCGAACCCTAAGTGGTCCGCGCCCCACTCCATGGTCGCGCAGTGGAACCAATTGCGACGGCGTCTAGGATGATGTAGATGTGCAATATTTCGGCGATCATACATGTCGCCATCGTCAGGTGAACTGACGGACTGAGCTCCTGGAAACGCGGCAGCACGGAGATACGCATGCTACGGCGGATCCAAGGGAACTGGGTTCAACCCTGGTAGCGGGCGATTCAAATACCCTCGGGCCGCGGAGTGGCCCCTAAGTGGTCCGCGCCCCACGGCACGGTCGCGCAGTGGAACCAATTGCGACGGCGTCTAAGATGACGTAGATGTACAATATTTCGGCGATCACCTGTCGCCATCGTCAGGTGAACTGACGGACTGAGCTCCTGGAAACGCGACGGCATGGAGATCCGCACGCTACGGTGGATCCAAGGGAACTGGGTTCAACCCTGGTAGCGGGCGATTCAAATACCCTCGGCCCGCGGAGCGACCTCTAAGTGGTCCGCGCCCCACACCACGGTCGCGCAGTGGAACCAATTGCGACGGCGTCTAAGATGTCGTAGATGTACAATATCTCGGCGATCATACATGTCGCCATCGTCAGGTGAACTGACGGACTGAGCTCCTGGAAACGCGGCGGCACGGAAATCCGCACGCTACGGTGGATCCAAGGGAACTGGGTTCAACCCTGGTAGCGGGCGATTCAAATACCCTCGGCCCGCGGAGCGACCCCTAAGTGGTCCGCGCCCCACGGCACGGTCGCGCAGTGGAACCAATTGCGACGGCGTCTAAGATGACGTAGATGTACAATATTTCGGCGATCATACATGTCACCATCGTCAGGTGAACTGACGGACTGAGCTCCTGGAAACGCGGCGGCACGGAGATCCGCACGCTACGGTGGATCCAAGGGAACTGGGTTCAACCCTGGTAGCGGGCGATTCAATTACCCTCGGCCCGCGGAGCGACCACAAAGTGGTCCGCGCCCCACGCCACGGTCGCGCAGTGGAACCAATTGCGACGGCGTCTAAGATGACGTAGATGTACAATATTTCGGCGATCATACATGTCGCCATCATCAGGTGAACTGACGGACTGAGCTCCTGGAAACGCGGCGGCACGGAGATCCGCACGCTACGGTGGATCCAAGGGAACTGGGTTCAACCCTGGTAGCGGGCGATTCAAATACCCTCGGCCCGCGGAGCGACCCCTAAGTGGTCCGCGCCCCATGGCACGGTCGCACAGTTTAACCAATTGCGACGGCGTCTAAGATGACGTAGATGTACAATATTTTGGCGATCATACATGTCGCCATCGTCAGGTGAACTGACGGACTGAGCTCCTGGAAACGCGGCGGCACGGAGATCCGCACGCTACGGTGGATCCAAGGGAACTGGGTTCAACCCTGGTAGCGGGCGATTCAAATACCCTCGGCCCGCGGAGCCCCGTTAGTGGTCCGCGCCCCACAGCACGGTCGCGCAGTGGAACCAATTGCGACGGCGTCTAAGATGATGTAGATGTGCAATATTTCGGCGATCATACATGTCGCCATCGTCAGGTGATCTGACGGACTGAGCTCCTGGAAACGCGGCATCACGGAGATTCGCATGCTACGGTGGATCCAAGGGAACTGGGTTCAACCCTGGTAGCGGGCGATTCAAATACCCTCGGCCCGCAGAGCGACCCCTAAGTGGTCCGCGCCCCATGCCACGGTCGCGCAGTGGAACCAATTGCGACGGCGTCTAAGATGACGTAGATGTACAATATTTCGGCGATCATACATGTCGCCATCGTCAGGTGAACTGACGGACGGAGCTCCTGGAAACGCGGTGGCACGGAGATCCGCACCCTACGGTGGATCCAAGGGAACTGGGTTCAACCCTGGTAGCGGGCGATTCAAATACCCTCGGCCCGCGGAGCGACCCCTAAGTGGTCCGCGCCCCACGCCACGGTCGCGCAGTGGAACCAATTGCGACGGCGTCTAAGATGACGTAGATGTACAATATTTCGGCGATCATACATGTCGCCATCGTCAGGTGAACTGACGGACTGAGCTCCTGGAAACGCGGCGGCACGGAGAACCGCACGCTACGGTGGATCCAAGGGAACTGGGTTCAACCCTGGTAGCGGGCGATTCAAATACCCTCGGCCCGCGGAGCGACCCCTAAGTGGTCCGCGCCCCACACCACGGTCGCGCAGTGGAACCAATTGCGACGGCGACAAAGATGATGTAGATGTGCAATATTTCGGCGATCATACATGTCGCCATCGTCAGGTGAACTGACGGTCTGAGCTCCTGGAAACGCGGCAGCACGGAGATTCGCATGCTACGGTGGATCCAAGGGAACTGGGTTCAACCCTGGTAGCGGGCGATACAAATACCCTCGGGCCGCGGAGCGGCCCCTAAGTGGTCCGCGCCCCACGGCACGGTCGCGCAGTGGAACCAATTGCGACGGCGTCTAAGATGACGTAGATGTACAATATTTCGGCGATCATACATGTCGCCATCATCAGGTGAACTGACGGACTGAGCTCCTGGAAACGCGGCGGCACGGAGATCCGTACGCTACGGTGGATCCAAGGGAACTGGGTCCAACCCTGGTAGCGGGCGATTCAAATACCCTCGGCTCGCGGAGCGAACCCTAAGTGGTCCGCGCCCCACTCCATGGTCGCGCAGTGGAACCAATTGCGACGGCGTCTAGGATGATGTAGATGTGCAATATTTCGGCGATCATACATGTCGCCATCGTCAGGTGAACTGACGGACTGAGCTCCTGGAAACGCGGCAGCACGGAGATACGCATGCTACGGCGGATCCAAGGGAACTGGGTTCAACCCTGGTAGCGGGCGATTCAAAAACCCTCGGGCCGCGGAGTGGCCCCTAAGTGGTCCGCGCCCCACGGCACGGTCGCGCAGTGGAACCAATTGCGACGGCGTCTAAGATGACGTAGATGTACAATATTTCGGCGATCACCTGTCGCCATCGTCAGGTGAACTGACGGACTGAGCTCCTGGAAACGCGACGGCATGGAGATCCGCAAGCTACGGTGGATCCAAGGGAACTGGGTTCAACCCTGGTAGCGGGCGATTCAAATACCCTCGGCCCGCGGAGCGACCTCTAAGTGGTCCGCGCCCCACACCACGGTCGCGCAGTGGAACCAATTGCGACGGCGTCTAAGATGTCGTAGATGTACAATATTTCGGCGATCATACATGTCGCCATCGTCAGGTGAACTGACGGACTGAGCTCCTGGAAACGCGGCGGCACGGAAATCCGCACGCTACGGTGGATCCAAGGGAACTGGGTTCAACCCTGGTAGCGGGCGATTCAAATACCCTCGGCCCGCGGAGCGACCCCTAAGTGGTCCGCGCCCCACGGCACGGTCGCGCAGTGGAACCAATTGCGACGGCGTCTAAGATGACGTAGATGTACAATATTTCGGCGATCATACATGTCGCCATCGTCAGGTGAACTGACGGACTGAGCTCCTGGAAACGCGGCGGCACGGAGATCCGCACGCTACGGTGGATCCAAGGGAACTGGGTTCAACCCTGGTAGCGGGCGATTCAAATACCCTCGGCCCGCGGAGCTACCCCTAAGTGGTCCGCGCCCCATGCCACGGTCGAGCAGTGGAACCAATTGCGACGGCGTCTAAGATGACGTAGATGTACAATATTTCGGCGATCATACATGTCGCCATCGTCAGGTGAACTGACGGACTGAGCACCTGGAAACGCGGCGGCACGGAGATCCGCACGCTACGGTGGATCCAAGGGAACTGGGTTCAACCCTGGTAGCGGGCGATTCAATTACCCTCGGCCCGCGGAGCGACCACAATGTGGTCCGCGCCCCACGCCACGGTCGCGCAGTGGAACCAATTGCGACGGCGTCTAAGATGACGTAGATGTACAATATTTCGGCGATCATACATGTCGCCATCATCAGGTGAACTGACGGACTGAGCTCCTGGAAACGCGGCGGCACGGAGATCCGCACGCTACGGTGGATCCAAGGGAACTGGGTTCAACCCTGGTAGCGGGCGATTCAAATACCCTCGGCCCGCGGAGCGACCCCTAAGTGGTCCGCGCCCCATGGCACGGTCGCACAGTGGAACCAATTGCGATGGCGTCTAAGATGACGTAGATGTACAATATTTTGGCGATCATACATGTCGCCATCGTCAGGTGAACTGACGGACTGAGCTCCTGGAAACGCGGCGGCACGGAGATCCGCATGCTACGGTGGATCCAAGGGAACTGGGTTCAACCCTGGTAGCGGGCGATTCAAATACAGTCGGCCCGCGGAGCGACCCCTAAGTGGTCCGCGCCCCACGCCACGGTCGCGCAGTGGAACCAATTGCGACGGCGTCTAAGATGACGTAGATGTACAATATTTCGGCGATCATACATGTCGCCATCGTCAGGTGAACTGACGGACTGAGCTCCTGGAAACGCGGCGGCACGGAGAACCGCACGCTACAGTAGATCCAAGGGAACTGGGTTCAACCCTGGTAGCGGGCGATTCAAATACCCTCGGCCCGCGGAGCGACCCCTAAGTGGTCCACGCCCCACGCCACGGTCGCGCAGTGGAACCAATTGCGATGGCGTCTAAGATGACGTAGATGTACAATATTTCGGCGATCATACATGTCGCCATCGTCAGGTGAACTGACTGACTGAGCTCCTGGAAACGCGGCGGCACGGAGATCCGCACGCTACGGTGGATCCAAGGGAACTGGGTTCAACCCTGGTAGCGGGCGATTCAAATACCCTCGCCCGCGGAGCGACCCCTAAGTGGTCCGCGCCCCACGCCACGGTCGCGCAGTGGAACCAATTGCGACGGCGTCTAAGATGACGTAGATGTACAATATTTCGGCGATCATACATGTCGCCATCGTCAGGTGAACTGACGGACTGAGCTCCTGGAAACGCGGCGGCACGGAGATCCGCATGCTGCGGTGGATCCAAGGGAACTGGGTTCAACCCTGGTAGCGGGCGATTCAAATACCCTCGGCCCGCGGAGCGACCCCTGAGTGGTCCGCGCCCCACGCCACGGTCACGCAGTGGAACCAATTGCGACGGCGTATAAGATGACGTAGATGTACAATATTTCGACGATCATACATGTCGCCATCGTCAGGTGAACTGACGGACTGAGCTCCTGGAAACGCGGCAGCACGGAGATCCGCACGCTACGGTGGATCCAAGGGAACTGGGTTCAACCCTGGTAGCGGGCGATTCAAATACCCTCGGCCCGCGGACCGACCCCTAAGTGGTCCGCGCCCCACGCCACGGTCGCACAGTGGAACCAATTGCGACGGCGTCTAAGATGACGTAGATGTACAATATTTCGGCGATCATACATGTCGCCATCGTCAGGTGAACTGACGGACTAAGCTCCTGGAAACGCGGCGGCACTGAGATCCGCACGCTACGGTGGATCCAAGGGAACTGGGTTCAACCCTGGTAGCGGGCGATTCAAATACCCTCAGCCCGCGGAGCGGCCCCTAAGTGGTCCACGCCCCACACCACGGTCGCGCAGTGGAACCAATTGCGACGGCGTCTAAGATGATGTAGATGTGCAATATTTCTGCGATCATACATGTCGCCATCATCAGGTGAACTGACGGTCTGAGCTTCTGGAAACGCGGCAGCACGGAGATTCGCATGCTACGGTGGATCCAAGGGAACTGGGTTCAACCCTGGTAGCGGGCGATTCAAATACCCTCGGGCCGCGGAGCGACCCCTAAGTGGTCCGCGCCCCACGGCACGGTCGTGCAGTGGAACCAATTGCGACGGCGTCTAAGATGACGTAGATGTACAATATTTCGGTGATCATACATGTCGCCATCGTCAGGTGAACTGACTGACTGAGGTGCTGGAAACGCGGCGGCACGGAGATCCGCACGCTACGGTGGATCCAAGGGAACTGGGTTCAACCCTTTTAGCGGGCGATTCAAATACCCTCGGCCCGCGGAGCGACCCCTAAGTGGTCCGCGCCCCACGCCACGGTCGCGCAGTGGAACCAATTGCGACGGCGTCTAAGATGACGTAGATGTACAATATTTCGGCGATCATACATGTCGCCATCGTCAGGTGAACTGACGGACTGAGCTCCTGGAAACGCGGCGGCACGGAGATCTGCACGCTACGGTGGATCCAAGGGAACTGGTTTCAACCCCGGTAGCGGGCGATTCAAATACCCTCGGCCCGCGGAGCGACCCTCAAGTGGTCCGAGCCCCACGCCACGGTCGCACAGTGGAATCAATTGCGACGGCGTCTAAGATGACGTAGATGTACAATATTTCGGCGATCATACATGTCGCCATCGTCAGGTGAACTGACGGACTAAGCTCCTGGAAACGCGGCGGCACTGAGATCCGCACGCTACGGTGGATCCAAGGGAACTGGGTTCAACCCTGGTAGCGGGCGATTCAAATACCCTCGGCCCGCGGAGCGGCCCCTAAGTGGTCCACGCCCCACACCACGGTCGCGCAGTGGAACCAATTGCGACGGCGTCTAAGATGATGTAGATGTGCAATATTTCTGCGATCATACATGTCGCCATCATCAGGTGAACTAACGGTCTGAGCTTCTGGAAACGCGGCAGCACGGAGATTCGCATGCTACGGTGGATCCAAGGGAACTGGGTTCAACCCTGGTAGCGGGCGATTCAAATACCCTCGGGCCGCGGAGCGACCCCTAAGTGGTCCGCGCCCCACGGCACGGTCGTGCAGTGGAACCAATTGCGACGGCGTCTAAGATGACGTAGATGTACAATATTTCGGTGATCATACATGTCGCCATCGTCAGGTGAACTGACTGACTGAGGTCCTGGAAACGCGGCGGCACGGAGATCCGCACGCTACGGTGGATCCAAGGGAACTGGGTTCAACCCTGGTAGCGGGCGATTCAAATACCCTCGGCCCGCGGAGCGACCCCTAAGTGGTCCACGCCCCACGCCACGGTCGCGCAGTGGAACCAATTGCGACGGCGTCTAAGATGACGTAGATGTACAATATTTCGGCGATCATACATGTCGCCATCGTCAGGTGAACTGACTGACTGAGCTCCTGGAAACGCGGCGGCACGGAGATCCGCACGCTACGGTGGATCCAAGGGAACTGGGTTCAACCCTGGTAGCGGGCGATTCAAATACCCTCGGCCCGCGGAGCGACCCCTAAGTGGTCCGCGCCCCACGCCACGGTCGCGCAGTGAAACCAATTGCGACGGCGTCTAAGATGACGTAGATGTACAATATTTCGGCGATCATACATGTCGCCATCGTCAGGTGAACTGACGGACTGAGCTCCTGGAAACGCGGCAGCACGGAGATCCGCACGCTACGGTGGATCCAAGGGAACTGGGTTCAACCCTGGTAGCGGGCGATTCAAATACCCTCGGCCCGCGGACCGACCCCTAAGTGGTCCGCGCCCCACGCCACGGTCGCGCAGTGGAACCAATTGCGACGGCGTCTAAGATGACGTAGATGTACAATATTTCGGCGATCATACATGTCGCCATCGTCAGGTGAACTGATGGACTGAGCTCCTGGAAACGTGGCGGCACGGAGATCTGCACGCTACGGTGGATCCAAGGGAACTGGTTTCAACCCTGGTAGCGGGCGATTCAAATACCCTCGGCCCGCGGAGCGACCCCTAAGTGGTCCGCGCCCCACGCCACGGTCGCACAGTGGAACCAATTGCGACGGCGTCTAAGATGACGTAGATGTACAATATTTCGGCGATCATACATGTCGCCCTCGTCAGGTGAACTGACGGACTGAGCTCCTGGAAATGCGGCGGCACGGAGATCCGCACGCTACGGTGGATCCAAGGGAACTGGGTTCAACCCTGCTAGCGGGCGATGTTAGTACCCTCGGCCCGCGGAGCGACCCCTAAGTGGTCCGCGCCCCACGCCACGGTCGCGCAGTGAAACCAATTGCGACGGCGTCTAAGATGACGTAGATGTACAATATTTCGGCGATCATACATGTCGCCATCGTCAGGTGAACTGACGGACTGAGCTCCTGGAAACGCGGCGGCACGGAGATCCGCACGCTACGGTGGATCCAAGGGAACTGGTTTCAACCCTGGTAGTGGGCGATTCAAATACCCTCGGCCCGCGGAGCGGCCCCTAAGTGGTCCGCGCCCCACACCACGGTCGCGCAGTGGAACCAATTGCGACGGCGTCTAAGATGATGTAGATGTGCAATATTTCGGCGATCATACATGTCGCCATCATCAGGTGAACTGACGGTCTGAGCTTCTGGAAACGCGGCAGCACGGAGATTCGCATGCTACGGTGGATCCAAGGGAACTGGGTTCAACCCTGGTAGCGGGCGATTCAAATACCCTCGGGAGGCGGAGCGACCCCTAAGTGGTCCGCGCCCCACGGCACGGTCGTGCAGTGGAACCAATTGCGACGGCGTCTAAGATGACGTAGATGTACAATATTTCGGCGATCATACATGTCGCCATCGTCAGGTGAACTGACTGACTGAGCTCCTGGAAACGCGGCGGCACGGAGATCCGCACGCTACGGTGGATCCAAGGGAACTGGTTTCAACCCTGGTAGCGGGCGATTCAAATACCCACGGCCCGCGGAGTGACCCCTAAGTGGTTCGCGCCCCAAGCCACGGTCTCGCAGTTGAACCAATTGCGACAGCGTCTAAGATGACGTAGATGTACAATATTTCGGCGATCATACATGTCGCCATCGTCAGGTGAACTGACGGACTGAGCTCCTGGAAACGCGGCGGCACGGAGATCTGCACGCTACGGTGGATCCAAGGGAACTGGTTTCAACCCTGGTAGCGGGCGATTCAAATACCCTCGGCCCGCGGAGCGACCCCTAAGTGGTCCGCGCCCCACGCCACGGTCGCACAGTGGAACCAATTGCGACGGCGTCTAAGATGATGTAGATGTACAATATTTCGGCGATCATACATGTCGCCATCGTCAGGTGAACTGACGGACTAAGCTCCTGGAAACGCGGCGGCACTGAGATCCGCACGCTACGGTGGATCCAAGGGAACTGGGTTCAACCCTGGTAGCGGGCGATTCAAATACCCTCGGCCCGCGGAGCGGCCCCAAAGTGGTCCACGCCCCACACCACGGTCGCGCAGTGGAACCAATTGCGACGGCGTCTAAGATGATGTAGATGTGCAATATTTCTGCGATCATACATGTCGCCATCATCAGGTAAATTGACGGTCTGAGCTTCTGGAAACGCGGCAGCACGGAGATTCGCATGCTACGGTGGATCCAAGGGAACTGGGTTCAACCCTGGTAGCGGGCGATTCAAATACCCTCGGGCCACGGAGCGACCCCTAAATGGTCAGCGCCCCACGGCACGGTCGTGCAGTGGAACCAATTGCGACGGCGTCTAAGATGACGTAGATGTACAATATTTCGGTGATCATACATGTCGCCATCGTCAGGTAAACTGACTGACTGAGCTCCTGGAAACGCGGCGGCACGGAGATCCGCACGCTACGGTGGATCCAAGGGAACTGGGTTAAACCCTGGTAGCGGGCGATTCAAATACCCTCGGCCCGCGGAGCGACCCCTAAGTGGTCCGCGCCCCACGCCACGGTCGCGCAGTGGAACCAATTGCGACGGCGTCTAAGATGACGTAGATGTACAATATTTCGGCGATCATACATGTCGCCATCGTCAGGTGAACTGACTGACTGAGCTCCTGGAAACGCGGCGGCACGGAGATCCGCACGCTACGGTGGATCCAAGGGAACTGGTTTCAACCCTGGTAGCGGGCGATTCAAATACCCTCGGCCCGCGGAGCGACCCCTAAGTGGTTCGCGCCCCACGCCACGGTCACGCAGTGGAACCAATTGCGACGGCGTCTAAGATGACGTAGATGTACAATATTTCGGCGATCATACATGTCGCCATCGTCAGGTGAACTGACGGACTAAGCTCCTGGAAACGCGGCGGCACGGAGAACCGCACGCTACGGTGGATCCAAGGGAACTTGGTTCAACCCTGGTAGCGGGCGATTCAAATACCCTCGGCCCACGGAGCGACCCCTAAGTGGTCCGCGCCCCACGCCACGGTCGCGCAGTGGAACCAATTGCGACGGCGTCTAAGATGACGTAGATGTACAATATTTCGGCGATCATACATGTCGCCATCGTCAGGTGAACTGACGGACTGAGCTCCTGGAAACGTGGCGGCACGGAGATCCGCACGCTACGGTGGATCCAAGGGAACTGGGTTCAAACCTGGTAGCGGGAGTTTCAAATACCCTCGGCCCGCGGAGCGACCCCTAAGTGGTCCGCGCCCCACGCCACGGTCGCACAGTGGAACCAATTGCGACGGCGTCTAAGATGATGTAGATGTACAATATTTCGGCGATCATACATGTCGCCATCGTCAGGTGAACTGACGGACTAAGCTCCTGGAAACGCGGCGGCACTGAGATCCGCACGCTACGGTGGATCCAAGGGAACTGGGTTCAACCCTGGTAGCGGGCGATTCAAATACCCTCGGCCCGCGGAGCGGCCCCTAAGTGGTCCACGCCCCACACCACGGTCGCGCAGTGGAACCAATTGCGATGGCGTCTAAGATGATGTAGATGTGCAATATTTCTGCGATCATACATGTCGCCATCATCAGGTAAATTGACGGTCTGAGCTTCTGGAAACGCGGCAGCACGGAGATTCGCATGCTACGGTGGATCCAAGGGAACTGGGTTCAACCCTGGTAGCGGGCGATTCAAATACCCTCGGGCCACGGAGCGACCCCTAAATGGTCAGCGCCCCACGGCACGGTCGTGCAGTGGAACCAATTGCGACGGCGTCTAAGATGACGTAGATGTACAATATTTCGGTGATCATACATGTCGCCATCGTCAGGTAAACTGACTGACTGAGCTCCTGGAAACGCGGCGGCACGGAGATCCGCACGCTACGGTGGATCCAAGGGAACTGGGTTAAACCCTGGTAGCGGGCGATTCAAATACCCTCGGCCCGCGGAGCGACCCCTAAGTGGTCCGCGCCCCACGCCACGGTCGCGCAGTGGAACCAATTGCGACGGCGTCTAAGATGACGTAGATGTACAATATTTCGGCGATCATACATGTCGCCATCGTCAGGTGAACTGACTGACTGAGCTCCTGGAAACGCGGCGGCACGGAGATCCGCACGCTACGGTGGATCCAATGGAACTGGGTTCAACCCTGGTAGCGGGCGATTCAAATACCCTTGGCCCGCGGAGCGACCCCTAAGTGGTCCGCGCCCCACGCCACGGTCGCGCAGTGGAACCAATTGCGACGGCGTCTAAGATGACGTAGATGTACAATATTTCGGCGATCATACATGTCGCCATCGTCAGGTGAACTGACGGACTGAGCTCCTGGAAACGCGGCGGCACGGAGATCTGCACGCTACGGTGGATCCAAGGGAACTGGTTTCAACCCTGGTAGCGGGCGATTCAAATACCCTCGGCCCGCGGAGCGACCCCTAAGTGGTCCGCGCCCCACGCCACGGTCGCACAGTGGAACCAATTGCGACGGCGTCTAAGATGACGTAGATGTACAATATTTCGGCGATCATACATGTCGCCACCGTCAGGTGAACTGACGGACTGAGCTCCTGGACATGCGGCGGCACGGAGATCCTCACGCTACGGTGGATCCAAGGGAACTGGGTTCAACCCTGGTAGCGGGCGATTCAAATACCCTCGGCCCGCGGAGCGACCCCTAAGTGGTCCGCGACCCACGCCACGGTCGCGCAGTGGAACCAATTGCGACGGCGTCTAAGATGACGGAGATGTACAATATTTCGGCGATCATACATGTCGCCATCGTCAGGTGAACTGACGGACTGTGCTCCTGGAAACGCGGCAGCACGGAGATTCGCATGCTACGGTGGATCCAAGGGAACTGGGCTCAACCCTGGTAGCGGGCGATTCAAATACCCTCGGCCCGCGGAGCGACCCCTAAGTGGTCCGCGCCCCACGCCACGGTCGCGCAGTGGAACCAATTGCGACGGCGTCTAAGATGACGTAGATGTACAATATTTCGTCGATCATACATGTCGCCATCGTCAGGTGAACTGACGGACTGAGCTCCTGGAAACGCGGCAGCACGGAGATCCGCACGCTACGGTGGATCCAAGGGAACTGGGTTCAACCCTGGTAGCGGGCGATTCAAATACCCTCGGCCCGCGGAGCGACCCCTAAGTGGTCCGCGCCCCAAGCCACGGTCGCGCAGTGGAACCAATTGCGACGGCGTCTATGATGACGTAGATGTGCAATATTTCGGCGATCATACATGTCGCCATCGTCAGGTGAACTGACGGTCTGAGCTTCTGGAAACGCGGCAGCACGGAGATTCGCATGCTACGGTGGATCCAAGGGAACTGGGTTCAACACTGGTAGTGGGCGATTCAAATATCCTCGGGCCGCGGAGCGACCCCTAAGTGGTCCGTGCCTCACGGCACGGTCGTGCAGTGGAACCAATTGCGACGGCGTCTAAGATGACGTAGATGTACAATATTTTGGCGATCATACATGTCGCCATCGTCAGGTGAACTGACTGACTGAGCTCCTGGAAACGCGGCGGCACGGAGATCCGCACGCTACGGTGGATCCAAGGGAACTGGGTTCAACCCTGGTAGCGGGCGATTCAAATACCCTCGGCCCGCGGAGCGACCCCTAAGTGGTCCGCGCCCCATGCCACGGTCGCGCAGTGGAACCAATTGCGACGGCGTCTAAGATGACGTAGATGTACAATATTTCGACGATCATACATGTCGCCATCGTCAGGTGAACTGACGGACTAAGCTCCTGGAAACGCGGCGGCACGGAGAACCGCACGCTACGGTGGATCCAAGGGAACTTGGTTCAACCCTGGTAGCGGGCGATTCAAATACCCTCGGCCCACGGAGCGACCCCTAAGTGGTCCGCGCCCCACGCCACTGTCGCGCAGTGGAACCAATTGCGACGGCGTCTAAGATGACGTAGATGTATAATATTTCGACGATCATACATGTCGCCATCGTCAGGTGAACTGACGGACTGAGCTCCTGGAAACGCGGCGGCACGGAGATCTGCACGCTACGGTGGACCCAAGGGAAATGGTTTCAACCCTGGTAGCGGGCGATTCAAATACCCTCGGCCCGCGGAGCGACCCCTAAGTGGTCCGCGCCCCACGCCACAGTTGCACAGTGGAACCAATTGCGACGGCGTCTAAGATGACGTAGATGTACAATATTTCGGCGATCATACATGTCCCCACCGTCAGGTGAACTGACGGACTGAGCTCCTGGAAATGCCGCGGCACGGAGATCCGCACGCTACGGTGGATCCAAGGGAACTGGGTTCAACCCTGGTAGCGGGCAATTCAAATACCCTCGGCCCGCGGGGCGACCCCTAAGTGGTCCGCGACCCACGCCACGGTCGCGCAGTGGAACCAATTGCGACGGCGTCTAAGGTGACGGAGATGTACAATATTTCGTCGATCATACATGTCGCCATCGTCAGGTGAACTGACGGACTGAGCTCCTGGAAACGTGGCAGCACGGAGATCCGCACGCTACGGTGGATCCAAGGGAACTGGGTTCAACCCTGGTAGCGGGCGATTCAAATACCCTCGGCCCGCGGAGCGACCCCTAAGTGGTCCGCGCCCCACGCCACGGTCGCGCAGTGGAACCAATTGCGACGGCGTCTAAGATGACGTAGATGTTCAATATTTCGGCAAACATACATGTCGCCATCGTCAGGTGAACTGACGGACTGAGCTCCTGGAAACGCGGCAGCACGGAGATCTGCACGCTACGGTGGATCCAAGGGAACTGGTTTCAACCCTGGTAGCGGGCGATTCAAATACCCTCGGCCCGCGGACCGACCCATAAGTGGTCCGCGCCCCACGCCACGGTCGCACAGTGGAACCAATTGCGACGGCGTCTAAGATGACGTAGATGTACAATATTTCGGCAATCATACATGTCGCCATCGTCAGGTGAATTGACGGACTGAGCTCCTGGAAATGCGGCGGCACGGAGATCCGCACGCTACGGTGGATCCAAGGGAACTGGGTTCAACCCTGGTAGCGGGCGATTCAAATACCCTCGGGCCGCGGAGCGACCCCTAAGTGGTCCGCGCCCCACGGCACGGTCGTGCAGTGGAACCAATTGCGACGGCGTCTAAGATGACGTAGATGTACAATATTTCGGCGATCATACATGTCGCCATCGTCAGGTGAACTGACTGACTGAGCTCCTGGAAACGCGGCGGCACGGAGATCCGCACGCTACGGTGGATCCAAGGGAACTGGTTTCAACCCTGGTAGCGGGCGATTCAAATACCCTCGGCCCGCGGAGCGACCCCTAAGTGGTCCGCGCCCCACGCCACGGTCGCGCAGTGGATCCAATTGCGACGGCGTCTAAGATGACGTAGATGTACAATATTTCGGCGATCATTCTTGTCGCCATCGTCAGGTGAACTGACGGACTAAGCTCCTGGAAACGCGGCGGCACGGAGAACCGCACGCTACGGTGGATCCAAGGGAACTTGGATCAACCCTGGTAGCGGGCGATTAAAATACCCTCGGGCCGCGGAGCGACCCCTAAATGGTCCGCGCCCCACGGCACGGTCGTGCAGTGGAACCAATTGCGACGGCGTCTAAGATGACGTAGATGTACAATATTTCGGCGATCATACATGTCGCCATCGTCAGGTGAACTGACTGACTGAGCTCCTGGAAACGCGGCGGCACGGAGATCCGCACGCTACGGTGGATCCAAGGGAACTGGGTTCAACCCTGGTAGCGGGCGATTCAAATACCCTCGGCCCGCGGAGCGACCCCTAAGTGGTCCGCGCCCCACGCCACGGTCGCGCAGTGGAACCAATTGCGACGGCGTCTAAGATGACGTAGATGTACAATATTTCGGCGATCATACATGTCGCCATCGTCAGGTGAACTGACGGACTAAGCTCCTGGAAACGCGGCGGCACGGAGAACCGCACGCTACGGTGGATCCAAGGGAACTTGGTTCAACCATGGTAGCGGGCGATTCAAATACCCTCGGCCCACGGAGCGACCCCTAAGTGGTCCGCGCCCCACGCCACGGTTGCGCAGTGGAACCAATTGCGACGGCGTCTAAGATGACGTAGATGTTCAATATTTCGGCAAACATACATGTCGCCATCGTCAGGTGAACTGACGGACTGAGCTCCTGGAAACGCGGCGGCACGGAGATCTGCACGCTACGATGGATCCAAGGGAACTGGTTTCAACCCTGGTAGCGGGCGATTCAAATACCCTCGGCCCGCGGAGCGACCCCTAAGTGGTCCGCGCCCCACGCCACAGTTGCACAGTGGAACCAATTGCGACGGCGTCTAAGATGACGTAGATGTACAATATTTCGGCGATCATACATGTCCCCACCGTCAGGTGAACTGACGGACTGAGCTCCTGGAAATGCCGCGGCACGGAGATCAGCACGCTACGGTGGATCCAAGGGAACTGGGTTCAACCCTGGTAGTGGGCAATTCAAATACCCTCGGCCCGCGGGGCGACCCCTAAGTGGTCCGCGACCGACGCCACGGTCGCGCAGTGGAACCAATTGCGACGGCGTCTAAGATGACGGAGATGTAGAATATTTCGTCGATCATACATGTCGCCATCGTCAGGTGAACTGACGGACTGAGCTCCTGGAAACGCGGCAGCACGGAGATCCGCACGCTACGGTGGATCCAAGGGAACTGGGTTCAACCCTGGTAGCGGGCGATTCAAATACCCTCGGCCCGCGGAGCGACCCCTAAGTGGTCCGCGCCCCACGCCACGGTCGCGCAGTGGAACCAATTGCGACGGCGTCTAAGATGACGTAGATGTTCAATATTTCGGCAAACATACATGTCGCCATCGTCAGGTGAACTGACGGACTGAGCTCCTGGAAACGCGGCAGCACGGAGATCTGCACGCTACGGTGGATCCAAGGGAACTGGTTTCAACCCTGGTAGCGGGCGATTCAAATACCCTCGGCCCGCGGAGCGACCCATAAGTGGTCCGCGCCCCACGCCACGGTCGCACAGTGGAACCAATTGCGACGGCGTCTAAGATGACGTAGATGTACAATATTTCGGCGATCATACATGTCGCCATCGTCAGGTGAATTGACGGACTGAGCTCCTGGAAATGCGGCGGAACGGAGATCCGCACGCTACGGTGGATCCAAGGGAACTGGGTTCAACCCTGGTAGCGGGCGATTCAAATACCCTCGGCCCGCGGAGCGACCCCTAAGTGGTCCGCGCCCCACGCCACGGTCGCGCAGTGGAACCAATTGCGACGGCGTCTAAGATGACGTAGATGTACAATATTTCGGCGATCATACATGTCGCCATCGTCAGGTGAACTGACGGACTAAGCTCCTGGAAACGCGGCGGCACGGAGAACCGCACGCTACGGGGGATCCAAGGGAACTTGGTTCAACCATGGTAGCGGGCGATTCAAATACCCTCGGCCCACGGAGCGACCCCTAAGTGGTCCACGCCCCACGCCACGGTCGCGCAGTGGAACCAATTGCGACGGCGTCTAAGATGACGTAGATGTACAATATATCGGCGATCATACATGTCGCCATCGTCAGGTGAACTGACGGACTGAGCTCCTGGAAACGTGGCGGCACGGAGATCCGCACGCTACGGTGTATCCAAGGGAACTGGGTTCAACCCTGGTAGTGGGCAATTCAAATACCCTCGGCCCGCGGGGCGACCCCTAAGTGGTCCGCGACCGACGCCACGGTCGCGCAGTGGAACCAATTGCGACGGCGTCTAAGATGACGTAGATGTACAATATTTCGGCGATCATACATGTCGCCATCGTCAGGTGAACTGACGGACTGAGCTCCTGGAAACGCAACAGCACGGAGATCCGCACGCTACGGTGGATCCAATGGAACTGGGTTCAACTCTGGTAGCGGGCGATTCAAATACCCTTGGCCCGCGGAGCGACCCCTAAGTGGTCCGCGCCCCACGCCACGGTCGCGCAGTGGAACCAATTGCGACGGCGTCTAATATGACGTAGATGTACAATATTTCGGCGATCATACATGTCGCCATCGTCAGGTGAACTGACGGACTGAGCTCCTGGAAACGCGGCGGCACGGAGATCTGCACGCTACGGTGGATCCAAGGGAACTGGTTTCAACCCTGGTAGCGGGCGATTCAAATACCCTTGGCACGCGGAGCGACCCCTAAGTGGTCCGCGCCCCACGCCACGGTCACGCAGTGGAACCAATTGCGACGGCGTCTAATATGACGTAGATGTACAATATTTCCGCGATCATACATGTCGCCATCGTCAGGTGAACTGACGGACTGAGCTCCTGGAAACGCGGCGGCACGGAGATCTGCACGCTACGGTGGATCCAAGGGAACTGGTTTCAACCCTGGTAGCGGGCGATTCAAATACCCTCGGCCCGCGGAGCGACCCCTAAGTGGTCCGCGCCCCACGCCACGGTCGCACAGTGGAACCAATTGCGACGGCGTCTAAGATGACGTAGATGTACTATATTTCGGCGATCATACATGTCTCCACCGTCAGGTGAACTGACGGACTGAGCTCCTGGAAATGAGGCGGCACGGAGATCTGCACGCTACGGTGGATCCAAGGGAACTGGGTTCAACCCTGGTAGCGGGCGATTCAAATACCCTCGGCCCGCGGAGCGACCCCTAAGTGGTCCGCGACCCACGCCACGTCCGCGTAGTGGAACCAATTGCGACGGCGTCTAAGATGACGGAGATGTACAATATTTCGGCGATCATACATGTCGCCATCGTCAGGTGAACTGACGGACTGTGCTCTTGGAAACGCGGCAGCACGGAGATTCGCATGCTACGGTGGATCCAAGGGAACTGGGCTCAACCCTGGTAGCGGGCGATTCAAATACCCTCGGCCCGCGGAGCGACCCCTAAGTGGTCCGCGCCCCACGCCACGGTCGCGCAGTGGAACCAATTGCGACGGCGTCTAAGATGACGTAGATGTACAATATTTCGTCGATCATACATGTCGCCATCGTCAGGTGAACTGACGGACTGAGCTCCTGGAAAAGCGGCAGCACGGAGATCCGCAAGCTACGGTGGATCCAAGGGAACTGGGTTCAATCCTGGTAGCGGGCGATTCAAATACCCTCGGCCCGTGGAGCGACCCCTAAGTGGTCCGCACCCCACGCCATGGTCGCGCAGTGGAACCAATTGCGACGGCGTCTAAGATGACGTAGATGTGCAATATTTCGGCGATCATACATGTCGCCATCGTCAGGTGAACTGACGGTCTGAGCTTCTGGAAACGCGGCAGCACGGAGATTCGCATGCTATGGTGAATCCAAGGGAACTGGGTTCAACCCTGGTAGCGGGCGATTCAAATACCCTCGGGCCGCGGAGCGAGCCCTAAGTGGTCCGCGCCCCACGGCACGGTCGTGCAGTGGAACCAATTGCGAAGGCGTCTAAGATGACGTAGATGTACAATATTTCGGCGATCATACATGTCGCCATCGTCAGGTGAACTGACTGACTGAGCTCCTGGAAACGCGGCGGCACGGAGATCCGCACGCTACGGTGGATCCAAGGGAACTGGGTTCAACCCTGGTAGCGGGCGATTCAAATACCCTCGGCCCGCGGAGCGACCCCTAAGTGGTCCGCGCCCCACGCCACGGTCGCGCAGTGGAACCAATTGCGACGGCGTCTAAGATGACGTAGATGTACAATATTTCGGCGATCATACATGTCGCCATCGTCAGGTGAACTGACGCACTAAGCTCCTGGAAACGCGGCGGCACGGAGAACCGCACGCTACGGTGGATCCAAGGGAACTTGGTTCAACCATGGTAGCGGGCGATTCAAATACCCTCGGCCCACGGAGCGACCCCTAAGTGGTCCGCGCCCCACGCCACGGTCGCGCAGTGGAACCAATTGCGACGGCGTCTAAGATGACGTAGATGTTCAATATTTCGGCAAACATACATGTCGCCATCGTCAGGTGAACTGACTGACTGAGCTCCTGGAAACGCGGCGGCACGGAGATCTGCACGCTACGATGGATCCAAGGGAACTGGTTTCAACCCTGGTAGCGGGCGATTCAAATACCCTCGGCCCGCGGAGCGACCCCTAAGTGGTCCGCGCCCCACGCCACAGTTGCACAGTGGAACCAATTGCGACGGCGTGTAAGATGACGTAGATGTACAATATTTCGGCGATCATACATGTCCCCACCGTCAGGTGAACTGACGGACTGAGCTCCTGGAAATGCCGCGGCACGGAGATCCGCACGCTACGGTGGATCCAAGGGAACTGGGTTCAACCCTGGTAGCGGGCAATTCAAATACCCTCGGCCCGCGGGGCGACCCCTAAGTGGTCCGCGACCCACGCCACGGTCGCGCAGTGGAACCAATTGCGACGGCGTCTAAGATGACGGAGATGTAGAATATTTCGTCGATCATACATGTCGCCATCGTCAGGTGAACTGACGGACTGAGCTCCTGGAAACGCGGCAGCACGGAGATCCGCACGCTACGGTGGATCCAAGGGAACTGGGTTCAACCCTGGTAGCTGGCGATTCAAATACCCTCGGCCCGCGGAGCGACCCCTAAGTGGTCCGCGCCCCACGCCACGGTCGTGCAGTGGAACCAATTGCGACGGCGTCTAAGATGACGTAGATGTTCAATATTTCGGCAAACATACATGTCGCCATCGTCAGGTGAACTGACGGACAGAGCTCCTGGAAACGTGGCGGCACGGAGATCCGCACGCTACGGTGGATCCAAGGGAACTGGGTTCAACCCTGGTAGTGGGCAATTCAAATACCCTCGGCCCGCGGGGCGACCCCTAAGTGGTCCGCGACCGACGCCACGGTCGCGCAGTGGAACCAATTGCGACGGCGTCTAAGATGACGTAGATGTACAATATTTCGGCGATCATACATGTCGCCATCGTCAGGTGAACTGACGGACTGAGCTCCTGGAAACGCGGCAGCACGGAGATCCGCACGCTACGGTGGATCCAATGGAACTGGGTTCAACTCTGGTAGCGGGCGATTCAAATACCCTTGGCCCGCGGAGCGACCCCTAAGTGGTCCGCGCCCCACGCCACGGTCGCGCAGTGGAACCAATTGCGACGGCGTCTAATATGACGTAGATGTACAATATTTCGGCGATCATACATGTCGCCATCGTCAGGTGAACTGACGGACTGAGCTCCTGGAAACGCGGCGGCACGGAGATCTGCACGCTACGGTGGATCCAAGGGAACTGGTTTCAACCCTGGTAGCGGGCGATTCAAATACCCTTGGCCCGCGGAGCGACCCCTAAGTGGTCCGCGCCCCACGCCACGGTCGCGCAGTGGAACCAATTGCGACGGCGTCTAATATGACGTAGATGTACAATATTTCCGCGATCATACATGTCGCCATCGTCAGGTGAACTGACGGACTGAGCTCCTGGAAACGCGGCGGCACGGAGATCTGCACGCTACGGTGGATCCAAGGGAACTGGTTTCAACCCTGGTAGCGGGCGATTCAAATACCCTCGGCCCGCGGAGCGACCCCTAAGTGGTCCGCGCCCCACGCCACGGTCGCACAGTGGAACCAATTGCGACGGCGTCTAAGATGACGTAGATGTACTATATTTCGGCGATCATACATGTCTCCACCGTCAGGTGAACTGACGGACTGAGCTCCTGGAAATGAGGCGGCACGGAGATCTGCACGCTACGGTGGATCCAAGGGAACTGGGTTCAACCCTGGTAGCGGGCGATTCAAATACCCTCGGCCCGCGGAGCGACCCCTAAGTGGTCCGCGACCCACGCCACGTCCGCGTAGTGGAACCAATTGCGACGGCGTCTAAGATGACGGAGATGTACAATATTTCGGCGATCATACATGTCGCCATCGTCAGGTGAACTGACGGACTGTGCTCTTGGAAACGCGGCAGCACGGAGATTCGCATGCTACGGTGGATCCAAGGGAACTGGGCTCAACCCTGGTAGCGGGCGATTCAAATACCCTCGGCCCGCGGAGCGACCCCTAAGTGGTCCGCGCCCCACGCCACGGTCGCGCAGTGGAACCAATTGCGACGGCGTCTAAGATGACGTAGATGTACAATATTTCGTCGATCATACATGTCGCCATCGTCAGGTGAACTGACGGACTGAGCTCCTGGAAACGCGGCAGCACGGAGATCCGCACGCTACGGTGGATCCAAGGGAACTGGGTTCAATCCTGGTAGCGGGCGATTCAAATACTCTCGGCCCGTGGAGCGACCCCTAAGTGGTCCGCACCCCACGCCATGGTCGCGCAGTGGAACCAATTGCGACGGCGTCTAAGATGACGTAGATGTGCAATATTTCGGCGATCATACATGTCGCCATCGTCAGGTGAACTGACGGTCTGAGCTTCTGGAAACGCGGCAGCACGGAGATTCGCATGCTACGGTGAATCCAAGGGAACTGGGTTCAACCCTGGTAGCGGGCGATTCAAATACCCTCGGGCCGCGGAGCGACCCCTAAGTGGTCCGCGCCCCACGGCACGGTCGTGCAGTGGAACCAATTGCGACGGCGTCTAATATGACGTAGATGTACAATATTTCGGCGATCATACATGTCGCCATCGTCAGGTGAACTGACTGACTGAGCTCCTGGAAACGCGGCGGCACGGAGATCCGCACGCTACGGTGGATCCAAGGGAACTGGGTTCAACCCTGGTAGCGGGCGATTCAAATACCCTCGGCCCGCGGAGCGACCCCTAAGTGGTCCGCGCCCCACGCCACGGTCGCGCAGTGGAACCAATTGCGACGGCGTCTAAGATGACGTAGATGTACAATATTTCGGCGATCATACATGTCGCCATCGTCAGGTGAACTGACGCACTAAGCTCCTGGAAACGCGGCGGCACGGAGAACCGCACGCTACGGTGGATCCAAGGGAACTTGGTTCAACCATGGTAGCGGGCGATTCAAATACCCTCGGCCCACGGAGCGACCCCTAAGTGGTCCGCGCCCCACGCCACGGTCGCGCAGTGGAACCAATTGCGACGGCGTCTAAGATGACGTAGATGTTCAATATTTCGGCAAACATACATGTCGCCATCGTCAGGTGAACTGACTGACTGAGCTCCTGGAAACGCGGCGGCACGGAGATCTGCACGCTACGATGGATCCAAGGGAACTGGTTTCAACCCTGGTAGCGGGCGATTCAAATACCCTCGGCCCGCGGAGCGACCCCTAAGTGGTCCGCGCCCCACGCCACAGTTGCACAGTGGAACCAATTGCGACGGCGTCTAAGATGACGTAGATGTACAATATTTCGGCGATCATACATGTCCCCACCGTCAGGTGAACTGACGGACTGAGCTCCTGGAAATGCCGCGGCACGGAGATCCGCACGCTACGGTGGATCCAAGGGAACTGGGTTGAACCCTGGTAGCGGGCAATTCAAATACCCTCGGCCCGCGGGGCGACCCCTAAGTGGTCCGCGACCCACGCCACGGTCGCGCAGTGGAACCAATTGCGACGGCGTCTAAGATGACGGAGATGTAGAATATTTCGTCGATCATACATGTCGCCATCGTCAGGTGAACTGACGGACTGAGCTCCTGGAAACGCGGCAGCACGGAGATCCGCACGCTACGGTGGATCCAAGGGAACTGGGTTCAACCCTGGTAGCTGGCGATTCAAATACCCTCGGCCCGCGGAGCGACCCCTAAGTGGTCCGCGCCCCACGCCACGGTCGTGCAGTGGAACCAATTGCGACGGCGTCTAAGATGACGTAGATGTTCAATATTTCGGCAAACATACATGTCGCCATCGTCAGGTGAACTGACGGACTGAGCTCCTGGAAACGCGGCAGCACGGAGATCTGCACGCTACGGTGGATCCAAGGGAACTGGTTTCAACCCTGGTAGCGGGCGATTCAAATACCCTCGGCCCGCGGAGCGACCCATAAGTGGTCCGCGCCCCACGCCACAGTCGCACAGTGGAACCAATTGCGACGGCGTCTAAGATGACGTAGATGTACAATATTTCGGCGATCATACATGTCGCCATCGTCAGGTGAATTGACGGACTGAGCTCCTGGAAATGCGGCGGCACGGAGATCCGCACGCTACGGTGGATCCAAGGGAACTGGGTTCAACCCTGGTAGCGGGCGATTCAAATACCCTCGGCCCGCGGAGCGACCCCTAAGTGGTCCGCGCCCCACGCCACGGTCGCGCAGTGGAACCAATTGCGACGGCGTCAAAGATGACGTAGATGTACAATATTTCGGCGATCATACATGTCGCCATCGTCAGGTGAACTGACTGACTGAGCTCCTGGAAACGCGGCGGCACGGAGATCCGCACGCTACGGTGGATCCAAGGGAACTGGGTTCAACCCTGGTAGCGGGCGATTCAAATACCCTCGGCCCGCGGAGCGACCCCTAAGTGGTCCGCGCCCCACGCCACGGTCGTGCAGTGGAACCAATTGCGACGGCGTCTAAGATGACGTAGATGTACAATGTTTCGGCGATCATACATGTCGCCATCGTCAGGGAAATGACGGACTGAGCTCCTGGAAACGTGGCGGCACGGAGATCCGCACGCTACGGTGGATCCAAGGGAACTGGGTTCAACCCTGGTAGCGGGCGATTCAAATGCCCTCGGCCCGGGGAGCGACCCCTAAGTGGTCCGCGCCCCACGCCACGGTCGCGCAGTGGAACCAATTGCGATGGCGTCTAAGATGACGTAGATGTACAATATTTCGGCGATCATACATGTCGCCATCGTCAGGTGAACTGACGGACTGAGCTCCTGGAAACGCGGCAGCACGGAGATCCGCACGCTACGGTGGATCCAATGGAACTGGGTTCAACTCTGGTAGCGGGCGATTCAAATACCCTTGGCCCGCGGAGCGACCCCTAAGTGGTCCGCGCCCCACGCCACGGTCGCGCAGTGGAACCAATTGCGACGGCGTCTAAGATGACGTAGATGTACAATATTTCGGCGATCATACATGTTGCCATCGTCAGGTGAACTGACGGACTGAGCTCCTGGAAACGCGGCGGCACGGAGATCTGCATGCTACGGTGGATCCAAGGGAACTGGTTTCAACCCTTGTAGCGGGCGATTCAAATACCCTCGGCCCGCGGAGCGACCCCTAAGTGGTCCGTGCCCCACGCCACGGTCGCACAGTGGAACCAATTGCGACGGCGTCTAAGATGACGTAGATGTACAATATTTCGGCGATCATACATGTCTCCACCGTCTGGTGAACTGATGGACTGAGCTCCTGGAAATGCGGCGGCACGGAGATCCGCACGCTACGGTGGATCCAAGGGAACTGGGTTCAACCCTGGTAGCGGGCGATTCAAATACCCTCGGCCCGCGGAGCGACCCCTAAGTGGTCCGCGACCCACGCCACGTTCGCGCAGTGGAACCAATTGCGACGGCGTCTAAGATGACGGAGATGTACAATATTTCGGCGATCATACATGTCGCCATCGTCAGGTGAACTGACGGACTGTGCTCTTGGAAACGCGGCAGCACGGAGATTCGCATGCTACGGTGGATCCAAGGGAACTGGGCTCAACCCTGGTAGCGGGCGATTCAAATACCCTCGGCCCGCGGAGCGACCCCTAAGTGTTCCGCGCCCCACGCCACGGTCGCGCAGTGGAACCAATTGCGACGGCGTCTAAGATGACGTAGATGTACAATATTTCGTCGATCATACATGTCGCCATCGTCAGGTGAACTGACGGACTGAGCTCCTGGAAATGCGGCAGCACGGAGATCCGCACACTACGGTGGATCCAAGGGAACTGGGTTCAACCCTGGTAGCAGGCGATTCAAATACCCTCGGCCCGCGGAGCGACCCCTAAGTGGTCCGCGCCCCACGCCACGGTCGCGCAGTGGAACCAATTGCGACGGTGTCTAAGATGACGTAGATGTACAATATTTCGGAGATCATACATGTCGCCATCGTCAGGTGAACTGACTGACTGAGCTCCTGGAAACGCGGCGGCACGGAGATCCGCACGCTACGGTGGATCCAAGGGAACTGGGTTCAACCCTGGTAGCGGGCGATTCAAATACCCTCGGCCCGCGGAGCGACCCCTAAGTGGTCCGCGCCCCACGCCACGGTCGCGCAGTGGAACCAATTGCGACGGCGTCTAAGATGACGTAGATGTACAATATTTCGGCGATCATACATGTCGCCATCGTCAGGTGAACTGACGGACTAAGCTCCTGGAAACGCGGCGGCACGGAGAACCGCACGCTACGGTGGATCCAAGGGAACTTGGTTCAACCATGGTAGCGGGCGATTCAAATACCCTCGGCCCACGGAGCGACCCCTAAGTGGTCCGCGCCCCACACCACGGTCGCGCAGTGGAACCAATTGCGACGGCGTCTAAGATGACGTAGATGTTCAATATTTCGGCAAACATACATGTCGCCATCGTCAGGTGAACTGACGGGCTGAGCTCCTGGAAACGCGGCAGCACGGAGATCTGCACGCTACGGTGGATCCAAGGGAACTGGTTTCAACCCTGGTAGCGGGCGATTCAAATACCCTCGGCCCGCGGAGCGACCCATAAGTGGTCCGCGCCCCACGCCACGGTCGCACAGTAGAACCAATTGCGACGGCGTCTAAGATGACGTAGATGTACAATATTTCGGCGATCATACATGTCGCCATCGTCAGGTGAATTGACGGACTGAGCTCCTGGAAATGCGGCGGCACGGAGATCCGCACGCTACGGTGGATCCAAGGGAACTGGGTTCAACCCTGTTAGCGGGCGATTCAAATACCCTCGGCCCGCGGAGCGACCCCTAAGTGGTCCGCGCCCCACGCCACGGTCGTGCAGTGGAACCAATTGCGACGGCGTCTAAGATGACGTAGATGTACAATATTTCGGCGATCATACATGTCGCCATCGTCAGGTGAACTGACTGACTGAGCTCCTGGAAACGCGGCGGCACGGAGATCCGCACGCTACGGTGGATCCAAGGGAACTGGGTTCAACCCTGGTAGCGGGCGATTCAAATACCCTCGGCCCGCGGAGCGACCCCTAAGTGGTCCGCGCCCCACGCCACGGTCGTGCAGTGGAACCAATTGCGACGGCGTCTAAGATGACGTAGATGTACAATATTTCGGCGATCATACATGTCGCCATCGTCAGGGAAATGACGGACTGAGCTCCTGGAAACGCGGCGGCACGGAGAACCGCACGCTACGGTGGATTAAGGGAACTGGGTTCAACCCTGGTAGCGGGCGATTCAAATTCCCTCGGCCCGCGGAGCGACCCCTAAGTGGTCCGCGCCCACGCCACGGTCGCGCAGTGGAACCAATTGCTACGGCGTCTAAGATGATGTAGATGTGCAATATTTCGGCGATCATACATGTCGCCATCATCAGGTTAACTGACGTTCTGAGCTTCTGGAAACGCGGCAGCACGGAGATTCGCATGCTACGGTGGATCCAAGGGAACTGGGTTCAACCCTGGTAGCGGGCGATTCAAATACCCTCGGGCCGCGGAGCGACCCCTAAGTGGTCTGCGCCCCACGGCACGGTCGTGCAGTGGAACCAATTGCGACGGCGTCAAAGATGACGTAGATGTACAATATTTCGGCGATCATACATGTCGCCATCGTCAGGTGAACTGACTGACTGAGCTCCTGGAAACGCGGCGGCACGGAGATCCGCACGCTACGGTGGATCCAAGGGAACTGGGTTCAACCCTGGTAGCGGGCGATTCAAATACCCTCGGCCCGCGGAGCGACCCCTAAGTGGTCCGCGCCCCACGCCACGGTCGCGCAGTGGAACCAATTGCGACGGCGTCTAAGATGACGTAGATGTACAATATTTCGGCGATCATACATGTCGCCATCGTCAGGTGAACTGACGGACTAAGCTCCTGGAAACGCGGCGGCACGGAGAACCGCACGCTACGGTGGATCCAAGGGAACTTGGTTCAACCCTGGTAGCGGGCGATTCAACTACCCTCGGGCCGCGGAGCGACCCCTAAGTGGTCCGCGCCCCACGGCACGGTCGTGCAGTGGAACCAATTGCGACGGCGTCTAAGATGACGTAGATGTACAATATTTCGGCGATCATACATGTCGCCATCGTCAGGTGAACTGACTGACTGAGCTCCTGGAAACGCGGCGGCACGGAAACCCGCACGCTACGGTGGATCCAAGGGAACTGGGTTCAACCCTGGTAGCGGGCGATTCAAATACCCTCGGCCCGCGGAGCGACCCCTAAGTGGTCCGCGCCCCACGCCACGGTCGCGCAGTGGAACCAATTGCGACGGCGTCTAAGATGACGTAGATGTACAATATTTCGGCGATCATACATGTCGCCATCGTCAGGTGAACTGACGGACTAAGCTCCTGGAAACGCGGCGGCACGGAGAACCGCACGCTACGGTGTATCCAAGGGAACTTGGTTCAACCATGGTAGCGGGCGATTCAAATACCCTCGGCCCACGGAGCGACCCCTAAGTGGTCCGCGCCCCACGCCACGGTCGCGCAGTGGAACCAATTGCGATGGCGTCTAAGATGACGTAGATGTACAATATATCGGCGATCATACATGTCGCCATCGTCAGGTGAACTGACGGACTGAGCTCCTGGAAACGTGGCGGCACGGAGATCCGCACGCTACGGTGGATCCAAGGGAACTGGGTTCAACCCTGGTAGTGGGCGATTCAAATGCCCTCGGCCCGGGGAGCCAACCCTAAGTGGTCCGCGCCCCACGCCACGGTCGCGCAGTGGAACCAATTGCGACGGCGTCTAAGATGACGTAGATGTACAATATTTCGGCGATCATACATGTCGCCATCGTCAGGTGAACTGACGGACTGAGCTCCTGGAAACGCGGCAGCACGGAGATCCGCACGCTACGGTGGATCCAATGGAACTGGGTTCAACTCTGGTAGCGGGCGATTCAAATACCCTTGGCCCGCGGAGCGACCCCTAAGTGGTCCGCGCCCCACGCCACGGTCGCGCAGTGGAACCAATTGCGACGGCGTCTAATATGACGTAGATGTACAATATTTCGGCGATCATACATGTCGCCATCGTCAGGTGAACTGACGGACTGAGCTCCTGGAAACGCGGCGGCACGGAGATCTGCATGCTACGGTGGATCCAAGGGAACTGGTTTCAACCCTGGTAGCGGGCGATTCAAATACCCTCGGCCCGCGGAGCGACCCCTAAGTGGTCCGCGCCCCACGCCACGGTCGCACAGTGGAACCAATTGCGACGGCGTCTAAGATGACGTAGATGTACAATATTTCGGCGATCATACATGTCTCCACCGTCAGGTGAACTGACGGACTGAGCTCCTGGAAATGCGGCAACACGGAGATCCGCACGCTACGGTGGATCAAAGGGAACTGGGTTCAACCCTGGTAGCGGGCGATTCAAATACCCTCGGCCCGCGGAGCGACCCCTAAGTGGTCCGCGACCCACGCCACGTTCGCGCAGTGGAACCAATTGCGACGGCGTCTAAGATGACGGAGATGTACAATATTTCGGTGATCATACATGTCGCCATCGTCAGGTGAACTGACGGACTGTGCTCTTGGAAACGCGGCAGCACGGAGATTCGCATGCTACGGTGGATCCAAGGGAACTGGGCTCAACCCTGGTAGCGGGCGATTCAAATACCCTCGGCCCGCGGAGCGACCCCTAAGTGGTCCGCGCCCCACGCCACGGTCGCGCAGTGGAACCAATTGCGACGGCGTCTAAGATGACGTGGATGTACAATATTTCGTCGATCATACATGTCGCCATCGTCAGGTGAACTGACGGACTGAGCTCCTGGAAACGCGTCAGCACGGAGATCCGCACGCTACGGTGGATCCAAGGGAACTGGGTTTAACCCTGGTAGCGGGCGATTCAAATACCCTCGGCCCGCGGAGCGACCCCTAAGTGGTCCGCGCCCCACGCCACGGTCGCGCAGTGGAACCAATTGCGACGGCGTCTAAGATGACGTAGATGTACAATATTTCGGCGATCATACATGTCGCCATCGTCAGGTGAACTGACGGACTGTGCTCCTGGAAACGCGGCAGCACGGAGATTCGCACGCTACGGTGGATCCAAGGGAACTGGGCTCAACCCTGGTAGCGGGCGATTCAAATACCCTCGGCCCGCGGAGCGACCCCTAAGTGGTCCGCGCCCCACGCCACGGTCGCGCAGTGGAACCAATTGCGACGGCGTCTAAGATGACGTAGATGTACAATATTTCGTCGATCATACATGTCGCCATCGTCAGGTGAACTGACAGACTGAGCTCCTGGAAACGCGGCAGCACGGACATCCGCACGCTACGGTGGATCCAAGGGAACTGGGTTCAACCCTGGTAGCGGGCGATTCAAATACCCTCGGCCCGCGGAGTGACCCCTAAGTGGTCCGCGCCCCACGCCACGGTCGCGCAGTGGAACCAATTGTGACGGCGTCTAAGATGACGTAGATGTTCAATATTTCGGCAAACATACATGTCGCCATCGTCAGGTGAACTGACGGACTGAGCTCCTGGAAACGCGGCGGCACGGAGATCTGCACGCTACGGTGGATCCAAGGGAACTGGTTTCAACCCTGGTAGCGGGCGATTCAAATACCCTCGGCCCGCGGAGCGACCCCTAAGTGGTCCGCGCCCCACGCCACGGTCGCACAGTGGAACCAATTGCGACGGCGTCTAAGATGACGTGGATGTACAATATTTCGTCGATCATACATGTCGCCATCGTCAGGTGAACTGACGGACTGAGCTCCTGGAAACGCGTCAGCACGGAGATCCGCACGCTACGGTGGATCCAAGGGAACTGGGTTCAACCCTGGTAGCGGGCGATTCAAATACCCTCGGCCCGCGGAGCGACCCCTAAGTGGTCCGCGCCCCACGCCACGGTCGCGCAGTGGAACCAATTGCGACGGCGTCTAAGATGACGTAGATGTACAATATTTCGGCGATCATACATGTCGCCATCGTCAGGTGAACTGACTGACTGAGCTCCTGGAAACGCGGCGGCACGGAGATCCGCACGCTACGGTGGATCCAAGGGAACTGGGTTCAACCCTGGTAGCGGGCGATTCAAATACCCTCGGCCCGCGGAGCGACCCGTAAGTGGTCCGCGCCCCACGCCACGGTCGCGCAGTGGAACCAATTGCGACGGCGTCTAAGATGACGTAGGTGTACAATATTTCGGCGATCATACATGTCGCCATCGTCAGGTGAACTGACGGACTAAGCTCCTGGAAACGCGGCGGCACGGAGAACCGCACGCTACGGTGGATCCAAGGGAACTTGGTTCAACCATGGTAGCGGGCGATTCAAATACCCTCGGCCCACGGAGAGACCCATAAGTGGTCCGCGCCCCACACCACGGTCGCGCAGTGGAACCAATTGCGACGGCGTCTAAGATGACGTAGATGTACAATATATCGGCGATCATACATGTCGCCATCGTCAGGTGAACTGACGGACTGAGCTCCTGGAAACGTGGCGGCACGGAGATCCGCACGCTACGGTGGATCCAAGGGAACTGGGTTCAACCCTGGTAGCGGGCGATTCAAATGCCCTCGGCCCGGGGAGCGACCCCTAAGTGGTCCGCGCCCCACACCACGGTCGCGCAGTGGAACCAATTGCGACGGCGTCTAAGATGACGTAGATGTACAATATTTCGGCGATCATACATGTCGCCATCGTCAGGTGAACTGACGGACTGAGCTCCTGGAAACGCGGTGGCACGGAGATCTGCACGCTACGGTGGATCCAAGGGAACTGGTTTCAACCCTGGTAGCGGGCGATTCAAATACCCTCGGCCCGCGGAGCGACCCCTAAGTGGTTCGCGCCCCACGCCACGGTCGCGCAGTGGAACCAATTGCGACGGCGTCTAAGATGACGTAGATGTACAATATTTCGGCGATCATACATGTCGCCATCGTCAGGTGAACTGACGGACTAAGCTCCTGGAAACGCGGCGGCACGGAGAACCGCACGCTACGGTGGATCCAAGGGAACTTGGTTCAACCCTGGTAGCGGGCGATTCAAATACCCTCGGCCCACGGAGCGACCCCTAAGTGGTCCGCGCCCCACGCCACGGTCGCGCAGTGGAACCAATTGCGACGGCGTCTAAGATGACGTAGATGTATAATATTTCGGCGATCATACATGTCGCCATCGTCAGGTGAACTGACGGACTGAGCTCCTGGAAACGTGGCGGCACAGAGATCCGCACGCTACGGTGGATCCAAGGGAACTGGGTTCAACCCTGGTAGAGGGCGATTCAAATACCCTCGGCCCGCGGAGCGACCCCTAAGTGGTCCGCGCCCCACGCCACGGTCGCGCAGTGGAACCAATTGCGACGGCGTCTAAGATGACGTAGATGTACAATATTTCGGCGATCATACATGTCGCCATCGTCAGGTGAACTGACGGACTGAGCTCCTGGAAACGCGGCAGCACGGAGATCCGCACGCTAGGGTGGATCCAATGGAACTGGGTTCAACCCTGGTAGCGGGCGATTCAAATACCCTTGGCCCGCGGAGCGACCCCTAAGTGGTCCGCGCCCCACGCCACGGTCGCGCAGTGGAACCAATTGCGACGGCGTCTAAGATGACGTAGATGTACAATATTTCGGTGATCATACATGTCGCCATCGTCAGGTGAACTGACGGACTGAGCTCCTGGAAACGCGGCGGCACGGAGATCTGCACGCTACGGTGGATCCAAGGGAACTGGTTTCAACCCTGGTATCGGGCGATTCAAATACCCTCGGCCCGCGGAGCGACCCCTAAGTGGTCCGCGCCCCACGCCACGGTCGCACAGTGGAACCAATTGCGACGGCGTCTAAGATGACGGAGATGTACAATATTTCGGCGATCATACATGTCGCCATCGTCAGGTGAACTGACGGACTGTGCTCCTGGAAACGCGGCAGCACGGAGATTCGCATGCTACGGTGGATCCAAGGGAACTGGGCTCAACCCTGGTAGCGGGCGATTCAAATACCCTCGGCCCGCGGAGCGACCCCTAAGTGGTCCGCGCCCCACGCCACGGTCGCGCAGTGGAACCAATTGCGACGGCGTCTAAGATGACGTAGATGTACAATATTTCGTCGATCATACATGTCGCCATCGTCAGGTGAACTGACGGACTGAGCTCCTGGAAACGCGGCAGCACGGACATCCGCACGCTACGGTGGATCCAAGGGAACTGGGTTCAACCCTGGTAGCGGGCGATTCAAATACCCTCGGCCCGCGGAGTGACCCCTAAGTGGTCCGCGCCCCACGCCACGGTCGCGCAGTGGAACCAATTGTGACGGCGTCTAAGATGACGTAGATGTTCAATATTTCGGCAAACATACATGTCGCCATCGTCAGGTGAACTGACGGACTGAGCTCCTGGAAACGCGGCGGCACGGAGATCTGCACGCTACGGTGGATCCAAGGGAAATGGTTTTATACCCTGGTAGCGGGCGATTCAAATACCCTCGGCCCGCGGAGCGACCCCTAAGTGGTCCGCGCCCCACGCCACGGTCGCACAGTGGAACCAATTGCGACGGCGTCTAAGATGACGTAGATGTACAATATTTCGGCGATCATACATGTCGCCATCGTCAGGTGAATTGACGGACTGAGCTCCTGGAAATGCGGCGGCACGGAGATCCGCACGCTACGGTGGATCCAAGGGAACTGGGTTCAACCCTTGTAGCGGGCGATTCAAATACCCTCGGCCCGCGGAGCGACCCCTAAGTGGTCCGCGCCCCACGCCACGGTCGCGCAGTGGAACCAATTGCGACGGCATCTAAGATGACGTAGATGTACAATATTTCGGCGATCATACATGTCGCCATCGTCAAGTGATCTGACGGACTGAGCTCCTGGAAACGCGGCGGCACGGAGATCCGCACGCAACGGTGGATCCAAGGGAACTGGGTTCAACCCTGGTAGCGGGCGATTCAAATACCCTCGGCCCGCGGAGAGACCCATAAGTGGTCCGCGCCCCACACCACGGTCGCGCAGTGGAACCAATTGCGACGGCGTCTAAGATGATGTAGATGTGCAATATTTCGGCGATCATACATGTCGCCATCGTCAGGTGAACTGACGGTCTGAGCTCTTGGAAACGCGGCAGCACGGAGATTCGCATGCTACTGTGGATCCAAGGGAACTGGGTTCAACCCTGGTAGCGGGCGATTCAAATACCCTCGGGCCGCGGAGCGACCCCTATGTGGTCCGCGCCCCACGGCACGGTCGTGCAGTGGAACCAATTGCGACGGCGTCTAAGATGACGTAGATGTACAATATTTCGGCGATCATACATGTCGCCATCGTCAGGTGAACTGACTGACTGAGCTCCTGGAAACGCGGCGGCATGGAGATCCGCACGCTACGGTGGATCCAAGGGAACTGGGTTCAACCCTGGTAGCGGGCGATTCAAATACCCTCGGCCCGCGGAGTGACCCCTAAGTGGTCCGCGCCCCACGCCACGGTCGCGCAGTGGAACCAATTGTGACGGCGTCTAAGATGACGTAGATGTTCAATATTTCGGCAAACATACATGTCGCCATCGTCAGGTGAACTGACGGACTGAGCTCCTGGAAACGCGGCGGCACGGAGATCTGCACGCTACGGTGGATCCAAGGGAACTGGTTTCAACCCTGGTAGCGGGCGATTCAAATACCCTCGGGCCGCGGAGCGACCCCTAAGTGGTCCGCGCCCCACGCCACGGTCGCGCAGTGGAACCAATTGCGACGGCATCTAAGATGACGTAGATGTACAATATTTCGGCGATCATACATGTCGCCATCGTCAGGTGAACTGACGGACTGAGCTCCTGGAAACGCGGCGGCACGGAGATCCGCACGCAACGGTGGATCCAAGGGAACTGGGTTCAACCCTGGTAGCGGGCGATTCAAATACCCTCGGCCCGCGGAGAGACCCATAAGTGGTCCGCGCCCCACACCACGGTCGCGCAGTGGAACCAATTGCGACGGCGTCTAAGATGATGTAGATGTGCAATATTTCGGCGATCATACATGTCGCCATCGTCAGGTGAACTGACGGTCTGAGCTCCTGGAAACGCGGCAGCACGGAGATTCGCATGCTACTGTGGATCCAAGGGAACTGGGTTCAACCCTGGTAGCGGGCGATTCAAATACCCTCGGGCCGCGGAGCGACCCCTAAGTGGTCCGCGCCCCACGGCACGGTCGTGCAGTGGAACCAATTGCGACGGCGTCTAAGATGACGTAGATGTACAATATTTCGGCGATCATACATGTCGCCATCGTCAGATGAACTGACTGACTGAGCTCCTGGAAACGCGGCGGCATGGAGATCCGCACGCTACGGTGAATCCAAGGGAACTGGGTTCAACCCTGGTAGCGCGCGATTCAAATACCCTCGGCCCGCGGAGCGACCCCTAAGTGGTCCGCGCCCCACGCCACGGTCGCGCAGTGGAACCAATTGTGACGGCGTCTAAGATGACGTAGATGTTCAATATTTCGGCAAACATACATGTCGCCATCGTCAGGTGAACTGACGGACTGAGCTCCTGGAAACGCGGCGGCACGGAGATCTGCACGCTACGGTGGATCCAAGGGAACTGGTTTCAACCCTGGTAGCGGGCGATTCAAATACCCTCGGCCCGCGGAGCGACCCCTAAGTGGTCCGCGCCCCACGCCACCGTCGCACAGTGGAACCAATTGCGACGGCGTCTAAGATGACGTAGATGTACAATATTTCGGCGATCATACATGTCGCCATCGTCAGGTGAACTGACGGACTAAGCTCCTGGAAACGCGGCGGCACGGAGAACCGCACGCTACGGTGTATCCAAGGGAACTTGGTTCAACCATGGTAGCGGGCGATTCAAATACCCTCGGCCCACGGAGCGACCCCTAAGTGGTCCGCGCCCCACGCCACGGTCGCGCAGTGGAACCAATTGCGATGGCGTCTAAGATGACGTAGATGTACAATATATCGGCGATCATACATGTCGCCATCGTCAGGTGAACTGACGGACTGAGCTCCTGGAAACGTGGCGGCACGGAGATCCGCACGCTACGGTGGATCCAAGGGAACTGGGTTCAACCCTGGTAGTGGGCGATTCAAATGCCCTCGGCCCGGGGAGCCAACCCTAAGTGGTCCGCGCCCCACGCCACGGTCGCGCAGTGGAACCAATTGCGACGGCGTCTAAGATGACGTAGATGTACAATATTTCGGCGATCATACATGTCGCCATCGTCAGGTGAACTGACGGACTGAGCTCCTGGAAACGCGGCAGCACGGAGATCCGCACGCTACGGTGGATCCAATGGAACTGGGTTCAACTCTGGTAGCGGGCGATTCAAATACCCTTGGCCCGCGGAGCGACCCCTAAGTGGTCCGCGCCCCACGCCACGGTCGCGCAGTGGAACCAATTGCGACGGCGTCTAATATGACGTAGATGTACAATATTTCGGCGATCATACATGTCGCCATCGTCAGGTGAACTGACGGACTGAGCTCCTGGAAACGCGGCGGCACGGAGATCTGCATGCTACGGTGGATCCAAGGGAACTGGTTTCAACCCTGGTAGCGGGCGATTCAAATACCCTCGGCCCGCGGAGCGACCCCTAAGTGGTCCGCGCCCCACGCCACGGTCGCACAGTGGAACCAATTGCGACGGCGTCTAAGATGACGTAGATGTACAATATTTCGGCGATCATACATGTCTCCACCGTCAGGTGAACTGACGGACTGAGCTCCTGGAAATGCGGCAACACGGAGATCCGCACGCTACGGTGGATCAAAGGGAACTGGGTTCAACCCTGGTAGCGGGCGATTCAAATACCCTCGGCCCGCGGAGCGACCCCTAAGTGGTCCGCGACCCACGCCACGTTCGCGCAGTGGAACCAATTGCGACGGCGTCTAAGATGACGGAGATGTACAATATTTCGGTGATCATACATGTCGCCATCGTCAGGTGAACTGACGGACTGTGCTCTTGGAAACGCGGCAGCACGGAGATTCGCATGCTACGGTGGATCCAAGGGAACTGGGCTCAACCCTGGTAGCGGGCGATTCAAATACCCTCGGCCCGCGGAGCGACCCCTAAGTGGTCCGCGCCCCACGCCACGGTCGCGCAGTGGAACCAATTGCGACGGCGTCTAAGATGACGTGGATGTACAATATTTCGTCGATCATACATGTCGCCATCGTCAGGTGAACTGACGGACTGAGCTCCTGGAAACGCGTCAGCACGGAGATCCGCACGCTACGGTGGATCCAAGGGAACTGGGTTTAACCCTGGTAGCGGGCGATTCAAATACCCTCGGCCCGCGGAGCGACCCCTAAGTGGTCCGCGCCCCACGCCACGGTCGCGCAGTGGAACCAATTGCGACGGCGTCTAAGATGACGTAGATGTACAATATTTCGGCGATCATACATGTCGCCATCGTCAGGTGAACTGACGGACTGTGCTCCTGGAAACGCGGCAGCACGGAGATTCGCACGCTACGGTGGATCCAAGGGAACTGGGCTCAACCCTGGTAGCGGGCGATTCAAATACCCTCGGCCCGCGGAGCGACCCCTAAGTGGTCCGCGCCCCACGCCACGGTCGCGCAGTGGAACCAATTGCGACGGCGTCTAAGATGACGTAGATGTACAATATTTCGTCGATCATACATGTCGCCATCGTCAGGTGAACTGACAGACTGAGCTCCTGGAAACGCGGCAGCACGGACATCCGCACGCTACGGTGGATCCAAGGGAACTGGGTTCAACCCTGGTAGCGGGCGATTCAAATACCCTCGGCCCGCGGAGTGACCCCTAAGTGGTCCGCGCCCCACGCCACGGTCGCGCAGTGGAACCAATTGTGACGGCGTCTAAGATGACGTAGATGTTCAATATTTCGGCAAACATACATGTCGCCATCGTCAGGTGAACTGACGGACTGAGCTCCTGGAAACGCGGCGGCACGGAGATCTGCACGCTACGGTGGATCCAAGGGAACTGGTTTCAACCCTGGTAGCGGGCGATTCAAATACCCTCGGCCCGCGGAGCGACCCCTAAGTGGTCCGCGCCCCACGCCACGGTCGCACAGTGGAACCAATTGCGACGGCGTCTAAGATGACGTGGATGTACAATATTTCGTCGATCATACATGTCGCCATCGTCAGGTGAACTGACGGACTGAGCTCCTGGAAACGCGTCAGCACGGAGATCCGCACGCTACGGTGGATCCAAGGGAACTGGGTTCAACCCTGGTAGCGGGCGATTCAAATACCCTCGGCCCGCGGAGCGACCCCTAAGTGGTCCGCGCCCCACGCCACGGTCGCGCAGTGGAACCAATTGCGACGGCGTCTAAGATGACGTAGATGTACAATATTTCGGCGATCATACATGTCGCCATCGTCAGGTGAACTGACTGACTGAGCTCCTGGAAACGCGGCGGCACGGAGATCCGCACGCTACGGTGGATCCAAGGGAACTGGGTTCAACCCTGGTAGCGGGCGATTCAAATACCCTCGGCCCGCGGAGCGACCCGTAAGTGGTCCGCGCCCCACGCCACGGTCGCGCAGTGGAACCAATTGCGACGGCGTCTAAGATGACGTAGGTGTACAATATTTCGGCGATCATACATGTCGCCATCGTCAGGTGAACTGACGGACTAAGCTCCTGGAAACGCGGCGGCACGGAGAACCGCACGCTACGGTGGATCCAAGGGAACTTGGTTCAACCATGGTAGCGGGCGATTCAAATACCCTCGGCCCACGGAGAGACCCATAAGTGGTCCGCGCCCCACACCACGGTCGCGCAGTGGAACCAATTGCGACGGCGTCTAAGATGACGTAGATGTACAATATATCGGCGATCATACATGTCGCCATCGTCAGGTGAACTGACGGACTGAGCTCCTGGAAACGTGGCGGCACGGAGATCCGCACGCTACGGTGGATCCAAGGGAACTGGGTTCAACCCTGGTAGCGGGCGATTCAAATGCCCTCGGCCCGGGGAGCGACCCCTAAGTGGTCCGCGCCCCACACCACGGTCGCGCAGTGGAACCAATTGCGACGGCGTCTAAGATGACGTAGATGTACAATATTTCGGCGATCATACATGTCGCCATCGTCAGGTGAACTGACGGACTGAGCTCCTGGAAACGCGGTGGCACGGAGATCTGCACGCTACGGTGGATCCAAGGGAACTGGTTTCAACCCTGGTAGCGGGCGATTCAAATACCCTCGGCCCGCGGAGCGACCCCTAAGTGGTTCGCGCCCCACGCCACGGTCGCGCAGTGGAACCAATTGCGACGGCGTCTAAGATGACGTAGATGTACAATATTTCGGCGATCATACATGTCGCCATCGTCAGGTGAACTGACGGACTAAGCTCCTGGAAACGCGGCGGCACGGAGAACCGCACGCTACGGTGGATCCAAGGGAACTTGGTTCAACCCTGGTAGCGGGCGATTCAAATACCCTCGGCCCACGGAGCGACCCCTAAGTGGTCCGCGCCCCACGCCACGGTCGCGCAGTGGAACCAATTGCGACGGCGTCTAAGATGACGTAGATGTATAATATTTCGGCGATCATACATGTCGCCATCGTCAGGTGAACTGACGGACTGAGCTCCTGGAAACGTGGCGGCACAGAGATCCGCACGCTACGGTGGATCCAAGGGAACTGGGTTCAACCCTGGTAGAGGGCGATTCAAATACCCTCGGCCCGCGGAGCGACCCCTAAGTGGTCCGCGCCCCACGCCACGGTCGCGCAGTGGAACCAATTGCGACGGCGTCTAAGATGACGTAGATGTACAATATTTCGGCGATCATACATGTCGCCATCGTCAGGTGAACTGACGGACTGAGCTCCTGGAAACGCGGCAGCACGGAGATCCGCACGCTAGGGTGGATCCAATGGAACTGGGTTCAACCCTGGTAGCGGGCGATTCAAATACCCTTGGCCCGCGGAGCGACCCCTAAGTGGTCCGCGCCCCACGCCACGGTCGCGCAGTGGAACCAATTGCGACGGCGTCTAAGATGACGTAGATGTACAATATTTCGGTGATCATACATGTCGCCATCGTCAGGTGAACTGACGGACTGAGCTCCTGGAAACGCGGCGGCACGGAGATCTGCACGCTACGGTGGATCCAAGGGAACTGGTTTCAACCCTGGTATCGGGCGATTCAAATACCCTCGGCCCGCGGAGCGACCCCTAAGTGGTCCGCGCCCCACGCCACGGTCGCACAGTGGAACCAATTGCGACGGCGTCTAAGATGACGGAGATGTACAATATTTCGGCGATCATACATGTCGCCATCGTCAGGTGAACTGACGGACTGTGCTCCTGGAAACGCGGCAGCACGGAGATTCGCATGCTACGGTGGATCCAAGGGAACTGGGCTCAACCCTGGTAGCGGGCGATTCAAATACCCTCGGCCCGCGGAGCGACCCCTAAGTGGTCCGCGCCCCACGCCACGGTCGCGCAGTGGAACCAATTGCGACGGCGACTAAGATGACGTAGATGTACAATATTTCGTCGATCATACATGTCGCCATCGTCAGGTGAACTGACGGACTGAGCTCCTGGAAACGCGGCAGCACGGACATCCGCACGCTACGGTGGATCCAAGGGAACTGGGTTCAACCCTGGTAGCGGGCGATTCAAATACCCTCGGCCCGCGGAGCGACCCCTAAGTGGTCCGCGCCCCACGCCACGGTCGCACAGTGGAACCAATTGCGACGGCGTCTAAGATGACGTAGATGTACAATATTTCGGCGATCATACATGTCGCCATCGTCAGGTGAATTGACGGACTGAGCTCCTGGAAATGCGGCGGCACGGAGATCCGCACGCTACGGTGGATCCAAGGGAACTGGGTTCAACCCTTGTAGCGGGCGATTCAAATACCCTCGGCCCGCGGAGCGACCCCTAAGTGGTCCGCGCCCCACGCCACGGTCGCGCAGTGGAACCAATTGCGACGGCATCTAAGATGACGTAGATGTACAATATTTCGGCGATCATACATGTCGCCATCGTCAAGTGATCTGACGGACTGAGCTCCTGGAAACGCGGCGGCACGGAGATCCGCACGCAACGGTGGATCCAAGGGAACTGGGTTCAACCCTGGTAGCGGGCGATTCAAATACCCTCGGCCCGCGGAGAGACCCATAAGTGGTCCGCGCCCCACACCACGGTCGCGCAGTGGAACCAATTGCGACGGCGTCTAAGATGATGTAGATGTGCAATATTTCGGCGATCATACATGTCGCCATCGTCAGGTGAACTGACGGTCTGAGCTCTTGGAAACGCGGCAGCACGGAGATTCGCATGCTACTGTGGATCCAAGGGAACTGGGTTCAACCCTGGTAGCGGGCGATTCAAATACCCTCGGGCCGCGGAGCGACCCCTATGTGGTCCGCGCCCCACGGCACGGTCGTGCAGTGGAACCAATTGCGACGGCGTCTAAGATGACGTAGATGTACAATATTTCGGCGATCATACATGTCGCCATCGTCAGGTGAACTGACTGACTGAGCTCCTGGAAACGCGGCGGCATGGAGATCCGCACGCTACGGTGGATCCAAGGGAACTGGGTTCAACCCTGGTAGCGGGCGATTCAAATACCCTCGGCCCGCGGAGTGACCCCTAAGTGGTCCGCGCCCCACGCCACGGTCGCGCAGTGGAACCAATTGTGACGGCGTCTAAGATGACGTAGATGTTCAATATTTCGGCAAACATACATGTCGCCATCGTCAGGTGAACTGACGGACTGAGCTCCTGGAAACGCGGCGGCACGGAGATCTGCACGCTACGGTGGATCCAAGGGAACTGGTTTCAACCCTGGTAGCGGGCGATTCAAATACCCTCGGGCCGCGGAGCGACCCCTAAGTGGTCCGCGCCCCACGCCACGGTCGCGCAGTGGAACCAATTGCGACGGCATCTAAGATGACGTAGATGTACAATATTTCGGCGATCATACATGTCGCCATCGTCAGGTGAACTGACGGACTGAGCTCCTGGAAACGCGGCGGCACGGAGATCCGCACGCAACGGTGGATCCAAGGGAACTGGGTTCAACCCTGGTAGCGGGCGATTCAAATACCCTCGGCCCGCGGAGAGACCCATAAGTGGTCCGCGCCCCACACCACGGTCGCGCAGTGGAACCAATTGCGACGGCGTCTAAGATGATGTAGATGTGCAATATTTCGGCGATCATACATGTCGCCATCGTCAGGTGAACTGACGGTCTGAGCTCCTGGAAACGCGGCAGCACGGAGATTCGCATGCTACTGTGGATCCAAGGGAACTGGGTTCAACCCTGGTAGCGGGCGATTCAAATACCCTCGGGCCGCGGAGCGACCCCTAAGTGGTCCGCGCCCCACGGCACGGTCGTGCAGTGGAACCAATTGCGACGGCGTCTAAGATGACGTAGATGTACAATATTTCGGCGATCATACATGTCGCCATCGTCAGATGAACTGACTGACTGAGCTCCTGGAAACGCGGCGGCATGGAGATCCGCACGCTACGGTGAATCCAAGGGAACTGGGTTCAACCCTGGTAGCGCGCGATTCAAATACCCTCGGCCCGCGGAGCGACCCCTAAGTGGTCCGCGCCCCACGCCACGGTCGCGCAGTGGAACCAATTGTGACGGCGTCTAAGATGACGTAGATGTTCAATATTTCGGCAAACATACATGTCGCCATCGTCAGGTGAACTGACGGACTGAGCTCCTGGAAACGCGGCGGCACGGAGATCTGCACGCTACGGTGGATCCAAGGGAACTGGTTTCAACCCTGGTAGCGGGCGATTCAAATACCCTCGGCCCGCGGAGCGACCCCTAAGTGGTCCGCGCCCCACGCCACCGTCGCACAGTGGAACCAATTGCGACGGCGTCTAAGATGACGTAGATGTACAATATTTCGGCGATCATACATGTCGCCATCGTCAGGTGAATTGACGGACTGAGCTCCTGGAAATGCGGCGGCACGGAGATCCGCACGCTACGGTGGATCCAAGGGAACTGGGTTCAACCCTGGTAGCGGGCGATTCAAATACCCTCGGCCCGCGGAGCGACCCCTAAGTGGTCCGCGCCCCACGCCACGGTCGCGCAATGGAACCAATTGCGACGGCGTCTAAGATGACGTAGATGTACAATATTTCGGCGATCATACATGTCGCCATCGTCAGGTGAACTGACGGACTGAGCTCCTGGAAACGCGGCGGCACGGAGATCCGCACGCAACGGTGGATCCAAGGGAACTGGGTTCAACCCTGGTAGCGGGCGATTCAAATACCCTCGGCCCGCGGAGCGACCCATAAGTGGTCCGCGCCCCACACCACGGTCGCGCAGTGGAACCAATTGCGACGGCGTCTAAGATGATGTAGATGTGCAATATTTCGGCGATCATACATGTCGCCATCGTCAGGTGAACTGACGGTCTGAGCTCCTGGAAACGCGGCAGCACGGAGATTCGCATGCTACTGTGGATCCAAGGGAACTGGGTTCAACCCTGGTAGCGGGCGATTCAAATACCCTCGGGCCGCGGAGCGACCCCTAAGTATTCCGCGCCCCACGGCACGGTCGTGCAGTTGAACCAATTGCGACGGCGTCTAAGATGACGTAGATGTACAATATTTCGGCGATCATACATGTCGCCATCGTCAGGTGAACTGACTGACTGAGCTCCTGGAAACCCGGCGGCATGGAGATCCGCACGCTACGGTGTATCCAAGGGAACTTGGTTCAACCCTGGTAGCGGGCGATTCAAATACCCTCGGCCCGCGGAGCGACCCCTAAGTGGTCCGCGCCCCACGCCACGGTCGTGCAGTGGAACCAATTGCGACGGCGTCTAAGATGACGTAGATGTACAATATTTCGGCGATCATACATGTCGCCATCGTCAGGTGAAATGACGGACTGAGCTCCTGGAAACGCGGCGGCACGGAGAACCGCACGCTACGGTGGATCCAAGGGAACTGGGTTCAACCCTGGTAGCGTGCGATTCAAATACCCTCGGCCCGCGGAGCGACCCCTAAGTGGTCCGCGCCCACGCCACGGTCGCGCAGTGGAACCGATTGCGACGGCGTCTAAGATGACGTAGATGTACAATATTTCGGCGATCATACATGTCGCCATCGTCAGGTGAACTGACGGACTGAGCTCCTAAAAACGCGACGGCACGGAGATCCGCACGCTACGGTGGATCCAAGGGAACTGGGTTCAACCCTGGTAGCTGGCGATTCAAATACCCTCGGCCCGCGGAGCGACCCCTAAGTGGTCCGCGACCCACGCCACGGTCGCACAGTGGAACCAATTGCGACGGCGTCTAAGATGACGTAGATGTACAATATTTCGGCGATCATACATGTCGCCATCGTCAGGTGAACTGATGGACTGAGCTCCTGCAAACGCGGCGGCACGGAGATCCGCACGCTACGGTGGATCCAAGGGAACTGGGTTCAACCCTGGTAGCGGGCGATTCAAATACCCTCGGCCCGCGGAGCGATCCCTAAGTGGTCCGCGCCCCACGGCACGGTCGCGCAGTGGAACCAATTGCGACGGCGTCTAAGATGACGTAGATGTACAATATTTCGGCGATCATACATGTCGCCATTGTCAGGTGAACTGACGGACTGAGCTCCTGGAAACGCAGCGGCACGGAGATCCGCACGCTACGGTGGATCCAAGGGAACTGGGTTCAACCCTGGTAGCGGGCGATTCAAATACTCTCGGCCCGCGGAGCGACCCCTAAGTGGTCTGCGCCCCACGCCACGGTCGTGCAGTGGAACCAATTGCGACGGCGTCTAAGATGACGTAGACGCACAATATTTCGGCGATCATACATGTCGCCACCGTCAGGTGAATTGACGGACTGAGCTCCTGGAAATGCGGCGGCACGGAGATCCGCACGCTACGGTGGATCCAAGGGAACTGGGTTCAACCCTGGTAGCGGGCGATTCAAATACCCTCGGCCCGCGGAGCGACCCCTAAGTGGTCCGCGCCCCACGCCACGGTCGCGCAATGGAACCAATTGCGACGGCGTCTAAGATGACGTAGATGTACAATATTTCGGCGATCATACATGTCGCCATCGTCAGGTGAACTGACGGACTGAGCTCCTGGAAACGCGGCGGCACGGAGATCCGCACGCAACGGTGGATCCAAGGGAACTGGGTTCAACCCTGGTAGCGGGCGATTCAAATACCCTCGGCCCGCGGAGCGACCCATAAGTGGTCCGCGCCCCACACCACGGTCGCGCAGTGGAACCAATTGCGACGGCGTCTAAGATGATGTAGATGTGCAATATTTCGGCGATCATACATGTCGCCATCGTCAGGTGAACTGACGGTCTGAGCTCCTGGAAACGCGGCAGCACGGAGATTCGCATGCTACTGTGGATCCAAGGGAACTGGGTTCAACCCTGGTAGCGGGCGATTCAAATACCCTCGGGCCGCGGAGCGACCCCTAAGTATTCCGCGCCCCACGGCACGGTCGTGCAGTTGAACCAATTGCGACGGCGTCTAAGATGACGTAGATGTACAATATTTCGGCGATCATACATGTCGCCATCGTCAGGTGAACTGACTGACTGAGCTCCTGGAAACCCGGCGGCATGGAGATCCGCACGCTACGGTGTATCCAAGGGAACTTGGTTCAACCCTGGTAGCGGGCGATTCAAATACCCTCGGCCCGCGGAGCGACCCCTAAGTGGTCCGCGCCCCACGCCACGGTCGTGCAGTGGAACCAATTGCGACGGCGTCTAAGATGACGTAGATGTACAATATTTCGGCGATCATACATGTCGCCATCGTCAGGTGAAATGACGGACTGAGCTCCTGGAAACGCGGCGGCACGGAGAACCGCACGCTACGGTGGATCCAAGGGAACTGGGTTCAACCCTGGTAGCGTGCGATTCAAATACCCTCGGCCCGCGGAGCGACCCCTAAGTGGTCCGCGCCCACGCCACGGTCGCGCAGTGGAACCAATTGCGACGGCGTCTAAGATGACGTAGATGTACAATATTTCGGCGATCATACATGTCGCCATCGTCAGGTGAACTGACGGACTGAGCTCCTAAAAACGCGACGGCACGGAGATCCGCACGCTACGGTGGATCCAAGGGAACTGGGTTCAACCCTGGTAGCTGGCGATTCAAATACCCTCGGCCCGCGGAGCGACCCCTAAGTGGTCCGCGACCCACGCCACGGTCGCACAGTGGAACCAATTGCGACGGCGTCTAAGATGACGTAGATGTACAATATTTCGGCGATCATACATGTCGCCATCGTCAGGTGAACTGATGGACTGAGCTCCTGCAAACGCGGCGGCACGGAGATCCGCACGCTACGGTGGATCCAAGGGAACTGGGTTCAACCCTGGTAGCGGGCGATTCAAATACCCTCGGCCCGCGGAGCGATCCCTAAGTGGTCCGCGCCCCACGGCACGGTCGCGCAGTGGAACCAATTGCGACGGCGTCTAAGATGACGTAGATGTACAATATTTCGGCGATCATACATGTCGCCATTGTCAGGTGAACTGACGGACTGAGCTCCTGGAAACGCAGCGGCACGGAGATCCGCACGCTACGGTGGATCCAAGGGAACTGGGTTCAACCCTGGTAGCGGGCGATTCAAATACTCTCGGCCCGCGGAGCGACCCCTAAGTGGTCTGCGCCCCACGCCACGGTCGTGCAGTGGAACCAATTGCGACGGCGTCTAAGATGACGTAGACGCACAATATTTCGGCGATCATACATGTCGCCACCGTCAGGTGAACTGACGGACTGAGCTCCTGGAAATGCGGCGGCACGGAGATCCGCACGCTACGGTGGATCCAAGGGAACTGGGTTCAACCCTGGTAGCGGGTGATTCAAATACCCTCGGCCCGCGGACCGACCCCTAAGTGGTCCGCGACCCTCGCCACGGTCGCGCAGTGGAACCAATTGCGACGGCGTCTAAGATGACGTAGATGTACAATATTTCGGCGATCATACATGTCGCCATCGTCAGGTGAACTGTCGGACTGTGCTCCTGGAAACGCGGCAGCACGGAGATTCGCATGCTACGGTGGATCCAAGGGAACTGGGCTCAACCCTGGTAGCGGGCGATTCAAATACCCTCGGCCCGCGGAGCGACCCCTAAGTGGTCCGCGCCCCACGCCACGGTCGCGCAGTGGAACCAATTGCGATGGCGTCTAAGATGACGTAGATGTACAATATTTCGGCGATCATACATGTCGCCATCGTCAGATGAACTGACGGACTGAGCTCCTGGAAACGCGGCAGCACGGAGATCCGCACGCTACGGTGGATCCAAGGGAACTGGGTTCAAACCTGGTAGCGGGCGATTCAAATACCCTCGGCCCGCGGAGCGACCCCTAAGTGGTCCGCGCCCCACGCCACGGTCGCGCAGTGGAACCAATTGCGACGGCGTCTAAGATGACGTAGATGTACAATATTTCGGCAAACATACATGTCGCCATCGTCAGGTGAACTGACGGACTGAGCTCCTGGAAACGCGGCGGCACGGAGATCTGCACGCTACGGTGGATCCAAGGGAACTGGTTTCAACCCTGGTAGCGGGCGGTTCAAATACCCTCGGCCCGCGGAACGACCCCTAAGTGGTCCGCGCCCCACGCCACGGTCGCACAGTGGAACCAATTGCGACGGCGTCTAAGATGAGGTAGATGTACAATATTTCAGCGATCATACATGTCGCCATCGTCAGGTGAATTGACGGACTGAGCTCCTGGAAATGCGGCGGCACGGAGATCTGCACGCTACGGTGGATCCAAGGGAACTGGGTTCAACCCTGGTAGCGGGCGATTCAAATACCCTCGGCCCGCGGAGCGACCCCTAAGTGGTCCGCGCCCCACGCCACGGTCGCGCAGTGGAACCAATTGCGACGGCGTCTAAGATGACGTAGATGTACAATATTTCGGCGATCATACATGTCGCCATCGTCAGGTGAACTGACGGACTGAGCTCCTGGAAACGCGGCGGCACGGAGATCCGCACGCTACGGTGGATCCAAGGGAACTGGGTTCAACCCTGGTAGCGGGCGATTCAAATACCCTCGGCCCGCGGAGTGACCCATAAGTGGTCCGCGCCCCACACCACGGTCGCGCAGTGGAACCAATTGCGACGGCGTCTAAGATGATGTAGATGTGCAATATTTCGGCGATCATACATGTCGCCATCATCAGGTGAACTGACGGTCTGAGCTCCTGGAAACGCGGCAGCACGGAGATTCGCATGCTACGGTGGATCCAAGGGAACTGGGTTCAACCCTGGTAGCGGGCGATTCAAATACCCTCGGGCCGCGGAGCGACCCCTAAGTGGTCCGCGCCCCACGGCACGGTCGTGCAGTGGAACCAATTGCGACGGCGTCTAAGATGACGTAGATGTACAATATTTCGGCGATCATACATGTCGCCATCGTCAGGTGAACTGACTGACTGAGCTCCTGAAAAAGCGGCGGCATGGAGATCCGCACGCTACGGTGGATCCAAGGGAACTGGGTTCAACCCTGGTAGCGGGCGATTCAAATACCCTCGGCCCGCGGAGCGACCCCTAAGTGGTCCGCGCCCCACGCCACGGTCGTGCAGTGGAACCAATTGCGACGGCGTCTAAGATGACGTAGATGTACAATATTTCGGCGATCATACATGTCGCCATCGTCAGGTGAAATGACGGACTGAGCTCCTGGAAACGCGGCGGCACGGAGTACCGCACGCTACGGTGGATCCAAGGGAACTGGGTTCAACCCTGGTAGCGGGCGATTCAAATACCCTCGGCCCACGGAGCGACCCCTAAGTGGTCCGCGCCCACGCCACGGTCGCGCAGTGGAACCAATTGCGACGGCGTCTAAGATGACGTAGATGTACAATATTTCGGCGATCATACATGTTGCCATCGTCAGGTGAACTGACGGACTGAGCTCCTAAAAACGCGACGGCACTGAGATCCGCACGCTACGGTGGATCCAAGGGAACTGGGTTCAACCCTGGTAGCTGGCGATTCAAATACCCTCGGCCCGCGGAGCGACCCCTAAGTGGTCCGCGCCCCACGCCACGGTCGCACAGTGGAACCAATTGCGACGGCGTCTAAGATGACGTAGATGTACAATATTTCGGCGATCATACATGTCGCCATCGTCAGGTGAACTGATGGACTGAGCTCCTGCAAACGCGGCGGCACGGAGATCCGCACGCTACGGTGGATCCAAGGGAACTGGGTTCATCCCTGGTAGCGGGCGATTCAAATACCCTCGGCCCGCGGAGCGATCCCTAAGTGGTCTGCGCCCCACGGCACGGTCGCGCAGTGAAACCAATTGCGACGGCGTCTAAGATGACGTAGATGTACAATATTTCGGCGATCATACATGTCGCCATCGTCAGGTGAACTGACGGACTGAGCTCCTGGAAACGCGGCAGCACGGAGATTCGCATGCTACGGTGGATCCAAGGGAACTGGGCTCAACCCTGGTAGCGGGCGATTCAAATACCCTCGGGCCGCGGAGCGACCCCTAAGTGGTCCGCGCCCCACGCCACGGTCGCGCAGTGGAACCAATTGCGACGGCGTCTAAGATGACGTAGATGTACAATATTTCGTCGATCATACATGTCGCCATCGTCAGGTGAACTGACGGACTGAGCTCCTGGAAACGCGGCAGCACGGACATCCGCACGCTACGGTGGATCCAAGGGAACTGGGTTCAACCCTGGTAGCGGGCGATTCAAATACCCTCGGCCCGCGGAGCGACCCCTAAGTGGTCCGCGCCCCACGCCACGGTCGCGCAGTGGAACCAATTGTGACGGCGTCTAAGATGACGTAGATGTTCAATATTTCGGCAAACATACATGTCGCCATCGTCAGGTGAACTGACGGACTGAGCTCCTGGAAACGCGGCGGCACGGAGATCTGCACGCTACGGTGGATCCAAGGGACTGGTTTCAACCCTGGTAGCGGGCGATTCAAATACCCTCGGCCCGCGGAGCGACCCCTAAGTGGTCCGCGCCCCACGCCACGGTCGCACAGTGGAACCAATTGCGACGGCGTCTAAGATGACGTAGATGTGCAATATTTCGGCGATCATACATGTCGCCATCGTCAGGTGAACTGACGGTCTGAGCTCCTGGAAACGCGGCAGCACGGAGATTCGCATGCCACTGTGGATCCAAGGGAACTGGGTTCAACCCTGGTAGCGGGCGATTCAAATACCCTCGGGCCGCGGAGCGACCCCTAAGTGGTCCGCGCCCCACGGCACGGTCGTGCAGTGGAACCAATTGCGACGGCGTCTAAGATGACGTAGATGTACAATATTTCGGCGATCATACATGTCGCCACCGTCAGGTGAACTGACTGACTGAGCTCCTGGAAACGCGGCGGCATGGAGATCCGCACGCTACGGTGGATCCAAGGGAACTGGGTTCAACCCTGGTAGCGGGCGATTCAAATACCCTCGGCCCGCGGAGCGACCCCTAAGTGGTCCACGCCCCACGCCACGGTCGTGCAGTGGAACCAATTGCGACGGCGTCTAAGATGACGTAGATGTACAATATTTCGGCGATCATACATGTCGCCATCATCAGGTGAAATGACGGACTGAGCTCCTGGAAACGCGGCGGCACGGAGAACCGCACGTTATGGTGGATCCAAGGGAACTGGTTTCAACCCTGGTAGCGGGCGATTCAAATACCCTCGGCCCGCGGAGCGACCCCTAAGTGGTCCGCGCCCACGCCACGGTCGCGCAGTGGAACCAATTGCGACGGCGTCTAAGATGACGTAGATGTACAATATTTCGGCGATCATACATGTCGCCATCGTCAGGTGAACTGACGGACTGAGCTCCTAAAAACGCGACGGCACGGAGATCCGCACGCTACGGTGGATCCAAGGGAACTGGGTTCAACCCTGGTAGCTGGCGATTCAAATACCCTCGGCCCGCGGAGCGACCCCTAAGTGGTCCGCGACCCACGCCACGGTCGCACAGTGGAACCAATTGCGACGGCGTCTAAGATGACGTAGATGTACAATATTTCGGCGATCATACATGTCGCCATCTTCAGGTGAACTGATGGACTGAGCTCCTGCAAACGCGGCGGCACGGAGATCCGCACGCTACGGTGGATCCAAGGGAACTGGTTTCAACCCTGGTAGCGGGCGATTCAAATACCCTCGGCCCGCGGAGAGACCCATAAGTGGTCCGCGCCCCACACCACGGTCGCGCAGTGGAACCAATTGCGACGGCGTCTAAGATGACGTAGATGTACAATATTTCGGCGATCATACATGTCGCCATCGTCAGGTGAAATGACGGACTGAGCTCCTGGAAACGCGGCGGCACGGAGTACCGCACGCTACGGTGGATCCAAGGGAACTGGGTTCAACCCTGGTAGCGGGCGATTCAAATACCCTCGGCCCGCGGAGCGACCCCTAAGTGGTCCGCGCCCACGCCACGGTCGCGCAGTGGAACCAATTGCGACGGCGTCTAAGATGACGTAGATGTACAATATTTCGGCGATCATACATGTCGCCACCGTCAGTTGAACTGACGGACTGAGCTCCTGGAAATACGGCGGCACGGAGATCCGCACGCTACGGTGGATCCAAGGGAACTGGGTTCAACCCTGGTAGCGGGTGATTCAAATACCCTCGGCCCACGGAGCGACCCCTAAGTGGTCCGCGACCCTCGCCACGGTCGCGCAGTGGAACCAATTGCGACGGCGTCTAAGGTGACGTAGATGTACAATATTTCGGCGATCATACATGTCGCCATCGTCAGGTGAACTGTCGGACTGTGCTCCTGGAAACGCGGCAGCACGGAGATTCGCATGCTACGGTGGATCCAAGGGAACTGGGCTCAACCCTAGTAGCGGGCGATTCAAATACCCACGGCCCGCGGAGCGACCCCTAAGTGGTCCGCGCCCCACGCCACGGTCGCGCAGTGGAACCAATTGCGACGGCGTCTAAGATGACGTAGATGTACAATATTTCGGCGATCATACATGTCGCCATCGTCAGGTGAACTGACGGACTGAGCTCCTGGAAACGCGGCAGCACGGAGATCCGCACGCTACGGTGGATCCAAGGGAACTGGGTTCAACCCTGGTAGCGGGCGATTCAAATACCCTCGGCCCGCGGAGCGACACCTAAGTGGTCCGCGCCCCACGCCACGGTCGCACAGTGGAACCAATTGCGACGGCGTCTAAGATGACGTAGATGTACAATATTTCGGCGATCATACATGTCGCCATCGTCAGGTGAACTGACGGACTGAGCTCCTGGAAACGCGGCGGCACGGAGATCCGCACGCAACGGTGGATCCAAGGGAACTGGGTTCAACCCTGGTAGCGGGCGATTCAAATACCCTCAGGCCCGCGGAGCGACCCATAAGTGGTCCGCGCCCCACACCACGGTCGCGCAGTGGAACCAATTGCGACGGCGTCTAAGATGATGTAGATGTGCAATATTTCGGCGATCATACATGTCGCCATCGTCAGGTGAACTGACGGTCTGAGCTCCTGGAAACGCGGCAGCACGGAGATTCGCATGCTACTGTGGATCCAAGGGAACTGGGTTCAACCCTGGTAGCGGGCGATTCAAATACCCTCGGGCCGCGGAGCGACCCCTAAGTGGTCCGCGCCCCACGGCACGGTCGTGCAGTGGAACCAATTGCGACGGCGTCTAAGATGACGTAGATGTACAATATTTCGTCGATCATACATGTCGCCATCGTCAGGTGAACTGACTGACTGAGCTCCTGGAAACGCGGCGGCATGGAGATCCGCACGCTACGGTGGATCCAAGGGAACTGGGTTCAACCCTGGTAGCGGGCGATTCAAATACCCTCGGCCCGCGGAGCGACCCCTAAGTGGTCCACGCCCCACGCCACGGTCGTGCAGTGGAACCAATTGCGACGGCGTCTAAGATGACGTAGATGTACAATATTTCGGCGATCATACATGTCGCCATCGTCAGGTGAAATGACGGCCTGAGCTCCTGGAAACGCGGCGGCACGGAGAACCGCACGCTACGGTGGATCCAAGGGAACTGGGTTCAACCCTGGTAGCGGGCGATTCAAATACCCTCGGCCCGCGGAGCGACCCCTAAGTGGTCCGCGCCTACGCCACGGTCGCGCAGTGGAACCAATTGCGACGGCGTCTAAGATGACGTAGATGTACAATATTTCGGCGATCATACATGTCGCCATCGTCAGGTGAACTGACGGACTGAGCTCCTAAAAACGCGACGGCACGGAGATCCGCACGCTACGGTGGATCCAAGGGAACTGGTTTCAACCCTGGTAGCTGGCGATTCAAATACCCTCGGCCCGCGGAGCGACCCCTAAGTGGTCCACGACCCACGCCACGGTCGCGCAGTGGAACCAATTGCGACGGCGTCTAAGATGACGTAGACGCACAATATTTCGGCGATCATACATGTCGCCACCGTCAGGTGAACTGACGGACTGAGCTCCTGGAAATGCGGCGGCACGGAGATCCGCACGCTACGGTGGATCCAAGGGAACTGGGTTCAACCCTGGTAGCGGGTGATTCAAATACCCTCGGCCCGCGGAGCGACCCCTAAGTGGTCCGCGACCCTCGCCACGGTCGCGCAGTGGAACCAATTGCGACGGCGTCTAAGATGACGTAGATGTACAATATTTCGGCGATCATACATGTCGCCATCGTCAGGTTAACTGTCGGACTGTGCTCCTGGAAACGCGGCAGCACGGAGATTCGCATGCTACGGTGGATCCAAGGGAACTGGGCTCAACCGTGGTAGCGGGCGATTCAAATACCCTCGGCCCGCGGAGCGACCCCTAAGTGGTCCGCGCCCCACGTCACGGTCGCGCAGTGGAACCAATTGCGACGGCGTCTAAGATGACGTAGATGTACAATATTTCGGCGATCATACATGTAGCCATCGTCAGGTGAACTGACGGACTGAGCTCCTGGAAACGTGGCAGCACGGAGATCCGCACGCTACGGTGGATCCAAGGGAACTGGGTTCAACCCAGGTAGCGGGCGATTCAAATACCCTCGGCCCGCGGAGCGACCCCTAAGTGGTCCGCGCCCCACGCCACGGTCGCGCAGTGGAACCAATTGCGACGGCGTCTAAGATGACGTAGATGTACAATATTTCGGCAAACATACATGTCGCCACCGTCAGGTGAACTGACGGACTGAGCTCCTGGAAATGCGGCGGCACGGAGATCCGCACGCTACGGTGGATCCAAGGGAACTGGGTTCAACCCTGGTAGCGGGCGATTCAAATACCCTCGGCCCGCGGAGCGACCCCTAAGTGGTCCGCGCCCCACGCCACGGTCGCGCAGTGGAACCAATTGCGACGGCGTCTAAGATGACGTAGATGTGCAATATTTCGGCGATCATACATGTCGCCATCGTCAGGTGAACTGACGGACTGAGCTCCTGGAAACGCGGCGGCACGGAGATCCGCACGCTACGGTGGATCCAAGGGAACTGGGTTCAACCCTGGTAGCGGGCGATTCAAATACCCTCGGCCCGCGGAGCGACCCCTAAGTGGTCCGCGCCCCACACCACGGTCGCGCAGTGGAACCAATTGCGACGGCGTCTAAGATGATGTAGATGTGCAATATTTCGGCGATCATACATGTCGCCATCGTCAGGTGAACTGACGGTCTGAGCTCCTGGAAACGCAGCAGCACGGAGATTCGCATGCTACGGTGGATCCAAGGGAACTAGGTTCAACCCTGGTAGCGGGCGATTCAAATACCCTCGGGCCGCGGAGCGACCCCTAAGTGGTCCGCGCCCCACGGCACGGTCGTGCAGTGGAACCAATTGCGACGGCGTCTAAGATGACGTAGATGTACAATATTTCGGCGATCATACATGTCGCCATCGTCAGGTGAACTGACTGACTGAGCTCCTGGAAACGCGGCGGCACGGAGATCCGCACGCTACGGTGGATCCAAGGGAACTGGGTTCAACCCTGGTAGCGGGCGATTCAAATACCCTCGGCCCGCGGAGCGACCCCTAAGTGGTCCGCGCCCCACGCCACGGTCGTGCAGTGGAACCAATTGCGACGGCGTCTAAGATGACGTAAATGTACAATATTTCGGCGATCATACATGTCGCCATCGTCAGGTGAACTGATGGACTGAGCTCCTGGAAACGCGGCGGCACGGAGAACCGCACGCTACGGTGGATCCAAGGGAACTGGGTTCAACCCTGGTAGCGGGCGATTCAAATACCCTCGGCCTGCGGAGCGACCCCTAAGTGGTCCGCGCCCACGCCACGGTCGCGCAGTGGAACCAATTGCGACGGCGTCTAAGAGACGTAGATGCACAATATTTCGGCGATCATACATGTCGCCATCGTCAGGTGAACTGACGGACTGAGCTCCTGGAAACGCGACGGCACGGAGATCCGCACGCTACGGTGGATCCAAGGGAACTGGGTTCAACCCTGGTAGCGGGCGATTCAAATACCCTCGGCCCGCGGAGCGACCCCTAAGTGGTCCGCGACCCACGCCACGGTCGCACAGTGGAACCAATTGCGACGGAGTCTAAGATGACGTAGATGTACAATATTTTGGCGATCATACATGTCGCCATCGTCAGGTGAACTGATGGACTGAGCTCCTGGAAACGCGGCGGCACGGAGATCCGCACGCTACGGTGGATCCAAGGGAACTGGGTTCAACCCTGGTAGCGGGCGATTCAAATACCCTCGGCCCGCGGAGCGATCCCTAAGTGGTCCGCGCTCCACACCACGGTCGCGCAGTGGAACCAATTGCGACGGCGTCTAAGATGACGTAGATGTACAATATTTCGGCGATCATACATGTCGCCATCGTCAGGTGAACTGACGGACTGAGCTCCTGGAAACGCGGCGGCACGGAGATCCGCACGCTACGGTGGATCCAAGGGAACTGGGTTCAACCCTGGTAGCGGGCGATTCAAATAGTCTCGGCCCGCGGAGCGACCCCTAAATGGTCCGCGCCCCACGCCACGGTCGCGCAGTGGAACCAATTGCGACGGCGTCTAAGATGACGTAGACGCACAATATTTCGGCGATCATACATGTCGCCATCGTCAGGTGAACTGACGAACTGCGCTCCTGGAAACGCGGCGGCACGGAGATACGCATGCTACGGTGGCTCCAAGGGAACTGGGTTCTAGCCTGGTAGCGGGCGATTCAAATACCCTCGGCCCGCGGAGCGACCCCTAAGTGGTCCGCGCCCCACACCACGGTCGCGCAGTGGAACCAATTGCGACGGCGTCTAAGATGATGTAGATGTACAATATTTCGGCGATCATACATGTCGCCATCGTCAGGTTAACTGACGGACTGAGCTCCTGGAAACGCGGCGGCAAGGAGATTCGCATGCTACGGTGGATCCAAGGGAACTGGGTTCAACCCTGGTAGCGGGCGATTCAAATACCCTCGGCCCGGGGAGCGACCCCTAAGTGGTCCGCGCCCCACGCCACGGTCGCGCAGTGGAACCAATTGCGACGGCGTCTAAGATGACGTAGATGTACAATATTTCGGCGATCATACATGTCGCCATCGTCAGGTGAACTGACGGACTGAGCTCCTGGAAACGCGGCGGCAAGGAGATCCGCACGCTACGGTGGATCCAAGGGAACTGGGTTCAACCCTGGTAGCGGGCGATTCAAATACCCTCGGCCCGCGGAGCGACCCCTAAGTGGTCCGCGCCCCACGGCACGGTCGCGCAGTGGAACCAATTGCGACGGCGTCTAAGATGATGTAGATGTACAATATTTCGGCGATCATACATGTCGCCATCGTCAGGTCAACTGACGGACTGAGCTAATGGAAACGCGGTGGCACGGAGATCCGCACGCTACGGTGGATCCAAGGGAACTGGGATCAACCCTGGTAGCGGGCGATTCAAATACCCTCGGCCCGCGGAGCGACCCCTATGTGGTCCGCGCCCCACACCACGGTCACGCAGTGGAACCAATTGCGACGGCGTCTAAGATGATGTAGATGTACAATATTTCGGCGATCATACATGTCGCCATCGTCAGGTGAACTGACGGACTGAGCTCCTGGAAACGCGACGGCACGGAGATCCGCACGCTACGGTGGATCCAAGGGAACTGGGTTCAACCCTGGTAGCGGGCGATTCAAATACCCTCGGCCCGCGGAGCGACCCCTAAGTGGTCCGCGCCCCACGCCACGGTCGCGCAGTGGAACCAATTGCGACGGCGTCTAAGATGACGTAGATGTACAATATTTCGGCAAACATACATGTCGCCATCGGCAGGTGACTGACGGACTGAGCTCCTGATAACGCGGCGGCACGGAGATCTGCAGCCTACGGTGGATCCAAGGGAACTGGTTTCAACCCTGGTAGCGGGCGATTCAAATACCCTCTGCCCGCGGAGCGACCCCTAAGTGGTCCGCGCCCACGCCACGGTCGCGCAGTGGAACCAATTGCGACGGCGTCTAAGATGACGTAGATGTACAATATTTCGGCAAACATACATGTCGCCATCGTCAGGTGAACTGACGGACTGAGCTCCTGATAACGCGGCGGCACGGAGATCTGCAGCCTACGGTGGATCCAAGGGAACTGGTTTCAAACCTGGTAGCGGGCGATTCAAATACCCTCGGCCCGGGGAGCGACCCCTAAGTGGTCCGCGCCCCACGCTACGGTCGCGCAGTGGAACCAATTGCGACGGCGTCTAAGATGACGTAGATGTACAATATTTCGGCGATCATACATGTCGCCATCGTCAGGTGAACTGACGGACTGAGCTCCTGGAAACGCGGCGGCAAGGAGATCCGCACGCTACGGTGGATCCAAGGGAACTGGGTTCAACCCTGGTAGCGGGCGATTGAAATACCCTCGGCCCGCGGAGCGACCCCTAAGTGGTCCGCGCCCCACGGCACGGTCGCGCAGTGGAACCAATTGCCACGGCGTCTAAGATGATGTAGATGTACAATATTTCGGCGATCATACATGTCGCCATCGTCAGGTGAACTGACGGACTGAGCTCCTGGAAACGCGGCGGCAAGGAGATCCGCACGCTACGGTGGATCCAAGGGAACTGGGTTCAACCCTGGTAGCGGGCGATTGAAATACCCTCGGCCCGCGGAGCGACCCCTAAGTGGTCCGCGCCCCACACCACGGTCACGCAGTGGAACCAATTGCGACGGCGTCTAAGATGATGTAGATGTACAATATTTCGGCGATCATACATGTCGCCATCGTCAGGTGAACTGACGGACTGAGCTCCTGGAAACGCGACGGCACGGAGATCCGCACGCTACGGTGGATCCAAGGGAACTGGGTTCAACCCTGGTAGCGGGCGATTCAAATACCCTCGGCCCGCGGAGCGACCCCTAAGTGGTCCGCGCCCCACACCATGGTCGCGCAGTGGAACCAATTGCGACGGCGTCTAAGATGACGTAGACGCACAATATTTCGGCGATCATACATGTCGCCATCGTCAGGTGAACTGACGAACTGCGCTCCTGGAAACGCGGCGGCACGGAGATACGCATGCTACGGTGGCTCCAAGGGAACTGGGTTCTAGCCTGGTAGCGGGCGATTCAAATACCCTCGGCCCGCGGAGCGACCCCTAAGTGGTCCGCGCCCCACACCACGGTCGCGCAGTGGAACCAATTGCGACGGCGTCTAAGATGATGTAGATGTACAATATTTCGGCGATCATACATGTCGCCATCGTCAGGTGAACTGACGGACTGAGCTCCTGGAAACGCGGCGGCAAGGAGATCCGCACGCTACGGTGGATCCAAGGGAACTGGGTTCAACCCTGGTAGCGGGCGATTCAAATACCCTCGGCCCGCGGAGCGACCCCTAAGTGGTCCGCGCCCCACGGCACGGTCGCGCAGTGGAACCAATTGCGACGGCGTCTAAGATGATGTAGATGTACAATATTTCGGCTATCATACATGTCGCCATCGTCAGGTCAACTGACGGACTGAGCTAATGGAAACGCGGTGGCACGGAGATCCGCACGCTACGGTGGATCCAAGGGAACTGGGATCAACCCTGGTAGCGGGCGATTCAAATACCCTCGGCCCGCGGAGCGACCCCTATGTGGTCCGCGCCCCACACCACGGTCACGCAGTGGAACCAATTGCGACGGCGTCTAAGATGATGTAGATGTACAATATTTCGGCGATCATACATGTCGCCATCGTCAGGTGAACTGACGGACTGAGCTCCTGGAAACGCGACGGCACGGAGATCCGCACGCTACGGTGGATCCAAGGGAACTGGGTTCAACCCTGGTAGCGGGCGATTCAAATACCCTCGGCCCGCGGAGCGACCCCTAAGTGGTCCGCGCCCCACGCCACGGTCGCGCAGTGGAACCAATTGCGACGGCGTCTAAGATGACGTAGATGTACAATATTTCGGCAAACATACATGTCGCCATCGGCAGGTGACTGACGGACTGAGCTCCTGATAACGCGGCGGCACGGAGATCTGCAGCCTACGGTGGATCCAAGGGAACTGGTTTCAACCCTGGTAGCGGGCGATTCAAATACCCTCGGCCCGCGGAGCGACCCCTAAGTGGTCCGCGCCCACGCCACGGTCGCGCAGTGGAACCAATTGCGACGGCGTCTAAGATGACGTAGATGTACAATATTTCGGCAAACATACATGTCGCCATCGTCAGGTGAACTGACGGACTGAGCTCCTGATAACGCGGCGGCACGGAGATCTGCAGCCTACGGTGGATCCAAGGGAACTGGTTTCAAACCTGGTAGCGGGCGATTCAAATACCCTCGGCCCGGGGAGCGACCCCTAAGTGGTCCGCGCCCCACGCTACGGTCGCGCAGTGGAACCAATTGCGACGGCGTCTAAGATGACGTAGATGTACAATATTTCGGCGATCATACATGTCGCCATCGTCAGGTGAACTGACGGACTGAGCTCCTGGAAACGCGGCGGCAAGGAGATCCGCACGCTACGGTGGATCCAAGGGAACTGGGTTCAACCCTGGTAGCGGGCGATTGAAATACCCTCGGCCCGCGGAGCGACCCCTAAGTGGTCCGCGCCCCACGGCACGGTCGCGCAGTGGAACCAATTGCCACGGCGTCTAAGATGATGTAGATGTACAATATTTCGGCGATCATACATGTCGCCATCGTCAGGTGAACTGACGGACTGAGCTCCTGGAAACGCGGCGGCAAGGAGATCCGCACGCTACGGTGGATCCAAGGGAACTGGGTTCAACCCTGGTAGCGGGCGATTGAAATACCCTCGGCCCGCGGAGCGACCCCTAAGTGGTCCGCGCCCCACACCACGGTCACGCAGTGGAACCAATTGCGACGGCGTCTAAGATGATGTAGATGTACAATATTTCGGCGATCATACATGTCGCCATCGTCAGGTGAACTGACGGACTGAGCTCCTGGAAACGCGACGGCACGGAGATCCGCACGCTACGGTGGATCCAAGGGAACTGGGTTCAACCCTGGTAGCGGGCGATTCAAATACCCTCGGCCCGCGGAGCGACCCCTAAGTGGTCCGCGCCCCACACCATGGTCGCGCAGTGGAACCAATTGCGACGGCGTCTAAGATGACGTAGACGCACAATATTTCGGCGATCATACATGTCGCCATCGTCAGGTGAACTGACGAACTGCGCTCCTGGAAACGCGGCGGCACGGAGATACGCATGCTACGGTGGCTCCAAGGGAACTGGGTTCTAGCCTGGTAGCGGGCGATTCAAATACCCTCGGCCCGCGGAGCGACCCCTAAGTGGTCCGCGCCCCACACCACGGTCGCGCAGTGGAACCAATTGCGACGGCGTCTAAGATGATGTAGATGTACAATATTTCGGCGATCATACATGTCGCCATCGTCAGGTGAACTGACGGACTGAGCTCCTGGAAACGCGGCGGCAAGGAGATTCGCATGCTACGGTGGATCCAAGGGAACTGGGTTCAACCCTGGTAGCGGGCGATTCAAATACCCTCGGACCGGGGAGCGACCCCTAAGTGGTCCGCGCCCCACGCCACGGTCGCGCAGTGGAACCAATTGCGACGGCGTCTAAGATGACGTAGATGTACAATATTTCGGCGATCATACATGTCGCCATCGTCAGGTGAACTGACGGACTGAGCTCCTGGAAACGCGGCGGCACGGAGAACCGCACGCTACGGTGGATCCAAGGGAACTGGGTTCAACCCTGGTAGCGGGCGATTCAAATACCCTCGGCCCGCGGAGCGACCCCTAAGTGGTCCGCGCCTACGCCACGGTCGCGCAGTGGAACCAATTGCGACGGCGTCTAAGATGACGTAGATGTACAATATTTCGGCGATCATACATGTCGCCATCGTCAGGTGAACTGACGGACTGAGCTCCTAAAAACGCGACGGCACGGAGATCCGCACGCTACGGTGGATCCAAGGGAACTGGTTTCAACCCTGGTAGCTGGCGATTCAAATACCCTCGGCCCGCGGAGCGACCCCTAAGTGGTCCACGACCCACGCCACGGTCGCGCAGTGGAACCAATTGCGACGGCGTCTAAGATGACGTAGACGCACAATATTTCGGCGATCATACATGTCGCCACCGTCAGGTGAACTGACGGACTGAGCTCCTGGAAATGCGGCGGCACGGAGATCCGCACGCTACGGTGGATCCAAGGGAACTGGGTTCAACCCTGGTAGCGGGTGATTCAAATACCCTCGGCCCGCGGAGCGACCCCTAAGTGGTCCGCGACCCTCGCCACGGTCGCGCAGTGGAACCAATTGCGACGGCGTCTAAGATGACGTAGATGTACAATATTTCGGCGATCATACATGTCGCCATCGTCAGGTTAACTGTCGGACTGTGCTCCTGGAAACGCGGCAGCACGGAGATTCGCATGCTACGGTGGATCCAAGGGAACTGGGCTCAACCGTGGTAGCGGGCGATTCAAATACCCTCGGCCCGCGGAGCGACCCCTAAGTGGTCCGCGCCCCACGTCACGGTCGCGCAGTGGAACCAATTGCGACGGCGTCTAAGATGACGTAGATGTACAATATTTCGGCGATCATACATGTAGCCATCGTCAGGTGAACTGACGGACTGAGCTCCTGGAAACGTGGCAGCACGGAGATCCGCACGCTACGGTGGATCCAAGGGAACTGGGTTCAACCCAGGTAGCGGGCGATTCAAATACCCTCGGCCCGCGGAGCGACCCCTAAGTGGTCCGCGCCCCACGCCACGGTCGCGCAGTGGAACCAATTGCGACGGCGTCTAAGATGACGTAGATGTACAATATTTCGGCAAACATACATGTCGCCATCGTCAGGTGAACTGAACGACTGAGCTCCTGGAAACGCGGCGGCACGGAGATCTGCACGCTACGGTTGATCCAAAGGAACTGGTTTCAACCCTGGTAGCGGGCGATTCAAATACCCTCGGCCCGCGGAGCGATCCCTAAGTGGTCCGCGCCCCACGGCACGGTCGCAAAGTGAAACCAATTGCGACGGCGTCTAAGATGACGTAGATGTACAATATTTCGGCGATCATACATGTCGCCACCGTCAGGTGAACTGACGGACTGAGCTCCTGGAAATGCGGCGGCACGGAGATCCGCACGCTACGGTGGATCCAAGGGAACTGGGTTCAACCCTGGTAGCGGGCGATTCAAATACCCTCGGCCCGCGGAGCGACCCCTAAGTGGTCCGCGCCCCACGCCACGGTCGCGCAGTGGAACCAATTGCGACGGCGTCTAAGATGACGTAGATGTGCAATATTTCGGCGATCATACATGTCGCCATCGTCAGGTGAACTGACGGACTGAGCTCCTGGAAACGCGGCGGCACGGAGATCCGCACGCTACGGTGGATCCAAGGGAACTGGGTTCAACCCTGGTAGCGGGCGATTCAAATACCCTCGGCCCGCGGAGCGACCCCTAAGTGGTCCGCGCCCCACACCACGGTCGCGCAGTGGAACCAATTGCGACGGCGTCTAAGATGATGTAGATGTGCAATATTTCGGCGATCATACATGTCGCCATCGTCAGGTGAACTGACGGTCTGAGCTCCTGGAAACGCAGCAGCACGGAGATTCGCATGCTACGGTGGATCCAAGGGAACTGGGTTCAACCCTGGTAGCGGGCGATTCAAATACCCTCGGGCCGCGGAGCGACCCCTAAGTGGTCCGCGCCCCACGGCACGGTCGTGCAGTGGAACCAATTGCGACGGCGTCTAAGATGACGTAGATGTACAATATTTCGGCGATCATACATGTCGCCATCGTCAGGTGAACTGACTGACTGAGCTCCTGGAAACGCGGCGGCACGGAGATCCGCACGCTACGGTGGATCCAAGGGAACTGGGTTCAACCCTGGTAGCGGGCGATTCAAATACCCTCGGCCCGCGGAGCGACCCCTAAGTGGTCCGCGCCCCACGCCACGGTCGTGCAGTGGAACCAATTGCGACGGCGTCTAAGATGACGTAAATGTACAATATTTCGGCGATCATACATGTCGCCATCGTCAGGTGAACTGATGGACTGAGCTCCTGGAAACGCGGCGGCACGGAGAACCGCACGCTACGGTGGATCCAAGGGAACTGGGTTCAACCCTGGTAGCGGGCGATTCAAATACCCTCGGCCTGCGGAGCGACCCCTAAGTGGTCCGCGCCCACGCCACGGTCGCGCAGTGGAACCAATTGCGACGGCGTCTAAGAGACGTAGATGCACAATATTTCGGCGATCATACATGTCGCCATCGTCAGGTGAACTGACGGACTGAGCTCCTGGAAACGCGACGGCACGGAGATCCGCACGCTACGGTGGATCCAAGGGAACTGGGTTCAACCCTGGTAGCGGGCGATTCAAATACCCTCGGCCCGCGGAGCGACCCCTAAGTGGTCCGCGACCCACGCCACGGTCGCACAGTGGAACCAATTGCGACGGAGTCTAAGATGACGTAGATGTACAATATTTTGGCGATCATACATGTCGCCATCGTCAGGTGAACTGATGGACTGAGCTCCTGGAAACGCGGCGGCACGGAGATCCGCACGCTACGGTGGATCCAAGGGAACTGGGTTCAACCCTGGTAGCGGGCGATTCAAATACCCTCGGCCCGCGGAGCGATCCCTAAGTGGTCCGCGCTCCACACCACGGTCGCGCAGTGGAACCAATTGCGACGGCGTCTAAGATGACGTAGATGTACAATATTTCGGCGATCATACATGTCGCCATCGTCAGGTGAACTGACGGACTGAGCTCCTGGAAACGCGGCGGCACGGAGATCCGCACGCTACGGTGGATCCAAGGGAACTGGGTTCAACCCTGGTAGCGGGCGATTCAAATAGTCTCGGCCCGCGGAGCGACCCCTAAGTGGTCCGCGCCCCACGCCACGGTCGCGCAGTGGAACCAATTGCGACGGCGTCTAAGATGACGTAGACGCAATATATTTCGGCGATCATACATGTCGCCATCGTCAGGTGAACTGACGAACTGCGCTCCTGGAAACGCGGCGGCACGGAGATACGCATGCTACGGTGGCTCCAAGGGAACTGGGTTCTAGCCTGGTAGCGGGCGATTCAAATACCCTCGGCCCGCGGAGCGACCCCTAAGTGGTCCGCGCCACACACCACGGTCGCGCAGTGGAACCAATTGCGACGGCGTCTAAGATGATGTAGATGTACAATATTTCGGCGATCATACATGTCGCCATCGTCAGGTTAACTGACGGACTGAGCTCCTGGAAACGCGGCGGCAAGGAGATTCGCATGCTACGGTGGATCCAAGGGAACTGGGTTCAACCCTGGTAGCGGGCGATTCAAATACCCTCGGCCCGGGGAGCGACCCCTAAGTGGTCCGCGCCCCACGCCACGGTCGCGCAGTGGAACCAATTGCGACGGCGTCTAAGATGACGTAGATGTACAATATTTCGGCGATCATACATGTCGCCATCGTCAGGTGAACTGACGGACTGAGCTCCTGGAAACGCGGCGGCAAGGAGATCCGCACGCTACGGTGGATCCAAGGGAACTGGGTTCAACCCTGGTAGCGGGCGATTCAAATACCCTCGGCCCGCGGAGCGACCCCTAAGTGGTCCGCGCCCCACGGCACGGTCGCGCAGTGGAACCAATTGCGACGGCGTCTAAGATGATGTAGATGTACAATATTTCGGCGATCATACATGTCGCCATCGTCAGGTCAACTGACGGACTGAGCTAATGGAAACGCGGTGGCACGGAGATCCGCACGCTACGGTGGATCCAAGGGAACTGGGATCAACCCTGGTAGCGGGCGATTCAAATACCCTCGGCCCACGGAGCGACCCCTATGTGGTCCGCGCCCCACACCACGGTCACGCAGTGGAACCAATTGCGACGGCGTCTAAGATGATGTAGATGTACAATATTTCGGCGATCATACATGTCGCCATCGTCAGGTGAACTGACGGACTGAGCTCCTGGAAACGCGACGGCACGGAGATCCGCACGCTACGGTGGATCCAAGGGAACTGGGTTCAACCCTGGTAGCGGGCGATTCAAATACCCTCGGCCCGCGGAGCGACCCCTAAGTGGTCCGCGCCCCACGCCACGGTCGCGCAGTGGAACCAATTGCGACGGCGTCTAAGATGACGTAGATGTACAATATTTCGGCAAACATACATGTCGCCATCGGCAGGTGACTGACGGACTGAGCTCCTGATAACGCGGCGGCACGGAGATCTGCAGCCTACGGTGGATCCAAGGGAACTGGTTTCAACCCTGGTAGCGGGCGATTCAAATACCCTCGGCCCGCGGAGCGACCCCTAAGTGGTCCGCGCCCACGCCACGGTCGCGCAGTGGAACCAATTGCGACGGCGTCTAAGATGACGTAGATGTACAATATTTCGGCAAACATACATGTCGCCATCGTCAGGTGAACTGACGGACTGAGCTCCTGATAACGCGGCGGCACGGAGATCTGCAGCCTACGGTGGATCCAAGGGAACTGGTTTCAAACCTGGTAGCGGGCGATTCAAATACCCTCGGCCCGGGGAGCGACCCCTAAGTGGTCCGCGCCCCACGCTACGGTCGCGCAGTGGAACCAATTGCGACGGCGTCTAAGATGACGTAGATGTACAATATTTCGGTGATCATACATGTCGCCATCGTCAGGTGAACTGACGGACTGAGCTCCTGGAAACGCGGCGGCAAGGAGATCCGCACGCTACGGTGGATCCAAGGGAACTGGGTTCAACCCTGGTAGCGGGCGATTGAAATACCCTCGGCCCGCGGAGCGACCCCTAAGTGGTCCGCGCCCCACGGCACGGTCGCGCAGTGGAACCAATTGCGACGGCGTCTAAGATGATGTAGATGTACAATATTTCGGCGATCATACATGTCGCCATCGTCAGGTGAACTGACGGACTGAGCTCCTGGAAACGCGGCGGCAAGGAGATCCGCACGCTACGGTGGATCCAAGGGAACTGGGTTCAACCCTGGTAGCGGGCGATTGAAATACCCTCGGCCCGCGGAGCGACCCCTAAGTGGTCCGCGCCCCACACCACGGTCACGCAGTGGAACCAATTGCGACGGCGTCTAAGATGATGTAGATGTACAATATTTCGGCGATCATACATGTCGCCATCGTCAGGTGAACTGACGGACTGAGCTCCTGGAAACGCGACGGCACGGAGATCCGCACGCTACGGTGGATCCAAGGGAACTGGGTTCAACCCTGGTAGCGGGCGATTCAAATACCCTCGGCCCGCGGAGCGACCCCTAAGTGGTCCGCGCCCCACACCATGGTCGCGCAGTGGAACCAATTGCGACGGCGTCTAAGATGACGTAGACGCACAATATTTCGGCGATCATACATGTCGCCATCGTCAGGTGAACTGACGAACTGCGCTCCTGGAAACGCGGCGGCACGGAGATACGCATGCTACGGTGGCTCCAAGGGAACTGGGTTCTAGCCTGGTAGCGGGCGATTCAAATACCCTCGGCCCGCGGAGCGACCCCTAAGTGGTCCGCGCCCCACACCACGGTCGCGCAGTGGAACCAATTGCGACGGCGTCTAAGATGATGTAGATGTACAATATTTCGGCGATCATACATGTCGCCATCGTCAGGTGAACTGACGGACTGAGCTCCTGGAAACGCGGCGGCAAGGAGATTCGCATGCTACGGTGGATCCAAGGGAACTGGGTTCAACCCTGGTAGCGGGCGATTCAAATACCCTCGGACCGGGGAGCGACCCCTAAGTGGTCCGCGCCCCACGCCACGGTCGCGCAGTGGAACCAATTGCGACGGCGTCTAAGATGACGTAGATGTACAATATTTCGGCGATCATACATGTCGCCAACGTCAGGTGAACTGACGGACTGAGCTCCTGGAAACGCGGCGGCAAGGAGATCCGCACGCTACGGTGGATCCAAGGGAACTGGGTTCAACCCTGGTAGCGGGCGATTCAAATACCCTCGGCCCGCGGAGCGACCCCTAAGTGGTCCGCGCCCCACGGCACGGTCGCGCAGTGGAACCAATTGCGACGGCGTCTAAGATGATGTAGATGTACAATATTTCGGCGATCATACATGTCGCCATCGTCAGGTCAACTGACGGACTGAGCTAATGGAAACGCGGTGGCACGGAGATCCGCACGCTACGGTGGATCCAAGGGAACTGGGATCAACCCTGGTAGCGGACGATTCAAATACCCTCGGCCTGCGGAGCGACCCCTAAGTGGTCCGCGCCCCACTCCACGGTCACGCAGTGGAACCAATTGCGACGGCGTCTAAGATGATGTAGATGTACAATATTTCGGCGATCATACATGTCGCCATCGTCAGGTGAACTGACGGACTGAGCTCCTGGAAACGCGACGGCACGGAGATCCGCACGCTACGGTGGATCCAAGGGAACTGGGTTCAACCCTGGTAGCGGGCGATTCAAATACCCTCGGCCCGCGGAGCGACCCCTAAGTGGTCCGCGCCCCACGCCATGGTCGCGCAGTGGAACCAATTGCGACGGCATCTAAGATGACGTAGATGTACAATATTTCGGCAAACATACATGTCGCCATCGTCAGGTGAACTGACGGACTGAGCTCCTGATAACGCGGCGGCACGGAGATCTGCAGCCTACGGTGGATCCAAGGGAACTGGTTTCAACCCTGGTAGCAGGCGATTCAAATACCCTCGGCCCGCGGAGCGACCCCTAAGTGGTCCGCGCCCCACGCCACGGTCGCGCAGTGTAACCAATTGCGACGGCGTCTAAGATGACGTAGATGTACAATATTTCGGCGATCATACATGTCGCCATCATCAGGTGAACTGACGGAGTGAGCTCCTGGAAACGCGGCGGCACGGAGATCCGCACGCTACGGTGGATCCAAGGGAACTGGGTTCAACCCTGGTAGCGGGCGATTCAAATACCCTCGGCCCGCGGAGCGACCCCTAAGTGGTCCGCGCCCCACGCCACGGTCGCGCAGTGGAACCAATTGCGACGGCGTCTAAGATGACGTAGATGTACAATATTTCGGCAAACATACATGTCGCCATCGTCAGGTGAACTGACGGACTGAGCTCCTGATAACGCGGCGGCACGGAGATCTGCAGCCTACGGTGGATCCAAGGGAACTGGTTTCAACCCTGGTAGCGGGCGATTCAAATACCCTCGGCCCGCGGAGTGACCCCTAAGTGGTCCGCGCCCCACGCCACGGTCGCACAGTGGAACCAATTGCGACGGCGTCTAAGATGACGTAGATGTACAATATTTCGGCGATCATACATGTCGCCACCGTCAGGTGAACTGACGGACTGAGCTCCTGGAAATGCGGCGGCACGGAGATCCGCACGCTACGGTGGATCCAAGGGAACTGGGTTCAACCCTGGAAGCGGGCGATTCAAATACCCTCGGCCCGCGGAGCGACCCCTAAGTGGTCCGCGCCCCACGCCACGGTCGCGCAGTGGAACCAATTGCGACGGCGTCTAAGATGACGTCGATGTGCAATATTTCGGCGATCATACATGTCGCCATCGTCAGGTGAACTGACGGACTGAGCTCCTGGAAACGCGGCGGCACGGAGATCCGCACGCTACGGTGGATCCAAGGGAACTGGGTTCAACCCTGGTAGCGGGCGATTCAAATACCCTCGGCCCGCGGAGCGACCCCTAAGTGGTCCGCGCCCCAACCCACGGTCGCGCAGTGGAACCAATTGCGACGGCGTCTAAGATGATGTAGATGTGCAATATTTCGGCGATCATACATGTCGCCATCGTCAGGTGAACAGACGGTCTGAGCTCCTGGAAACGCAGCAGCACGGAGATTCGCATGCTACGGTGGATCCAAGGGAACTGGGTTCAACCCTGGTAGCGGGCGATTCAAATGCCCTCGGGCCGCAGAGCGACCCCTAAGTGGTCCGCGCCCCACGGCACGGTCGTGCAGTGGAACCAATTGCGACGGCGTCTAAGATGACGTAGATGTACAATATTTCGGCGATCATATATGTCGCCATCGTCAGGTGAACTGACTGACTGAGCTCCTGGAAACGCGGCGGCACGGAGATCCGCACGCTACGGTGGATCCAAGGGAACTGGGTTCAACCCTGGTAGCGGGCGATTCAAATACCCTCGGCCCGCGGAGCGACCCCTAAGTGGTCCGCGCCCCACGCCACGGTCGTGCAGTGGAACCAATTGCGACGGCGTCTAAGATGACGTAGATGTACAATATTTCGGCGATCATACATGTCGCCATCGTCAGGTGAAATGACTGAGCTCCTGGAAACGCGGCGGCACGGAGAACCGCACGCTACAGTGGATCCAAGGGAACTGGGTTTAACCCTGGTAGCGGGCGATTCATATACCCACGGCCTGCGGAGCGACCCCTAAGTGGTCCGCGCCCACGCCACGGTCGCGCAGTGGAAACAATTGCGACGGCGTCTAAGAGACGTAGATGCACAATATTTCGGCGATCATACATGTCGCCATCGTCAGGTGAACTGACGGACTGAGCTCCTGGAAACGCGACGGCACGGAGATCCGCACGCTACGGTGGATCCAAGGGAACTGGGTTCAACCCTGGTAGCGGGCGATTCAAATACCCTCGGCCCGCGGAGCGACCCCTAAGTGGTCCGCGACCCACGCCACGATCGCACAGTGGAACCAATTGCGACGGAGTCTAAGATGACGTAGATGTACAATATTTCGGCGATCATACATGTCGCCATCGTCAGGTGAACTGATGGACTGAGCTCCTGGAAACGCGGCGGCACGGAGATCCGCACGCTACGGTGGATCCAAGGGAACTGGGTTCAACCCTGGTAGCGGGCGATTCAAATACCCTCGGCCCGCGGAGCGATCCCTAAGTGGTCCGCGCCCCACGCCACGGTCGCGCAGTGGAACCAATTGCGACGGCGTCTAAGATGACGTAGACGCACAATATTTCGGCGATCATACATGTCGCCATCGTCAGGTGAACTGACGATCTGCGCTCCTGGAAACGCGGCGGCACGGAGATACGCATGCTACGGTGGCTCCAAGGGAACTGGGTTCTAGCCTGGTAGCGGGCGATTCAAATACCCTCGGCCCGCGGAGCGACCCCTAAGTGGTCCGCGCCCCACACCACGGTCGCGCAGTGGAACCAATTGCGACGGCGTCTAAGATGATGTAGATGTACAATATTTTGGCGATCATACATGTCGCCATCGTCAGGTGAACTGACGGACTGAGCTCCTGGAAACGCGGCGGCAAGGAGATTCGCATGCTACGGTGGATCCAAGGGAACTGGGTTCAACCCTGGTAGCGGGCGATTCAAATACCCTCGGCCCGGGGAGCGACCCCTAAGTGGTCCGCGCCCCACACCACGGTCGCGCAGTGGAACCAATTGCGACGGCGTCTAAGATGATGTAGATGTACAATATTTCGGCGATCATACATGTCGCCATCGTCAGGTGAACTGATGGACTGAGCTCCTGGAAACGCGGCGGCACGGAGATCCGCACGATACGGTGGATCCAAGGGAACTGGGTTCAACCCTGGTAGCGGGCGATTCAAATACCCTCGGCCCGCGGAGCGATCCCTAAGTGGTCCGCGCCCCACACCACGGTCGCGCAGTGGAACCAATTGCGACGGCGTCTAAGATGACGTAGATGTACAATATTTCGGCGATCATACATGTCGCCATCGTCAGGTGAACTGACAGACTGAGCTCCTGGAAACGCGGCGGCACGGAGATCCGCACGCTACGGTGGATCCAAGGGAACTGGGTTCAACCCTGGTAGCGGGCGATTGAAATAGTCTCGGCCCGCGGAGCGACCCCTAAGTGGTCCGCGCCCCACGCCACGGTCGCGCAGTGGAACCAATTGCGACGGCGTCTAAGATGACGTAGACGCACAGTATTTCGGCGATCATACATGTCGCCATCGTCAGGTGAACTGACGAACTGCGCTCCTGGAAACGCGGCGGCACGGAGATACGCATGCTACGGTGGCTCCAAGGGAACTGGGTTCTAGCCTGGTAGCGGGCGATTCAAATACCCTCGGCCCGCGGAGCGACCGCTAAGTGGTCCGCGCCCCACACCACGGTCGCGCAGTGGAACCAATTGCGACGGCGTCTAAGATGATGTAGATGTACAATATTTCGGCGATCATACATGTCGCCATCGTCAGGTGAACTGACGGACTGAGCTCCTGGAAACGCGGCGGCAAGGAGATTCGCATGCTACGGTGGATCCAAGGGAACTGGGTTCAACCCTGGTAGCGGGCGATTCAAATACCCTCGGCCCGGGGAGCGACCCCTAAGTGGTCCGCGCCCCACGCCACGGTCGCGCAGTGGAACCAATTGCGACGGCGTCTAAGATGACGTAGATGTACAATATTTCGGCGATCATACATGTCGCCATCGTCAGGTGAACTGACGGACTGAGCTCCTGGAAACGCGGCGGCACGGAGATCCGCACGCTACGGTGGATCCAAGGGAACTGGGTTCAACCCTGGTAGCGGGCGATTCAAATACCCTCGGCCCGCGGAGCGACCCCTAAGTGGTCCGCGCCCCACGGCACGGTCGCGCAGTGGAACCAATTGCGACGGCGTCTAAGATGATGTAGATGTACAATATTTCGGCGATCATAGATGTCGCCATCGTCAGGTCAACTGACGGACTGAGCTAATGGAAACGCGGTTGCACGGAGATCCGCACGCTACGGTGGATCCAAGGGAACTGGGATCAACCCTGGTAGCGGGCGATTCAAATACCCTCGGCCCGCGGAGCGACCCCTAAGTGGTCCGTGCCCCACACCACGGTCACGCAGTGGAACCAATTGCGACGGCGTCTAAGATGATATAGATGTACAATATTTCGGCGATCATACATGTCGCCATCGTCAGGTGAACTGACGGACTGAGCTCCTGGCAACGCGACGGCACGGAGATCCGCACGCTACGGTGGATCCAAGGGAACTGGGTTCAACCCTGGTAGCGGGCGATTCAAATACCCTCGGCCCGCGGAGCGACCCCTAAGTGGTCCGCGCCCCACGCCACGCTCGCGCAGTGTAACCAATTGCGACGGCGTCTAAGATGACGTAGATGTACAATATTTCGGCGATCATACATGTCGCCATCATCAGGTGAACTGACGGACTGAGCTCCTGGAAACGCGGCGGCACGGAGATCCGCACGCTACGGTGGATCCAAGGGAACTGGGTTCAACCCTGGTAGCGGGCGATTCAAATACCCTCGGCCCGCGGAGCGACCCCTAAGTGGTCCGCGCCCCACGCCACGGTCGCGCAGTGGAACCAATTGCGACGGCGTCTAAGATGACGTAGATGTACAATATTTCGGCAAACATACATGTCGCCATCGTCAGGTGAACTGACGGACTGAGCTCCTGATAACGCGGCGGCACGGAGATCTGCAGCCTACGGTGGATCCAAGGGAACTGGTTTCAACCCTGGTAGCGGGCGATTCAAATACCCTCGGCCCGCGGAGCGACCCCTAAGTGGTCCGCGCCCCACGCCACGGTCGCACAGTGGAACCAATTGCGACGGCGTCTAAGATGACGTAGATGTACAATATTTCGGCGATCATACATGTCGCCACCGTCAGGTGAACTGATGGACTGAGCTCCTGGAAATGCGGCGGCACGGAGATCCGCACGCTACGGTGGATCCAAGGGAACTGGGTTCAACCCTGGTAGCGGGCGATTCAAATACCCTCGGCCCGCGGAGCGACCCCTAAGTGGTCCGCGCCCCACGCCACGGTCGCGCAGTGGAACCAATTGCGACGGCGTCTAAGATGACGTAGATGTGCAATATTTCGGCGATCATACATGTCGCCATCGTCAGGTGAACTGACGGACTGAGCTCCTGGAAACGCGGCGGCACGGAGATCCGCACGCTACGGTGGATCCAAGGGAACTGGGTTCAACCCTGGTAGCGGGCGATTCAAATACCCTCGGCCCGCGGAGCGACCCCTAAGTGGTCCGCGCCCCACACCACGGTCGCGCAGTGGAACTAATTGCGACGGCGTCTAAGATGATGTAGATGTGCAATATTTCGGCGATCATACATGTCGCCATCGTCAGGTGAACTGACGGTCTGAGCTCCTGGAAACGCAGCAGCACGGAGATTCGCATGCTACGGTGGATCCAAGGGAACTGGCTTCAACCCTGGTAGCGGGCGATTCAAATACCCTCGGGCCGCGGAGCGACCCCTAAGTGGTCCGCGCCCCACGGCACGGTCGTGCAGTGGAACCAATCGCGACGGCGTCTAAGATGACGTAGATGTACAATATTTCGGCGATCATACATGTCGCCATCGTCAGGTGAACTGACTGACTGAGCTCCTGGAAACGCGGCGGCACGGAGATCCGCACGCTACGGTGGATCCAAGGGAACTGGGTTCAACCCTGGTAGCGGGCGATTCAAATACCCTCGGCCCGCGGAGCGACCCCTAAGTGGTCCGCGCCCCACGCCACGTTCGTGCAGTGGAACCAATTGCGACGGCGTCTAAGATGACGTAGATGTACAATATTTCGGCGATCATACATGTCGCCATCGTCAGGTGAAATGACTGAGCTCCTGGAAACGCGGCGGCACGGAGAACCGCACGCTACGGTGGATCCAAGGGAACTGGGTTCTACCCTGGTAGCGGGCGATTCATATACCCTCGGCCTGCGGAGCGACCCCTAAGTGGTCCGCGCCCACGCCACGGTCGCGCAGTGGAACCAATTGCGACGGCGTCTAAGAGACGTAGATGCACAATATTTCGGCGATCATACATGTCGCCATCGTCAGGTGAACTGACGGACTGAGCTCCTGGAAACGCGACGGCACGGAGATCCGCACGCTGCGGTGGATCCAAGGGAACTGGGTTCAACCCTGGTAGCGGGCGATTCAAATACCCTCGGCCCGCGGAGCGACCCCTAAGTGGTCCGCGACCCACGCCACGATCGCACAGTGGAACCAATTGCGACGGAGTCTAAGATGACGTAGATGTACAATATTTCGGCGATCATACATGTCGCCATCGTCAGGTGAACTGATGGACTGAGCTCCTGGAAACGCGGCGGCACGGAGATCCGCACGCTACGGTGGATCCAAGGGAACAGGGTTCAACCCTGGTAGCGGGCGATTCAAATACCCTCGGCCCGCGGAGCGATCCCTAAGTGGTCCGCGCCCCACGCCACGGTCGCGCAGTGGAACCAATTGCGACGGCGTCTAAGATGACGTAGACGCACAATATTTCGGCGATCATACATGTCGCCATCGTCAGGTGAACTGACGAACTGCGCTCCTGGAAACGCGGCGGCACGGAGATACGCATGCTACGGTGGCTCCAAGGGAACTGGGTTCTAGCCTGGTAGCGGGCGATTCAAATACCCTCGGCCCGCGGAGCGACCCCTAAGTGGTCCGCGCCCCACACCACGGTCGCGCAGTGGAACCAATTGCGACGGCGTCTAAGATGATGTAGATGTACAATATTTCGGCGATCATACATGTCGCCATCGTCAGGTGAACTGACGGACTGAGCTCCTGGAAACGCGGCGGCAAGGAGTTTCGCATGCTACGGTGGATCCAAGGGAACTGGGTTCAACCCTGGTAGCGGGCGATTCAAATACCCTCGGCCCGGGGAGCGACCCCTAAGTGGTCCGCGCCCCACACCACGGTCGCGCAGTGGAACCAATTGCGACGGCGTCTAAGATGATGTAGATGTACAATATTTCGGCGATCATACATGTCGCCATCGTCAGGTGAACTGACGGACTGAGCTCCTGGAAACGCGGCGGCAAGGAGATTCGCATGCTACGGTGGATCCAAGGGAACTGGGTTCAACCCTGGTAGCGGGCGATTCAAATACCCTCGGCCCGGGGAGCGACCCCTAAGTGGTCCGCGCCCCACGCCACGGTCGCGCAGTGGAACCAATTGCGACGGCGTCTAAGATGACGTAGATGTACAATATTTCGGCGATCATACATGTCGCCATCGTCAGGTGAACTGACGGACTGAGCTCCTGGAAACGCGGCGGCAAGGAGATCCGCACGCTACGGTGGATCCAAGGGAACTGGGTTCAACCCTGGTAGCGGGCGATTCAAATACCCTCGACCCGCGGAGCGACCCCTAAGTGGTCCGCGCCCCACGGCACGGTCGCGCAGTGGAACCAATTGCGACGGCGTCTAAGATGATGTAGATGTACAATATTTCGGCGATCATACATGTCGCCATCGTCAGGTCAACTGACGGACTGAGCTAATGGAAACGCGGTGGCACGGAGATCCGCACGCTACGGTGGATCCAAGGGAACTGCGATCAACCCTGGTAGCGGGCGATTCAAATACCCTCGGCCCGCGGAGCGACCCCTAAGTGGTCCGCGCCCCACACCACGGTCACGCAGTGGAACCAATTGCGACGGCGTCTAAGATGATGTAGATGTACAATATTTCGGCGATCATACATGTCGCCATCGTCAGGTGAACTGACGGACTGAGCTCCTGGAAACGCGATGGCACGGAGATCCGCACGCTACGGTGGATCCAAGGGAACTGGGTTCAACCCTGGTAGCGGGCGATTCAAATACCCTCGGCCCGCGGAGCGACCCCTAAGTGGTCCGCGCCCCACGCCACGGTCGCGCAGTGTAACCAATTGCGACGGCGTCTAAGATGACGTATATGTACAATATTTCGGCGATCATACATGTCGCCATCATCAGGTGAACTGACGGACTGAGCTCCTGGAAACGCGGCGGCACGGAGATCCGCACGCTACGGTGGATCCAAGGGAACTGGGTTCAACCCTGGTAGCGGGCGATTCAAATACCCTCGGCCCGCGGAGCGACCCCTAAGTGGTCCGCGCCCCACGCCACGGTCGCGCAGTGGAACCAATTGCGACGGCGTCTAAGATGACGTAGATGTACAATATTTCGGCGATCATACATGTCGCCATCGTCAGGTGAACTGACGGACTGAGCTCCTGGAAACGCGGCGGCACGGAGATCCGCACGCTACGGTGGATCCAAGGGAACTGGGTTCAACCCTGGTAGCGGGCGATTCAAATACCCTCGGCGCGCGGAGCGACCCCTAAGTGGTCCGCGCCCATGCCACGGTCGCGCAGTGGAACCAATTGCGACGGCGTCTAAGATGACGTAGATGTACAATATTTCGGCGATCATACATGTCGCCATCGTCAGGTGAACTGACGGACTGAGCTCCTGGAACCGCGGCGGCACGGAGATCCGCACGCTACGGTGGATCCCAGGGAACTGGGTTCAACCCTGGTAGCGGGCGATTAAAATACCCTCGGCCCGCGGAGCGACCCCTAACTCGTCCGCGTCCCACGCCATGGTCGCGCAGTGGAACCAATTGCGACGGCGTCTAAGATGACGTAGAAGTACAATATTTCGGCGATCATACATGTCGCCATCGTCAGGTGAACTGACGGACTGAGCTCCTGGCAACGCGACGGCACGGAGATCCGCACGCTACGGTGGATCCAAGGGAACTGGGTTCAACCCTGGTAGCGGGCGATTGAAATACCCTCGGCCCGCGGAGCGACCCCTAAGTGGTCCGCGCCCTACGCCACGGTCGCGCAGTGGAATCAATTACGACGGCGTCTAAGATGACGTAGATGTACAATATTTCGGCGATCATACATGTCGCCATCGTCAGGTGAACTGACGGACTGAGCTCCTGGCAACGCGACGGCACGGAGATCCGCACGCTACGGTGGATCCAAGGGAACTGGGTTCAACCCTGGTAGCGGGCGATTCAAATACCCTCGGCCCGCGGAGCGACCCCTAAGTGGTCCGCGCCCCACGACACGGTCGCGCAGTGGAACCAATTGCGACGGCGTCTAAGATGACGTAGATGTACAATATTTCGGCGATCATACATGTCGCCATCATCAGGTGAACTGACGGACTGAGCTCCTGGAACCGCGGCGGCACGTAGATCCGCACGCTACGGTGGATCCCAGGGAACTGGGTTCAACCCTGGTAGCGGGCGATTAAAATACCCTCGGCCCGCGGAGCGACCCCTAAGTGGTCCGCGCCCCACGCCACGGTCGCGCAGTGGAACCAATTGCGACGGCGTCTAAGATGACGTAGATGTACAATATTTCGGCGATCATACATGTCGCCATCGTCAGGTGAACTGACGGACTGAGCTCCTGGAAACGCGACGGCACAGAGATCCGCACGCTACGGTGGATCCAAGGGAACTGGGTTCAACCCTGGTAGCGGGCGATTCAAATACCCTCGGCCCGCAGAGCGACCCCTAAATGGTCCGCGCCCCACGCCACGGTCTCGCAGTGGTACCAATTGCGACGGCGTCTAAGATGACGTAGATGTACAATATTTCGGCGATCATACATGTCGCCATCGTCAGGTGAACTGACGGACTGAGCTCCTGGCAACGCGACGGCACGGAGATCCGCACGCTACGGTGAATCCAAGGGAACTGGGTTCAACCCTGGTAGCGGGCGATTCTAATACCCTCGGCCCGCGGAGCGATCCCTAAGTGGTCCGCGCCCCACGCCACGGTCGCGCAGTGGAACCAATTGCGACGGCGTCTAAGATGACATAGATGTACAATATTTCGGCGATCATACATGTCGCCATCATCAGGTGAACTGACGGACTGAGCTCCTGGAAACGCGGTGGCACGGAGATCCGCACGCTACGGTGGATCCAAGGGAACTGGGTTCAACCCTGGTAGCGGGCGATGCATATACCCTCGGCCCGCGGAGCGACCCCTAAGTGGTCCGCGCCCCACGCCACGGTCGCGCAGTGGAACCAATTGCGACGGCGTCTAATATGACGTAGATGTACAATATTTCGGCGATCATACATGTCGCCATCGTCAGGTGAACTGACGGACTGAGCTCCTGGAACCGCGGCGGCACGGAGATCCGCACGCTACGGTGGATCCAAGGGAACTGGGTTCAACCCTGGTAGCGGGCGATTCAAATACCCTCGGCCCGCGTAGCGACCCCTAAGTGGTCCGTGCCCCACGCCACGGTCGCGCAGTGGAACCAATTGCGACGGCGTCTAAGAGGACGTAGTTGTACAATATTTCGGCGATCATACATGTCGCCATCGTCAGGTGAACTGACGGACTGATCTCCTGGAAACGCGGTGGCACGGAGATCCGCACGCTACGGTGGATCCAAGGGAACTGGGTTCAACCCTGGTAGCGGGCGATTCAAATACCCTCGGCCCGCGGAGCGACCCCTAAGTGGTCCGCGCCCCACACCATGGTCGCGCAGTGGAACCAATTGCGACGGCGTCTAAGATGACGTAGATGTACAATATTTCGGCGATCATACATGTCGCCATCGTCAGGTGAACTGACGGACTGAGCTCCTGGAAACGCGCCGGCACGGAGATCCGCACGCTACGGTGGATCCAAGGGAACTGGGTTCAACCCTGGTAGCGGGCGATTCAAATACCCCTCGGCCCGCGGAGCGACCCACTAAGTGGTCCGTGCCCCACGCCACGGTTGCGCAGTGGAACCAATTGCGACGGCGTCTAAGATGATGTAGATGTACAATATTTCGGCGATAATACATGTCGCCATCGTCAGGTGAACTGACGGACTGAGCTCCTGGAAACGCGGCGGCACGGAGATCCGCACGCTACGGTGGATCCAAGGGAACTGGGTTCAACCCTGGTAGCGGGCGATTCAAATACCCTCGGCCCGCGGAGCGTCCCCTAAGTGGTCCGCGCCCCACGCCACGGTCGCGCAGTGGAACCAATTGCGACGGCGTCTAAGATGACGTAGATGTACAATATTTCGGCGATCATACATGTCGCCATCGTCAGGTGAACTGACGGACTGAGCTCCTGGAAACGCGACGGCACGGAGATCCGCACGCTACGGTGGATCCAAGGGAACTGGGTTCAACCCTGGTGGCGGGCGATTCAAATACCCTCGGCCCGCGGAGCGACCCCTAAGTGGTCCGCGCCCCACACCACGGTCGCGCAGTGGAACCAATTGCGACGGCGTCTAAGATGACGTAGATGTACCATATTTCGGCGATCATACATGTCGCCATCGTCAGGTGAACTGACGGACTGAGCTCCTGGAAACGCGGCGGCACGGAGATCCGCACGCTACGGTGGATCCAAGGGAACTGGATTCTAGCCTGGTAGCGGGCGATTCAAATACCCTCGGCCCGCGGAGCGCCCCTCCGTGGTCCGCGCCCCGCGCCGCGGTCGCGCACTGGAACCGATTGCGACGTCGTCTGAGATGACGTCGATATGAGGACTCTGTCCGCCGTGGTCGTCACTACGTTACGTTTGCTTGATTTATTCTTAATTAACCCAATCGCTGGTTCCCAAGCTTTGCTAAGATTATAACCCCAGTCACGGTTTATGAGGTCGTCACTTGTGCGAATTTCAATGACCTCTCTAACGACGCAGCCCCAGTATCTCGACGTCTCTATCAGAATCCTAGTGCGTTTATACTCCATCACCTGATTCTCCAACAAACCGCCGATTTTCTCGGATACATCAATCGTGTGTGCCTCTGGTTTCAGCGCTTCGATCTTCAACGTTACGCATCGTCTTGCCACAGTGACACGGAATCTAGTACACGCCGGCCTTCCTCAAACCGAGATCATCTTTGGCGCTCCTCACCAGTGCAGTAGACTCTCTGCGTCGGAGATAGGGCACCCATGATGTACTAGAGTTTTAAGTACCCCATTCTACTGTGAAGGGTAGTGACAGCTGTCTGTGTGTAAATACAGATCAGTGTGCGTTGTCTTCCGATACACACCATGACCCAGGGTGCCATCAGCTCTTCTCTTGACCAAGACGTTAAAGAACGGGAATTTATCCTCCGTTTCAGTCTCCATAGTGAATTTGGTGGTTGGAGTGTATGGAGTTCAGATGTGTAAGGAAGTCAAGGAGTTTATCCATACTATGTGACCAGATGACGAAAGTGTCGTCCACGTAACGGAAAAAGCAAGTAGGTTTCTATTCAGATGTACAAATTTGTGACCACAGGGGAGAATGGCTACCAATGGCGACTGCTTCCGTTTGTTCGTAGAATTCACCATTGAAAAGAAAATACGTGGAGGTCAAGACATGACTAAATATTTTGGTGTAAACTATGATTCTAATAAAACATTAGGCGATAGGTAATTTGATGACGATTTTGTGAGACGTAACAAGTTCTCAAGAAAATAATACTGTTTAATATTATAACCCTAGGGCATCAGAAGTAGGGGAAAGTGCCTATTACAGACAGCATGACTTGGGTGAATAACTGTATTATAGCGCCCCAAGGGCACGGTGGGTGCTACTGCTGTGAGAGAGGGGGTGCAGTCGGGTGGAAGGAGACGTAGGGGGGGGGGGGGGAGGGAGGAGTCCAGGAACCTCCAGAGAAAGGCGGCTGCAAAGTTGTCGAGTTTTATTTTACAGTCGAATAAGTCGCCTTCAGCACGGTAGGGAAGTTTCATTTGAAGGACGCGCTTCAATAACTACCAGTCTGAAAAGTATACTTCAGCGTTAACCATGCTATCACTGTCTGAACTCTGTGACCTATATGCCGCCACATGGAGTTACGTTAAATATTGAAAGAAGATGAAACAAAAGTTAATTACTAAATACCTTATGTTCAATCGATTTTGGATCGTTGTATCGCAGTTGGCGTTCAAAATTTATAACAGGAAAACAGTGATCAGTAGCGAAACATTCTGACCATTGCAAATTGATTTCGGCTACAAGATAGACATCATCATTGGCTGCCTCATCAATTGCAGTTACAGAGGAATCCACGTTCAGATGCAGCGATACAATACGAGCTCTTGAGGTATTAATAGCCCTTCAATGTCCGTGTTTGCTTACAAATAAATTTGCATTTTGGGTATGATCTGCCTTGAGCAAACCAAAAATACAACGACAAGTGGTATTAAGGTAGGCCTAGTGTACCTATAAAATAATCAGTGATTTATATTGTTTTCGCAATTATCTGTACTTGGTACACTTAATGTACATAAAAGTAATAACCACTCCATTGTTGACAGACGCTATACAATAAAAAAATCCCACTGATGATGCTACAACGCCAGCGAAACATGTTTGGGAAAAACTAAAAACAATTAAAACATTTATGCTTGCTCAAGGCAGATCATACAAAGCAAATTTAATAAGAGCTCTTTTAAAAAGTCTAGAGTTATGTAATTCAGCATTAACTCACTTATTCCGTTTGTTATTTTAGCTTAAAAAAAAACCACGTAGTCACAGTGTGAAATAGAATATGTGCTCTTTATTTTAGCGCTGAAGAAAGTACCATGAACAGAGGCATATCTGAACTGCTGAATAGGAAATTGAATCTACATTAAAAGCGACCATAGAAACCATGCCAAAGACATACATTTTAGTAGGTGCAATGATTCTAATTAATTACTTTCAATATATCCCATAAATAGTGAATAACTGTTCAGAGAAAATAAGAAACAAGGTAATCTGCTGCAATCTCTACCCTTCCATTCCGATTCATTAAGGGACGGCAATTGCCACAGAAATGTAGAACTTCATTTAAATACGAAAGTAGCAGTATCAGTAGTTTAGAATATACATTGTTACAGTATCCTCCTAGTTATGTACATATGCTTCAGAAGACCACTGTTCAATTCGTTTTTATGTATTTCACAGCTTGTTCACGAAATAGAACAAACGCTCATTTGAGAGGGAGCACTCTATGCTCGACGCTAAACATTGTAGTACATAGCTCTATTTAATTAATAATAGTACCCGAACCCTCTTATGAGCAAAGCAAAAAGAAAGAAAGAAATAAAATAAGAGTTTCGAACTACAGACCATGAACTTCAAAATCTAACGCGCTGCCCAGTGTTCCGCGGTGAACAGTCCGGAAACAGTTCCTTCATTATAGTAGTATTCATGGCAAATTCTAACTACTGAAATGGCATTTTCAAACACTAGATTATAATTTATAGCACTACGAATAACATGTTAATGTTTATTCTACAGTGAAATGACAGAGCGTGAGTTGTACTAAGAAAATGTTAAATTACGTACTACTCTCCTTTAGACCTTCCACTATACAATCCGTGTCTTATAAAAAATAAATAAATTAATTAAAAAGAAAACAAAAGATTGATATGCGGCGCTGTAATGTGCAGAACGACAGCCAGAGTACATTCGTATTTTTGCAATGTTGGCAGTGTGAGTCATACAGTGATGCAAGGCAAGGGTAAGAAGTACCCGTGATGCCTCGCAGACACCTTCAGATGACAGAACGCCACCTACTTCACGCCTGGATATCTGAGGGGGGAAGGGCCAACTGTTTTCGGTAGAGAGATGAAGCAATACCGCACCGTGGACAATGCCTCACAACAGTCCTTGTCTTGTCAAACCGAGTGTCCGCGATCGCTAGCTGACTGGCTGACCGCTTTGGAGTAGTGGGCTGTGCCCCAGCGGCCTGCTCATTTTTGACAGGCTTTACATACACCCTGGCCATTAAAATTGCTACACCACGAAGATGACGTGCTACAGACGCAAAATTTAACCGTTAGGAAGAAGATGCTGTGATATGCAAATGATTAAATTATCAAATCATTCACACAAGTTTGGCGCCGGTGGCGACATCTGCAACGTGCTGACACGAGGTAAGTTCTGTTTACAGCATCATGATGATCGCATCCGTATTTGGCGACATCTCGGTGAACACACATTGGTAGCGTGTATTCGTCTTCACCATACTGGTGTGTCACCCGGCGTGATGGTATGGGGTGCCATTGGTTACACGTTTCGGTCACCTCTTGTTCACATCGACGGCAGTTTGAACAGTGGCTGTTACATTTGAGATGTGTTACGACCCGTGGCTCTACTCTTCATCCAATCCCTACGAAACCCTACATTTCAGCAGGATAATGCACGACCACATGTTGCAGGTACTGTGCGGGCCTTTCTGGATACGGAAAATGTTCGACAGCTGCCCTGGCCAGCACTTTCTCCAGATCTCTCACCAGTTGCAAACGTCTGGTCAATGGTGGCCGAGCAACTGGCTCATTACAATATGCCAGTCACTACTCTTGATGAACTGTGGTACCATATTGAAGCTGCATGGGCATCTGTACATGTACACGCCATCCAAGCTCTGTTTGACTCAATGCCTTGACGTATTAAGGCCATTATTTCTCAAGTTCTATGCACCCAAATTGCATGAAAATGTAATCACATGTCAGCTCTAGTATAATATATTTGTCCAGTGAATACCCGTTTATCATCTGCATTTTTCTTGGTGTAGCAATTTTAATGGCCAGTAGTGTATGTAAATTAGGTCTTATTAACGTATGTAATTTCTAGGGAAGTCAAAGTAATTGATTACACTGAGGGTCTCTCGAAAACCGGTCGTTGTACGTACTATTTGTTGTAATAGAATGACTGGAAACGTCTTATATGTGGTTAAAGAATTTCCGTGCTATGAAAATCTGGCGTTTCAAGGCAACGGGGCACTGACGATCCGTCAAAACGGATGGTTCTTTGTATGATTTTTGTAATTACGTGTCAGTAAACGACATATTTATGTCTGAGCTTCATATTACGACTGACTTGCTAACGCTGGGAGCAAATCCGCAGACTGTCATAATATTGGTGTGTGCTGGCGCTGGTTCGGGACTCAGCATATTCTATTCTTATCTCATATTAGGGTTTTGTAAGAGGCTCACAGAATCTCTTTTTAATTTAAGAGTAGTATACTGTATAATATTCGATGCTATCCAAATATAACTGCGCATCCTATGTGGAGTAAGGTTGCTCGATTGCTTTGCAGGACAGTTCGCACCTTACTTTGAGTAAAATACGCACTTTATTGTACTCTTATATTTTATACTTTCTAAACAGCCTACTACTGAATACTAAAAGTTATCGAGGAATTATGACGTTTACGTTTACTAAAAAAGTGGGACCGATGCAATAATATTTTGTTATGTGAAGGCATAGTCTAATTTTATATCGTACATTATGTCATGAAACTTTTGTAACTCGCTGCCCTTACTGACTTTCCTAATAGCGTTATGTTCAGAGATAGTTTTCAAAATGAAATGCCAAGATCGCACATTAATAATCTAGTCAATGACGACCGTTTTCGTTGAACTGTGTCACATATATATTTTACAAGCTGGTCATCTTGTTAAAAAAGGGGTATAAAATAATAAGAGTATTTTGTAAGCTGTCATGTTTTTAACTTGTGTATTTTTTATATAGTGACTAAGTGCAATGTTGCACTTATTATTTAAATCAATTTTTTTAATGGTATGACCAGCTTTTAAAAATCATATATGACTAGATGATGGTGACCCGGTTCACTGAAACCGGCCGTCATTGAATAAATTATTAATGTGCGATCTTGGCATTTCATTTTGAAAACTATAAAACGATCAGATCGCCTCCAAACCCGAATATGTCAGGTACTCTTATTTTCAAAGATATTGAAGTTATTACTTGTGTAAACCTACTACCCAAAGTAAAATGACAAGCATATAGACAAGCGCGGAAATATGCGTTTTAATAGAGTTAAAGCAGGAATTTCACTCCTTTCATCTGTCGCTGGAGTGCGCTGCGCTTGCATGTAGTACGTTCAAAGACCTTGTCAAAATAACTAGACTCCAGAACGGTAGTGCTGTCCTAGGGATAATATGAATCTTCGGCCGGCTGCCATGATAGTGGCAACCTTCATATTAAGAGTGATGTTAGAAGATAAATCGGGTATTATATAGTACTGAGGTATATACAGGATGTTGCAAAAAGGTACGGCCAAACTTTCAGGAAACATTCATCACACACAAAGAAAGAAAATATGTTATGTGTCCGGAAACGCTTAATTTATATGTTACAGCTCATTTTATTACTTCTCTTCAAATCACATAAATCATGGAATGGAAACACACATCAACAGAACGTACCAGCGTGACATCAAACACTTTGTTACAGGAAATGTTCAAAATGTCCTCCGTTAGCGGGGATACATGCATCCACCCTCCGTCGCATGGAATCCCTGATACGCTGATGCAGCCCTGGAGAATGGCATATTGTATCACAGCCGTCCACAATACGAGCACGAAGAGTCTCTACATTTGGTACCGGGGTTGCGTAGACAAGAGCTTTCAAATGCCCCCACAAATGAAAGTCAAGAGGGTGAGGTCAGGAGAGCGTGGAGGCCATGGAATTGGTCCGCCTCTACCAATCCATCGGTCACCGAATCTGTTGTTGAGAAGCGTATGAACACGTCGACTGAAATGTGCTGGAGCTCCATCGTGCATGAACCACATGTTGTGTCGTACTTGTATAGGCACATGTTCTAGCGGCACAGGTAGAGTATCCCGTATGAAATCATGATAAAAATGTTTGTTAAGCTTATGGGACTTAACTACGGGGTCATCAGTCCCTAAACTTACAAATTTTATGAACTACTTACGAACTAGGACGGAACAAATATCCATGCCCGAGGGGGGATTAGAACCCCCGACCGTAGTGGTCGTGCTGACCGTGACCGGAGCGCCTCAGTCACCTCGGCCACCGCGGCCGGCAAATCATAACGTGCTCCAGTGAGCGTAGGTGGAAGAACATGAGGCCCAACCAAGACACCACCAACAAATCTGTGTTGATGACGTGAATCGAGGAAGTAGAGTACATACTAATGAAACAATTGGGTATTTTGACAATTGTCTATACGAATTATTTCAGTTTACATTTAAAGAGAAATACTAAAATGAGCTCTAACATGGAAATTAAGCGTTTCCGGACACATGTCCAGATAACATATTTTCTTTCTTTGTGTGTGAGGAATGTTTCCTGAAAGTTTGGCCGTAACTTTTTGTAACACTCTGTATACAGGGTGTTTCTAATGATATCGAAAAACTTAGTCGGTTGGTAGAGGATGGCTTGAGGAACAAAATGAGGTAGGGAACACGTGTCCGGAAACGTCACCCAACGGCGCTACCGAGCGTCAAAATTATAAATGCTGGCGTCTGCCGCTAGGCCACCCCTCACGCGGCGAACGCTTCGTTCTGTGCACACACAGACCGCGGGCAGGTCTGTAATATGTGGTTTTTGATATTTGGGGTTTGCGAGCGATTGCAATGATTGCCGTTGGAGAAGACGGAGCTAGCAGCGGTATGGGCAGGCCTTGTTTCCTTTGAATGCAATGCTCTCTTGCCTTGATGGCTGATGGTGACGTTCTTGGGCTTCTCCCAAATGTTCAAATGTTTTTAAATCTATGGGACTTAACTGCTTGGTCATTAGTCCCTAGCTAACAAACTACTTAATCGAAGTTAAACTAACCTAAGGACAACACATAGACCCATGCTCGAAGGAGGACTCGAACCTTCGACGGTGAACGGCCGCGCGCACCGCAGGACGGCGCTTCAGTGCGCACGGCTTTTCTGCCACGGTAGGGGCTTCTCCCCATGGTTTATTGCCTCTCAAAAACTCCAACACACTCTCCGATGTTGTACGCTATAGCCTAGTATAATGGTTGTAACTGACAGAGAATGACATCGGTACTATGTTGTGTTTTGTAGGCTAACGTCGTCTTGTGCAGCAGCCATCACCATTTATGCTACTGGAGTGTACAGCGATGGGTCACATGATTTGAATAACGGTAGATATTTCGTTATGCCGACGCCTTTATTGTATGTAACGGAAGGGTACCAAAATGCAAGAAAATAAAGAAGAGCAATACGCTTAGACACAAGCAGGCGGCAGCACCTATAATTTTGACGCTCGCTAGCGCCGTTAGGTGATGTTTTCTGACAAGGGTTTCCTACCTCATTTTGTTGCGCAAGCCATCCTCTACCACCGCACGAAGTTTGTCGGTATCAATTAGGAACACTCTGTATATTCAGTTGTTAGTCACGTCTGTACTATTTGACTATTGCAGTATACATGAAGCACAATGGTGAAGAGCTGCTCAGCGTTTAACTGCACAAATCGATTTAACAAAGGAATAAAAAGAATGAATACTGTCTTCATATATATATATTTCTCAGGAATATAAGTAGCCCTGCTACTTGTGTTCAGAGATGATTACTCTAGCTTAACTCTCAAGACAATACAGGATTTTGAATGAAATAAATAACAGGCTTTTATAATACCGGTAGCTCTTAAAAACGAGCTACTTTAGGCAGTACTGGTGGACAGGAAGTTCAAAACGCTCCATTTTCTGATTGTGTAAGATAACTTTTGGGGGCGCAAGATTAGTTGTCAGACTGCAGTTCTAATTTTTGTTTATTAAAATAATATTAGCAACTTGTAATACAACATTTAAAGGTCGTCTGTTTTAGATATAGTTTCAAATGTTCAAATGTTTCTAGAGATTATGGGACTTAACTACGGGGTCATCAGTCCCTAAACTTACAAACTACTTACGAACTAGCTACAACTAAGGACAGCACAAATATCCATGCCCGAGGGGGGATTCGAACCCCCGACCGTAGTGCCGTGCAGACTGTGACTGAAGCGCCTCAGTCCCCTCGGCCCCGCGGCCGGCTAGCTATAGGTATAACAACTGATAGGGGTTTGCAGAACTGTGTGTAGTTCCATATATGAATGACATAATAACCACACAGGATGGACATTGTGAAGTTCAACCTAATATAGTTGCTGACTTTTGAGCAGTTGATGCTACTGTAAGCTATTTGGCTTACAGCATTAAAAACGCTAATATTTGTGCTATATACCTAATGCTAATATTACACGCACTTAGTTAATAAATACTTCGTGTTCTTAAAAGAATTTGGTTGTGGCTAGTTACTATATTCACAATGTAAGAAGCTATTTTATATTTATGTATCTGATGGTATATTTCATTTTCACAGTTGATTTTAAACATAAGCGGTTTCAAGAAGCACTGTTTGATTTTTTGATGCTATAAAATATCCACATATCCCTAGCGAAGACGTAAAGTGACAAATTCCGTTCATTTCCTCCATTTAGAACAGTAAAAAATAAAGTTGTAATTCGGTTTAATTAGCAAGAAGAAACGCTGTTGGCCGATTTCTACACCGTATGTGAAATAAATTTACGCACAATCGATATTTGCTGTATATTCAAAGAGTGAGAAGCAATTTTGTACTTACATATTTCAATAAGGTGTAATTTTCGCGACGTAACTCGAATGAATATTCTAATCAAAAAAGTCTTACGCACATTTGAAGTTCCCGCGAAACTTGGTCACAAGGGGTTTAAAATAAAGAGAGATGGCGTTATCTAAAATGAGCAGATACGTTGAAGCCTGTCCGCCATCTTGGTCAGTCATGGAATGCTATTTATCTGTTAAAACTACGCGTTAAGTCAACCCTCTTACTGTTAATACAGTGAGTTGACACTCAGTGCAAATTATGATCTTTCAAAGAATATACTTTCTTGAACAAATACTAATAAATACAGAATATAAGATATTTGAAAACTTAATTTTTAACGCTGTTCATCACGGAAAAACTGCTGGATGTTTTATTCCTACATCTACATAGATACTCTGCAAATCACATTTAAGTGTCTGGCAGAGGGTTTATTAACCATTTTCATGACCTCTCTCTACCATTCCATTCTCTAATAGCGCGAGGGAAGATAGAACACCTCTGTTTTCGATCTGATTTTTTGGATGGTCATGTCTCCCAATGTAAGTGGGTGCTAGAAAAATATTTTCACTTTCAGAAGTAAAAGTCGGTGATTGAAATTTCTCAAATAGATCTCACCGCAACGAATAACGTCGTTCTTTTAATGATTTCCACCTCAAATCGTGAAATATATCTGTGACGCTTTCCCACCTGTAGTATGATAAAACAAAACGAGCTGCCTTTCTCTGAACCTTCTCAATGTATTCCGTCAGCCCCACCTGGTGAGGGCCCCACTCTGGGCAACAGTACTCCAGAGAACGCACAAGTATGATGTAGGCAGTCTCTTTGGTGGAGCTGTTGCATCTTCGAAGCGTTCTAGCAATGAAACGTAACCTTTGGTCCGCCTTCCCTACAATATTTTCTATGTGTTCTCTCCAGTCTAAGTTGTTCGTAATTGTATCTCCTAGGTATTTGGTAGAATTTACGACCTTAAGGTTTGACTGATTTATTGTGTAATTGAAGTTCAGCGGGTTTCTTTTACTGATCATATGTATTACTTCACACTTTTCATTACTTAGTATTAACACTAAGTAATTTTCGCACCATGTAGTAATTTTGCATCAGCTCTACAATACGAATCTAATATATAAAGCAGGAGTGTCCGTATGTTTGTACGTGTTGCATACAAATCTACAGTTTTGTTCCAATCTTTATGAAATTTTGTACAGGTAAGCTTCAATCCATGAGGACGGTCGCCGTAAGTGTAAGAATCACATACGATGAATAGTTCGCGAGATATGATGTCATAAACAATGAGATCCGCGAAAAACTGCTGCATTTAGCGACAATGCTGCTCATTTTCTCCTAAACCATTGGACCGATTTCAACCAAATTTGGTACACACTTTCCTTACCGTGAGGTAACAATTGCTGCATGGTTAAGAATCACATATGGCACATGGTTCAAAAGATATTACGTCATAACCAATACAAATCGTAAAAAATACCATATAATGCGGTGAGACTTTCGAAATACACTGTATGAGAATGACAGTACTTAGCGACTTGCAACAAACTTTAAACATAATTTCAAACCTTTATTAAACTTTTTCTCCCTGGCAACCATAGTAAAATGATGAAAGGAAAAAAGTTTCTGGCTGTTTATGGAGTAAAACTACGGCTCTCGGTATGACGTTACAATTGATAATTTGAACACTACAAATGGTAGCGACAGAAAATTTTACAGACAGTATACACATATATAGTTGAATGTAGCTTCTAAGTTGTATCACATTCCGACACGTAGTTCATGAGATATGAACACGTAAACAGTAACGTTCCCCTGTTCATGGAGTAAAACTACGGCATTCAGTAGGACGTTACAATTTATAATTTGTATACTACAAATTGTAGTCGCAGGAAATTTCACAAACAGTATACACGTATATAGTTGGGTGTACTTTCTAAATCTTATCACACTACGACACATAGTTCATGAGATATGAGCAGGTAAACAGTAACGTTCTTGGAAAACCGCCCCATCACGCACCAAGTTTTAATCTATTACTTCTTTACTACTAATTGTACTCCCAAGAGATTTTACTGACATAGGCCTACAGCCCTTATACGCCTGATAAATGGCTGGAATAAATAAATAAATACCCGGGCAATGCCGGGTTTTCAGCTAGTATTTCTATAAGATTTAACAATGTGGCGGAGGCCGGCTTCAGTTTCTCGGCATAATGGCATATCCCTTTATTCTAATTTCCTTGGTTGGTCACCATAATGGCCACTGAGGTGCTCCTCAATTTGCCCGTTTTCGCAGTCGGCCGGTCACGGGATTGTGGGTGCTTGAGCAGACTACGGTACACGCCTCGCAGGCAACCGGTACGGCAAACAGAAGTGTAGCAGTACCATTCATCTTCTAACGTCAGATGGCGGGAGGGGGTTCGACGTGCCTTTTTATAGAGCTGTATCCAAGGCAGATGATGAGCTCTGAGATATCACGTGAGAGCTTCAAATTTGTGATAAGGTAAAGGCATGGACCTGAAGCAGTCTTTTGAGGTTTTCTTGTTTCATCCAGCACGTAAATCGATGGAGAGATAAAGGTGCTTTAGAATTATGTGACACCGTAAGTAGTTACTTTACGCTCGTGTCCTATCGACAGTACTTCAAATTATCTTTCGCTGATCTCACGTTTGCGCTCGGCTTTTACTCTCGCCGCTCTATCTCTGACGTCCATAATTCGTATGACATTTACGTCTACATATATACTATGCAAGTCACAGTGAAGTACATGGCAGGGGGTTCATCGATCCGCTTTTATGATATTTCTCTACAGTTCCATTCGCTAATAGCTCGCGGTAAAAAGGAACACCTATCTGTTTTCGATCTCATTTCTCTTATTTTATTATGATGATCATGTCTCCCTATGTAGGTGGGTACTAACAAAATATGTTCGCATACGGAAGTGATAGTTGCTGAAAGAAATTTCGTAAATAGATCTTGTCACAACGACAAACGCCTTTCTTTTAATGATTTCCATCCCCAATTCGTTTATTATTTCTGTGACACTCTCCCCCTATATCGCGATAATACAAAACGAGCTGCCCTTCTCTGAACTTTCTCTAAATCGTCTGTCATTCCCACCTGGTATGTTTCTCACAATACGCAGTAATATTCCAAAATCGGTAGAAATGGTGCATCTTCTAAGAGTATTGCCAATGAAACGTAGTCTTTCGTTCGCATTTCCTACGATTTTTTCTGTGTGTTCTTTCCAACTAAAGTTGTTCGTAATTGATACATGTAGGTATTTAGTTGAATTTACAGCCCGTAGATTTGACTGATTTATCGAGTTGCTTTTGATCTTCTGGTGACTTTATTAACCGATAAGTGACAGCATCATCCGCGAAGAGTCTAGAGAGCTACTTAGTGTGTCTCCTAATTCGTTTATAAAAATAAAGAACATTAAAGGCCTTATAACACTTTCCTGTGGAACACCAGATGTCACTTCTGTTCTGCTCGATGACGTGCCGTCAATTACAAAGTACTGTGTCCTTTCTGACAGTAAATCATGAATCCAATCGCACAACTTTGGTGGTATTTTGTGGGAATGTAATTTTTTTCGGCTTGCGCTACACATTGCACCGCTAACCTGCAATTCTTTAAGAGCCTCGCCAGAGGGTTAATCGAACCGTTTTCAGACTACTCTTATAAATGGACCAACACACACCTTCAGCCCTTAATGTTGTAAATCCTTTATTACTAATTTCGGTAACTCATTGCTGCAATCTTAAGACCCTCTGCAAGACAACAATAGTGACAGACATAACAACGTATCTGTACATAACAGAATATTAAATTACATGCACATTGTATGTGATAACTACAGTGAACTGACATTAATGTCAGCTTAAATGCACAGGTACAATAAATCGGGAACTGATAGGATGGTGATTATAAACAAGGACATATCCAATGTCATCTAATATTAAGAAATAATGTGTTTTATTTTTTAATTAATAAAACATTGTTAATAAGAATCAGAGTGAACGTCAACATAACGCCATTAGGGTACACAAGTGTCACAAGTGTCATGTCTAAGGAAAATCAAAGTTGACCTATCTATATCACATGTCAACAAACTTCCACTATGAGGAACTCGTATATGATGTGATAAAAGTGGTACCAAAGCTGCCAATGGCAATTTACACGAAACTTAGTGCTATACGTATAGCAGCGTGATGAAGATGCATTCGACAACCATCAATTCATGAATAGTGCAAGTTCGTTGCGGTGTTATATATAGGTCGGTGGAAAGCAGCTTAAGAGCCAATTAAGTTATGGTGACGGACACCATAGCAGAGGAAAAGCCGGTGTCCTATCACATCCACGCTTACAAGTAATTGATGTAGAACTGACTAACTTAACGCGAAAGTAAACACAGAAGTGAGATCATGAGATGTTTCTGACAAACATAATTGTCATCACAATAATAAGACCATACAATAGAATTAAGACATTACTGCCATTTCATAGTTAAAATCATGTTTTCACACCCATGGATGATAAAATACTGTAACTCTTCAGTCATAGCCGTGAGACGGGGTAAGTATTATGTAATAAACTTGTGATCTTATTATTTACTCGTTTATTTCCGTCATTGCTTTTTCGATGTATATTGAATATATGGGTGACAGAGCGCATCCCTATCTTACATTCTTTTTAGTCGCAGCTCGTCTAACTTGATCTTGCCAGTTGTATTAGCCGCTGTTGATTTTGGTAAATGCTATATATTATTTGTCTTTCTCTGTACCTTATCTTATTTTCTGTCAGACTTGAGGAACAAAAGGAAGGTATCTGCAGATGAAGGAGTTCATGTTTGGGTGAAAGTAGTAAGTCCTTTTGAGAGCTAAATTCAGAAAAGTCTGCTGGTCCGGGTGGAATACCAGTTCTGTTTTCCAAAGAGTATTCTGCAGTATTGGCCCCTTACTTAGCTTTCATTTATTGCGAATCTTTAATTCAGCTCAAAGTTCCTAGTGATTGGAAAAAAGCGGAGGTGACTTCCATTTATAGGAAAGGAGAAAGAATTGTCCGACATAATTACAGGCCAATATCGTTGACACCAGTTTCCTGCAGAATTTTGGAGCATATTTTCAGTTCGAATATAGCAGATTTGCTTGCGACGGAAAAGCTGCTTTCTGTGAATCAGCACAGGTTTCGGAAACATCGTTCATGTGAAACTCAGCTTGTCTTTTTCTCACATGACATCTTGCGAGTCATGGATGAAGGGCAACAAGCAGATTGTGTTTTTCTCGATTTCAAAAAGGCGTTTGACACGGTGTCGCACTGGAGACTGCTAACGAAGATACGAACATATGGAATAGGTTCACAGATTTATGACTGGCTGGAAGACTTCCTAAGTAACAGAATGCAGTACGTTGTTCTCGATGGCAAGTGTTCATTGGTGACGAGTCAGAGACCGCAAAAGATCTGGAAGAGCAATTGAATAGGAAGGACAGTGTCTTGAAAGGAAGATATAAGATGAACATTAACAAGAGTAAAACGAAGCTAATGGAATGCAATGTCAGAAAATCAGGTGATGCAGAAGGAATTAGATTAGGTAATGAGTCAATAAAAGTAGTAGATGAATTTTGTTATTTGGGTAGCAAGATAACTTCTGATGGCCGAAGTAAAGAAGATATAAAATGCAGAATGGCTACTGGAAGAAAAGCGTTTCTAAAGAAGCGAAACTAGTTAACATCCAATATTAATTTCAATGTTAGGAAGTCCTTTCTGAAAGCATTTGTCCGGAGTGTAGCCTTGTATGGGAGTGAAACGTGGACGATACGGAGTTCACATAAAAAGATGATAGAAGCTTTTGAAATGTGATGCTACAGACGAATGATGAAAATTAGATGGGTAGATCACGTAACTAATGAGGAGGTACTTAACCGAATAGGGGAGACAAGGAGTTTCTGGCATACCCTTACTAAGAGAAGGGATAGATTGGTGGGACACATTCTAAGACATCAAGAAATTGTCAACATAGCATTAGAAGGAAGCGTGTGGGGTAAAAATCGTGTAGGGACACCGAGGGACGAATATAGTAAGCAGATTCAAAAGGATGTAGATTGCCGAACGTATTCTCAGATGAAGAGACTTGCACAGGACAGGGTAGCGTGGAGAGCTGCATCAAACCAGTCTGCGTACTGAAGACCACAACAACAACAACAGGTGTGGAAGTGGTGTCAAACCTATTGACACCCAAATCCTTCGTTGTTACACATCTAACAGATTTTTCCAATATTCAGAGTTGACTGACTCCCGCGAAAAGCTGCCACTGTTCTTAACAGTTGAACATAATTGACATTGATGGTATGTTCAAGTAGATAAATGCAATCAGCAGAGGAGGAAGGAGAACTAAATGGGATTAATATTAGAGGCGAGAGGGAATCAGTACATATACACTTGAATGCCTGCTAGAGGTCTAAAGAAATAAAAACGAAATTGGTTCCAATTGGATTCTAAAGGGTGCCCGTTGCGTTCATAAACCGTAAGCCTATCCATCGAAACATATTTCACAAGCAGTTAGTTGTAGTAAATGTACGAAAGTGGAATTCTTGTGCCTCAACCGTTTCTACGTGCTCAAATAATGTTTTCCTAATTAAATGATACCTGAGTTAAAGTCCAATGAATCTCTACATATACGCTATCTTAACTGTTGAATTGCTTCTATTTGACAAATAGCAAGTTGAAGCTAAACAGACCGCTAGAGTTGGCAATATTCGTATTTATGAGCTCGGGCATACGCAATGTTCTGTTCTTCAAGTTATTTTTTCATGTTGCCAAGGAGGCGGTCTAAATATTTTTATTAAGTAGACAACACATATAGTCTTGACCGCAAATTTATTAACACTGATGACCGGTTTCAACTCATTTCTGAGTCATCCTCGGAACAGTTTACGTGTTTGTCAATAGTTGTATCTGCCATCAGATTGGCTTTTATAAGTTGTAATTTGATGTCTGGAAGGTTATACTGTCTGATGGGAGATACAATTATTGACAAACACGTAAACTGACGCGAGGATGACTCAGAAAAGAGTTGAAACCGGTCATCACTGTTAATAAATTTGCGGTCAAGTCTATAGATATTGTCAACTGAATCAATTTAAATTATTTGGGCAGGGTAATCTTTTTGTCACCCATTGTACATTCAGAGGTCCAAAAACACATTCTCGGCAAATGTTGCCTCATCAAGTATAAAATGCAAAAATACATTGCATGGATACTCCAGAAATCTGTCCTCTTATTCTATATTAATTAAGGTAACAACCTCCAAGTAATAAATTACCGGACCAGGACATCAGTCTATTCCACAACAGCACAGCTATAGAAAAAAATCATCTACACTGTATAATCACCTGTTGATGCCAGTAAGTACCGAAGCCTGTTCTGTTTAAACAATAAATCGTGCAGCTGATGACCCAATAATGTACTCTCTGAATACTTAACGGCTGTGGAAAACCATTCTAAGAAAACTTTATTGATCTTCTCGTGCTTCCATTTCGGTTGGTTGCGTTCGACACATCAACCTAGTAATATCTAGTTCCTGATGAAATTTGAAAGTCCCCTCACGTGGAAGCACGAGTGAATGAAGCGTCTCACTAAAAGGAAGTCTACAACAGTGATACACTAGGCATTCCATAGGACAGGCAGGCTGAGTGAGGTATTTTTGGAGTAATGTGGCCAACACGCTCAAGGCAGAGACGCAGAGTAGTTTGCCTTACCTTCTGTCAGGCCCCAGCCGCTCACTGTCACAGACTCGCCCTCGAAACTGTTGTCGACCTGTGAGAGAGATGGCAGATTCACCAGGCCGATGTTACCTGCAAAATGTGCGACAATTAAAAAAAAAAAAACCTCGAAAAACACCTTAATTTTATCCACTGTTGCCAGTATTTATTCCGTGACAGTTTTACTTTTGTAAAATAAAACGATCTCGCCATCAGTTACTAAAATCGAGATTTATTAACACAAAATGCATATGGAGCCCAGGTGGTACATCTTCAGGTGTCACTTGAGTAATTTACATTTGTTTAACAACAATGAAAGATCCAGTAAGGAATGTTAATAATAATATGTAGATAGGGAACAAAACAACGTTGAACCGCCGACAGACATGTGTAGCTGAGTGTGCCTGAGTGATTGTGTGGATGAATGTTCTCTTTCCGAGGAAGACCGCGGGCGAAAATTTGGAATTGTGTGTGTGTTTGTGTGACTTTTATTTGTGTCTGTCGGCAGCTCAACGTTCGTCTTTAAGGTGAGTTGTTCTACATATTATTACATTCGTTTAAAGAATTCTGCGGCTGTCAAGATAAAACAAATGTAAATTACTGAATAGGCACTTAAAAGATGAGCCCTCAAGATTCAAAATGCGTTGACTAAAGGCATCTTCGTTTTACTTTACAAACACTTTCAGTTTAGTGTGACATTTCTGGAAGAGAGGGATCTTGGTAAACTGAAATTCAATAAGTAAATGGGCCTGCTAACTGTTCTTGTACTCCCTTAAATGAAAAACTTGTTATGGGACATTATAACAAATTATTATTTAAATGTTTTGAATAAACATATGTGATAACTTGATTAGCACGGGCGTTTCATATTTTTTTCACATATCACTGGAAAGTAGTGATCTACTTGAAAATATTAAAAATGTTAAAATACAGGGTGTCTCACGAAAGACGCCTGCCAGGCGTCCACGGATCGCGCGGTATGGCCCCCGGCCGCCGCCACCGCATCCGCCGGCCGCGGCAGCGCCCGATTCTCGGACTATTGTGTTGCGGGCGCATACGCTGAGTTAAAGTCTAAAAAACATTGCCATCTGAGTAAGCTAAGCTTATTTAAGTAGATTTTCAAAATGATGCCCCTCTATGGAAAGAGCGGCCTGAAATCTCTTGTACACATTTGCGAACACTCAACGAATTTCGGCTGCCGAAATCTCGGAAATGACTAGTCTAATTCTGTCTTCCAACTCTTCGAGTGTATGGGGATTGCTTGCATACACATTGTCTTTTAACATTCCCCAAAGATAAAAATCACAGGGATTTAGATCAGGAGAACGAGGAGCCCAATCAAATCCTATCATCAAAACCACTTCGTATTGCAGCCATAGAAGCATTGGCAATGTGTGGTCTTGAATTGTCCTGCATGAAATAACCGTACAACTTTTCATTGGGTGAAAGTTATTGAAAAAAATGGATGCAGGATATTGTTCACATTCCTGTTGGAATTTATTGTTTCGTGAAAAAATATTCGACTTGTCATTTCCCATATTTCGGCAGCCTAAATCCGTCGAGTGTTTGCAAATGTGTCCAAGTGATGTCAAGCCGCTCTTTCCATAGAGGGACATCATTTTGAACATCTACTGTAAATAAAGGTAAGCTTAGGTTACTCAGATGCCAATGTTTTTTAGACTTAGTGTATGAGCCCGCAACACAATAGAGTCCGAGAATCGGGCGCTGCCATGGCCGGCGGATTCGGTGGCAGCGGCCGGGAGCCGTACCGCGCGATCTGCGGACGCCTGGTAGGCGTCTTTCGTGAGACACCCTGTAGAATCGATCGCATGTAACTTATTACCGTGGTGAGTAGGAAGGACGTAGATAACTCATTCTTCTGTGGCTAAGGGTAGTGGATGAATTCTCTCCTAAGGGCATGTTCAATTCCCAAGTGCAAGAATTTCATTTCAGATCAGTGTACAAAAATCTGCAGTTGAAATTTCAAATTTGTGGAAATTGCAGCACCGAGAAGGAAATGCATGAATTCAATTAATTTAATACTACAAGTTAAGTACACGATAAGAAATTATTACCTTTTCAAATATGTACATGTCCTTTGAGCCCTACTATTCAGTATGTCGTGTGGCTACCATGCGCTGCAATTGGAGCTGCTATACGCCTTGGCATTGAATCAATAAGGTTCTGAATTCGTTCCTGAGGGATTTTCCCCGCGCAGTTTGTATCCGAACCCAAAATTCTTTGACGCCAGTTACCGGAGGACCGTGACGCACCAGCTGCCGACGTACCGTATCCCAGACAAGCACGATGGGTGACATGTCTAGCGAACGTGCAGGCCAGGCAAGCAGTGGTATCCGTCGCACTTTGAAGAAGGCCTGTACATTCCTGGCAATATATCAGCGGGTATTGTCCTGTTGAAATGTGGCCTGAGGAGATACCTGAAGCAGGGGGAGTACCTCAGGCTACACAGCCGCCATTAGGTACCGGTTGCTGCTCAAAGTGCCCTCAATCCGTAGGAGGCGAGATCGGGTGTTGTAACCAGTGGCGCCCCAAACCATCACACCCGGTGTTTGCCCAATTCACCGCTCCACAATGCTGATCTCCAGGTTGCATTCACCACGATAACGCGGTACACGTATGTGGTCATCACTGTAGGACACGTTGAAGCGGGACTCGTCCGAAAATATTTTGCCACTCACAACCGCTAGTTCAAATTTTCAAATGCTTGTATAGCTTAAGGGACTTAACTATGGGGCCATCAGTCCCTAAACTTACAAACTACTTATGAACTAGCTAATCCTAAGGACGGCACAAAAATCCATGACAGAGGGGGGATTCGAACTCCCGACCGTAGTTGCCGTGCAGACCGTGACTAGAGCGCCTCGGTCCCATCGGCCACCGCGGCCGGCAGAACAGCTACTGAAGATGTTCACGTGCCCATTGCAGTTGGAGGAGCTTGTGGTTTACGGACAGTGGAAGCCGACGTAATGGTACGTGATCTACCAGTCCCATCTGCAGCAGACGGCGACGAACCGTCGATGCATACAAGTTCAGCGACGAGATAACACCACAGTCTGACATATACAGTCACGACACTCCCACACACTTTTGTCATACACTGCGTCAGCGGCGCTCCAAGCGGCCGGCAAGCCACATTTCTGAATACAATACTGGATGAATACGAACAATATCGTTTATATCGATTTTAACATCGTTTTTACATTAGGGAAGGTATGTAGTGTCATAAAATAGGTAGTAACTGCCGGCCGCGGTGGCCGAGGGGACTGAGGCGCTCCAGTCACGGTCAGCACGGCCACTACGGTCGGGGGTTCGAATCCCCCCTAGGGCATATATATTTGTGCCGTCCTAGTTCGTAAGTAGTTCATAAGTAGTTTGTAAGTTTAGGGACTGATGACCCCGTAGTTAAGTCCCATAAGCTATGCAAACATGTGAACATGTGTGTGTAGGTAGTAACTTAAAATAGCTCCACATTTGTCTTTCTTATTTTTCCTAAGATCCCGACCAAGGTACGAAACGGTACATTACAAGATAGTTCATTTACAATTATCTTTTAATTTGAAACTTTAACTAAATTTCTATTAAATATAAAAATGTTTAGGAAATACCAAAGACCTGTCTTTTGTCAGAAAGACGTCGCTTTTCTACTCAGGAACGTTAACGTTCCAAATCTGCCACCGCAATTGTAGCTTAAAACATTAATATGGTATTTAAGTAAATACAGCTTATTCTACCGATACTCACCTTTTTAACATTTCGATGTATGGGGGTTCTGCTCGCTGCAACATTATTCTCCTGGGGCGTCGTGATAGAAATAAATACTCGATATGTACAATTTTTCACTTCTTCTTTAATTTGAACCAAACTTCTCCACCAAAACATAACAAATTCAAAACAATGCAAGAGAACTTAGCCGACAGTATTTCCATTAAAAACAACAGACTGACATAGCTTCCAGAGCACTTGACACACGACTGAAACTCCAACTCCCCCACGCAAGGCGGTGAGGCAAATATATAACATCGGCAATAATGACGTTACATTATGCATTGTTCATAACAATTGAATATACTAATTTACAATTAACAAACACACAAAGAAAACATTTCATGTACACAAGAATAATCACAATATAAAATGAAAACTATACACACAATAGTTTTAGATCGCACCTATCTTTTTTAAGTTTTAATCACGCTACTTTTTGTTTGACAACAAACCAAAATGTTAAATATCAATTAATTAGCTAACGAGTGCATCATACATGTTCCTAACATATATTGAACTATCAAATCTCATGGCCATTCACAAAATATACTCAAAATCTCATGTCAGTCAATATATAAAAAGAATTCAATATTGATAATTAATGTAATAGTCGAAATAACACAATTACCTGGTCAACACAACTTGTTTATGAGCCTAACATATATACAATGCTATTTATTTTCATTTCTTTATGTTTTACAAAAGTTTTTACCCTTCGTCTGTCTATTTCTTGAAATAATGTACAATGACAAAAGTATTGTTTATAGAACTATCTGGAAACATCTTATACAAATCTCTTAATTAATGAAATATATCACTTGTTTTAATCACAGTATCACCGAGACACTGTCCTACACCGATTCCTAGGCTGGCTATTTCGTTTTTAACGTCACACGCAACTTTTATCACTATTGAACCACATGATTACGGATCCGACGCAGAAGGCATCGCACGATAACATTGAGTTGAGAGGGCCAGCAGTATCATCAAAAGCTAATGGGAAAACTTCACAGGCGTGGCACTAAAAGGGCAAAAGTAATCGATATGTTTTCCAACGAAGAAGAAACTAATTCCACAACAGTTGCTATACCTGAACCACGAACAGCAAGGATGTTGAAAACATTGTTTTTTAAGCTAAAATAATCGCACTCATAAATATGCGCGTATAAGAAAGACGAGTAAGATGTGAAAACGTGCGAAATACAATACTCCACACTGAATCGATACTCGTCAGAAAACAGCCTATCATAGTAAGAATAAACCACAATTGAAATTTATGTTTCTGTTACGTTTATATTATACTTACTTGCAGCGTAATAAGCTGCAGATGTACACATATTCGTAACTATTTCTTCACAGAGAAGTCGTTCCTTATACCACTGAAACACGTAATTTCCATATTTCCATATTATGTACGTCTCTTGATATTGAACTAATGCTTGTAAGGCATAAATAATACTATTTCGTGATTTACTTAGAAAAATAATTATAAACAAACATAACTCCTTCGGCAGCTTGCCCACCGCTAGCAGCGCTAGTGTCGTTGCAACTGTCAGTTGGTAACAAATTTCACAGCAGTAACTGTCGCGACTTTGTATGTTAGACTGTTATAACACTGTCGATTCGCTGTACGGTCCGTTATGGCCTTGCAGACAAGATGACGGCCATCGCGTGCTGTGATCATGTTCCGTGGACCAGTTCCCGCTCGTCGTATCCACTGCTTCCACACAAGCATCACTAGCTCTGAGCGAGCCGAAATGTCACGGTCCGACAATCCCTTTTCCCGAAAACCGATCATTCTGCCCCGTTCGATCTCGCTCACTTGCCAAGATGGCTCCTTTGACGTCGACGAGGCATACTGGCACTCGCTGTACTGTTTCCACCTTGTGTGACGGCTCTGCACTGACTACATTAGACGCAAGGGCGACGCTGTCTGACCGACTCCAGAGGCCTCTCCTCGGCCTGTGTGTAGTCCGTCTGACAGCAAAACGTATCACGTATTGCTTGCACACCTGTCGCCACTTCAACCAAGTGTGGCGCTATTCGAATAATTTCTTCTCGTGGTTGTACTTTTCACAAACGGCAGACTGTAATTTTGACATCGTAAGGTGTGTCCCTCGTGTACGTTGATTTTAGCTATAGTCTTAAATAAAGTCCGACCAAAACATGATTTGTGGCCGAAACCGAAACTGTAACCGAATATTCGGCTCCTGTTCTCGTTTCGACCGAAACTTGCATAATTAAGTTAAATTTTCTGTTTATTTGCGTTACACCACAAATCACTAACAAGGAGACCATATGGGTATCCGATTTTAGAATTTTTTTCTATTCATGGTACGTAAGGTTCAGAACTTAAATAACAATCAGCCAATTCCATTCGACGAAACTCAAAAACTTTCGAGAAAATCGACTTTGAATTTTTCCAAAGTACACGTAAGTACCAATATTAAAAGGCTTGCAGCATCTGTTGGTGTAGCTTAGGTAGAAAAGTTGGCCTTGGGCCGTGCTAGCGTGCGCACCTGCGCCGCGCGCCGCTTAACGCTCCGCTCCGGGGTTTGTTTACTTCCGCGTCGCGGTATTTGTGTGTATTGAGTCCCGCATTCACGAACCTCATGGCGCACGCTTACCGCCGTGCGACGATCAAAGTAACGTTTCGGGCTGAACATCCACGACCAAGAGCTTTTGAAATCGAACAGTTCATACGAGAAGATCTTCGTTTGAACCCACAAGACGTGATCGGAATACACTTTTCAATCACGGGAAGCATCGTCTACATCAAGATGACGACAGAAGCGCTATGCACTGAAGTTGTCCAACGACATAACACCGGACTGAAGTTCAAGCACTCTGATGGACACATCGGTGCCGTAACGGTCGATCATGTAGGATTCGGATTACGTACTCTACGGGTGTTTGAGCTCCCGTTTGAAGTACCTCAAGAAACGGTCATTGCAGCCTTCCAACCGTATGGTAACGTCGTGGGTCACCTCGCAGAAAAGTGGCAAACATTTACGACCTACCAGGTATTAAATGGTGTGCGTCAGATACAGATTGAGCTGAAGAAACACGTTCCGTCGTACCTGATGATTGGTGGTGTGCGGGCCATCGTTATGTACGATGGCCAGCCACGAACATGTTCAGGATGTGGCCAGGAAGGCCATGTCCGGTCCGAATGTATGCGCCGACGTTTGGTACAGACACCAATAGGTGAGGTGGCCTCGGCAACAACGGTCACGTCCCTACCCGTCACCTACGCTGCAGTTGCACAGAACCACGTAATACAACTCCAGGCTACGCCTAAACCTACGTTGCCTGTACCCAACGCAGAAGAAAATACCGACGACACAAGCACAGCACCGCCTCCAGCGCCCTCACCAGAACCGGCAACAATAGAGACAACTCCGAATGACTCTGCTGGTACCATGGACATCGACCTAAGTGTGGTGCCGACGTCCGCTTTCGTACAGACGGGTGCGGCGATAGAAGAGGAGCAACCAAATTCTGATTCAGAACAACACATCCGAAAACAGCGGTCACCTCGGAGGCGTAAGAAACGCCGTCGAACACCCTCCGCTGACGGCCTCCATCAGACGACCTTTTCAGATACTGAACGAATGTCTGACAGTGACGTACCATTTTCCGACCAGCATCAGGATGATACTGCCACACTGGACAGTCTTACGGTGACGCACCATACCTCAAATCAGGACATACCATCCTTGATGTCAGCACCTAAGAACGACCTTACCCTCACAGCACCGCTTGGAGCATGCGCCTCGTCCGTTACAGACCAACGCCAGCACATGTCATCGACATCCACATCATGGGCCGACGATGTTGGCGAAGGAACGGATCAAACAGCTAACGTGGCCGAGCGGGTGCATCCCATGGAGGCACCAGATTTGGTACCCAACTAAGAATTGCGGCAACTGTGGGAGACACGGCAAGTCAGCGACTTTCAGAAGCCGCTGCAACGCCTTCTGTAAACCTTGCAAGTGTCCATCCGCAGCAGTATCGTATCGCCACGATGAATATGGCCACCATTCGCGCCCCACACAAACTGGCGATGTTTCGAGACACCATTTACTCAAGTGATGTTGATATTGCGCTCCTACAGGAGGTGTTTGTCGCCGATTTTCTCATCCCTACTGGTTACACTGGCTATGTTTCACACGCCTCCGACACCGGCAGCGGCGTCGCCATCCTCCTACGCGATGGCATTCCAGCAGAGGACGTCGTTTACCTCCACACTGCTCGGGGAATGGCTCTTACTGTATTTGGAGTGCGTATCATTAACATCTATGCACCATCCGGCTCCAGCCACCGTCGAGACCGCAATACATTCTTCGCCGAGGATATCACGCCGCTATTTATGGGTCCACAGGATGACTTGGTATTTGGCGGGGATTTCAACTCGACACAAGGGCCCACCGACCAACTGCCACACCGTTCACCCTGTGCGGCTCTCTCTGTGGTCATCGACAGACTACAACTCGTTGACACCTGGACAAAGCTCTACGGCACTCGCCCTGGCTTTACGTTTTACACCGCCCATTCCTCGAGCCGCCTGGATCGCATATACCTCACCCGCTCTCTCGCAGGTGGAACCCGCCACGCGGAAGTCTGGCCCTTAGCCTTTTCAGATCATGAGGCATATATCTGCGACGTTAGTCTCGTCCGACAGCGTGTGTGGCATAGTCGTGGCCTGTGGAAACTAAACGTGTCTCACCTGACCGCTCCAGACTGTCGACATATGATCGAAAGTGCGTGGGCACAGTGTTTACGCCGTCGTAACTCCTATAACTCCACCCTATCTTGGTGGCTCTCCTGTGCAAAGCCAACACTGCGCAAGTCTCTGATGAATTACGGCCGGGACATCAAGACATGGCGAAACAACACTTTGAATTTTTATTATTCCATTCTTCGAGAATGTGTGACGATGCCTTTCTCACCAGCCAGGCAGACGATGGTTCACCGTACAAAGGCCCAAATCTCTTTGATAATGCGCCGCCACCTGGAAGGGACTGTAATCCGATCTCGTACAAATGATAGAATAGGTGAAGAACATCCGTCGATGTACCATCTCATCCAGGAAAGACAAAAACGACGCCGGGCTCTGATACACGCCCTGATTGACGCGGAAGGTCACCGGCACGATACCCAACACGCCATCGGTCAGGCGTTTCATGCCCATTTCACAAGACTATATGAAACTGTTCCGCATTCGCCAGAACTGATTTCAGAAGTCGCACAACTTATTCCAAGTACTCTCCCAGTGGAGGTGGCACGTGAACTCCAGGAAGGCGTGACCACGGATGAAGTACTAGAAGCAATTAAAATGGGGCATAACAATAGGTCTCCTGGGCCCGACGGTATTCCCGTTGAATTTTATAAAAGTTTTGACTATTTGTTAGCAACTACATGGACGACGATCGCTCAAGAACTAATGTCCCCAGCGACTGAGGTCCCTAAAACCTTCCTTGAAGGCATAATTATTCCTGTACACAAACCGAACGGGTCATCCAGAATACAAGATTATCGGCCTATAACTCTGCTTAACAGCGATATGAAAATATTTACACGGTTGTTGGCCTCACGACTCAAGAAAGTTGCACGGTACGTCACATCCTGCGACCAGACGTCCTTAGGAGGAGACAACAATATCCATACGGCTCTTTGCCGCTATCGAGACATGATAGCACTTGCCCGATATCAACGACTTCCTGGTGCCCTGGCTTCACTTGACTTTAGCCAGGCCTTCGACCGTGTTGATCACTCCTACTTACAGACAGTTCTCCAGCACATGGGTTTCCCTGGCGACATTATTGAAGTAGTTATGCGCCTTCTGAATGGCGCGACCTCCACAATCATGTTCAACGGTCGCCTCACCCCACCCGTGGTTATAACACGATCCGTCCGACAAGGCTGCCCACTTTCAACTATATTATACGCCTTTGCTTTAGAACCATTGCTCCAGGGACTACGCCAACGTTTGGAAGGTATGAGTTTACATGGGAACCGCTTCTGTTGTACAGCTTACGCCGATGACATCGTCCTTTACCTACGCACTGAGAACGACGTACGGGCAGCCCTGACGTGGGTGGCCACTTATGGCGAGGCATCAGGCAGCTTGCTCAACGTCTCAAAATCCAAGGTCTTGCTCATCGGCGAGGGCCTACCAGAGAGAAGCATCGCTCCTCTAAGTGTAGCCACAACCGTTAGATGTCTTGGCATAGATTTTTCAGCCGATCTCCGCCGCTCAGCAGCGATCAACGGTCGGCGATTGCTCCAGAGAATCAGGGGAAGTCTGGCAGATCACCGGCTACGATCCCTCGACATAGTTCAACGTACACAATATGTGAACGTCTATCATGCCTCTCGCATACCCCATGTTGCTCAAGTGCTACCGATCCCAACTCTCCTGGCACGGCGTATATTGGCTGCGTTAGGCTCCTACGTCAGCTCCGGATTGATATTCAAAGTGCAATACGACGCCCTTGCACTCCCGCGGGAACGTGGTGGGGTGGGACTAACACATGTGCCGACCAGAGTCACGGCGCTCTACGTCAGCTCTCAATTAAAAATCTGGCGACGTTGCCCACAGAGTCTCACCGGTATACTATTCAATGCCTTTGCCCCGGACTCTTTGGTAGCCCCAGTGACGATTGCAGCCATTCCAGTTGCCTTCCATCATATCCGACGATTCTTCTTGGACCTTAGTTATGTATACAAATCTTTACCACCTGCTCGTTTGTCTCAGACTAAAACAGTATATGATCTGCTACAACAGTGTCGACCATCCAACCCGATCGAAATTAAGCATCCACAGTATGTATGGCGGCATATATGGAAAGCTATTTACGAACGTTTTCTCGAATCAGACGTCCAGTCAACCTGGTATCTCACTGTGAACGGAAAACAAGTAAACCGACATCGCCTGCATCGGATCCATCTCGCCGATTCGCCCCTCTGCATTCACTGCGGAGTGGACGACACAGACGGCCACAGGTTCCACTGTGGTCAGGCGAACGATGTCTGGACGCTCGCCCGGCGAATTTTGGCGTTCCTTACTCGCCAAACACCCGCCCAGATCGACATCAACATGCTCCTATTTCCGGAGGAGACTTTCTACCCCACCACCAAAACACACTCGGTAAATTGGATTCGTGGCTACACGATCCGATACCTCTTTGATCCTGGCGAGAAATCAGTACTTGGATACTGGAACTTTCTTAATGAACGACACTGCGTCCTAACCCGTAACCCAAAGTACCAGAAATATTTTTCCAACTTTTTGCGGAGTGCCTTTCACGACCCGCCTCGCAGCTGGAACGTCCAAGCGATGAGAAGATAAATCTTAACGCAACCAACCTGAACTGAACAGAACCCACAACGGAACATAATAATCAACGAGAAGACACGTTTGGACGATTTTAAGTATGCCGGCGGCATCACTACGGCGCACCTCTTGTCATATATTCCAAAATATATATATATACATAAAGAATTAAAAAAAAAAATAAAAAAAAATAAACAACAAAAAAAAAAGGTGGTAACGTTCTGGGCTTCCAAAGGTGGGGTCGCTGGTTCGAATCCGATCATGTCAGATTTTTAATTTTTTTCCGTTGTGTTCAAATATTTACACAATTGTAGGCCTAATACCTAATGGTAATTTTTACGAAAAGTGAACGTGTTTTTGTTTATTTGTAAATTCCTATTTTGTACGGAAGGTTGTTACATTTTTTTACAATATTGGCTTCACTATTAGTTGACGACGGTAGTCTCTGATTGTTAAGTTTGTGAAGATCTACGACACTGTATTTGGAAAATCATCTTTCTAGCTACTAATGTCTTTCCAAGAAGTTAACCTACTCAACCATCGTTTTACGTGACGACAAGGTTTTCAACTCGTCTACATACAAAGAAACAAAAATTGACACAATGCGTAGAATTAGTGATCCAAAATGTTTTATATAACTGAATTCGAAAACGAATATATTACATGTAACATTAAGAATGCCATCTTTTCTGAAGACATAAATTTGTTAACATTGAATATTAATTTATATATTAGAAGCATATTCTAAAGGCGTTTGTCTGGAGTGTTACCTTACAGGAAACGTGGACGAGAAAAAGTTCAGACTAGAAGAAAATAGAAACAGTTGACTAAAAGAAGATATAAGATATCTGTTGATAGGAAACATTCTGTGACATCGAAGAATAGTCGATTTGGAAGGAAGGGTGTGTGTCTGTGATGTTCTCTCTCTCTCTCTCTCTCTCTCTCTCTCTCTCTCTCTCTCTGTGTGTGTGTGTGTGTGTGTGTGTGGTGTAGGTACAGGTGCTGGAGGGACGAGTACAGTAAGCACATTCAAATGAATGCGCTTTTCCGTTGTTATTCTGATTGAAGACCATAATCACCTCATAAATTAGCAACGCCGAATTTGTTTTGGTGCCCATAGAGGCGTGCTTCGGTTCTGCGCATCGTAGATTTCATTGTTTCTCGCAACTGAAAGTTGTAAATGCAAACAATAACAAAATTAATTACGTAACTCTATTACTCGAGGCTGTAATTAACATTTTATGAATAACCATCCTAATAACTCAACCTGTCAGTTAGTTTCTCTTCGTATCTGCATGTAAATCAAAGGAAAAATAACTGCACTCGGTGTGGGAGTGTATGTGAAATCCGCAATCGGGCCAACTGAAATAGTTTTTTCAGAAAATGAAACAAATTTTCGTAAAAATTAATATATAAAATTAAAAAAATGGGTTGCGTGTCTGACAGTTTAGACGGCAACAAAAATTTCAGTTTATTTAATATAAAATGCTTTCATAATCTATTCATTTGGAGGTAAAACTTTATGGTAAGTTTAACAGGATATAGCAAAAATTATAATCAGAAACTGAGTACCTATATTAGAATTTTTTTCATTCACTGCACAAAAATGGTAACATTTATTAGGTTCCAAAATACTTTGCATCTATTTGCAAGCCGATACAAACTTTTTCTCACTGATAAAGCATCCCAATGATTGAAAATTCATTGCTTAACATATTTTCTCTGTTGACATTGTCAAACTTCATCACCTTCCATTAAGTTTTAATTTTTTTACTTCTCAACCAGGAACTCTTGGCAAGACATTTTACAGAAAGTATCTAGGTACATCAATGATTACACGAGCAAAATAACACAACTGTGCGGTACACAAAACAGGAGATGTGACGTGCAGTAATACTCAGAATCAGAAAATTTCGTGATTCACGAAGAAAATATTATGTAAATACTGTAATACGTTATTCTAAAAGTAAATCTAAAGGAAAAAGTTCAGGTAACATATGTTCGAAAATGTTTAGTTTCGGAGTTATGGTTAATCAAAGACTTTGCCTGAAATTTAGCTACCTCGCTAATATGCAGTCATCGCAAAACTGTAGGAGGTTATAGAAAAGCACGATTGGCATTTATTTTATTTTTTGTTGTTATTGATCTGGTGAATCTTATAAAACATGTGCCAAACGTGTATCTGTTCCAGCGATTATAGAAGTAAATTTCAGAGATTATACGAGTAAATTTGTTTGCTTTCCATTAAGAATGTTTACAATCGTACAACTTGCTTAACCCTGAAATTTTTTTTCCTGGTTTAACATGAATTCATATATACTATGGTATTAATAAAAGCAAATTATAAGACACATTTATACGGTTTTAGTTAACTTCATTCTCATCATTTTCTTAAATTACTTCCTCTACAACTTCTGTTGAAAACTTTGTGCAGTTGTCTGGAATTAGAAAAAATATATAAGTGGCCAAGTAGTTAATAAATTGCAAATTTTCCCAAATTGTTTCTTGGCATCTCTGGAATTTCTGAAAAACCACTGCAATTACACGTTTATTATTTCACCTAGAAATTGATGACATTCAAATATTAGAATTTGGCTCATTCACTGCTCAAAAATGGTAACTTTTAGCAACTTCCAAAAAACGTCGCGTTTATTTTCAAACTTAAAAAAAATTCTCGCTGATACAACATCCAAATGGTGAAAAAGTTCATCACTTAATACATTTTCGCTGTTCATGTTGTCAAACCTCATCACCTTCCAGGATGTTTTAATTAATTAATTTGTTTTATTTATTTCATTTTTTATACCAGTATCAACTGAATACACTAGAAAACTGTATGGCACACAGTGCAGATGATTCGCTGACATGCTTTAATACTCAACATGCCTGACATTTTGTCTTTAGCACTGAGGCTATTCCCAACACTAAGTACACATAATGTATCTGCATATGTAATGCACTTGCAAAATTTTGCATATTGTATACCAACATATGTAATAAGTAATTATACTAGCAAAACTATATATCACTGTAAACCAAACAGTTCGGGAGAGATATCATGAACAATGAAATGCGTTAAAGACATACTTTGGTTGTACATGGAGTACAAATTAATCATACTGTAATAACAGCATCTAGCGATTTCCAACAGATTTTAAGCATAGTTTCAATTATTTTAGGGTGGTATTAACGATGTCGGCAGTGCACTTGGATAGAGTATGACCAGGACGCGCTATACTTTGTTCTTTCTCTCGCTTTTCTCTTTTTCGATTCGTTTTTTGGCTTGCTAAACCAATGACAAGCCGAGGTCAATGCTTTGTACTGGCTGGTAAGAGGGCTAATCAGAAAGTGTTTGTACCTATTATTTTTTTTAAACTAAATTATGGCTGAAAATACGAAGTGAACACGTCCATTCCCAGCATTTGACTTTTGTTGGTTCTGGCCGGCCTTAGCTACCGTTAGATCCACCGCATGGTCCTGCAGTCAGTCAAAGATGGCGGCTTGGCTTCACACGTCCACGACGTTAGAAGAACGAAGTGTGATTAGTATTCTATGGAGCAAAGTATGAACGCCCTTCGAGATGTGCAGGGAAATGCCGTCTCGCTTTGAAAAGTGTCAGGTGGCTGTGAAATCTTTCGTGACAATGAACAGTGTGAAGAACTCGTTCGTAGCTGCCTGACAACATTTATGGCGTGAATGCAATGAAGAAAGCAGGTTTGTGTGTGCACTTTACGTCCTTTTCCTGTGAGCTTGACATACTCGTATTATCTGAGAGTGGTTATGATATTAATTTAAATATAAATTAAGAAACCCTGAGACGGTTTTTCGTCTCAAATATGTCCATGACATTGAAGGTGAATGTGAAGCAATGAATTAATATTTGTGATGCGGCTGGGAATAGAACCCGGACCTCCATATTTACTAGGTAGACGTATTACCGTTAGACCACCGCATCACTAACGATTAAAGCGCCTCGGAATAGTCTAAGTACGACTTCCCTCCACATCACAAACTTTAATTCAGCTTCCTTGTTCCATAGATAATTGCCATTACTGCCAAGGTGAAGGTGAAGCATTTTCATGGACATATTTGAGACGAAAAACCGTCTCAGGGTTTCTTAATTTATATTTAAATTGATATTTATATCATGTTAGTAGGAATGTTCCACTATGTCCATTGCTGGGGTACTATTCCGCTGTGTGGAGGAAGTCGTACTTAGACTATTCCGAGGCGTCTTAATCGCTAGTGGTGCGGTGGTCTAACGGTACGACGTCTGCCTAGTAATTATGGAGGTCCGGGTTTGATTCCCAGCCGCATCACAAATCTTAATTCATTGCTTCACCTTCACCTTCAATGGTTATAATATCGTTCACGGATCTTGTATCCAAGCAGTTGCATGACATGATGGAATGCAATATCTGGAACAGAACACCAAGGAGCGTGAAGCTTTCTTGGGCCACATAGTTACTAGCAATGGGACGTGGAAACTGCACTTCACGCCCAGATCCAAGCAGCATAGTATATGACGGCCGAGTTCGCTTGTGGAAGAGAAAAATTGTTCTTTGCCGTCTGCTGGAAAAGTATTGTTTACAACCTTGTACCACTCCTAAGCAACGAAGGAAGATTAAGGTTTAATATACATTGTTCTCAATAAAGACATAGCACACACTGGGAATGATTTTTGCAATGGCAGGGAAGGAAATATACCATGTCCCTTGAAAGGAATCATCCACTCATTGATTTACGGAAGTCAGTGAAAACATAAATATTTATGGCACGAGTTGGATTTGAACCACAGTTTTCCCGAATGTGACTTCAGTGTAGCACATCATGAGGTGCAAATGTTTGTATAGTTTATGGGACTTAACTACGGGGTCATTAGTCCCTAAACTTACAAACTACTTATGAACTACTTACGAACTAGGACGGCACAAATATCCATGCCGGAGGGGGGATTCGAACCCCCGACCGTAGTGGCCGTGCAGACCGTGACTGGAGCGCCTCAGTCCCCTCGGCCACAGGGCCTCATGAGATCCAATCACTAATGCAGACAGCTATTGTTTCACACTATCAGGGCTGGCATTAAGTGAAAGCGCGGATGGATTGATAATGACGACTACCCGACTCTGCTCCACAGTAATGCGATACCGCATGTGGCAATCATAATCGCCGGAAAGCTCGTGGTATTTTACTGGCGTATTCTGGACCAACTACCATGTAGTCAAGACCTCGCCCCTAGTGATCCACATGCTTTCGAACCACTGAAGAAGTTCCTTGCAAGACAGCGATTCACAAGGAACGATGAAGCCAAGTCAGCTGTGGTGGTTTTATAGCTGAAAATATTCTGCTTATGGAGGCACCTCTAATTTAGTGCTGCGATAGGACAAAGGTAGGGACCAGGTGGAAAAATAGTGTAACGTCTGTATAATGGGATTCATTTTTGTAATGACCTGTATGTACATCGTTTCGAGCGATAAGAAATAGGGTCAAAGACTATCAGATTTGTCGTTTTATATATAGGGGAGGACAACATGTGTTACTCACCCGTAGGCACAGTGTCCAGCAGTGAGGACGGCCGAGGCGGAGATGAGAGAGCCGCCACACAGGTACGAGTCGTCCATTAACATGTAGGCCTGGTGCGGGAACTGCTGCAGCCCAGAATCCGGCCAGCAGCGTCTGAACTCTGAGCATGTCCAGCTGCAACAGGCGGAAACGCCGCCGAGGCTTCACTCTCGCATCGTGTAATGAGGCAACAATGAGTGGCTTACATCATCATCCTTACAGCCACAGCGGATGCTGGTTGAAAGACACAAGTAGCTTTCAAAAAATGATGCAAACGTTTCTTTCTTTCTTTCTTTCTTTCTTTCTTTCTTTCCTTTTCCTTGGGCCTGCGGCACTACTACAAATATCTTTTAAAAGACAGAATGTATGAAATTCCAAATGCTGCTTTATATACTAGTATATTTATTACATATTAGGACCTATTATTCAGACAATTAAGGGAGAGGAAAACTTAACTGTTATGGGAGACTGGAATTCGGAGTAGGACAAGGAAAGGAAGATAGTAGGTGAATATGGTTTGGGAAAAATTAATGAAAGAGGAAGCCGCCTGGTAGAATTTTGCACGGAACATAATTTAGTTTTAACTAACAACTGGTTTAAGAATCACGAAAGAAGGTTGTATACGTGGAAGAGACCAGGAGACACCGGGAGATACCAGATAGATTTTATAATGATAAGACATAGATTTCGGAAGCAGGTTTTAAACTGTAAGACATACCCAGGGGCAGACTCTGACCATAACTTGTTGGCTATGAACTGTAGGCTGAAACTAAAGAAACTACTAAAAGGTAGGAAAACAAGGAGATGGGACCTGGATAAACTGAAGGAACCTGAAATTCTTGAGAATTTCAGAGGAAGCTTTAGGCAACAATTGACAGAAACTGGGTAAAATAAAACAGTAGAGAAGGAATGGGTAGCATTGAGAGATGAAATAGTGAAGGAAAGACCTACAAATAATCCTTGGGTATCACAGGACATACTAAATTTAATCGATGAAAGGAGAAAATATAAAAATGCAGTAAATGAAACAGGCAAAATGGAGTACAGACGACTAAGAAATGAAATTGACAGGAAGTGCAAAATGGCTAAGCAAGAGTGGCTAGAAGGCAAAAGCAAGGAAGTAGAAGAAATTTTTCACTTGACGTTAGAAATACAAGTCACAAGGCTGCAGCAATGGGGTGCATTTTGGCGGAATTACTTGCATGATGCAGATAGGCAGACGACTGTTCTTTCGAAAAACTTCTTTCTACAACACGGGATCAGTTTGTCCACTCCAAGAATAAACCAGTAAAAATATGCCTAAACAAAATATGTCACACCAGGTTTCGGACCACGGACCCTTTTGCTGTAAGGTCAGAACGCTACTACTTCAGCTACACCGGCAAGTGCTTCAAGTGTTTTAATTATTGGTACTTACATGTACTTGCAAAACTGCAAAGTCGATTTTCTGAAGAATTTTTGAGAGTTGCGTCTAACATCTTCAGCTGATTGTTATCTAAGTTCTGAACTTCTCGTACCATAAATATAAAAAGAATTGACGCATGGTGCAGGGAATGGCAATTAAATCTCAATGTACACAAGTGTAATGTGCTGTGAATACACCGAAAGAAAGATCCTTTATTATTTAGCTACACTATAGCAGGGCAGCAACTGGAAGCAGTTAATTCCATAAAGTATCTGGGAGTAGTCATTAGGAGGGATTTAAAATGGAATGACCATCTAAAATCAATCGTCGGAAAGCAGATGCCAGTCTTAGATTCATTGGAAGAATACTAAGGAAATGCAGTCCGAAAACCAAGGAAGTAGGTTACAGTACACTTGTTCGCCCACAGCTTGAATACTGCTCACCGGTGAGGGATCCGCGCCAGGTGGGGTTGATAGAGGAGGTAGAGAAGATCCAACGGAGAGCAGCGCGCTTCGTTACAGGATCATTTGGTAATCGTGAAAGCGTTACGGAGATGATCGATAAACTCCAGTGGAAGACTCTGCAGGAGAGACGCTCTGTCGCTCGGTACGGGCTTTTGTCGAAGTTTCGAGAACAAACATTTACCGAGGAGTCTAGCAGTATATTGCTCCCTCCTAGGTATATCTCGCGAAGAGACCGTGAGGATAAAATCACAGAGATTGGAGCCCACACAGATGCATACCGACAATCATTCTATCCGCGAACAATACGTGACTGGAATAGGAGGGAAAATCGATAGTGGTACTCAAGGTACCCTCCGCCATACATAGATGTAGAATTGTAAAATTCTATTCCCATGTGGTCTCCTTGTACAAGTGATTGCGGATGATGCTGTCATTTATCGGTTACTAAAGTCATCTGAAGATCAAAGGAACTGCAAAATGATTTAGATAAAGTATCTGCATGGTGCAAAATTGGCAGTCGATCCTTAATAGCAATAAATGTGGAATTAATATGATCACTAAAAGAAATCTGTTAAACTTCATTTGCACTAGAAATCAGTCAAATCTAGAGGCCGTAAATTGAACTAAATGCCTTGGAACAATAATTACGAACAATGTAAATTGTAAAGAACAAACAGAAAATATTGTAGGTAACCAAAGGCTAAGTTTCCTTGGCAGAATATTAAGGCGAGGGAATAGTTGTACTAAAGAAAGCGCCTATACTACAATTGTGCTTCCTATTTTGGAGTATTGCTGCGCATTTTGAGATCCCCTCCAAGTGGGACTAACGGATGATATATAGAAAGTTCAGGAGAGGGCAGGTCGTATTGTATTATCGCGGTATCAGGTTGACAGTGTCACGGAAATGATGCACGAGTTGGGGTGGAAATCGTTAAATACGTTATTCCTTATGGTGAGATCTATTTGCGATATTTCTTTCACCAATTTTCTCTTCCGTATGCGAACACATTTTGTTAGCACCCAGCTACGTAGGAAGGCATGACCATAATAATAAAATAAGAGAAATCAGGTCACAAACGGAAAGACTAGGGTGTTCCTCTTTCAGCGTGCTATCAGAGAATGGAACTGTAGAGAAATGTCATAAAAGAGGTTCGATGAACCCCAGGCTATTCACTTCAATGTGACCTGCAGGGTATTTTTGTAGATATTGATGTATGTAAGACTGTTTGTGAGTCTATAAGTCTCAATACCAACTGTTGCCAACCGATTACTAGCAGTGGGACTACGGATACACCTCAAGCCCACCTTCCTCTCATGCCTCAGCATCGAAATGCACAACTTGACTTCTGCCCTCAGAGGATCATTTGGAAGCTGGAATGGCAGGCCGTGCTCTTCAACAATGAAGGCAGATTCTGCACGCACGCAAGTGACGCTCGTCTCGCGTTTCTGGCAATCAAGGTCTCGTGAAGAGCATCCTTCCAAACTGGCCCCACCCGAGGCCTTATGGTCTGCGGTGCCATAAGCTGCAACCGTTTTTCACCTTTTCTGATTGTGGATAAGAACACAGAGCAATGACCGGTCGTTTAGAATGTTACAAGACCTTCTTTTGCTACTCTTGGTACAGGAAGGTGGTGTACCGTTAGAACAGGATAATGCTTGCCCACAAATTGCTCATGTTACCCAAAGCCCTTCGCAGAGATGCTGCAACTGCCTGGCTAGCAGGATCGACGGATTTGTCTTCAATCGAGAACGTCTGGGATAGACTGGGGCAGGTGGCAAATGTGACTCGTCAACCCACAACTCTTTTAGAACTACGTGGACAGATCGGACAGCAGTGGAAGCATGTATCCTGAGATAGTATTTGCCATCTGTATGATGGAATTGATGCCACATTCAGCGCGTGCACTGAGGCCTCAGCACGTGGAGCCTACACGACGTACTGGTATTTGTGTATCAGCATGGATCGACACCTGGTAAGCCAGTACCGCTGGAGCTATTAACCCGTAAATGTAATCATTTCATGCACTCGGACAATAAATCTTCGGTAATTAAAAGGTTGCTTGAAATTTCCGCTACCAGTCACAAATATGATCTAGGTGTTAAATTTATGCTTTAGTTGCAACATGTTTCGATGCCGTGCATCACCATCATCAGGATTTAGAGATACAAAACCGATCAAAATACATTAGATTTTGTATTCCTAAAGCATGATGATTACGCACAGCATGGAAACTTGTTGCAAATGAAATTTTTAACAACTACATTGATGTTTATCTGTATATGTATTGTTTATACGAGATTATATGGTTTAGCTAAGATATATAAAGATCTGATTCCTGTAAGGCTAGTAGTGTCACCATTTTCCGCTCCATGTTATTTACTAGCAAGGCAGCTAGATTACATAATTAAAAAGAAAACCAGTTATAAACATAAATTTTGAGTTAAGAATTCCGTAGCTCTTGTTGACAATATTAAGGATATACAAGTCCAGCCAAATTCTAAACTCAGTCTGAAGGCGTAGCTGTGGGTTCTGAACTTAGTCCCTTCTGAGATCTTCAATGGATCATTTTTAGCAGATTTTCTTACAGAAGGAACCTCTGAGGTGGAAAATTGGATACTGGATGATGTGCTGAGTTTATGGACTGGTACCACCCTACATATAGGGAACGGAAAGATATTTACAACTAGTAGAAAACCCAGACAGCGGTTGTTAGAGTTGAAGGGCATGAAAGGGATGTAGTGGTTGGGAAGAGAGTAAGACAGGATTGTAGCCTTTCTCCAATGTTATTCAATTTGTAGATTGAGCAAGCTATAAAGGAAAGCAACGAGAAATTTGAAGAAGCAATTTAAGTTCGGGGAGAAGAAATAAAAACTGCGTTTTGCCGATGACATTGTAGTTCTATCAGAGACAGCAAAGAACCTGGAAGAGCAGTTAAATGGATTGGACAGTGTGTTGAAAGGTGTGTATAAGATGAACATTAACAATAGCAAAACAAGGGTAACGGAGTGCAATCTAAGAAAATCAGGCGATCCTGAAGGAATTAGTAACGAAACAATAAAGGTGATAGATGAGTTTTGTTACTTGGGTAGTAAAATAACACATGATGGTCACAGTACAGAGAATATAAAATACAGAGTGGGAATGGCAAGAAGAGCGTTTTTGGAAAAGAGAAATTTGTTAACATCTAATATTAATTTACGGTTAAGGAATTCCTTTCTGAAGGCATTTGTGTGGAGTGTTGACTTGTATGGGAGTGAAATTTGGACGATAAACAGTGCGGACAGGAAGAGGATAGAGGCTTTTGGAATGTGGTGCTACAGAAGAATGATGAAGATTAGGTGGGTTGATCACGTAACTAATGAGGAGGTACTGAACAGAATCGGGGAGAAAAGGAATTTCTGGTATACCTTGACTAAAAGAAGGGTTCGATTGGTAGGACATATTCTGAGACATCAAGGAATCGTCAATTTAGCATTGGAGGTAGGTGTTTGGGGTAAAAAGCGCAGAAGGAGATCAGGAGATGAATATAGTAAGCAGATTCAAACGGATGTATGCTGCCGTTCTTATGAGGAGATCAAGAGGCTTGCTCAGGATAGAATAGGGTGGAGAGCTGCATCAAACCACTACAATGACCACCATACAATTGGATATCTTTTGACAACACTTAAATTCGCAAGAAATTTAAGTTCACTATGGAACAAGGAGGATATTTTTAAAACTTTTTCGACTTTACTATTGATATCAGCACAAAGAAACACTCATTCAGTATTTTCAGAAAATCCACTGTAACAGATACAGTTATCTCTGATAGCTCCCAGAACCCACACAACCATAAACACGCAGCTTTCCACTCCATGTTCCATCGTCTCATATCTGTTCCATTATATAATTCTGCATTTCAGACAGAATTACAATCAGACATATAGCATGCAGTAATGGCTAAGACCCTGCCCTGATTGACAGTATATTGAATAACAAGGAAATGAGAAAAATTACAACACTTTTATTTGTTGGCCAGAAAGAACAAGTCTGTAGTCAGAAAAACTGTTGTGTCACCCATATTTAGGCAAAGTTTCAGATCACATTAGTAAACAGCTAAAATCTCGAAATTACAGACCTGCATTTGAAACACAAACAACATTTCAAACTATTCAATAGTAAAGACAAAATTCAACCCTATCACAGAGTGTTGCGTACAAAATCACGTGCAAACATTTTAGGAAAGTGTATGTTTGTCAGTCTGGCAGGGCTATAGCCATTAGATTGTCAGAAGACGAGAGAAACTGGAGGTTAAAAAAGACAGATTCAACCTTTGCTGTACATCTGCTCAAAGAAAACCATGTTTACGATGTACACTGTAAAATCATACATGCCCTGAAGAAAACCGGTAATATGACTCTAATGAAATACTGGAAATCAATAAACAGTTAGCTTTGGATGCCAGTTTAGTATTAAACGATCAAATCCAGTTCCCCTTTACAACTCTAATGAAATAAGTTTTAATTTCCTACTTTCCTTTCAACAAAAATAATAATGTCACTTTTGATCCTTTACGTATACTTATCATATTTTTATATAAATATTAGCGATTCTCATCGAAACGTTGTAACGTACTTTCCTGTTAACTAGTCAATTTTCTGTGCATAGTTTTAAATCGTAGCATCCTTGTAACATCTTTGAAAATTTGTATACTACAGTCAGGTGAAACATGATGATGAAAAAAAAAAAAAAAAGTTCAAATGTTTGTATATCTATCGGACCAAACTGCGTGGTCATCAGTCCGTAGCTTACAAACTACTTAAACCTAGGTAAACTAACCTAAGGACAAACACACATACCCATGCCCCAGGGAGGACTCGAACCTCCACGGCGAGCAACCGCGCGCTCCGCAGCGAGACGATTTTTTTTTTTTTTTTTTTTTTTTTTTTTTTTGTTCTTTGAAGATAAAACGAGGTTGTCTTTACTGCGTAGCAATACACTACTGTTAATGTCCATTTCTGCTTTATTATCGTTTCTTCGACAGCCAAAGAAAAATCAGTTCGAATTGAACGAATAAGTAAGAAATAAGTGTAGCTTCGTCTTTTTTTCACTTGATAGAGATAAAAGAATCGTAATAAAATAAAAATTTCCAGGCACAGAAATTAGCTCTAATTAACTGAATATGCGTTCTTAGCTTGTGACGCAAAACAGAGATCTTCAGACACATATACAATCCAGACCATTCTGGGACGTATTAGCTACATAAAAAAAATAAATAAAAAAATAAAAACATAAATGCCTTCTTCGGCGATCAAATAATTCCGGTAAAATTTCCTCTTAAATGGCAAATGCATAATGATAATAACTGAAATTCTTCTGTGTAAATTAATGTTGATTAAATTTCTCTTTGTTAAAGTTCTGTTTGTAATTACATTCTCGTTTTAATCAAGAAATTAGCGTAACGTTCCTTGTACTTTTCTTTGGATCATGTCATGTTGCGTTGTCAGGTAATGTATGAAATCTTCTTTTCTCTTTGATTCTGTACTGAAGATAAAGTACACTGTAGGTCCCATTACCCAGTTGACCGAGTTCCTCTTTGTCCTTGGGAATGGGATGCTATCGGGATGGAGGGCATCCGCTGGCGATATTGTGTGTGGCGAGGTTCTCGTGATGAGGGCCAGTTTTTGCCTCGCATACTCCCATATTCCTGCATTTATACTGCAGACGAATCTGTGTTCATCACTGTCGACTAATTGACATGTCGGGCACAAGGGAGAGTCTTGTAGGTGTATCTTATGGAGGCGGGACATCGTCGGGGTTTTTCTGTTGACCGTCATATACCACGCGGCCCGCACTTAGGAAGGTAAGTCAGGGCTGTGGATGTTTTCCCACGTTGTTTTCCAGTCATGGTTCGGGAGTTTCCTTTCTGTCACATTTCGTAGTTTATTTTTCATCAACGCCTGGTATACTTCCTTCACTTTTGTCATTTTCCGTTCTGGGACTTTTGTTCGTAGGTAACTGTATTCGAGTAGGAAATTCTGTAAGTGCTGCAAAGCGTGCGACAGATGACTTACATCGATGGGCTGCCACAGTTTCTTCCAAGAGGTGGGAAGTCAGACCTTGGTGGACAGTTTCCATTGCTTGTATGTTTGGCATACATATAGTGCTTGCGCCTTCTTGTACACATCGACGAGATTCAGACCACCGAGTAGCGTCGGAAGAGTCAAGGTGTCGTATTGAATTTTGAAAATATGTGCGCGACATACAAAGTGGCCAAGCGCTGCCAACATTCTGTGTGCTATGTTGCGTGGTATTGGCTGGGCTTGAGCCACATATTTGACCTTGGCAGTGATATACGTATTCGCCAGTGCAATTTTTTGCAACTCATCCAACTTCCGGACACTGTGCTGTTGTACATACGCTCGAATTTTAGCCAATAACTGTTTATAATTTGCGGCAACGGTTTCTCCTTAGACCGCTCGGCTACTCCACCGCGGCCATGATGAAGACTTGAAAGCCGAAAGCCAGTTTGTGACGAACAAATAAGTTTTGCAGAACGTCAGATAGTTGTTTGTTTTTTATCTTAGTAGTAGAATCTGTATGCCTAAAGCCTGATGATTATGCACAGCATCGAAATATGTTGCAAATAAAAAAAATTAACACCTGAATCATATTTGTGATTGGTGGCAATCGTTTATTTATTTTGACACAGTCCCGGCGATACAAAGTCAGCATGGCTTTAAAATCTTGAGTAAATTGGGTATCTTTAAGAGTGTGTACTAAGTTTTATTTTCGGTAGTATTATAAAAAGTAGATTTGAGATACTATTTTCCATCCCTTTAAATGCGTTCTCAGTAACAACCCAACATACAGTTCTTTAAAATATTAAATTAACTACAAATTTCATTAGCAATGTAATAAAGATAATGTAGCAGTTTGGGAAATTTCAGTTGGCACCACAAGTGCAGCCGACGTGAAATGATTCGGACTGATCAATTTAGTCTGGCAGCACGGTTCAGCAATGTTGGCATAGCAGGGCCGCAAGATTTGCATCTGAGTGGCGAGGGGCATTAAATGTAGATCGTCGCATATTGTTATGTAAAGGAGCTGACAAATGCATGCAAATGTGAATGAGTGCTGGAAGCACATCTGTGCAACGTTACTTGGTGAAATGAACTTATTCAAGTAATAATTTTGCAGTACCTGCAGTTTGATGTTTTATCTCCAAAAAGAATTCGTGTGAAGATTAAGTAAACGGACAAACATATTGAATCTCAAATTTGAGAAATCATTTACTAAAATCGAGATCCTTAGGCCTAACTACTTACCTTTGAACCTAACGATTGCAATGTGCAATGCACGGTATACAGAAATGTAAGGGACGTTTGATATTTACCATTCGTTAGATGTTCAATTTGATTAAACACTACTCAATCCCTCCCCCATTTTAGAAACAACTGAAAACAGTAAATAACATTAAAGAATAGTTTTTAAAAAATCAAAAAAATAAAGAATTTAATGACTCGGAACTTTAATTAAACAGTAAGGAACAGTTGGGCCATAAATATGCCAATTAACAATACCAGAGGCTCTAATAAACATTTCATAGGAAGCCAAGGTCCAGGTACAGCGCAAGATTGATCAAGAACTGATAGTGATACAATCCCTTTTAAACAACAACTAAAGCCTTAAGAAACGCTCACAGGCAAAGACAGTTATAAAAGTTTACCTCCTCGCTTACTTAGAGCTTTAACAAATTTAGTAAATACAAAAGACAATAAAAAAGATAATTATAATTTTACAGCTTCAACATTAAATAATAAATAACACTCTTGATGTAGCACTTCCGACGTTGGACACGGTACACACTCTACAGCTTGTTCTTCCAATCGGACTGTCTGACGTGTGCTTCCCCACAGGACCTAGGCCTGAGGCAACGGAACACAAGACCACATACGAACTACACAAACTGCAAAGTGAAGAGCAACTGCAGCCTGCTGGAAGAGTCGTCTACAGCGTAAGATGGAAAAGGAATTGCACGTGCAAGAACCGAAGAAGGCAGAATAATTTTCTGATGGAGGGGGGGGGGGGGCGAGGGAGGGGCGGGAAGTCAGGAGAGAAACTTACAGCAAGAGCTATATTTCCGGTTAGCAAAGGGTGAGGACCGAACAATCCAAACTTTAGGAATTATGGCTGTCAGCACACAATTAAAGGGGTAGTGAAGTTTCAAAATTTGCTATTCCGAAATTACTCTCTAGCGCCGGATAACAACAACGGACCGAGAGAGTACAAAGCAGATAACGAGATTTTCGCCAAACAATCCAGTGTAGCAAGCCTAAAAGCTAGCTAGGTTAAAGTTATTTCCGTAAGCCGACTAGCCGCAACGACACGCGACTGAGCAAACCACACAATGCGAAATATCACCAAACAAACCATATCAAGACAAAAATTACTCCTGCAAGCTGAATAGCGGCAACGTAACGAGAGGGTACGCAGCAGATGTAGGTAGAATTTTGCACAGAGCACTATTTAATGATCACCACCACTTGGTTTAATCATCATGAAAGATGACCGTATACGTGGAAGAGACCAGGAAACACTGGAAGGTACCAGATTGACTTTATAAAAGTAAGGAATAGATTTAGAAAACAGGTTTTAAACTGTAAGACATATCCACTGTGACCATAACTTCAGGTTATGAACTGCAGATTAAAACTTAAGAGATTGCAGAAAGAAAAGTTAGAAGATGGAACCTGGACAAATTGAAGGAACCAGAGGAGGTTGATTGTTTCAGAGGGAGCATTAGGCAAGGATTGGCTGAAACGGAAGAAAGTAGTACAGTAGAAGAAGAATTGGAAGCTCTGAGAGACAGGGTAGTTAAGGCCGCAGAGGATCATAAAGGCAGAAGGGCAAGGCTTAATAGAAATCCCTGAATTACACAGGATATACTGAACTTAATTGATGAGACGAGAAAATATAACAATTCAGCAAGTGAAGCAGGCAAAAGGCAGTACAAACGTCTGAAAAATGACAGGAAGTGCATACTGGCTAAACAAGAGTGGCTAGAGGACAAATGCAGAACCATTGAAGAACGCATAAATAGGGGAAACATAGATACCGCCTATAGGAAAATAAAAGAGATATTTGGAGACAAGAAAATCAGCTGTTTGAATATCAAGAACACAGACGGAAAACCGGTACTAAGGAAAGAGGCGAATGATGAACTGTGGAAGGAATATATACAGGGCCTATACAAAGGAAATAAACTTGAAGGCAGTATTCTAGAAATGGAAGACGAAGTGGAGGAAGGTGAGATAGGATACTGCGAGAAGAATTTGTCAGAAAGCTGAAGGATCTGAGTCGAAACAAGGCCCCTGGAGTAGATGATATTCCCTCTGAACTGCTATTATCGTTAGGGGAGCCATTTATGAAGAAATTGTTCCACCTCGTATGCAAGGTGTAAGAGACAGGGGAAATACCTTCCGACTTCAAGAAAAATATAGTGATTCCAATTCAGAAGAAAGCAAGTGCAGACAAATGTGAATATTACGGAACTATCAGTTTAACAAGTCGTGGTTGCAAAAAACTAACACGAATTATTTTCAGACGAATGGAAAAACTGGTTGAATCCGACCTTGACAAAGATCAGTTTGAATTAAGGAGAAATGTAGGAACATGCGAGGGAATACTACGACTTATCTGAGAAGATAGCCTAAGGAAAAGGAAACCTACGTTTTTAGCACTTGTGGATCTGGAGAAAGCTTTAGACAATGTGGATTGGAATACACTCATTTAAATGTTGAAGGTAGCAGGGGTAAAATATAGGGAGCGAAGAGTCGTATTCAACAGCTACAAAAACCAGACAGCAATTATTAAAGTCGAAGGGCATGAAAGGGCCGCAGTGGTTGGAAATGGAGTAAGGCAGGGTTGATCAGTCTTTACTGTGAGAAAGCTATGAAGGAATGCAAGGAGGAATTTGGAGAGGGAGTTAAGGTCCAGGGAGAGAGAATGAAAACGTTGCGGAGACAGCAGATGACCTGGTGGAGCAATTTGTCGAATGGACAGTCTCGAAAGGAAGATATAAAAACATTAACAAGAGTAAAACGAGGTAATGGATGCAGGAATTGGATTAGGTAATGAGACAATAAAAGTAGTAGATGAGTTTTGTTATTTGGGTAGCAAAATAACTTGTCTCATGAGTTTTATATCAACGTTTCAACGCCGCGATACACGAAGGTCGCTGATGATTGCCCAGAGGACTGACGGCATTTACCGGCTTCGGGTTCACTAACGAAGAGAGTATTGAGCACCCTTTCTGGCGGCCGTAGGAAGGATGGAAACAGTACAGAGAAAAACCGATGTGGCCGCTTGGCTCGATGTACATCGTTGTGTTGTTTCTCGGATGTGGAGGCTGAATACCAATATAAGAGAGTGGCAACGCAGTGCGCATTATTAGTTGCCTGGTTCACTTTCTATGGCGAATTGTTGAACTTAAGTTAAAAATTTGTTCTGTACAGGATCTTCCCTTTCGAAAACCACTCTGATATTCTGCCAGTTGTTTGTCTACCACTCCGTTCAGGAGAATGTTTGATAACATTTTGTTACACCAATGTATTTACTGAGAGTGTTACAGGTGCAGGGAGGACAGTTTCAGTCGTGTTGGTCCTGCCCTGCCCTAGCGTGGTAGTACCTATGGTCTATGGGCAACTGTGGTGGTTTTTTCAACGCGAGGACAGCTGTGGTAGCTGTGCTGAATGGCCACATGGTCTAAGGCGTCATGCTACGGACTGGGCGACCGTTCCTGCCAGATGTTCGATTCCTCCCTCGGGCATATATATATATATATATATATATATATATATATATATATATATATATATGTGTGTGTGTGTGTGGGTGTGTGTGTGTGTGTGTGTGTGAGGGTGTCTGTGTTCTCCTTGGTCAACAGTAGTTTGTGAGCCTAGGGACTGATGACGAAAGCAGATTGGTACAATAGGCTGACAAACATTTTATTTGACAAATGTGGTGGAGGTGTTGCCATGTGGTCAGCTGAGCATAAATGTATGGAGACAACCTTTCAGTCTCGCCCTTATGTAAATAAAGATACATTTGTTCCAGTGCTATTGTTGTTGTGGTCTTCAGTCCGCAGACTGGTTTGATGCAGCTCTCCACGATACCCTATCCTGTGCAAGTCTCTTCATCTAAGAATATGTTCGGCAACCTACATCCTTTTGAATCTGCTTACTGTGTTCGTCCCTCGGTCTCCCTCTATGATTTTTACCCCACATACTTCCTTCTAATGCTAAGTTGACAAATCCTTGATGTCTCAGAATGTGTCCCACCAATCTATCCCTTCCCTTAGTCAGGATATGCCACAAACTCCTTTTCTCCCCAATTAGGTTAAGTACCTCCTCATTAGTCACATGATCTACACATCTAATCTTCATAATTCGTCTGTAGCACCACATTTCAAAAGCTTCTATAAGCTTTTTATCTGAACTCCTTATCGTCCACATTTCACTGCCATACAATGCTACACTCCAGACAATTGATTTCACAAAGGACTTCCTAACATTTAAATTAATATTGGATGTTAACAAGTTTCGCTTCTTTAGAAACGCTTTTCTCCCCATAGACATTCTGCATTTTATATCTTCTTTACTTCGGCCATCAGAAGTTATCTTGGTATCCCAAATAACAAAAGTCATCTACTACTTTTATTATCTCATTACCTAATCTAATTCCTTCAGCATCGCCCGATTTTCTGACATTACCTTCGTTTTACTCTTGATAATGTTCATCTTATATCTTCCTTAAAAGACACTGACCATTCCATTTAATTGCTCTTCCAGATCCTTTGTGGTCTCTGACAGAATTACTATGTCACTGGCAAACCGCAATGTTTTTATTTCTTGTCCCTGCACTTTAATGCCCTCTCCAAATTTCTCCTTCCATTCCTTCACTACCTGCTCATTGTACAGATTGAACAATATTGGAGAAAGGCTACAACCCTGTCGTTCTCCCTTCTCAACATCTGCATCCATTTCTTGCCCTTCGACTCTAATAACCGCTGTCTGGTTTTTGTATAGGTTGAATATAACTCTTCGCTCCCTATATTTTACCCCCGCTACCTTCAGAATTGCGGTCGACACTGTCAAAAGCTTTCTCCAAATCTGCAAATGCCAAAAAACGTAGGTTTGCCCTTCCTTAGCCTAGCTTCTAAGATAACTCGTAATGTGAGTATTGCCTCACGTGTTCCTACATTTCTCCTAAATCCAAACTGATCTTCCCAGAGGTCAGGTTCCACAAGTTTTTCCATTCGTCTATAAATAATTCATGTTAGTATTTTGCAACCATGACTTATCAAACTGATACTTGTGTATTTTTCACACTTGTCTGCAATTGATTTCTTTGGAATTGGTTTACGATATTCTTCTTGAAGTCGGAGGGTATTTCCCCTGTCTCATACATCTTGCATACCAGGTGATACAATTTTTACCACGCTCTACTCCAGGGGACTTGTTTCGACTCAAGTCCTACAGCGCTCTGTCAAATTCTTCTCGCAGTATCATATCTCCTATCTCATCTTCCTCCACTTCGTCTTCCATGTCTAGAATACTGCCTTTAAGTTTATTTCCTTTGTATATGCCCTCTATATATTCCTTCCATAGTTCAGCATAGTTCAGTACCGGTTTTCCGTCTGCTATCCTACTGTAAATGTTCAAACAGTATAAATCTGGGTAACCACGGTGTGGGCGAAATGTGGGTGAACATCAAACTGTTACATAAGACGAGTTGATTTTTGAATATCACTCCATTTGGTACTTAGGATAAAAATTACAAGTTGAAACTAGGCGTTTTTAACTTATACGTAGTACGACGCACTCAGTCCCCAGACTCAGACTTCTGCTGTAATTGTTCCACCATAGGCAAATCAAATGTTCAAATGTTTGTACAGTCTATGGGACTTAACTACGGGATCATCAGCCCCTAAACTTACAAACTACTTATGAACTACTTACGAACTAGGACGGCACAAATATCCATGCCCGAAGGGGCATTCGAACCCCCAACCGTAGTGGCAGTGCAGACCGTGACTGAAGCGCCTTAGTCCCTTCGGCCACCGCGGCCGGCCCACCATAGGCCTCTTTACATCTTCATACCTTCTAATCCACAAATTTAGTGTTCTTTCTGGCTACTCACGGTTTATCGGAAGTTAATGTCGAAAATGAGATGGCGCGTAGGGTGTGCCATAACATACAAATTTCACGTAGCAACGCACATCTGCATACCATAGTGTACGGTGCCAGGCGCGATTTAATAGCGTCGTGCGCAGACACCTAATCGACGTTTCTGCAGAGCAACCTTTTCACTTTACATGTGACATCAAGGTAAACGACACGTGGGGTTGACGTTTCATGAGTTTTGTTTGCAAGCGGCTACAACTGCTCGAAATAGCGCCCTGCTACTTGAACGCTCGCTAGACAGCTAAACCTAAGGACGCCTGAGTTTTTCTCACACCACTTTAGACACCACTGGGGGAGTGGCGATTGCATCAGAAGGTGTCGTAAGTCGTGCTATTAGCTCTTCAGCCGTATCGTAAACAATGGATTTCCGGTGTTCTCCAGACGCAAAAAAGGCGGCATGCGACGCTGTTAAATGACGCTGAACGATGAGAACAGTAGTTGCTATGTGGGACTAGCTTCATTATTTTTTTTCTTTTTTAGAAACCCCTGTATTTAATCATTGAAGATGAGCTGCTTAGAAGAGAAACATTAACTTGGATAGAATAAGTAGTGAGAAGAAAGTACTCGGCCCATCTCTGAAGTATTCCCTACAGCGAGGCGTCTCACATTACGAAGTGGCTCTGCTTAAGATTTCTATAAACCCGAGCTAAACTGTCCGCCATTTTTTTGTCCAAGCTGTAACAGTCGCCACCTTCCGAACGAGGCTCCCGGGTTACCTCGCGTTTCATTCAACTCGCTCACACTCGCGAACTATTCATTATACGAACGTGGAATTTTCATCAACTATTCGTGACGAACTACACTACATTTTCATTTTAGTTTCATTTGCGGTAATAGTTTATTAAGAGGATATACTGACAGTTTAGAAACATGCAGTTTCTGACTACGTTACGGAATTTTTGATATGCGAGGAATGTCTTTTTTTTTTTTTTTTTTTTTTTTTTTTTTTTTTTTTTTTTTTTTGTATTGAAGTTGGTGAACACATTATGCGAATGAAATGTTCAAAATACATCAAATTTTCATCCTATCCAAACAGGAACTCTGTGAGTTATTTGTGACTTGAGATAATGTCAGTTAAATATGACACAATGGGATCCACTATCCCATCTAGTAATAAATCGTCTTCATTAGTAGAACTCCTAATAATTAGACACAGGTTACTGCATAACACTCATACTTACAGATACTAGTATCGACCTTATCCTAATAAATTGAATAGTTGCAAACCACAAAAGTTCTGTCTACATTTCTATGTAGGCCTAATATTCAATTACAGTTTTTCAGTTATATGAAAAGGAAATCGTAAATATCTCAATACAGAGTATTATGTGAGAAATTTAGAACAAGTCATTTCGTTAGTTAGTGAAGAGATTCTTCCTAATATTCCTTCCTAATATTTCACCCGTGTTACCTTTAGATTTTTTTAAAGAGAGTTTTTCAGTGAATATTAACAAAAAAACTTTCTTCAGATCCACAAGATTGTGAATTTTTTCATAGTATTCTACGAACAGTGGCTTTCCTCGGAGCCTGATAGCTCCGAACACCGGAAAAAAAAAACTGCTAGCTGTGTAACAACGAAAGATTTGACTGCCAATGAATTTCACATTACCTGCACACATGGGCTACGGAAATGCCACTGTCAGTCTCAGTAACTATCGGGAATTCTGCAGAAAAGCTTCACTGGGGTGGTTAACAGTTGTGCCCTACAGCCTGGAAAATGGTACTCTTGTATGTACCGTATTATAAATATTACACTATAATACGAGAGTTGAAACTGAAAGAGTGGCAACTATTTATTCAGAATGTGTACAAACGCTTTACATGTTGCACCTATTACTGTCCATCAAAGTAGTCACCAGCGTTGTGTAGAACCCGTTACCAGTGATATGGAAGGCGTAGTATATCGTTAGCAGAGTCTGTTTTGTTGAGGGTGCGAATGGAGCGGTCTACTGCCTGTCGAATCTCTGGAACAGTTCTGAACCGAATGCCACGAATCTTTGGGATCAAATCAAAGTCCCAAAGACGTAAGTTCGGGGAATATGGTGGATGGTATAGTACTTCCCAGTCCCATCGGCCGAACAGAGTAGGAACGGCAGGCGCTGTGTGCGCCCTCACATTGTCGTGCAACATGATTAGTGGGTTGCGCAGAAAGTGTTTCCGCTTCCTTCGCAAAGCTGGTCGCAGCTAATCCTCCAAAAAACGAACAGTAATACTGCGCATTGATGGTCTACTGTAGAGGAACGTGACACTGCTTGCTCGCCGCGGCAGAGTGGCCAAGTGCTTCGAGGTGCTATGCTCCGATGTGCGTGCCGTTCCCCGTCGGAGGTTCGAATCTCCCCTCAGGCATGGATGTTTGTGCTATCTATAGTAAAAGTTAGTTTATAAATAGTTCGTATGTTTAGGGACTGATGACCCCGCAGTTAAGTCCCATACGCTTAACAAACATTTGAACCGCTCGCGCACAAGTGACTGTGTTTCTTTCGATTTTGTGCACGCCGGTGATGTGGACTCCATTTACTCGGAGGTAAGGTAGGTATGTGAACAACGTGTGCTATCAGCGACAATTGTAGATTTAATTGCTTAGCAGTGTTTCCACTATTTAAGTTCTAACCCTCCTATTTTGTCTGCAGCGGAATGTTCGCTGATGTGAAAATTCCTGACACGTTAAAACCGTGTGGCGGACCGGTGTTCGAACACGAGACACTTGCCTTCCTGCTCGAGCAAGTGCTCTCCTCACCGCCCGTCGACACAGCTTTACTTCCGCCAGTACCTCGCCTCCTACTTCGCAAATTTTACAGAACGTATCCTGAGAACCTCGCAGGCTAGCACTCTTGGTGGATGAGGTGTTGTTGAGAGATAGCAGTCACAGCCTAGGGGATATTCCCTTAATATTTTCGCTTTGGAGCAGAAGATGCGATGATATCAAACTTTCTGTTAGATTAAAACCGTGTGCTGGCAGATGTTCCTGTTCAAATACCGCTCACTTTTAACACAGTTTTAGCCGGTCGCGGTGGCCGAGCGGCCTGCGGCGCACTAGTCGCGTTCTGCACGGCCACTACGGTCGGGGGTTAGAGTCCCCCCTCGGGCATGGATATTTGTGCCGTCCTTAGTATTAGCTAGTTCATAAGTAACTTCCTGGAGATTAATTGTGTGCCAGAACCGGGACTCGAACCTAGGACCTTTGCCTTTCGCGGGCAAGCGCTCTACCGACAATTTTAATCCACCAAAAAGTTTCATATCAGCGAGTGAAAGTTTCATTCTGGAAACATCCCTTAGGCTGTGGCTATGCCATGTCTCCACCATATCCTTTCTTCTAGTCTTGTAAGTTTCGCAGGAGAGCTGCTGTGAAGTTTGGAAAGTAGGAGGCGAGGTACTGGTGGAAGTAAAGTTGTGAGGCGGCATCGTGAGTCGTGTCGGGATAGCTCTATCGGTGGAGCACTTGCCCGCGAAAGGTAAAGGTCCCAGGATCGAGTCCCGGTTCCGGGACACAATTTTAATCTGCCAGGAAGTTTCATATCAACGCACACTCCGCTGCAGAGTGAAAGTTTCATTCTAGTTCGTAAGTTGTTTGTAAGTTTCGGGACTGATGACCCCGTAGTTAAGTCCCATAAGCTTTACAAACATTTGCGCATTTGAACACAGTTTTAATCTGCCAGGAAGCTTCAGTATTACAGTAGCTGTTCTTGCATGTGAAGAGTCCTTACCTGAATTCGGTTTTCAGACGGCTACACCGCCGACTAACTGCAGTACACGACGCTGGAAGTCATCTTCCACGAGCTCTGCGACAAATCCTACCCAGGCCTCATCGTACCCTCCATTCTGTGCGCAACAGGCGCTGACGGAAGAGCACCTGCGAGGTAAGTACCGCCCAACACCAACACCAACCTTCTCGTTACATTGGATGATACTACGCCCAACGATACAGTCATCTGATTATCTATAAGAAGTTACATAGGGAACATAAAATGTTGATTTTAAAAGAATCATACACCATTCAAATATTAGATGCAATGAAAAACACGCACCAAAACACGAGGAAAATTAATGTTCAGGAGGTACGGAACCACAAAACTTAGTCACTTCTCGAGATTGAAATGATTAGTTAGGTCGAAAAGCGCCACTTAGCTGTGCGGAAATGACCGCGTGGTCTAGGACGCCTTGCAACGGATTGCGCAGTTCTTCCCTGTCGTAGATTAGAGTCCTTCCTCGGCCCTGTATGCTATTCTTAGCATCAGTTTGATTAGTTGTTTAGGGTTGATGACCTCAACCCTTTGATCCCTTAGCTTTAGAAACATTTGAGTATTTTGAATACCACTTAAGACAACAGCAATAGCCACTAGGAAGCCTTGGAAAGCCACAGTGACAATGTGAAAAGAAGGCAAGTTCATCTCTAGACTACCAAGTAGTATCACAATAGTCACGTATGCCCTATGAAGGAAAGAGGGAAAAAAAGGGTTGACTTAATTTATTTTCCTAGAGGTATTCATATTGCCTTCTCCTCCTCCTTTAGACTTACACCTTATCCAAGTACTGATCTCATTTAATATGTTCCTATCGCTTTATGCAAAACTTTAACATATTTTTCATAAGGGTCATATAGCTATTTTGCAAATGCCACCTAGTGTCCGTTATTGTTATCTTAGACAGTGGTGTTTGACTCAGTCAGTTCAGTCGTAGAATGTTACATAACTCGATGTCTTTTGCATGAAGGTGCTCCACGTTTTTTATGAGTTTTCGTAGCTTGTCACTTTTTTTCATTTTTCGTTTTGTAAGTTCAATGTGCCATTTCAGATTTCTGATCTAATAATGATTGTATCGATACGTGTCATTAAGTTTGTCAGTCACTGGATGGCTTTGTTCACTTTTATTACAGCGTTAATTTCATATGTATTCCACCGTTTACCAATCTTTGTAGCTAACACTTTCTTCTTACAAGGTGCGTCAGGAGAGTTCGCTGAATGGTCCCATATTTAACAAATCGCACTGGCGTGGATGAGGTGCCCTCATTGAGGGACATGTCAACAATCCCCTCTATCGTGCAAAGCTCTGCAGTGAAGCGGTGGTACACGCTGCCACCCAGCTAACAGGGCCAGTGTGAGAACTCGTGTCACTGCAGCATGGAGCGCAAAATGGAGCAACGCATCAACACCAAGTATGCTTTCAAATTAGCCAAAACGGCGACGGAGAATCATGGGATGTTATTGCAAGTGTGTGGTGTTGAATTGATCCATCATGAATTTGTACCCCAGGATCACACTGTGAACGCGAAAGTTTGCAAGGGAGTTTTGAAACGGGTGCTCCAACGCATGTGGAGGATTTGGCCAGAACAGCATCGGAGTGGACTGTGAAATTTCCTGCATCACAATGCCCATCCGTACGCAGTGATCCGCATGCTTAACTTTCTCACAAGACGCAAAGGTCACTGTGCTTTTACACCCTCCTTTTTCTCTAGATTTGGCGCCGGTAGATGTGTGTTCCCCCTCCTTAAATTAGCCCTGAAAGACTTATGCTTCACAACGGTTGCAGAGATCTGACAATGCGTAACCTCAGTCACAGAGTAACATAAACAGAGAAGAAGTCCCCCCCCCCCTAAACCTCTGTCCTACGCTCCCCTCGAAGTTCCATAAGATGCCAGCAGATGTTGGGTGCTTCCCTGACTCAGTACCGGTAGACCACACTAGAGGCGCCTCTGAGGGTGCCTGTCGCACATCAGAGGGTAGCATGGAGGGGAGGCTGAGGGGCCTTCCACGAGGCCACAGCTGTGTCCAGTGTGCCGGCGTTTGAGCGGAAGTGGTGGTGGGGGCAGCTGCTACCTGCCGCCTGCTCTGGCCAGTTTAAAGGGCTGCTTCTGACCGCAGCGCCATCAAATGTTCAAATGTTTGTTAAGCTTATGGGACTTAACTACGGGGTCATCAGTCCCTAAACTTACAAACTACTTATGAACTACTTACGAACTAGGACGGCACAAATATCCATGCCCGAGGGGGGATTCGAACCCCCGAACGTAGTGGCCGTGCTGACCGTGACTGGAGCGCCTCAGTCACCTCGGCCACCGCGCCCGGCGCAGCGCCATCATAAGACATCTTACAGAACCTTTCCTCCCCACACCCCTGAGCGTGTGACCAGGCCCTTATGGAGGTTTGCCGTCTGTATATTTTTGTCTGTGCCTCAGTGCTTCAAGAGATTCGACAAGAAGATTTTGCTGACAGTTTACAACAGCTGTACAACCGATGTTAGAAGTATATTGTACCCAATGACAATTACTATGAAGGTCAGTACAGGTATTTTGTTTGTAACTCTTGTTTCCTATATTTCCTGAGAGCATTTACCAAACTTTTCAGACGCATCTTGCACATGATTTTATGTCACACCCAAAGTTGTGGTCTCTCCACGTCGATCACCTTGGCCATACATTTCTAAAGAGAGGATTTAAGGTCTGATTGGAGAAACCGTAGATAATCCGTACACATTGCTTGAGCATATCGTCTCATGAAGTAGGTGTTCTTCACTGCCATGTCCTCTGCTTGCAGGGCGACAGCGGTGGTCCCATGGTGTTGTGCTCGCAGGGCAACTACACGCTCATCGGAGTCATCAGTTGGGTGTCGCTCGAAGGCTGCGACAGTGGCAAGCCGACTGGCTACACCAGGGTCACCGACTTCCTCGGTGGTGGGTCTCCACCACTGCGGGCGTCGACGTCTCCTGAAGACGGCCTCCGCATCATTGGCTGCATCTGGAACGCAGCTTTGTCTGATGTCTACAGCTTCACCTACACCACAGCTGTAGCTGTACATCACTACTCAAAATAAAAATACTGTTCTAAAAAAGTAATCGAATGAGTCACCTTTGTAACGCAGTGACCTAAACCAATTAAATACACTTGGCGAGACCGCAGCATCTGTTCAGTGCTAGTCCTTCCAGAAAAGGAAAAGATAATAATAAATGTGTTATGTCAGTAAACTAGCTAGGTTCAGCGCAGCAGTGTGGGGGATGGAAGGGCGGACAACTTTCCAAGCAGCAGTATTCATGGTTGAAGTTTACTTTTATTTAAGCACATCCTCTTCAACGCAATAGAAGTTCAATCTCACAAGTTGATTCCCACAAATTGAATACTGAAAAGAAAGATGTCGTAAAAGAATATCAATGAATATAAAGACCTAAAAAAGAAGATAATTAAGGAAAGCATTAACCACAATTCACTTAGTTGAAAAGTTTCTGAATAACTTACTAACAGTCACACTAATAGCCGTAATTAATTACGCACCTAATAATGTCAGAATCTCTTAAACATGAACATTTTGAAGTCATCAGTTTCTCAAAATGTTCAAATGTTTGTTAAGCTTATGGGACTTAACTGCGGGGTCATCAGTCTCTATACTTACAAACTACTTATAAACTAACTTGTAGAAAAACAGAAATATCCAGGCCCGAGGGAGGATTCGAACCTCCGACGCGGGAGGTCGCGCGGTCCACAACGTGGCGCTCCAGACCGCTCGGCTACTCCCGCGCGGAATCAATTTCTCAACTTCAATTATAAGATAAATGGCTCTGAAAGTAGTCATTTTAAAATGTATGAATTGTTAAAATTTTATTAACACTTGATTATGCATAGTGAACTAACAGGCAATGAAGTATCTTACTGAAGCGAAATCGACTGATAATACAACAAATAGAATAACAAAAGTCATTCATATATTTTCATTTTTTTATCTGATTAAAAAAAGTCCAGCTGGCTAAAGACCACTGAGATTAGCAGTAGCAGGCAGGCCCAGTTGCCATTGCACAGTGACGGCCTCCGCACTCCCAAGAACCAGGCCAATATTCTCAAGCACACCGCCTAAAACAGGGTGGTGAACGTCCAGAAAAAAACCAACAAAGCCTTGAGCCATGAGACAGTCTCAGAAGAAAGGCTTCTTTGTAGAACAGGCACAGAGCACGCAGGATTGCTTAAGCAATAAGAGCCACAAACACCTTCGCGACGACCAACAATCAAAATAGAGAATTACGAGTCCCTGCTTCTCTCCCTCACGAATTCTTTCTTCAATAACTCTCACAAGCTCTCCCTATACGAAAGGGTAACTATTATCTTTCGCTTAGTAATAGGGGAAAAAAGGGCTCACGGGCGGATGTACTCTCAGAGATTCTCAAAGCAACTATTTCAACAAAGAAAAAAAAAAATGTTCAACTGTTTGTATAGTCTATGGGACTTAACTACGGGGTTATCAGTCCCGAAACTTACAAACTACTTATGAACTACTTACGAACTAGGACGTCACAAATATCCATGCCCGAGGGGGGATTCGAACCCCCGACCGTAGAGGCCGTGCAGACCGTGACTGAAGCGCCTCAGTCTCCTCGGCCACCGCGGCCGGCTTCAACAAAGAATCCACTCTATTATAGCGTAGCAATCCTACTAAGATCCAAAACGCATTTGCCGATATTTATTCACTGACAGTTGCAAACACATATATTTAATAGATTACCTGACATCGTCTGGTCTGGAGGCGATCAATTCGTTTAATAGATTCCAAATGACAAGCCAAGATCGCAAACTACCAATTTATTACGTGACGACCGGTTTCGGTGCACTGCGTCAACATCATCTGGTCATATATATATTATAATCTGGTCATCTTCTTAAAAAATTGGATATAAAATAAGAAGTGCAACATTGCACTTAGTCACTATATAAAAAATACATAAGTTAACTTAAGTAATTTTTTATATATCCAATTTTTTAACAAGATGACCAGATTAATTATATATATATATATATATATATATATATATATATATATATATATATATATATATATATGACCAGGTGATGGTGACACAGTGCACCGAAACCGGTCGTCACTTAATATATATATATATATATATATATATATATATATATGACCAGGTGATGGTGACACAGTGCACCGAAACCGGTCGTCACTTAATAAATTGGTAGTTTGCGATCTTGGCTTATCATTTGGGAACTACATATATTTAACGTGAGTGTTACGTTACGATACCATAACATCTAACAGGTTCAATGACTCGTGGAATACCTTTACTCTAACAAGCATAAATAAGAGCCACATTTTAAACAACACAGGCCACTCAGTTAAGTCGAACAAGCACTCAATTTCTCCAAGGCTCAAACAGAACGTCGCCGCTTCTCCGCGTAAACAGAGTAAACGTGCGGGTTTAAGCCATACGACACAGAGCCAGAACACGCATATAACCGAACAGTGTGTTCTGAGGCGCAAGTAGTGACAGTCATCCGCAACCTAGGCCTGCAAATAGCGAACGGGTGTAATTCCACTCCGCAAGGAACAGCCCGTGGCAGCTTCCAACTCCAAGACCCGCCAAGCAGTTGCGAGACCCGTCAAACAAATGTTCAAATGTCTGTAAATCTATCGGACCAAACTGCGTGGTCATCAGTCCGTAGCTTACAAACTACTTAAACCTAGGTAAACTAACCTACGGACAACACCCACACACCCATGCCCCAGGGAGGACTCGATCCTCCACGGCGAGCAACCGCGCGCTCCGCAGTGGGACGCTTTAGACCGCTCGGCTATTCCACCGCGGCACCCCTCAAACGCCACGCGCCGCAGACAGGCATTATCCATAATTAGGAAAAGCCTCGTTCCATGTTGCCAGAAAACTAAAATACAAGAACCTAAAAATACCATTTTATGTACATAACAGTTTGGCACACATTTTACCTGATGGTAAGGCCAGAACCCCAGCCTTGGAAAAGAGTAGAATATAATCACTTGTGATTGTGGGGAATTCTACATAGATCAGTCTGACAGAGTCATTTTCACCAGCCTAAAACACCACGGAAGTTTGAGACTCAGAAAGTGTGACTCCACTTCTGCAGAGCACTTACTTAAAGAGCTGCACTCCATATATAGGTTGTAAATCAATAAACACAAGGATATTTGTCAAAGTCTGGTACTCAATGACCAAACAGAGTTCCATTTGATGCACATTTTGTAATATCTTTGACATTACATTTGTTTACAGTAATCTTTGTACCTGATGATAGCGTCTTTCCTCCAGCGATTCCTTTTTGAGTTCTCGTTCTGTGACACTTCCGTATTGGTCGAACCTACCAGTAACAAACCTAGCTGCTTCCATGTCTGCCTTTAAACTGCGGGTACGAAACACTTCAGCAATACTCAAGACGTGGTCATACAAGCGTTTTATACGTGGTCTCCTTTACAGATGAAGTTCATCTTCCCAAAATTATCCCAATAAACCCAAGTCGGTTGTCCGCCTTACTCACAACTGTTCTTACATGTTCCATTCCACATCGCTCTGCAATGTTACGCCTAGATATTTCAGCTACACGATTTTATCAAGAAGCTCACTACTAATGCTGTATTCGAATACTATTTTTCCTACTAATGTGCATCATCTTAGATTTTTCTGCATTAAGAGCTAGCTGCCATTCTTCACACCAACTAGAGATTTTGTCTGCTATCCTGTATGCTATTACAGTCAATTAAAGACGACACCCTCCCATACACCATAGCAGCATCAGCAAACAGCTGCAAGTTACTCTGTCCATCAGATAATTTATACAGGTAGAATATAATAGCGGTACTATCACACTTCCCTGGGGCACGTCTGATGAACACTTGCCGTCGAGAACAACGCAATGCGTTCTATTACTTAGGAGGTCTTCCAGCCAATCACAAATTTGGGAACCTACTCCTTATGGCCTTTTTGTCGTTAGCAGTCTGCAGTGTGGCACCGCGTGAAATGACTTTTGAAATTGAGAAAAACACAATCTGCCTGCTGCCCTTTATCCACGTGAGAAAATGGAAGGCCGAGTTTTCACTTGGCCGATATTTCCTAAACCCGTGCTGATTCATAGAAAGAAGCTGTTCCGTCTCAAGGTAATTTACTATATTCGAGCTCAGAATATGCTCCAAAGTTCTACAGTAAACTGATGTCAACGATATTGGCCTGTAGTTATGTGGGTCACTTGTTTTACCATTCTTATAAACGGGAGTCACCTGCGCTTTTTCCAGTCATTAGAAACTTTACGCTTAATCGAAGATTCGTGATGAATGGAAGCTAAGTAAGGGACCAATGCCGCAGAACACTCTTTGTAAAACCGAGCTGGTATTCCATCCCTATTAGGAAACGTTTTCGTATTTAGATCTCTCAGCTGCTTACACCGGAAATACCTATTACTATGACCTCCATGTGCGCCTCTGTTGCACAGTGGTAGAGTGGCAGACTATGAATCCAAAGGTTGCAGTTTCGATCCCCGTCAGATCCTAGGATTTTTATCTGTCACTTTCCACTTCTTTCACCTCTGGCATTATTACTCATGTGAAAAATGCCGAGTAGCACCGTGGTTCGGAATACACTTTAAACTGTAGCTCTCCCTATAACTGGCTGGATAAGTCAGTTCGAAGGTAGGAGGAAGGCAACGGCATACCACCTCCAAGAAGGGCCATGCCTAGTAAAGCACTGTGGTGTTCAAACCAATCTTAGGATTGTTGCCTGCTTTACCTTACTTACGTCCTCCATTTTGGAGTTAGTGCGTAGATCAAATTAAGGTACATTTGAGCCGTCCTCCTGCGTGAAAGATTTGTTAAAGGTTAAATTTAGAACTTCAGCTTTCCGTTTGCTTTCATCTATTACTGCCCCGAAATGATCAACGAGTGACTGGATAGAGGGCCTTGACCCGCTTATCGATTTTACGTAGGACTAGAATGTTTCTGGTTCTCGGAAAGATCTTTTGCTGAGGTATGGTTGTGGTAATTTTTGTGTCTCGTTGCCGCCGGTTGTCCTAGGTGTCGGTGGCCGAGAAGAGAGAGACCGACACAGGGAAATAGGATGCACACGTGTGCGGGTACAGAGTCTGAAGTGACCAGCCAGTGGGACAGCAGAAACTTGAAACACTAAGCTAGATTAGTACATGATATTTCGTAGAGATAGGGTGTCGTCTTTAACTGACTGTAATAGCATACAGGATGACATAGACAAAATTTCTAGTTGGTGCGAAGAACGGCAACTAGCTCTCAATGTAGAAAAATGTAAGGTGATGTGCATGAGTAGAAAAAAACAATCCTATAATGTTCGAATACAGCATTAATAGTGAGCTTCTTGATGCTGTCGCGTCGTTCAAATATCTAGGCGTAACATTGCAGAGCGATATGAAATGAAACGAACATTCAAGGACAGTTGTGAGTAAGGCGGACAGTCGACTTCGGTTTATTGGGAGAATTTTGGGAAGATGTACTTCACCTGTAAAGGAGACCGCGTATAAAACGCTTGTACGACCACGTCTTGAGTATTGCTGAAATGTTTGGGACCCGCAGCAGATCAGTTTAAATGAAGACATAGAGGCGGTTTAGAGGCGAGCAGCTAGATTTGTTACCGGTAGGTTCGACCAAAGCGCGAGTGTCACGGAAATGCTCCGGCAACTCAATTGGGGATCGCTGGAAGAAAGACGACGTTCTTTTCGTGAATTTCTGTAAAGTAGGCTGCCGCCTACTTACATTTTGCGTAAAGATCACAAAGACAAGATAAGAGAAATTAGGGCTCTTTTTTTCCTCGTTCCATTTGGGAGTGGAATAGGAAAGGAAATGCCTAGTAGTGGTACAGTGTACCCTCCGCCACGCACCTTACGGTGAATTGCGGAGTATGTATGTAGATGTACAATACTTAACTTTGTTAACAGAAGACTAATGGAATGCAGATACATAGTTTAACTAGGCAGAGGCCTGCCTACTGATGAGAGTGTCCTAGTGCCTGACTTATTCCCAAATGGCCGATGCAGTTCAGTGGTGGCCACGATCGGAGTTGCAGCGGAGGGCGCGCATGGCTGACGTCGTAAGAACTCCGCGCCGTGCATGCATGGTGGCGCGCGGCGAAAGTACGTGGCGCGCACTTCAGACTTGTGCGACACCACAGTAATTATTGTACGATTCGTGCAGTACTGTACAAAAGGAAGAGGAAGTAAATGAAAAATAGGTAGAAGATACAGTCCTGCGAAAATAATTTGACAGTGCATTGAAAGACGTAGCTAGGCAGTGGATATTCCGCAATTCCTGCAGAAGAGAACATTGTTAACGGCAGTGGAGCGCGCAGCGCCATTAGTCGTGAGTCTTAGGGGCGGCATTGTGCGCCTTTCCGCTGTCTGTATCCGCGGCAGCAGGAACCACCGGCGATTCATTAGCTTATCGCCAGCGCCGCTGCCGCTGCTGGCGTCACAAAGGTGGCAGCCGTGATTCACAGGGGGTGGGGGGCGGTGGGGACGCAGCCTCCCGCCTGGGGTAGTGTGGGGCCGTGTGCAACTGGGCGCGCGCGTAATGGCGGACCGGCTCCGGGACAAAGGGCAGCTGCGCGCGTGCGCCGGGGGCGCAGAATAACTGGACAAAAAGCGTCACGCGTGTACACCGTGCGCCAAATGAAACTGCCCCAGGCGAGTTGACCCGCGTTTCATTTGTAGCTGCATTAACGGAGGGGGGAAGGCGACCTACAGTTACTTCCAACAGGATGGAGTAACCGCCCATACAGTCGGTCGAAGACCGGAGCAGATTTCGTCAATTTACTTTTATTTTTCATGTCCAGAACACCATCCTCTACAATCTAGTTTGAGTCTTGCCCAGTAATCAGCCACACGGATGGTCTTGTCATTAGCTAGCTGTAAATCCAGCATGTGCGGAGGTTTGGGCACGTCAGTAAGTGGTCGTCTGCCTGGACATTGCAACAGTCGCACAGAGGATCCCCATCGAGGTAGCCCCATCTTGAACGGTTGAACGTACAATTTGAGACCCCAGTCCTCAGCCTGTTGAGAGCCTTCCAGGTTGTAAAGGATTTGTTACCGCCAGCTGCAAGTTGTTCTTTCAGGGCCAACATAGGATTAGGTGTTACCTCCTTCCACAGCTGAAGCCTCCTCCCTTCGACAGTGACACCAATTGGCTCTCATGTCTAAAGGAAGCTCCTTCTTGAGCGAAGCCGCCTAGGTTGTTGTTTATGCCTATGTAGGGGGTGGCGATTGTCTGTCAACTGTTTCTTCCTCTCCACCTCGGCAGCTACTTGCTGCCGTATGCTGGGGGAGCTATCCCTATGAGAGGGTAGATCTTCTCTGTCGGCGTGTGTCTCAAGCACCCCGATATGATGCGGGCTGATTCATTTCATCAATGTCCACGCTCGAGCGAGGTGTTGTATCAGTCTGGTCGCAGCCGTGCTTGCAATCCAGGTAAACTGACCTCTCAGTGTGGCGAGCCCTCAAGTCTGAGGTGTATCTCAACAACTCTCATATTCCTCGAGAATTGCAGCAAAACTTTCACAGTTCACCTATGATCAACCTTCAGCACCTTTCTCAACAGGGCCCAAACATGCCAAGAAATGAGTGGTGCCACGGTGGAGTGGCTGAGCGCTCTATGGTGTCTTGATGCGGACCACACGGTTGCTCGTTTCAGAGGCGGACTAAGGCTGTCGAAGGCCTCTGGAGGCGGCAATACAAAATGAACCCCCACCCCCATCCACCTGGAAATGCATTTGCTAGTATTAAAAAAGTAACTTTTGAGATTTGGAGGTCGCTCCCCAGGTCTAGAAGAAGGGGCCAGTCTAAAAACATAGCTTTCGAGATTTGGAGGCCCCATAACGAGGGAGGCCAGAGAGGACCTTGCTTTGGAGGCGTTTGGTGGCCCCCCCCAAGACGAGGGGCCTGGGGAGCCCCCCCCCCTCTCCACACACACACACACACACACACACACACACACACACACACACACACACACACAGTCCACCACTGGCTCGATGTCAGAGTCCTCCCTCGGGTGTGGTGGGTGTCTTTGTTTAAGTTCGATTAAGTAGTTTCTAGGCCTAGGGACATAGCCACAGTAGCTAGGACCCATAGATTTACAAACATTTGAACATTTTGAGATGAGAAGTGGATCACAATATACGCACTGAAATTTGTCTGTGGTACAGTACGATATTTTGCTGTCTCGACTCTTTAGTGGAGGTGTACATGACCAGAAACCATGGGGCTACCAAATAGTGAAAAAGTCATTCTCGTTTCCATCACCTCAGATGCTCAAGACCTGTTTGGCGTGGACAGTAGGAGGTTATCATTCAACCCTTGAAGGATGTTTGGCCAATCTTCCATGAGAGCAATATCCAGCTCTGCAACCGTTGTGGGAGGCAATGTCTCTAGCAAGTGCATCCCAGACATGATCAATCGGGTTTAAGTCCAGTCAACAAGCCAGCCACTCCACTCGTTCAATCCCTTACGTTCAAGTATGTTGTCCACCAGTGCAACTCAGTGGGGACAAGCGTTATGATCCATCAGAAGGAACCGAACACCTATGGTGTAAGGCACAACAAATGGTCGAAGGATCTCGCCTCTATACCTCTGAACAGTCAATACGTCATTCTGAAGGACATAGAGGTCCATACGTCAGCCAATACAGACTCCTGTCCATGCTACCCATTCACCACAAAGGTAAGCTGAAGTTTACTGCACATAAGCAAAATTGTTTCGAATTCCATATTCTCACCAGATGAGAGAGCGACGATTGTCCGGATGAATGCCAAATCTTGACTCATCTGTAAACAGAACCGGCGCCATTCGTTACAACTCCAATCCTGATGTTTCTCCGTCCAGTTTCTGCGGGCTAAACGGTGTCTAGATTTCTATGGGACACACACCATAGGCATCCATGCATAGTCACATTCTCGAAGGCGGGCAGTTTGTGACAATACTTCAGAACCTATATATCTCAACTGCTCTCCTAACTTTTTTGACTAGTGTATTTACCCAACCCTGTAGAAGGCTGTTACAAACACTCACCAAAACAATCTGTTTATACAAACCAACCAACGAACTTCAGCTGTCTGTTTCTAGCTGCAACGTCACAGCTTCGTGTATCGACTAAAGCTGATCAACCAAATCGAAAGATCACTATTCGTTAAGAACAAAGGAAGTAGGGGCGTAAATACCGAGGAATAATAAAGTAAAGAACAGTGATGTGCATAGTACAACATGCAACATGAACAAAGCGATACGGCTTGAAATAAATGTGTCACAGACGTTTTTGAAACCACTGGTGCTACTTTTAAAAGTGGATGAAAGACCTACATTTACTTCCAGCAGGGTGGAGTAACAGCCAGGCGAACATCGTGGCACACTTACACAACCTTTAGATCTGTTGGCAGAAAAAAAAAGAAACAGATACAGAGTGACTAGATTAATGTTTCGTACAGACGATGAAGTAAATAAAAAATGCTGTTCCTGCTCTGTGGTTGACGCGTTCTTGAATGTACCGTCGTTTACCAAGTATAAGAAACCGCGCTCGTAAAACGAAGATTCCATGACAAACACTTGCGTTGTCAGGGGGTAGATACTGCCAATGTCACCTGACTGACAAAGTAATCACGCGAGGCCGCCAGAACGTTAAGTAAAATTTAACCGTAGGTTACACATTCTTCTCATAACACGATTCGACAATGTACGTTTTAAATTCAACTATTGCGGAAGTGTTAGCTCAAATGAAAATCCTGTTCAAACCAAGAAATATAGCTTACAACGTCATATCGTGTCAGAAGTTCATAGTAGTACCGCACGGAAACTTTTTGACGTGAGGTGATTTAAGTAAGAGGATATAAGCCTGTGGGAAACATAAATTTCTGTTATGGTCTGTTTTTAATATGGTAGGCACTTTTTTTGACATATGACAATTCGGTATGTAGTCTAACGATTCGCACATTATTACACTTCACCAGACTTTCTTATTCGTGTATATACTTTGAATTAGTTTTCCTTATATAGTGAATTAATCGAAAATTGTTGACCTTTCTAAGTCAGATACAGCACCAAGTGTGAAATTGGTTTCTTCTTTGATGTAAAATAGTTTTATTGCTTCTGATGTACTGTCACGTCTGTGAGGTTTTCCTTCAGCTAGAACTGTGGTGATTGATTTTGTACATTAACTAATGTAGGGACTGCATTCTATTACGTTTCCTGCTTTCGATATTCACTGATTTGACTGTAATTATAGTGAACAAACCTTAACTTTCCTGAATAGAAAACCGACGTCTTTTTTAAGTTTACTAGCGATTTTTTTTGTTACAAGTAAATGAAATTTTGAGTAATTAGCTGCAGGTTAAAGAGAATCTTAAATAAACTGTCATGTAATGTAGCGTTTCATACCTTCCCAGGGATCTGAGGAAAACTAAAACAGACAAATATGAAGTTATTTTGCAGTTATTACCGGTTTTTATGGCACTTACATACTTTCGATACTGTAAAAAATTAATTTCAACTATACTGTTTTCACTCATCCGATATCGTATTAAGAAATGTAGCTTGCCGGCTGATTGGAGCGCAACTGTCGCAGTATACAACAAAAATATTAATCAGGAATTCTGGTTGGTTGCCTTCGAATCAAGTTTCTTTGAACGTTTTGAGATCTGTCAGTCTTGTGTCAGTGGTCAGTGCCTGAAAAACGGACGTGCATATTTGAATAACGGGGGGGAAGCTATCTTTTACAGATGACGATATTGCTAATATATTTAGTAAGTTTCTGTTGGGAGGCATTCTTGATGTGGTAATGATGTGGAAGGCAATCTGGTCAGGTGTTACTTCTGGATGCTTTTTGCATGCTGGTCCACTTCCCCCCAATCTTCTCAGAAGGCACCATGCTTCCCCGCTCGAATGGGTAAAGTCCGTATTTTCGACTGTTTCTGTTCATTTCTGTCACCGAGACAATTCCACGCTGAACAAAAGTTCTGTGGCTATTTCTGGGTCTTTACTATGCTCTGAAGGTGTTGGGACAGAGATTCATTTTCATCGTTCCATCTTGGGATGTAATCTTTTCTGTATCCTCTTGTCATACACCTTTCAGCTGTGGCTGTTACTGCACCAATGAAGCATTGGTAGTTCTTACATGGTGTGGGAACCCAACGAATACCCTTGAACAGTTCCATCGAAAACTTTGTCAACTCTCTGAAAATTCCATCGGTGGTATGGAATTGATCATATGATAGGGACCGTGCTACCAATTTGTATTATTACGGGTATATTCTGACTGTGAGGAAAAGCATTTATCATTTTTCTTGTGCCGTTAATGGGAAAGATTAAAATGTTCAAATGTTTGTAGAACTTATGGGACTTAACTACGGGGTCATCAGTCCCTAAGCTTACAAAGTACTAAGACTAAGGACGGCACAAATATCCATGCCCGAGGCGGGATTCGAACCCCCGATCGTAGTGGCCGTGCAGACCGTGACTGGAGCGCCTCAGTCCCCTCGGCCACCACGGCCGGCTAATGGGAAAACCACTTTCCTCAGTTCAGTGAGAAAACATGGCTGGTTTCGAATCCTTGCCTCAAATAGCTGACTTGTAGGCACCTTCATGTTTTGCGTCAAACACTAGATGCAGGTTGTTCTTTTCAGCCCGTTCAGCAAGTGTGCTTCCGTTGTCAGTATACTTCCTGTTTTTGTGGTGACTATTGAAGCCTCCTATGTAAATTACATAACGTTCCACTGTGTGTAAGTCAAAATCGGGCTTGGATATTGGTGTTTGTCATTGCCAAACGACGCATCGCCTAGCGCAAGGAGCGTAAACAATGAACGATTGATCAGTGGAAAAACGTTGTGTGGAGTCAGGGTGGTGTAAATTAGACTCGCGCGTTTTGCTTCTGTGACGTCACCTGGCAGCAAGCGCCGAGCAGTTGCCGCAGTACCCTTACAGAAGTTTGTGAAGCCTTATATATGCTGCTTCGGACCTAGGTAGCAATATCATACACCTCATGGTAAGTTACACTAAGCACAGTCTACCCAGGAATTTGACCTGTGTTTCGAAACAATTCGTCATTGCCATTATGAGTTTCCTGAATGGCGAGAATATCGATGTTGTGATCCAGCAAGATCTTCGACACACTTTGCTCTGATGATACTTAAGTCATTCAGTTGTAAGAGTCTGATTTCTCGCTAAACGGCTCTGAGGAGAGCTGTTTCTGCTATTTTATATTTTTCTTGTGTTTTTTGTCATTGGCAGGAGATTCTGTGGACAGTCTGCTGCCTGTATGATTGTTCCTCAATTAGTAACTTCTAAAACGTAGCCAAGTCTTGCAGACCAGCAAAAATTATACGAAGCCAAAATTAGCTTAAGGACTGCCACACTAAACGCCTTTTACGATTTCGAAAGAAAAGTTCTGTGTACCACGGATCTAGCAGAAAATCGTAATAAATTTTAGTCAAGCGGTAACTCGGTAAACGGATCTAACAATATGTCCAGAGATTGAAATAAATGTCAGAGAGATAAAAAATCAATCAAAACATAAGAATGACCGCTCTATCTGATGATTCCATCTTCCATTTTATTGTTGACTACATTTGTACATATTCTTTATGTGGAATTGAATAGTAGTTTCATTCCTATATTGCAATATTGTATTTTCAGTGTACTACTATACAATACTTTTTAGTTTTTGACTTAGTCACTTGATTAGGTTTGTTTAATACACAGGGACCTGAAGATGGCATAGTGGAATGCCGAAACTGGTTGTGCTAGAATAAATATTTCATTACACATACGGCTGTTGGTACCTCAGTTCCTTCAGACTCTTGTCCAGCCGCTGTCCCGTTTCCACCAATGATGGATTCAATAAGACTTAATGTGTCTATGTCGTTCAGACTGGCGCTTTGACTGCTATAATAGAGACGAGATCCTACGACCTTATGTTGTGCTCTACACTGGTGCCATAGGAGATGGATTCCTTCTGATGGTCGACAACGCTCGTCGCCACAGAGCTGCACTGCTGGACAACATGCTTGAAGCTGAAGAAATTGATCGAATGGAGTGGCGATCTTGTTCACCAAACCCGACTGAGCATGTCTGGGATGCACTTCGCAAACGCATTGCGGGCACCTCCCATAAAGGTAGCAGAGCTGGGTTTCACTCATGTCCAAATACCTGTCAAGATCTGATTGATAGCATCATACTGTTCATACCACGCAGGTGTTCAACTGCACTGGCCGTCCGAGATCATCACAAACCATTTTAGAGGACGACGAAAACGACTTTTTCACTATAGGGCATCACTCTTAGTAAACTCCATGTGAAGTAAAATATCTTAGTGTCATAGACAAATTACAATTGTAACCTATTACTGTTCGTTAGTCTCGGCAAAACTCGAGAACGGGTGAACCGATTTGACTAACTGTAATCTTGAAATATTCGTGTAAGTCCAGGAAAGGTTTAAACGGTGATAAAATATGGAAAAGTTGTCCGGAAAAGAGGAAAACAGGGAAAAACTGAAACAGCTTTTTCCAGTGAGCTATCAATACCGTTCGTCCAATTGCGATAAAATTTTGTACATTTCACGTTGAAAGCAAGATAAAAGTTTGCATGATAGTAAAAATTTGAAAAAGGCGGCCGGAAAGTAGGAAAATTTAGGAAAAAACCGAAAGCGATTTTTTCTACTAATAAAAATAAATTGCCACATGATTGTAAGAGTAATAATCGAATACTGCTTGACAGGACGAGGTTTGTATGAAATATTTTTATTTTTATTTTTTTCATAATCTACCGGAAAATTGGAAAATTTGAGAAAACCGAAAGTGCGTTTTTCAATGTGTTTTTGATTGAATTCAGCACTGTAACTGATTATTCGCTCGACGGAGAGCGGTATTTGTTCTGTTTGTTATAGTCTTGGAAAAGTTTTCACTAAAAAGAAATAGAAACGGTTAAAAAGGAAAATCGCAAAATTCGAAACAAGTTTTGTTTTCAATGTGTTTGTGAATGTACTCAGTACTATAAGTTGAGAACCGTTCATCCGCTTGCGATAAAATTTTGATCATTTGACGTTCAGCAAAAGATGAACGTTCTTATGAACTGAAAATTCCAGGAAGTTACCCGGAAAATTTGGAAATTCGCGAAAAACTGAAAGAGCTTTTTTCAATCTGATATCAATATCATTCGTCTGGTTGCGATAAAATTTAGCATATTTGATGTTCAAAGCAAGAGTAACGTTTTTATGAAATAAAAATTTTGAAAAGTTTCCCGGAAAATTGGGAAATACAGAAAAATAGAGATTTTTCTATGAAATATAAATACCATTCATCTGATTGCGATAAAATTTTGCACATTCGACGTTGAAAGCGAGAGGAAGGTTTGAGTGAAGTAAAAGTTTAGAATAGTTGGACAGAACGTAGGAAAATTTGTGGAAAACTGAAAGAGCTCTTTTCTTTGGAATATCAATATCATTCGTACGTTTGCGATAAAATTTTGCACATTTGACGTTAAACGCAAATGCCTTTATAAAGCTACTGGGTCTAAAATACAAATGATTTAAATTAGTATGGTTTACATTAAGAGGTAAATGATACGAAGTTCACCGAGTCATCTAGTATCTGAATAAAATACCTTACCATATGTATATTCTGCATGATACCTTACTTGATCGCTAATTGTTTTGAGCAGTGTGGATATAGATGGCGGTAAATGAACACTTCCTCACATGACTGCACAGTCAAAGTACCACTCTCTAGCAAGGCTTTGTCGCTGCATCCCAGAAGTGCGTCACCTAAATTTGCTCCTTGTGGCACCATGCGCTTCAGTTCTGAAGTACTCACTTCATCAGTGCTGGCGATAATAGTGTAAGATATTGAATACATTATAATTAAAAGTTCGACAACAGAGGACTAAAGAACAAAGGTCCAGAGAGCATTCGTTCTGCTTCGGGCACAGTAACTGTTGCGCGGCCCTCGTAACAACAAAGGGAGGAAATAGCTCAGTGGGGCACAAGTTGCGCAAGACCTCCACACGGAGCGGACGTGACTTTGTTACGGGCAGAATAATGGAGCTCACTTGGCGGATTACTCCCCTTCAGAGAGGCCCGGGGTGAAAAATTATTGAGGCAACCTGGACGCGGGGGTTGTAGTGCGCAGAATGAGGGGCGGGTAATAAGAGCTGTTGCTCGTGCTGGGGGGGTGACAATAGCGCTGGACTGCGCGCTTGTTAGGGGTGAGGCGAGAGGGTGGCTGTGCGATCACCAGGGGGCGCCGAAAGATTAAAAGCGAGCACAATTTGTTGGCGCGGCGGCGGAAGCTAGGGGTGGCCCGTGGTGCCGGACCTAGCGCTGCAAAACGAAGAGCTTCTTAGGTCAGTGCTGGGGGGAGGAAGGAGAAAGGGTTTACAGCCCCTTCGTCAGCCTGGTCATTAGTCTTGTGTAGTTCGCGAACGAACTAGTTCGGAAGAGCGCTCCCACAGGCGAACTACGCGAACTAGAATGAAACTTCACTCTGCAGCGGAGTGTGCGCTGATATGAAACTTCCTGGCAGATTAAAATTGTGTGCCAGAACCGGGACTCGAACCTGGGACCTTTGCCTTTCGCGGGCAAGCGCACTACCGACTGTGCTATCCCGACACGACTCACGATGCCGCCTCACAACTTTACTTCCGCCAGTACCTCGTCTCCTACTTTCCAAACTTCACAGAAGCTCTCCTGCAAACACGCAAGACTACCACTCCTGGAAGAAAGGATATGGCTGTGGCTAAGCCATGTCTCCACCATATCCTTTCTTCCAGGAGTGCTAGTCTTGCGTGTTTGCAGGAGAGCTTCTGTGAAGTTTGAAAAGTAGGAGACGAGGTACTGGCGGAAGTAAAGTTGTGAGGCGGCATCGTGAGTCGTGTCGGGATAGCACAGTCGGTAGTGCGCTCGCCCGCGAAAGGCAAAGGTCCCAGGTTCGAGTCCCGGTTCCGGCACACAATTTTAATCTGCCAGGAAGTTTCATACGCGAACTAGTTAGCAGATCCCACGCCCCTTAGGTCGTCCGCTCCTTTTCCGAAGACTGACGAGGAACAGAGAGAGGACGCGAGAGCGCGCATAATCGCGTGATTCCCTTCTGCCAGCTACCTTCATTTCGATCTGAGATGCAGCTCAGCTGTAGTTTCTTAGTTCACTGCCACAACAGATCTATTTTAAATATAAAGTACTACGAGTACTCTGTATGCAAAGTAGTTGAATACCATTGTATCACCCATTCGTGTAAATAACTGGTTTATTTGCCTAAGTATTTGATGTCAAATTGCCCAAAAATAAGGGGTTATAGTACACGCTTTGGCAACACTGATCATTATATAAAAAAGCTGCCATATAAAAAACGCTCTTTTACTAGCGGTAGCAAAAGCCAAAAAGAGCGGACGAACAAGGAGCAGCGGATGAACTAGAAGCAGCGGACGAACTAGGAGCGGCGGACGAACTAGGAGCAGCGGACGAACTAGGAGCAGCGGACGAACTAGGAGCAGCAGACAATTATGCCAAAAGTATCTCGCTACATAGTTCGTTGGATTCTTTTCCGAAGACTGACGGGCAATAGCGAGAGGGAGCGTAGCAGAATTAAAAATCACGTGATTGTCTTCTGCTGATGAGTCATTTCCAGGAGAGCGTCTGCCTGCTAGATTACATAGTTCAGTGCTACAAAATTTCTGTTTTGATGTGTTCTGCGCTCTGCAATATCTGACTAATAAATTTCATAATGCCAAGATATAGAAATAACTGTAAACTTAAACGCGAGAAATTATCCACAAACTTTTTCTTTTGGTTTGCGTGATATCGTTAGCGGCTCAAGCAGCAAGCGCATGAAGCAGCTAGGTGGGGGAACTTCCCCCTCAGCCGTGAACTAAAGTGAGGGCTCCCGATCTCGAACTATTATGCGCAAGTATAGTCATTAGAGACGGCAGTCAGACCTCTGACCGACTGATTTCGTTTATCGTGGATTAGTGTGTCACATCTTACAGCGTGTGATCAATAATATCCGAATACTTCCGAAACATACGTTTTTCATATTAGATGCATTGAGCTGCCACCTACTGCCAGGTACTGCATATCAGCGACCTCAGTAGTCATTAGATTTCGTGAGACAGCAGAATATGATGTCCCGTGGAACTCACAGATTTCGAACGCGGTCAGGTGATTGTGAGTAGTGTCAGAAGTCAGTACGCGATATTTCCACACTCCTAAACATCCCTAGTTTCGCTGTTTCTGATGTGACAGTGAAGGTGAAAAGTGAAGCGACACTTACAGCACGAAAGCGTGCTCGCCAAACTCGTCGGCTGACTGACCGCCGACAGTTGAAGAGGATCGTACATCTATCCAAACCATCACGCATGAATTCCACACTATATCAGGATCAACTCCAAGTACTATGTGGTGACAAATCTTGGATTTCATGGTCGAGCGGCTGTCCATGTGCAACATATTTCGTAGGCCAGTGCCAAATGACGTCTCGCCTGGCGCAAGGAGCTTAAACACAGAACGACGGATCAGTGGGAAAAGGTTGTGTAGAGTGACGATGTTCAAATGTTCGTATAGCTTATGGGACTTAACTACGTGGTCATCAGTCCCCAAACTTAAAAACTACTTATGAACTAGCTAACACTAAGGACGGCACAAATATCCATGCCCGAGGGGGGGGGGGGGGATTCGAACCCTCGACCATAGTAGCCGTGCAGACCGTGACTGACGCGCCTCAGTCTCCTCGGCCACCACGGCCGGCTAGAGTGGCGACTCACAGTACAATATGTGGCGATCCCATGGCGGGGTGTTGTTTGCCAGTGTGTGTAGTTCCAACAGTGGTGTTATGGTGGCGTGGTGTTTTCATGCTGTTTTGCATGGCATTATCAGAACGCACACATTGATGCACCTTTTTGCTTCCCACCGTTGAAGAGCAATTCTTGGATGGCGGTTTCATCTTTCAACACGATCACAATGCACTGCCTTGGGCTGAATAGTTTATAATAACACCCCTTAAATGGAGTGACGTGCACAGAGCCCTAACTTGAATCTTATAGCACACCTTCGGGGTATTTTGGAACGCCAACGCGACTCTCCTCAGTGCAGCAGTCTGTGAAGAATAGCCCGCCTTTCTTCAAGCTACCTTCCAGCAACTGATTGAACGCATGTCGGTAAGAGTGGGAGCTGTCATCAAGGCGAAGGGTAGGCCAACGCCACAATGAATTCCATCAGCACCGATGGAAGGCGGCACGAACTCATTTTCAGCCAATATCCTCAGTAAAAGATTCTGAAGATAGGAGTAGTGTGATGTGTAACACCACATCGCGACTCTAGCATTAGAATCACCATATTCCAACATTTTTCATCGTTTCGTAATTTTAATTACTTGTTAAGAGGCAGAAATTTCTCATTTTTCTAAATTTTTAGTAAATTCAAGCTATATCAGCGTAATTCAGAATAATAGTATCCAGAGAATAAATAGGTCAAAACACTTCGTATATCAGAGATCATTTGTCAGATTGCCATTATAAATAGTACGCGCAGTTGAGTTACTCGCTCTCTATGTGATTAGCTCTCTATGTGATTGCTCTCAGTATTCAGTGCTTAACTTCAAAATATCATACACGGTTTATTTCCCAGATAGAAAGGAACACGATAAATTATTTATTTCTTAATATAAACTTTCATATCGTGATCACACGCTAATGCGTGCAATATATTTGGACTTTGATTAATATTCGTGATATTGGAATTCGAACTTATTCCCAAGTTTTAAGGAAATAACTTTTAAAAAAACTTATCTGGAAGAATTAAAATTCATAGTCAATGTAATAGGATCCAGAGACTTTAATGTAAATGGGACTTTTACGAAAATAGTTAGGAATTGTGAACTTACGAAGTGTTTTTTGTGAAAGTGAGTTTGTTTTAACTATTAATTTCAGAATAGAGAATCTGTGAAATTAAAAAAAAAGTCTTAAACAGTTATTTAAGTATTTAGTTCCCTAATATCGTCCAAGATTATTCTAAAGTTGAACATTTAATAATATCTGTGAAGTTAATGTGTGAAAGAAAAATATCTAACAGCTTTGGTTAGGAGAGACTTTTAATAAAAAAAAAAAAATAAAAAATAAAAAAAATAAAGAATAATTCGATAGAAAAAGGAATCAAGCACAAATAATATCTTTTGTGACTGGCTTCAAACGGTCAGCAATCAGCCTTTAAAATATTTATTTATTTGCAGATCTAGATTTCGATCACTGTGTGGTCATTATCAGTGCTTGGCGTTACGTTTCTTGAGAGGCACGTCTTGTTGAAGTTGATGTGCTAGTTCAAAACAGCGAGTATCACATGCTTATTTTTGCATTTATAATATGTAGCATTTGCCCAGCTAGGCAGTAATTTTATCAAGCTTGATTCCATGGTGGAATAAATACAAAAATACGCGTGTGAAACTCGCTGTTTTGAACCACCACATCAACTTCAACAAGCCGTGCCGATCAAGAAACATAACGCCAAGCACTGGTAATGAACACACAGTGGTCGAAATCTAGATCTGCAAATAAATAAATATTTTTACGACTGATTAATGAACAAAAATTCTACATGAAATAAATACATTACCATGTGGAGATTGTGTATGATAGCTCACCTGATCCCCTAATTGTTTTGAGCATTGTATCTTGGTTTTAAGATTACGGAGACGACAACCTTTTGCAATTTGTTGCAACCACATGAAAATACATCATGTATCAAATAAGCATGAGAACATTAATTTCATAAAGCACCGAATGGAAAGACTGCTTTTTTCAATAGAAACAAACAATTTCCCAAACGTTAACTGCAGGTAAACTAGTTCTGCGGCGTATTTTGATTTTTAATCTCCCTGGCGCGGTTCAGTAGGTCGTGTTTCCGTTTTAAATATTAACTGGTCGCGTTATCTGCACAGAGATGGCGGTGCGCTGCGGGCAGTGGATTTGCGAGGTGAACCACAAATGGAATTCCCACGGAAGCTCCCAGAGAGATGAATTAAATTTAATGAAAATGTTTTTGCGCATGCAGTTAGCTCTCGATAATCGGATTCTGAGCGTATGACATGTTCCGTTGGCGAAAAAAGTAAAACCCCGGCTCTAATAGAAAAGTTCCAATTGTGATATGAGTCACTGTTTATTTTCATCAAATATTTGTGGGTTTTTGAGACTCCAGCATCAGACAATGTTATGTCGATGAATCGGGCAGTCTACTTTTCTCTACTAGTGTATTTTAGTACATAGACCACACAGATTTGCGGAGTTTTTTTTTTTTTTTTTTTTTTTTTTTACTGAAAAGATAAACAAAAATATAAATGAAAAGGTAAAAATAAAAAAAGTTGTACTGATATTTATTCGCAATAGCGAATTTTTTTATATGGTGACACACGAAAATTTGTACCGGACCGGGTTTAGATCCCGACAATCCGGAAGCTGAAAATCAGGGTTCGAGTCCTGGACCGATACACCATAAATGAATATTAAAATTACAAGTCATTATCAGTAACCACCGGCTCAGTAGCCTGTTGTATCAAATCAAATACACATAAACACTTCCAAAGAACTGAGCGGAATAAAAATGGCGTACAGATTGTAACAAATGCAAAAAAGACGCAGCGCAGGATAGTAGCATTTTGGAGCAATATTCAAGCAGTGTGAGACCTTAACTTATCCCGGCGTAATGAATGTTGAAACAGCTTACGGGTATGCTGCCGGGTGACGTCGTCGACAACCGCCGATATTTCGGCAGGAGGACTGACTGCCATTCTCAAGGCACAACTGCATTTAAGGAAGCAAGGTGCAAGCGTATTTAATACCTCGGTTTGCAAAGGGTAAACAAGGAAGAAAACTGCTTTCTGAATCGGCATATCGTAGGATCTGTGCTAACCCCACAAAGAGTGTTGAGAGAAAGACTAATAACCTCATGAAGAAAAGACCTTTCTCACAGGAGACCATCAAGAGTCTTAATTCTTACTGTGCTCTACTCGATTGTATGGCCTTCCTAAGGTCCACAAACAGACCATTCCTTTGAGGCCTATAGTGTCTAACATTGGTGCTCCGACATATCGTGTAGCTAAACATTTTGCTAGTTTGTTGAGTCCAATGGTAGGCAGGTGTGGACACCACATTAAGAACTTGGCTGATTTCTTACGTCGATTGCAGGGATTGCGTTTGAATGACTCTGATATTTTAGTGAGTTTTGATGTTGTGTCTATCTTCACTCGCGTTCCTCTGTCAGATTCGTTGCAGCTAATTGAGGTTAAGTTTGGTGTCGAGTTAACAAATCTTTTTCGACATGTGCTGACTTCCACTTACTTTTTGTTCAATGGTCAGTACTATGAACAAACTGATGGAGTTGCAATGGCAAGTCCGTTGTCACCTATTGCGGCCAATTTGTTTATGGGGGATTTCGAGGAACGTGCCTTAGCGTCAGCGACTCTGAAAACTGCGTGTTTTTTTCAGATATGTAGACGATACTTTTGTCGTTTGGCCTCATGGTAGTGAGAATTTAAATGTTTTTTGGAACACCTAAATTCAATCCACCCAAATATTCAGTTCATTATAGAGGTGGAAAAGAATGGCTGCCTTTCTTTCCTTGATGTGTTGGTCAGAAGGAAGGTTGATGGTACATTGGGACATTCTGTTTATAGGAAGCCTACTCACACTGATTTGTATCTGAGAGCTGATAGTTGTCACCATCCAGATCAGCGTGAAGGAGTACTTCGCACCTTGGTTCACAGGGCACATGTCATTTCAAACCCTGACATTTTGTCAGCTGAGTTGTCCCATCTCGAGGAGACCTTTCGTCAGAATGGTTATAGTGAGATACAGATAAAACATTCATTGCGCTATCAACCTTCTCTGCAACGGGTGAGTGACGATAGTAATGAAGTGGCACTTAAATCTATGGCCTTTTTGCCTCACGCGGGAAGCATTTCCAACAAGATTGGCCGTATTTTGCGGAAATATGATGTGAAATGTGTTTTTCGACGACCTTCTAAGATAAAGGCCCTGTTGGGGTCCGTAAAGGATGATCTTGGTTTGCGTAAGGCAGGTGTATATCGTATTCCTTGCAGTTGTGGCATGTCATATATCGGTCAATCAGGACTGTGGAAGACCGGGGTATTGAACATAAATGTTACACGTGCTTACAACAGCCAAACAAATCCGCTGTTGCAGAACACTGTCTTGGCACCGGTCATCCTATGGAATACAGCAACACGTAGAATCTGGCATGCACTTCCACCTATTGGGATGGTGTTATTAAGGAAACCGTTGAAATTAAAGTAGCAACCAACCTTATAAACAGAGATGGAGGTTTTTGTTTAAATTCAGCATTGTCTCTCGTCAAAAAAAAAAAAAAAAATAAATAAATAAATTAATTAATTAATAATAATAATAATAAATAAATAAATAAATAAAATAAAATAAAAAAGTTAATGCTGCCTCACCTGTTGATTAACAGTCACTATCGATATTTTTGATGTTTGGTCATCTTTGGTTGTGTTGACTCTGCTGTGACTTGTACTGTGTGCATTCTTCCTTGTTTGCCCAGTGCAAACCGAGCTATTAAATACGCTTGTACCTTGCTTCCTTAAGTGCAGTTGTGCCTTGAGAATGGCAGGGTGTCCTCCTGCCGAAAAATCGGCGGTTGTCGATTATTTGAACAATCTTCAAGCATTTTGGAGATCAGTAGTTGCGCTGATGAACAGTAGTATAAATATCTGATCTCAGATTCTTTTACGTCAAGATTAAATAAATTAATACTTGTTTCAGAAGGGATAGATTGGTAGGGCACATTCTTAGATATCAAGGAATTGTGAATTTAGTGTTGGAGGGAAGTGTGTGGGGTGAAAACCGCAGAGGAAGTCCACGAGATGGATACATTCAGACAGATGTTGCCGTTCTTATGTGGAGATGAAGAGGCTTGCTCAGGATAGGATATTGTGGAGAGCTGCATCAAACCAGTCTCCGGACTGAAGACCACAACAACTCACATTCAAGTAATCAAAATGTCAGAAACGGAATGTATAATAGGCCTAATTATGTTAACAGCAGTAAGGTAAAGCAGTCAACAATCCGAAGATTGAACACCTACAGCTTTACACGGTTTCCGAACCACAGTGCTACTCAATATTTTTCACATCATCAGAAGTGGAAAGTGGCAGATAAAAATCCCAGGACCTGGTGGGAAACGAACCCACGACCTTTGCATTAAAAATTAATCACTACCACTCTACTACTGAGCCACACTAAACACCAGTTATAAAACGTTAACAGCAGTTTATTTTTAAGGTGACCTACATTGTCAGCTATTCAGAACTTCCTCTTAGTCTTCTTCATTTCCCAATTCACCAGGAAGAGCCATACTGATTACCTGTCTCGGCAAGTTGAAATGCCATCTCGATCCCCTACAGGTCACAATTCGTCTAACAAATACCACAGTATAGAAACATAGGACAGGACATAAAAAATATGTACCGTTTTAGTACAGCATATTAATGTCACATTTTATCATTGAAGATGAACAGTAATTCTAGGCGTATTTGGCACAATAATGAAAGCAGAAGTATAGAATTTATTCAGATTCACAATTGTATACAATATTTATATAGTTCTGAATCATCAGTCTTAGGACTAGTCTGTTACGACCAGTCATCGCTGTACGCCTGTCGGCGAAACGACTGTGCATCAGTCGTTAACGAAACAAAATGATTTCCGACTGGAGTAAAGAAAATAACCTTAAGTTCAAAGTTTTGGTAAGGTGAGTGCTAACAGCCGTCATGTGTTTAATAAAATGCATCTTTAACCATCAGCTGTTTTATTAAATCGTTAAAATCGACTAGTTTCGGTCCAGGACCATCATAATTGATAAAAGGAGTATTAAAACAGATTAGTCAACAGCATTAATTAAAATAGACATGGCTGTAAACAGTAGTAGTCACTTTTTGAAAGTGATAGATATGGTTGAAAACAGCAATAGTCACTTTCAAAAAGTGACTACTGCTGTTTTCAGCCATATTTATTTTATTTAATGCTGACCACTAACATGTTTAATACCGTTTTATCTATGATGATAGACCTAGATCGAAACTAATCGATTTCAAGGATTTAATAAAACAGCTGATGATTAAAGATGCATTTTATTATAAACCTTAATTATTTTGGCGTAAATAGTTTCACAAGATTCACCCACAAACTAATGAAAAAGCCTGGAAAATCAAGTTGCATTTCATATTGAATTCACGTGCTCAGCGACTGTTATAATATGTGGATGATGAACATCAGTCAGTAGCAAATATTTATTTATTGTCGCTTATCTAGATTTCGGTCACAGTGTGACCATTGTTAGTGGTATAAAACAAAACCAGTTATAGTTACCAGTCGCCAATGACGTTAAACTATTTGTGTCAAAACTGTAACAGCTGTTTCAATGTGAACGTCATCTTCAATATGGAGATTGAAAGGTTTTTAAAGGTGAAAGAAGAGCGTCTGTCATTTTCCATATATTTTTATAAAATTGTAATTTATTTGCATTTATTGGCATTTTGTTAAGCCTAGAACTCCACTCTTTTCGAGGCATGAGGCATAGCACTTTTATTTCATGTTTTAAAATATTAGTTTCTCAAATGTTAGTTAATATTGCTAGGATTTTGTCATTTTTAATAAGTTATTCTTGTCTCTCTCATAATGTGTACTTGTTTTTCTTTTAAGTGGATGTGCGAGAATCTAATGTCGGTCAGAATGTGGGTAGTGATTGCTTGCTTTGGATGGTTCTCTCTGGCTCAGAGGCGATAGTTACTCGTTACGAATCCCTGGTGCTGATGCGACCAAAGAGGTTTCTACACCCTTTGGTTACAAGCTAGTCGACGAGCCTTCTCCAGGGTGGGTCACAAGATCTTCTCTCCCCACCACCGCTGTTTTCTTGGATTTTCCAGTTTCCGGTAGCTTTTCCGCGGCTCCTGGCCGCTCGATGGTCACTTGGTGCTGGGATGGTGGTGAGGGTACCTGCGGGTCTGCAGAATTTCGCCTACGATAGCGGCGCCTGCTTCTGCCTCATTTCAACATGCTGATTTTGGTGAGTTTAGCTGTTGCATTGCGTGTGTGTGATCGAGTGAGTGTTGTTTGTAAATCTTCCCCACAGTAGCGTTTAAGTTCTGTGTAATTTATGTTAATTTCAATACTGAGCATCGTCAGTATTAGTTACTGTAAGGAGATGCAATTTAATGTAATAACAAAATTGGTTCCCAATTTTGCTTGTGTTCGACCTGAATAAACAAATTAAGTTCAGTATAATTTTGACTTGCCTATAAATAGTAGTTTTCAAGCACCTTCCCCCTTTTTTCACCAGTGCTGAGAAAAGCTCAGATGCACTTTTTTACTTTTAAGTTCTGTTGCCCCATAAATGTTTTTCTTAGCCACCTTTATGAAATAACTTTAATTGTCTGGTTTGTTTATTAATGGCTGTGTGTAATTTCGTGTGTGCTGCTATGTATATTGGCCACTGTATCGTTAACTTCCTGTTATTAGAGTAATTTGAACCAAGTAAGTTCTCAATATGGGCCAGGGAACAAGGTTTTTCAGCAGGGAGTAGCCGGTAGTTCACACGGATCTGCTAAAATTAGCTGTTTTATAACAGTAAATTGTTATCTGGATTCCTCCTCCCAGAATTAAGCTGTTATTACGTACAGTGGTCTACTTTTAAAGGTATGTTATTAATTATTGTGAGATAGATGTATAACTGATGTATTCAAAATGTTAAAGTGTTCGAAAATCTGTAGGACTGAACTACTTTCGTTATCAGTCCCTAGGCTTACAAACTACTTAAATTATGCTAAGGATTAAAAATACACCCATGCCCGAGGGATGTCTCGAACCTCCGTCGGGGATCAGAGATGGCCCTTTGGAATTTTTTTTTCCTATGTGTACTTCTGTTCCTTGAGGTAGCTGATCGTGTTTGTTCGATGCTGTATGTATGATGTGTTCTTGGATACTCCACCGCAACAACTAATGCGTAATACAGCATCAATTAACTGTAAAAGAACGGATCGATTAGTAGAACACAGTCTTAGACACCCAAGTATGGTAAATTTAGCATTGGTGAGGGGGGGGGGAGGCAGTGTGTAGCATAAAAATCGCAGAGGGAGACCAAGAGACGAATACAGTAAGCGGATTCAAATGGCTGTGGGTTGCCGCTCTTATGAGGAGATGAAAAGGCTTACTCAGGATACAATAGGTGGAAAGCTGTATAAAACCAGTCCCTGGACTGAAAGTAACAACAAAGTCCTATCAATGATCATTTTGGTATCTGTTATCATACTATCTAACTATCTTATTAGTTTCACTGAACTGTTGAGAATAGGGCTTTATTCCATTACTAAACCGTAATATTTCGTAGAGATCTGTAAGTCTTCTCTTTGGCTTCACAGATTTAATAACGTTGTTGATATTACTATACAATGTCTTAGCAGTCTGCTGTTGTGCACATATTGAAAGAATTATCGTTTATATATAAAGCAGAGTGACCGTGTATTCGGCGGTTTGTGTGTACGAATTGCATTCAAATTTACAGTTTTGTTCCAATATTTATGAAGTTTTGCACACGTAAACTACCATCCATGAGGACGGTCGCGTATGTGTAAGAATCACGTACAACATATATTTCACGATATATCATAAACAATGATATGCTCAAAAAACGACTGCATTACGCGACTATGTTGCACATTTCCTCCTAAAGCACTGGACCGATATAATCCAAATTTGGTACACATGTTCCTTACCGTGAAGTACCAATTGCTGGATTGGTAAGAACCACATACGACTCATGATTTAGGATAAAAAACGTCATAAACAATATGATTTGCAAGAAAGTGCGATATAATGCGGCGAGTTTTTATAAATACAGTACATGAGAATGAGAATACTTAGCGACTTTCAAGAAACTATAAATATGATTTCAAACCTTTATTAAACTTTTTCTCACTTGCAACCATAACAAAATGATGAAAGGGAAAAAGTGTCTTGGTTGCTACTTTTCCGCTCTTCATGGAGCAAAACTACGGTATTCGTTATGACGCAATTTATTTCTACACTACGTATTGTACCCGCGGGAAATTTTACAGACAGTACACACTCATACAGCTCAATGTACCTTCGAAATTGTACCACAGTACAACACGTAGTTCATTAGATATGAGCACATAAAAGGTAACGTTCATGGAAATCCGCCCTATCACGTACCAAGGTTTAATCTGTTACTTCTTTACTACTAATTGAATTCGCAACCAATTTTATGTATACAAATGAATATATACCTGAATAATTATACAATTTTAGTACATATAATGCAATAAATATAATATACCCAAGACATCCCTATTCCTTATATCTACATCTGCATGGGATACTCTGTAAATCACATTCAAGTGCTTGGCAAATGGTTCATCGAACCACCTTGATACTATTCATCTCCCATTCCACTCTCGAATAGCGCGCGGGAAGAAAGAACATCTGTATCTCTCCGTTCGAGCTCTGATTTCTCGTATTTTATTCTGATGATCATTTTTAGCTATGTAGGTGCGAGTCAACAATATATTTTCGCATTCGGAGGAGAATTATTGGTGATTGGAGTTTGGTAAATAGACCACGTCACAGCGATAAGCGCCGTTGTTGTAATGATTCTCATCCCAGGTCCTGTATCATTTCCATGACGCTGTCTCCTCTGTATCGTGAAAATACAAAACTAGTTGCCCTTCTTTAAACTCTTTCGATGTCCTCCGTCCAACCCACCTGATAAGGATCCCACACTTGGCAGCAATACTTCAAAAAAGGACGGACAGGCGTAGTGTATGCAGTCTCTGTTGCATCTTTTAAGGGTTCTGCCAATAAAACGCAGTCTCTGGTTCGCCTTTCCCACGACATTATGTACGTGTTCTTCCCAGTTTAAGTCTGAAGTAATAGTAATTCCTAGATATTTTGTGGAGTTTACGGCCTTCACGTTTGATTGATTTATCTTGTAAACAAAGTTTACCGGATTTCTTTTCGTACTCATGTGGATGACTTCACACTTGTCATTATTTAGAGTCAATTGCCAATTTTTACGCCATAGTGATATCTTATTTAGATCTGCTATAAAAATGTTTACAGTAAAAGAGGATGGACAGAGAGAGAAGATGTAAGACAATTAGTAACTCAGGGCTTGAATAAATAAATAATTACCCGGGCAACTCCGGGTTTTTAGCTAGTAATTAATAATCCTCAATGCTTATCGGATAACCTACCTTGAATATAGATGACTGTGACACCTGACATTTGTAAGTGCCTTAATTTCCAAGCAGTGTTGTCTTTAGTGCTTCTAAATTAATATATTAAATAACTTTAAATGGAAATGTTCTTAGTTTTTATATGCTTAAAGAATTGTATTGGTTAATGATCATAATCAAGTTATAGATGACTATTCAAGTAGTATTCCCAAGGTACAGCGACCATCATTGTAACAAATGACAGAATTTTCTCTTGATCTAGGACATTCTATGGTCGATTCCCTGATATTTCGCTACTATTGTTTCTCTTCGTGAAGCGCATGCTATCTTTCATCCAATAAGAACACACATGGTCAAATTTAAATACTCTCAGAGGCACAGTACTGTGGGCCAGGGCTCGTGGAAGTAAGTTAGTGCAGTCAGGAATTTACAGTAAACGGAACTCTTCTATGCCTATTTGCTACACAGTAAGCTACTAAACCAGCTGGTAGGAGTCTTGCAAGTTAGGTTAGAGGACGCAGTCCACTCCGTGTAAAATATCGCATGCAATTATGAAATCGCCAGCAGCTTGCACAGAGCCTTGTTGACAATTTTGGTCCTTGGCTTGTCTTGGCTTGGCTTGGTCTGAGCCACACTAAAACCTTGCCACCAGCTCTTACCAAATGAAATCGAGACTCAAAGAGCAAGCCAGATTTTTCATTCGTCTAGGGTCCACGCCAGTCGCCACGCAACATGAAGAGGCGGTAAGCCGCTCAACCAGTGCCGTATTAAGCCCTGTGTAGGCCCCTAGGCAATCCAAATCTTGGGGTCCCACTCCAGACTCGTCCCTTAATAAGTTAATAATTTTCTACCAAACAACAGCAGTATATTGGTAATAATAATAATAATAATAATAATAATAATAATTCAGGTAATCTATAATAATAAAAATAACAATGCGATGTTCCACAACCGAAGCATTCGTTTTAAGAAATTAACATGTACAGTCATCGTGTAAGATAGCCGCAGACGAGCTACAATAAACTCAAATTTGGATATAAACAACAATACTAGGAAAGTGAAATGAGACATTTTCGTAAAACATGACAGTGTATTCAACAAAACAAATATTATCAATATACGTTGATTAATACAATAACATTCCAGAAATTATTTAACAAAAATATAGAAATTCATAATATTTGAGAAACGCATCAGACATTGACTTTCCTCAATTTTTTTCCAGCAAAATCTTTCAAAATATCTTTAAAGTCTATAACCTGCAAGATATCATATTCTGTAGCCATAATGGCAAGTGAGTTCAAATGTTCTTGGGAGAATTGAAAACCTATGACAATTTTTATTTATAAGTATTTTTTTGTTTTGACAAGCTTCGCTGGCCCGTTATACTCCTAATCATGAGACACCTGTAAATTTTCACGCAGTCACTACATTTGGAAACGTTGATTGCACCATATTTCCAAAAATGAGTTTGTATGATCGCGAAGCTAGAACTGCTTGGTCAACTTTAAAATTTTCTAGTTATCATGTGAAGAATTTAAAATGAATCATTTCATCCACAAGTTACTCTTCGATGTCCTCAGAATAAATGTCTGTAAATCTCTGGGCAGCTTCTTTAATGTCATCGTCAGACTTTAGTGGGAACTCAACAAGGAATCCAAAAAGACAATGAACTTTATTATAGGGGAAAGGAGCGCAAAATGGAAAGGGCGGGCAAGGCGGAAATTACTGACAACCCAGAACCACGTGACGAGGCACAAGAGTGGCGACGCACAAAGCAACAGGCGACCAAGTCTTCAGATCCATCAGGATACATTTCCTATCATATATATATTCTTTCACTCGCCTGCAGACATACAACGAAAAGGCAACTAATTTTTATTTAAAACGCAAAGGTCTTTCTAAGAAAATCCTCATAGTTATATCGGTGCACATGGGGCCCCTAAAATGCGCGGGGCCCCTAAGCAGCTGCCTACTCTGCCTTATGGGTAATCCGGCATTGCGCTCCATAGTACTTCGGCCGCCGGGAGCGCCCGCAGTCTCGCTATCTCACTGCCTGCTTCGCGGGCCGGCCAATACGAAGAAGGGGGCTCGGCTAGATATCCCGGCGCACCACAGCCACGACGGAGAGTTCGGAAGTTCCAGTCAGTACTAGGCAGCCTCAGGAACACTACAGTTCCATAAGTTCATCACGGAAGAGCCAGCCTCGTGTCTGTGCACAAGCCGGCACAGTTTTCTATGGCATAACGAAACTGTGTAATGGGACAAGAAGTTTGTACCACACAAGCACACCAAAGTTATTTATCTCATTGTAAACTCTTGGCCATTAAAATTACTACACCACGAAGATGACGTGCTACAGACGTGAGGTTCTTTCGTTGGCCTTTCCTTTGAATGAAGAATTTCTGTACCGTCTATTTCAAATGTTGCTGTTGAAGTCTGCAAAGCAGTTTTAATTAGTGCTCTATAATGGGACCTCAGTGAACTAAATTTTGCTTTTGGTATCACGGTCTACAATTTTTGTTCAACTGTGTTTCTGGCATGCTGCAATACTATAGACTGTTTATATTATGAAGTTAATTAACAAAACGTATCAAAGTTCATTTTTAATCAACACTTTTCTGTTATTTTCTTCGTAAGTAAAATAGAGAGGATTTTCTTCATCGCTCCTGAATGCCTCAATCATAAGTACAATTTCTGCACTGTTCCGCTCCAATGATGCAAGATATATGATTCTAATAAAACAAACAATTTCGATGAGGACGCGGCTATTTCCACACGAAAACATGAAAGCGACAGAACCAACTCACTTCTGGGCAAGTGCATCGAGTTCGCTACTTGTAAATTTAGAACCTATTCTATTAGCGTACTGGATAGTACCAAACGCCGTCAGCGCCCACAAAATACTGGCAGTTTCGCGTTTACGTCGCTAGATAGTTCGCAACCTGATCTGTTTATTACTATCGCGATCATCGTGTAAACTGAGCTTTAAGTGCAGACTATTGGCGACTGCGTTGTCTATGGTGAGAAACTCTCTGGACACCGTGGATTTCGGAATACTGAGTTCCCTAACGATTTCCAGAATGGGTTTTCAGCTACCATTTTATGTACAAAGTCGGTTTATTCGTGCAGTGTAACCATAAACACGATGGTAACCACTTCACACGTATTCCGCAGTTCAAATTACAGCTCTGCCGATACGTCCCCTTTTATGTATTGATTTCGCGATGCTACCTCCAACTGCATATGTGCATTCGCTGTCCCACGGCATTTCTTATTTCAGCATACTCACCTTCATTTTTATTACAGGTGTAGATTCTTAAGTCATTGCTTATAGAAATAAACTTGAGCGTATCTTTTATTGTAATGAATTTGAAAGAGTTATTTTGTTTTTGTTAAGAGCTGTTCTGTAATCTTGTGTAAGAATTGTCGATACTGAAAGTCAACTTGTTGGTCGAATATCCTGGTACAATAAAGTTTATCTAAATGCGTTTTTCAAAAACTTTTCGCGTCTTGTGTCGTGGGGGATCTGGTCTATTTGTTCACGTAACACATCAGGCCTTCTTTTACTCTTTCCTTGTAATAACATGATGAAAGCTGTCCATTATGTACTCCCTTGCACAAATGTCGCCTTTCATGAAAGTACTCTGCAAGCAGGAAAGCTTTTCACAATGTTGATTGGAATACACTGTTTCAAATTCTGAAATCATCAGGAGTAAAACATGGAAGGTTATTTACAACTTGTACAAAAACCAGACAGCAGTTATTAAGAGTCGAAGGAATTGAAACGGAAGCATTGGTTGGAAAGGGAGTAAGACAGATCTGTAGCCTATCTCCAATGTTATTCAATTTGTACACTGAAAAATCTGTAAAGGAAAACAAAGAGAAGTTTATAGAAGGAATTAATGTTCAGGGTGAAGAAATAAAAACATTGCGTTTTGCGCATGACAATGTAATTCTGCCAGAGACAGCAAAGAACCTGGAAAATCAATTGAACGAAATGGATAACGTGTTGAAAGGAGAGTATAAGGTGAACTTTAACCAGAGCAAAACAAGAGTAATGGAATGCAGTTTAAGAAAATCTGGCGCTGCTGAAGGAATTAGATTGGGTAACGAAGTTCCGTTACTTGGGCAGTAGAATAACTTATCACGGTAGCAGTACAGAGGATATAAAAGGCAAAATGGTGATGTGAACAAAAGCGTTTATGAAAAAGAATTTTTTTTAATACAGTCTAAGTTTAAGTAAGAGTCTTCTAAAGGGTTTTGTGTGGCGTGTTGCATTGTAAGGGAGTCAAACATGGCCGATATTTCAGACAGGAAGAGAATAGAAGCTTTTGAAATGAGGTGCTACAGAAGAATAGTGAAGATTATGTGGGTAAATCGTGCAAGTAATGAGGACGTACTGAACAGAATTGGGGAGAAATGGAATTTCTGGCACACTTTGACTTAAAGAAGGGATCGATAGGTAGAACACATTCTTAATCCAGGAATAGTAAATTTAGCATTGGAGGTACATATGTGAGGTAAAAAGTCAGCGGGAGGCCAATCAGCAGATTCAAATGGATATGGCTTGCCCATCTTATAAGGAGATGAAGACGCTTGTTCAGGATAGAGTAGGGTGGAGAGCTGCTTTAACCAGTCTGTGGACTGAAAACCCCAACGCAGAAGCAGAAATTTATACAGGTGCAGCATGTGACTGTTTATCTTGGATAACTCAGTATATTTATGGTTTTCATTCAGTATTATTTTAATGTTCCGGGACTTGAGTTTACGTCATTCGCCTTCTTGCTTCCCAATACAATATTGTTAAATCTAAATTACAATTGTACTATTCAGATTTTTTTTTTTAAATGATCACCGTTATGATAACACTCTTGTGACACAGAGCACATCCTACAGATCTTGTGCAGATGGGCGGCCAAACAGTCATGTCCAGTAGTCAGGCGCAATGTTGCTACTGCCTCTCTTCTCGGTCCATTTGGTATTAGTTGGTTGTCCAAGAGGGTTTCCCAGATTTCCTTACATGAGATTTTATAGATTTTTCTCAATTCCTCTTTAAATATACTGTTAATCGTGCGTTTTACTGCAAAATATGACAGCGTAGTTTTTTCAATTTGTTTAATTGGAAATTAATTTGTCTAGAAATCAGCTATCTTATTACCATCTATGACACAGTGAGATGGTATCCACTGAATTGCAATTTTCTTGTTTGGTTGATGTAGGGACTTAATTATTTCTTGGATATCTTTGACTTGAGCAATTCTTGGCTCTTTTAAGTTGACAATTGGCGATATTGCTGCTTCGGAGTAACAGAATATGACTGTTTTGTCAAATATGAACAAACAGCTATTTAGCGGACAGCCGACTTCGGTTTATTGCGAGAATTTTGGGAAGATGTACTTCATCTGTAAAGGAGACCGCGTATAAAACTCTTGTACGACCATGTCTTGAGTATTGCTCAAGTGTTTGGGACCCGCAGCAGATCACTTTAAAGGAATACATAAAAGCAGCTAGGTTTGTTACTGGTAAGTTCGACCAATGCGCGAGTGTCACGGAAATGCTCCGGCAACGCAATTGGGGATCGCTGGAGGAAAGACGACGTTCTTTTTGTGAATTTCTGTTGCGGAAATTTAGAGGGCCGAATTTTGAAGCTGAGTGTAGTACGATCTTGCTGCCTCCTACTTACCTTTCGCGTAGTGATCACAAAGACAATATAAGAGAAATTAGAACTCGTACGGAGGCATATAGGCATTCTTTTTCTCCTCGTTCTGTTTGGGAATAGAATAGGAAAGGATGTGCCTAGTAGTGGTACAGTGTAGCCTCCGCCACGCACCTTACGGTGGATTGCGGAGTATGTATGTAGATGTAGCTGATTTACTACAGTTCCGACGGCTTCAACTTCAGCTTCAAAATTAAGATGGTGTGATCCTACAGTTTGATAAAAACAGAAAATTTTGCTGTATATTTTTCGTTCAGAAAGGCATCATTTTGTTAGTGACGTGAGAAGCACTCGCATATAACAATGGTTTCTCTTTCGAACGCAACCAACATTGCGAGTTTCAGATATAAAGTGTTTCTGCAGGTCAGTTACATTTTTTATTTAAGTCTCTACGGACGGATTTATTTTTCTTTTCTTTTTTTTTTATTAATAACAGCCAACATTTGTCGGTAGGAGAGTGATCTTAAATGGTTAGAATGAAACACTTCTTAAAGAAGAGTAGCCTAGATCACATTTAAAGCAAAATTACTTTATTTCACTACTAGTTTCGGCAATACTTGTTGCCATTATCAAGTGACAGGCCTACACTAAAAACTACAGTGCACATGTGCAGGAAAAGACTTCTCGAATTCGTGGTTTACCAAATGGCCGACCAATAGCAAATGGGGGAGGGGGTGAGACAACTGTTTGACATGTCGTACAATTGCTGCTGGCAACTTCAAATCAGCTGTTGTTACATGTTCAGTGGTGGTTCTCTTGATGTTTATAATAGCTGATTTGAAGTTGCCAGCAGCAATTTTACGACGTGTCCAACAGTTGTCTCTCCCCCCCCCCCCTTTTGCTATTGGTCGGCCATTTGGTAAACCACGAATTCGAGAAGTCTTTTCCTGCACGTGTGCACTGTAGTTTTTAACGTAGGCCTGTCACTTGATAATGGCAACAAGTATTGCCGAGACTAGTAGTGAAATAAAGTAATTTTGCTTTATATGTGATCTAGGCTACTCTTCTTTAAGAAGCGTTTCATTCTTTTATTTTTCTCTCTCTCTATTTTCCCGAAAGCAGGATACAGCAGAGTTTTTCCAATATACACTTATAAAAACACTTTGCCCCATAGCGAAAGCCTAGCAAGCTGTATGAAGAAGCGCTATCGAACGCGTCGGATGCGAGCGCGGAGGGGAACCCCCAGGATGACTCAGCCAGCAGCGATGAGGGGTGGGGGTGGGGGGAATCCCGTGCTACGTCACTGCCAGCGGCGGCGGTCGCGTGACCAGAAAACCCGCGCGTGGGCAGCGCCGAGGATTACACTGTGCGTGCGGCACGTCGCCGCCAGCTGACGCCTGTGTGTATGTAGCGCGCCGTGATTGTGCTGCATTTACCACCCGCCACTTCGCGGAGGATTTTGAATGAGTAGCCCACATAAAGGGATCCACTCAGACATTGTACTATTGTTTAGTTCCATACCTCATTTTTCTTTTCATTTACTTCAGACAACAGCGTAGCATGAATACCTTGTCATTAAATCATTGCTACCCTCAGCTACAAGTGGTAACGAACATTCTTGTCTATAGGTCCAGTCACGAATCACCGCGAAGTGCGTGACAGCAGGTACTTTTATTCCAGAATGTAAACAATCTTCTTTGCATTCCATTCAGGAGCGCAGTTCGTATTCCTCTACGCTGTTATTTTGCCTTTCGTCCTGGGGGAGCCTCCAAATCTCAAAACTTATTTTTGGCCCACTTTAGGTTACGGTAGTAACACTAAAAGTGGGCCTTTGCGATCGTCTTTTGACAACTCGAAATTTAAATGAAAATAACGGATTAACCATTCATCTGACACAAAAATTGAATAACCGAATTTGTAGAGGAGAAAATTCTCTACAACTTTGCTCTTTTACTTTGTTTTCATATCACGTATCGTTTCAGAGATATTTGCAAAATTAACGGCGATTTTGGGATGTCTGTCTGTCTGTCCGTTGCATTTACCACTCGCCACTTCGCGGAGGACACAACGCGTGACATGAATGAGTAGTCCACATAAAAGGATCCACTCAGACATTGTACTATTGTTTGGTTCTATACCGCATTTTTCTTTTCATTTACTTCAGACAACAGCGTAGCATGAATACCTTGTCATTAAATCATCGCTACCCTCAGCTACAAGTGGTAACGAACGTTTTGTCTACAGGTCTAGTCACGAATCACTGCGAAGTGAGTGACAGCAGGTACTTTTATTCCAGAATGTAAATAATATTCTTTGCATTCCATTCAAGAGCGCAGTTCGTATTCCTCTAAAATGTTCAAATGTTTATATAGCTTATGGGACGTAACTACGTGGTCATCAGTTCCTAAACTTACAAACAACTTATGAACTAAGACTAAGACAAAGGACGGCACAAACATCCATGCCCGAGGGGGGATTCGAACCCCCGACCGTAGTGGCCGTGCGGACCGTGACTGGCGCGCCGCAGAGCGCTCGGTCACCGCGGTCGGCCGTATTCCTCTACGCCGTTATTTGCCTTTCGTCCTAGGGGAGCCTCCAAATCTCAAAACTTATTTTTGGCCCACTTTAGGTTACGGTAGTAACACTAAAAGTGGGCCTTTGCGATCGTCTTTTGACAACTCGAAATTTAATTAGAAATAACGGATTAACCATTCATCTGACACAAAAATTGAAGAACCGAATTTTAAAAGGAGAAACTTCTCTACAACTTTGCCCTCTTACGTTGTTTTCAAATCTCGTATCGTTTCAGAGATATTTGCAAAAATAACGGCGATTTTGGGATGTCTGTCTGCCTGTCCGTTGCATTTGCCACGCGCCACTTCGCGCTGGACACAACGCTTGACTTGAATGAGTAGTCCACAGAAAAGGATCCACTCACAGATTGTACTATTGTTTTGTTCTATACCGCATTTTTTCTTTTCATTTACTTCATACAACAGCGCAGCATGAATACCTTGTCATTAAATCATTGCTACCCTCAGCTACAAGTGGTAACAAACATTCTTGTCTATAGGTCTAGTCACGAATCATCACGAAGTGCGTGATAGCAGGTACTTTTATACCAGAATGTAAATAATATTCTTTGCATTCCATTCAAGAGCGTGGTTCGTATTCCTCCATGCTGTTATTTTCGTATTATACTTTTCACAATATTCATTGTAACTGGATTTCTTAGCATGTGCGAGAAGTTAAGTCGGTGACAAGGTCGGAATCAGATTTTGGATCCAGAATCTTCCAGGAGTGCTAGTCTTGCATGGTTCGCGGGAGAGCTTCTGTGACGTTTGGAAAGTAGGAGGCGAGGTACTGGCGGAAGTAAAGTTGTGAGGCGGCATCGTGAGTCGTGTCGGGATAGCACAGTCGGTAGTACGGTTGCCCGCGAAAGGCAAAGGTCCCAGATTCGAGTCCCGGTTCCTGCACACAATTTGAATCTGCCAGGAAGTTTCATATCAGCGCACACTTCACTGCAGAGTGAAGCATGGATATTTGTGCCGTCCTTAGTATTAGCTAGTTCATAAGTAACTTGCTCGAGATTAATTGTGTGCCGGAACCGGGACTCGGACCTAGGACCTTTGCCTTTCGCGGGCAAGCGCTCTACCGACAATTTTAATCCACCAGAAAGTTTCATATCAGCGCATACTCCGCTGCAGAGTGAAAGTTTCATTCTGGAAACATCCTTTCTTCCAGGAGTGCTAGTCCTGCATGGTTCGCAGGAGAGCTTCCGTGAAGTTTGGAAAGTAGGAGGCGAGGTACTGGCAGAAGTAAAGCTTTGAGGCGGCATCGTGAGTCGTGTCGGGATAGCGCTTCGAGTCCCGGTTCTGGCACACAATTTTAATCTGCTACGAAGTTTCAGATTTTGGATGTTTGTATGGTTGCATACAGTTCATAAAGACCATGAGAGAGACTTCGTAACTGTACAAACGAGGATACCAATCTCAGGTTAGTTGTTAGGTCTACTTTTATGCCTGAGTTAAAAATGACATACTGAAGAGCACAGGCACTGGAACATAATCCTACTGAAAGTTGGACAGAGGTGAGGCATACATATTAGAACAAATGTATACCCTGAAGAAGTAAACAGAGAAACACAGGGTTGAATAATAGAAAGCAACCTGTGTCTATTGCTCCTGTAGGACCTTTAGATTCAGTTGCATGTCACCCAATAAGTGAAAACGGTACCCGTAGACAAATGTACACGAACAAAACCTACTCTGAGGTACGTGCAGAGAAGTTGTAAGAATTTAATTACCAGTAATGAGACGGAATGATGCAACCACCAATTACAAGAAAAGAAAAACACTACTCGACGACGTCCATTTCCAGCAAAGGCATGAAGTATTGCAAATACAAATAAAGAATGCTCAACAATCCCTCTCCTCCTCTTCAAACCACAGTCTGCAATATTATACATAGTCCTAGCCATTAAAATTACTACACCACGAAGATGACGTGCTACAGATGCGAAATTTATCCAACTGGAAGAAGATGCTGTGATACGCAAATGATTAGGTTTTCAAAGCATTCACACAAGGTTGGCGCCGGTGGCGACACCTAAAACGAGCTGACATGAGGAAAGTTTCCAACCGATTTCTCATACATAAACAGCAGTTGACCGGCGTTGCCTGGTGAAACGTTGTTGTGATGCCATGTGTAAGGAGGAAAAATGCGTACCATCATGTTTCCGACTTCGTTAAAGGTCGGATTGTAGCCTGTCGCGATTGCGGCTTATCGGATCGCGACATTGCTGTTCGCGTTGGTAGCGATCCAATGACTGTTAGCAGAATATGGAATCGGTGGTTTCAGGAGGGCAATACGGAACGCAGTGTTGGATCTCGACCACCTCGTATCACTAGCAGTGGAGTTGACAGGCATCTTATCCGCATGGCTATAACGGATCGTGCAGCCAGTCTCGAATCTGAGTCAAAAAATGGGGTCGTTTGTAAGACAACAACCATCTGCACGAACACTTCGACGATGTTTGCAGCAGCATGGAGTATCATCTCGGAGACCATGGCTGCGGTTACCCTTGACGCTGTATCACAGACAGGAGCACGTGCGATGGTGTACGCAACGACAAACGACACACCTGGGTGCACGAATGGCAAAACGTCATTTTTTCGGATGAATCGAGGTTCTGTTTACAGCATCATGATGGTCGCATCCGTGTTTGACGACATCGTGGTGAACGCACACTGGAAGCGTGTATTCGTCATCTCCATACTGGCGTATCACCCAGTGTGATGATATGGGGTGCCATTGGTTGCACGTCTCGGTTAACTCTGGTTCGCATCGACGGCCCTTTGAACAGTGGCCGTTACATTTCAGAAGTGTTACGACCCATGGCCTTACCCTTCATTCGATCCTTGTGAAACCTCACATTTCAGCAGGATAATGCACTACCATGTGTTGCAGGTCCTTGTAGGGGCCTTTCTGGATACAGAAAATGTTCGTCTGCTTCTCTGGCCAGAACATTCTCCAGATGTCTCACCAATTGAAAACGTCTGGTCAATGGTGGCCGAGCAACTGTCTTGTCACAATACGCCAGTCACTACTCTTGATGAACCGTGGTATCGTCTTGAAGCTGCATGGGCATCTGTACCTGTACACGTCAGCCAAGCTATGTTTGACTCAATGCCCAGGCGTATCAAGGGCGTATTACGGCCAGAGGTGGTTGTTCTGGGTACTGATTTCTCTGGATATATGCAGAAAAATAGCATAAAAATGTAATAATATGTCAGTTCTACTATATTTGTCCAATGAATACCCGTTATCATCTGCATTTCTTCTTGTTGTACTAATTTTAAAGGCCAGTACTGTATACATATTTGAGGGGTTATCGACACTTATATTGCTGTGCTATACTGATTTTAACCGCAGGCGTTAGCGTTGTCCACGATGTGGCATGTGTAGGTAAATAAACATTTAAATATGTGTTCAAATTAAATTGTTCGTAAATATAAGGAACTTAAATACTGCGGTTATCAGTCCCTAGACTACAAACTACTTATACTAACTTATCCTGAGGACAACACAAACACCCATGGCCGCGGGAGGACTCGAAACTCCGGCGGCGAGTAACCGCGCTCTCCGCAGCAAGGCGCCTTAGAGCGCTCGGCCACTCCACCGTGACCTTAATTTGTTTAATTCACGTTTATTCACTATTATTTCCAACGTAGATGTTACAGTATTTTGAAACTCGCATGTCGGGTTACTGCCTATTCAAACATTTCTTCGAGTTTTCGTCCGCTTTGTTGAATCAACCATATTGAATTCTGTGGATCAGATTTAATTTTCGGATTCTTCGACTTTAAAAACCGGTGTATTAAAGAGGTGACATCTACATCTACATCTACATGGGATACTCTGCAAATCACATTTAAGTGCCTGGCAGAGGGTTCATCGAACCACAATTATACTATTTATCTCCCATTCCATTCTCGAATAGCGCGCGGGAAGAAAGAACACCTGAATCTCTCTGTTCGAGCTCTGATTTCTCTTATTTTATTCTGTTGATCTTTTCTACCTATGTAAGTGGGAGTCAACAATATATTTTCGCATTCGGAGGAGAATGTTGGCGATTGGAGTTTCGCAAGTAACCCACGCCTCAGCGATAAGCGCCGGTGTTCTAATGATTCCCATCCCAGATCCTGTATCATTTCCGTAACGCTGTCTCCCCTGTATCGTGACAATACAAAACGAGCTGCCCTTCTTTGGACTCTCTCGATGTCCTCCGTCAAACCCACCTGATAAGGATCCCACACTGGGCTGCAATACTCCAAAAATGGACGGACAAGCGCAGTGTATGCAGTTTCTTTAGTAGTTCTGTTGCATCTTTTAAGGATTCTGCCAATAAAACGCAGTCTCTGGTTCGCCTTTCCCACGATATTATCTACGTGTTCTTTCCAGTTTAAGTCTGAAGTAATAGTGATTCCTAGGTATTTTGTGGAGTTTACGGCCTTCACATTTGATTGATTTATGTTGTAAACAAAGTTTAACGGATTTCTTTTCGTACTCATGTGGACGACTTCACACTTCTCATTATTTAGAGTCAATTGCCAATTTTTACACCATACTGATATCTTATTCAGATCGTTCTGCAGTTGGTTTTGATCTTAAGATGATTTTACTAGACGGTAAATGACGGCGTCATCTGCAAACAACCTAAGAGAGCTACTTAGATTTTCCCCTAAATCGTTTATGTAAATAAGGAATAGCAGAGGACCAATAACACTACCTTGTGGAACGCCCGATATCACCTCTGTTTTAGTCGATGCCTTACCATCGATTACCACGAACTGTGTCCTCTCTGACAAGAAATCCCCTATCCAATTGCAAATTTGGGGCGATATACCATAACCACGCAATTTGATTAAAAGCCGTTTGTGAGGTACGGTGTCAAAAGCTTTCTGGAAATCAAGAAATACGGAATCGATTTGCGAACCTTTGTCGATAGCACCCATCACTTCGTGTGAATATAGAGCTTGTTGTGTTTCGCATGAACGATATTTTCTAAATCCGTGTTGACCTTGGGTCAATAGATCGTTCTGTTCGAGATAATTCATAATATTTGAATACAGGATATGTTCCAAACCCCTGCTGCAAATTGACGTCAATGAAATAGGCCTGTAGTTTAGTGGGTTACTCCTACTGCCTTTCTTGAATACAGGTGTGACCTGTGCAACTTTCCAATCTTTTGGTACAGATCCTTCTATGAGAGAGCGGTTGTATATGACTGTTAAGTAAGGAGCTATCGCTTCAGCATAATCAGATAGAAATCTAATGGGTATACAATCCGGACCAGAAGACTTGTTCTTATTAAGTGATTTTAGTTGCTGCACTACTCCGATGATATCTACTTCTATGTTATTCATTACGGCATCTGTTCGTAATTCGAAATCTGGAATATTGGTTTCGTCTTCTTTAGTGAATGAGTTTCTAAAAGCTAAGTTTAGTAACTCTGCTTTAGTAGCGCTGTCATCGGCAGGATCGCCATTACTATCACGTAGTGAAGGTATTGTTTGTGACTTTCCCCGAGTATATTTAACATATGACCAAAATCTCTTTGGGTTTTCAGTCAAATTACGAGAAAGAGTTTCGTTGTGATAAATGTTGTAGGCATCTCGCATTGAAATCCTCGCTAAATTTCGAGCTTCTGAGTACAATCGCAAATCCTGGGGATTTCGTGTTCGTTTAAATTTAGTATGCCTTTTCCTTTGCTTTTGCAATAGTGTCCTGACCTGTTTTGTGTACCAAGGGGGATCGCCTCCTTCTTTTATTAATTTATTAGGTATAAAACTTTCAATTGCTGTCGATACCACTTCTTTGAATTTGAGCCACATCTGGTCTACACCTACGTTTAGTGTTAGAAACGAGTGGAAGCTGTCTTTCAAGAAGCAATGTATTTAGTTTCTATCTGCTTTCCTGAACAAATATACTTTGCGTTTATTTTTGGTAACTTTGGGACTTTCGATATTCAATTTCGCTACTACAGCTCTGTGTTCACTAATATCTGTATCCGTTTTGATGCTCATTATGAGCTCAGGATTATTTGTTGCTAAGAGATCAAGTGTGTTTTCACATCCATTTACAATTCTAGTTGGCTCATGAACTACTTGTTCGAAGTAATTCTCAGAGAATGCGTTGAGTACAATTTCGGACGATGTTTTATGATTTGAAAATATAATTTCGCCAACAGATCGAGGGTAAATTAAATCGAGGGTAAATTAAAATCACCACCTACTATTGTCGTGTGAGTCGGGTACGTTTTTGTAATTAGACTCAGGTTTTCTTTGAACCTTTCTGCTATTGTATCGTCAGAGTCGGGAGGCCGGTAAAAGGAACCGATTATTAACTTCTTACGATTTTCGGGTACAACCTCTACCCATAATAGCTCGCACGAACTATCAACTTCAACTTCGCTACATGAAATACTACTTTTGACGGCGACAAACACGCCCCCACCTATTTTGTTTAATCTATCCTTTCTGAATACCGTTAGATCTTTTGAAAATACTTCTTCTGAACTTATTTCCGGCTTGAGCCAACTTTCGTTGCCTATAATGATGTGTGTTTCGGTGCTTTCTATTAACGCTTGCAGTTCTGGAACTTTCCCGACACAGCTACGACAATTTACAACTGTTATACCGATAGTTTCCGGATCTACATTTCTCCTGTGATCCACCTGAACCCTTTGAGATTGCCCATTTTCTATTTCCCCGAAGCTCTTTATCCTAAAAAACCGCCCAGTCCACGCCACACAGCCCCCGCTACCCGTGTAGCCGCTTCCTGCGTGTAGTGGACTCCTGACCTATTCAGCGGAACCCGGAAACCCACCACCCGATGGCGCAAGTCAAGGAATCTGCAGCCTACACGGTCGCAGAACCGTCTGAGCCTCTGATTCAGACCTTCCACTCGGCTCTGTATCAGAGGTCCACAGTCGGTCCTGTCAACTATGCTGCAGATGGTGAGCTCTGCTTTCATCTTGCAAGCAAGACTGACAGTCTTTACCACTTCAGTTAGCCACTCGAAACCTGAGAGGATCTCTTCAGATCCGAAACGACACACATCATTGGTACCGACGTGAGCCACCACCTGCAGTTGGCTGCACCCCGTACCCTTCATGGCATCCGGGAGGATCCGTTCCACATCTGGAATGACTCCACCCGGTATGCACACGGAGTGCACGTTGGCCTTCTTCCCCTCCTTGGCAGCCATCTCTCTAAGGGGCTCCATCACCCGCCTAACGTTGGAGCTCCCAACTACAAGTAAACCCACCCTCTGTGAAAGCCCGGATTTTGCAGGCTGGGTGGTGACAGGGTGAGAGACACCATCCGACTCAGGAACGTCGTCCTGAGCAGACAGCGCCTCAAACCTGTTTGCAAGACGAACCGGGGAGGCCTCACGATCGGTCCCCCGGAATTTCTTGCGCCTCCTGCCACGCACTGGAGCAACCTCCCACGCAACCACGGGTGGGATGTCTGCCTCACTGCTAGCAGTTTCAGGGCATGTCGCTGCCGCAGGCCGATCGGTGGAGACGACGGGAGTCCGTTCGGTCCCCACCGCCGGCCAACAACAACGACGCCCATCGATCGCAGCTTCCAACTGTGCAACCGAGGTTAACACAGCTTGAAGCTCAGACTGCATCCGCACACAGCAGTCACAGTCCCTATTCATGATTACAGTGCCAACAAAAACAAAAACTACAGTCGCGATGCGTTCAAAGGAAAACTAAACTGTTCGTTAGAACGCGGATGTGAATCCAATACGCACGACAGCACAGTATAACTTCACAAATTGAGACGAGAAAGTGTAGACGAAAATCAAAATACTATATGTCGCTTCTAATCAGAAAATAAAGACAGACGACTGTCGCGACGCGATTCACACGGCGGAATAATACACTAACCAGATATTTAACGTGACACTGTAAGGGTTTAACTCTTCAATCTTTCCCATCGATCTAATGACATAATGCTTTGTTGGGTGTTCTGCCAGATGTCAAATTTGCACGATATTTCGTTTTCATAGCTCGTAACCTTCATCAGGTGTCACCTGAGACTGCTCTCTGAGTGGACTTGGCACAGTATTTATGCATGTGGCCTTCCCCTCCCAACAACTGTTTTATGTACTCCCTCTGTGTCCCCGCATGTCATACTCGTCTCTGGGCCTTCCATCTATGTTTTGGCGCTCCGTTTGCAGTCTTCTGCAATGCTGACGTTCTGTTTTCCGTCTGATGCGGCCCCAAGTGCTCTGTATGTGGTCCGCGCCCGTCAGACCCGCCTCTGAGTGCTTCATCTGCGGTCCGGCGCTCTGTTTGCGGTCCGCATCCGCTCGCTGTGATCTTCTGGAGCGCTGACGTTCCGTTTTGCATTCGCTGCGGGTCTAGGCGTTTGCCCTGTGGCACAGACAAATATATACAAACGGGAAACCTCCGTAAGTGCCCGGTCCTACGCTCAGGGGGGCGGGGAGGGAGGGTTTCCAGCAGTTCCGAAAGATGTCCCATGATGGCGCTGCGGTCAGAAGCAGCCCTTTAAACTGGCCAGAGCAGGCGGCAGGTAGTGGCAGTCCCCACCACCACCTCCCCTCAAACGCCAGAAAGCCGGACACAGCCTAGTGGCAGGCGGCACGAGCTCTCCCCTCAGTCTCCCCTCCACGCTACCCTCTGACGTGTGAGAGGTACCCTAAGCCAGCGAACCACCTGACACCTGCTAGCGTCTTATGGAAGTACGAGGGGGCTTAGGACAGTGGTTAAGGGGGGTGGGGGGTCTTCTCCTCTGTATATGTTACTCTGTGCCTGTGGCCTGCACCTGCCAGACCCGCCCCTGTTCACTCTTCAATCCGGTGCTCCCTCTGTGGTCCGCGCCTGTTAGGCTTGCTCATGGAAGTTCTATCTTCGATTACATGCGCCTGGTGCTCTGCCTGAGGATCTTTCATATTATGCTGCAGCTGTCCTCGTTGCTTCTTTAATAATTCTAGAGCAGTATTCCAGGCTCTACTCAGTTGGTAGCCTGTGATTCGGTGCATGAGATCTCTGCCACTGTGCCAAAATCTGCACGTCTGTGCCAGAATCTTGTTACCATAATAATTCATGAGAAGATTTAGTTCCAGTGTTCAGCAATGGCTGATTACGTCGTCTTAGTCTGATGTGCCTCTGAAGTTCTTTACACCTGGTGTCCAGTGTTTTGGTGCTCTGGCCAATGTAGAATATTCTACAGTGACAATGAATACTGTAAATCCCCGATTTCCTTAGCCCCTAGTCGTACTTTACATTTACCACAAACCCCCCAATCTTACTGGATGGATAAAAAACACTTGATGTGTTTATGTAGGATCTTACTGATTCTGGCAGTTATAGATTCAGAATAGGGCAGGTACACAATTTTCTTTGTTTCATCTATCTCTGCTTATGGAAGCTGTGGTGTAGTGCCATCCCAATTTGTTTATTTTGTATCGCATCTTCGTCGCCACTTTTGTGTCTGGTTTCCGCCGGTTGTCCTGGGTGTCGGTGGCCGAGTAGAGAGAGAGACCGACACAGGAAAATTGGATGCACGCATGTGCAGGTACGGAGGTGACCAGCCAGTGGGACAACAGAAACTAGAAACACTAGGCTAAATTAGAACAAGATATATTTCATAGTGCTGGTACAATACTTAACTTGGAGAGCAGCAGACTAGTAGAATGGTGATACATAGTTTAGATAGAGGCCTGCCTACTGTTGATTCCTAGTGCGTATCCGATAGCCAAGTCTTAACTGGTGCCTCTCTGATTCCCAAGCGGGTCGTGGCCACGAGCGGAGTTGCAGCAGAGGGCGCTCGTGGCTGAAGTCGTAAGAACGCCGCGCCGTGCGTGCATGGCGGCGCGCGGCGAAAGTACGTGACGCACACTTCATACTTGGGCGACACCACAGTTTACTCCCATACCCATTTTTGTAGAACACTGTTTTAGGTATTCTGTGGATAGACTCTCTTGGTTACACAGAACACGTGCTCTGCGGACTACTGTCTTGAGAACCCCATTATTCAGCGTAGGGTGGAGAGAGTTGGCCTGCAGATGTAAATCAGTGTGTGTTGATTTTCGATACACGCTTTGGTCAATTGATCCAGCTCCCTTCTTTCCTACTACGATATCCAGAAATGGCAGGCCGGTTGCAGTGGCTGATCGATTTGCGGCGCGCCAGTCACAGTCTGAACGGCCGGGGGTTCGAATCCTGACTCGGGCTTGGGCGTTTGTGTTGTCCTTAGCGTAAGTTAGTTTAAGTTAGTCAAGTAATTAGTGTTTACGTCTAGGGACTGGTAACCACGCAGTTTGGTCGCATAAGAGCTCACACACATTTCAACATTTTTGAAACGGTAGTGGGCCATTCTTCTCCAGTTGGTATTGGTGTAACGTCAAATATTTAAGAAACTCATTGCGCCTGCATTTTCCGTGAGGCCATATCACGAAGATATCATCTACATACTTGATATTTGCCTCAAATCTCTCCATGAACATGTTGGCAAGCACAGCCTGCCTATAGTTGCACCTGCAGTTTGCTCATAGTATTGGTTGCCATACAGGAACTCATGCAACACCAATATCAAGTACACCGTAGAACTGCTGAAGAATGGCTAAATGCTGTTTCTGGATGTACTAGTGAGAAGGAAGGCAGCTGGATCAATTGCCACAGCACGGATCGAAAACCATTTACTTCTGCAGGCAGCAGCTGAAGAATGCAGTCCTCAAGACATTAGTCCACAGTATAGGTACCCTGTCAGACCAAGAGAGTCTATCCAAAGAAACAGAACACCTTAAAACAGTGTTCTAGAAAAAATGGGTTTACGACTAAACAAGTGTGTTTTTTGTGCATCCAGTACGATTTGGGGATTGATGAGACATGTAAAATATGACCTGGGGCTAAGGAAATCACGAATTTACAGCATTCCTTGTCAATGTATAATATCCTACATTGGCCAGAGCACCACTTCTCAAATAAAGAAAGCGTCAGGCAGCAACTGCTTGCAAGCTAAGCTGCGTAGGTGAATGTAAGCAGCTACCCCATTTTAAACTTGTAACAAGTACTAGGAAGACCTTTTATTTATATGTTATGGATATGTCTGTTAAATGTTTTATCTTGTATGTAATTTCTTTATACAGTTTTAATATACTTGGCGTAGTTTTTTAAATGTTGTTTCAAGGTCTGACTCAGGGAACTTGCTTTTACAGCACTATTGATGTTCAGTCGATAAGTGATTTCTTAAAATAAATTTTTCATGTTATACCACCAAGCTGGAAACCTGTTCTATGTTTGGTTGTGTGGCCATCTTCCACAGCAACTGTTAAAATTAAGTATATCAGGTAATCCGTCTTATGCTGACTGCAATAAAGAGATTTATTTTACACCAGACGCGTTTCGCTTTTTACTTTTAAAAGCATCTTCTGTGGTCTGTAAATGATACAAAATGTTTGTACAGTTTGTTTCTGACACATAGATTAAAAAACTTTGTGCACGTTATGCCTATGTGTTTTTAACTTGATATTTGGTCTACTCAGGGTGTTGTTCTCTTCTTTACTACATCTCATTGCTGTTTCTCCGTCTTGTTGGCTGGAGTTGGTTTATGGCTTGTGATTTTCGGCTGTGTACAGCACTTTTCGTCTGTAGCCACACTGTAGTGAAGTATAAACAAATCGAAAGGCATTCCATTTACAACAAAGTGACGTGCAATCTGGATGCAGTCGAAATAAGTGAAGTGGTGATGTGCAGTGATGAAACGCAAGGAGCCGGGCGCGGTGGCCGAGGGGACTGAGGCGCTTCAGTCACGGTCTGCACGGCCACTATGGTCGGGGGTTCGAATCCCCCCTCGGGCATGGATATTTGTGCCGTCCTAGTTCGTAAGTAGTTCATAAGTAGTTTGTAAGTTTAGGGACTGATGACCCCGTAGTTAAGTCCCATAAGCTGTACAAACATTTGAACATTTTTTGAAACGCAAGGAACGTCACAAAATCAGACGAAAAGTGCTGTACACAGCCGAAAAACACAAGCCATAAACCAACTCCAGCCAACAAGACGGAGAAACAGCAATGAGATGTAATAAAGAAGAGAACAACACCCTGAGTAGACCAAATATCAAATTAACAACACGTAGGCATAACGTGCACAAAGTTTTTTAATCTATGTATCAGAAACAAACTGTACAAACATTTTGTATCATTTACAGACCACAGAAGATGCTTTTAAAATAAAAAGCGAGACGCGTCTGGTGTAAAATAAATCTCTTTATTGCAGTCAGCATAAGACGGATTACCTCTTATAATCAATGGAAATCTGTTATTTTTATTATAATATTGTGATGGTCTGGCACATTATCCGTTATCGAGTTGACTTACACTCTAGCTCTTATTTACAACATTTTGAAATTGAGTTGGGGCTTTGAGATTGAACGCCAAAACCATCCCTCCCGTCGGCCATTGGCGTCGGTTGGCTTCCGGTGCCGGACCTAAGCCTCTGAATGCCACCCTTGCGGAACGCCCCCTTTTTCCTTCAGAAAATCCTCCCTTTCGAGCACACCCCAAGTGATATCCTTAGCAGGGGAGGAAAAGAGCGCTTCTGTGTTATTGAAACCATTCGAGACGTAAATGGAATAAAACAGGCAGGACTCGCGATAAGCGAGCACTGCAGATCTGATGTGGCTGCCAGGCTGGCTTTGTATCCGAGAGAAGGCCAGGGACCCTTTGTGGCGAGGGGGGGGGGCGTTACTGCCCACATAACGAGGGGGCAGCGGGCTGCACGCCTTATCGGCAATTACTGCGTCCCCAGGGGCCAAATCTCTTAGCTGCCAGCCTCATTTGCGGCGCTAAAAGTGTATCGCCCTCCTTTAGATAGCGCTGTTGTATAGCTGGAACGTTTGTCATAAGAGCGCGAAGAAGTGCCTGTTGGTCACAGATGTGGCGCTTACTTGTCAGTTAAACAACTTGCGGCTGTGCTGAATGGGATATCACAATCTGCACAATATCGTGGGAGGCACGCTATTGATAGCAGATGGACTGTGTCGGGTCTGGCATCTCGCACAATTACTGTCATTTTACTGTCATAAATCAGTTTCTCTGCCAATAGTATTAGTCACCAGGGAAAAGCTAGAATACAATGAATAATAACACCATCACCTGTATTTTCATTTTGTTATTTACTGGCAACCAGTTTCGTTGGACTATGCCATGATCATCATTCGTGGTCCATCGAATCTGGTTGCCAGTAAATAACAAAATGAAAATACAGCTGATGGTGTTATTATTGTATTCATTGCTACATACAGGGTGTCCAGAAAAGGATTCCTTGATTTCAAAATTAAATATCTAGAAAACAAAGATCGATAGAGGAATGTAGTAAACGGTATGTTTATTGTGAAAGCTGTAACAAGTTTATATAGCAGTTTGTAATAATAGTTACAATAGCTGCTAACAAATGGTGCTGTAATCGCCATACGTAATGCCTAGTATAAAAAGTGATCCGAAGCCCAGAGCGACTAGTTCCACTAAGGAGGTTAGCGTACCGAAGGAAGAGATTAAAACCATGTACTCCATTGAACAACGCGTTTTTCTGGTGCTAGAGTACCACAGGTTAGAAGAGAGTCCTACGGCAACAAGGCGAAGTTTTCAAACACGATTTAATGTTCCAAAAGGACCCGATGCGAAAACCATTCGTACTCTCTTCACAAAATTTCAACTAACAGGCAGCGTAACTGATGATCTAGTGGGGCATGTTAGCCGCAAGCTATCCGCAGTTACGCCTGAAAATATCGCCACAGTTTCTGGAATTATTCAGCGAAATCCAATGTCATCCGTGCGTAGAATTGCGTCTCAGACTGGTTTGAAGCGTTCCAGCACGCAGAAAATACTGAGAAAGAGCCTACACATCTTTCCATTCAAAATTCAAACGCACCAGGCCATACCCGTACGAGCTGTGCAACAAAGGGTTGCCTTTGCTAATCAGATGCTCACAATGATTCATAGTGAAGGATTTGATGTTGGCTGCACCTGGTTTACAGATGAAGCACACTTCCACCTGAATGGATACGTGAATAAGCAGAACTGGCGATTTTGGGGTTCTGAAAAGCCATATTGGTGTGAAGCGAAACCCCTGTATTCTCCTAAAGTTACTGTGTGGGCTGCAGTCTGCAGCAGAGGCATTATTGGCCCTTTTCTCATTCGAGAAACGGTCACTGGTGCACGTTCGGTTGCAATTTTGGAATAATTTATCGCCACACGGCAAGCGTTAGAGGATCGACCAGGTACTGAATGGTTTATGCAAGATGGAGCCCGACCACATCGGACCGAACAAGTGTTTCGCTTTCTTGAGGAATACTTCGGGAATCGAGTCATTGCTTTGGAATATCCCAAATTTACTGGTGCAGGCATGGATTGGCCTCCATATTCGCCGGATTTGACTCCCTGTGACTTTTTTTTTTTTTGTGGGGCTCAGTGAAGGACATGGTCTACCCGAAGCATCCCGCCACGCTGGACGAGCTTGAACCGGCGATCTCTGTGGCATGTGAATCCATTTCGGTTGAGACACTACGAATGTGACGGCGAATTTCATTCTTCGTTTGCGCTACCTCTGTAATGCCAATGGTGAACATTTTGAAAACATTGTGATGTGATTGTTTGCAAAGAGTGTTTTCATACGATTATTTCACTTATGTATGTTGATATGAGCTGTACAGCGTAAGCGCCATCTGTTAGCAGCTTTTATAACTATTATTTCAAACTGCTGTATAAACTTCTTACACCTATCACAATAAACATACCGTTTACTGAATTCCTCTATCGATCTTTGTTTTCGAGATATTTAATTTTGAAATCAGGGAGCCCTTTTCTGGACACCATGTATACGGGGGAAGCTCCAGCGTCCATTCATAAGATGGACAAAATCAAAGCTAGTTTTGTTGACTGATGATAGCGACACAACTATTAACGGATAAACGAATTAAAATCTCAAAGGTGCTATCAGTTGTTCGCCATTCAATATAGTTGCACCAAAAAGAACAACTTTCATGAATTGATGTTTTAAGAGGGATAATAGCATCGTTAAATTAAATGCAGATGCCACTTTTATATGTTGCCTAGGGTCCAATACCTCTCAGATTGGATGTCATTTAGAGTGGTTTCATAATACCTTCTTAGAAAACTGTAGGTAAAATTCAGTTCTGGGGAAGAACTATTGTTAGCGACAAACTGTTGTCTGCCACTTGAAGTGAATCAACTTAAAAATTGGTAGTTCCACTGGGTACTGGCTTGTGAAAGGAAAAAATGTCGTGAATCATAGTTCTTACTATTTAAAAATGTTAGAAATCTTAGGTATAGTTATGAGTCAGTCATATACTGTGCGCGGGTCTTTTTCGATCTTTCTCGCAGATCGGACGGTACAGAGCTGACCTCTAGAAGCTTGAATTATATCGTAATCTATGATGCCTAAATAATGCACGGTTATAAGATTTCTAAAGAAGTTTTTAACATTTAATTCAACGATCAAATTATACAGTTACGTATACTTTAAAAGCAGTGCACATAAGGGAAATTATTTTATATATCCTATCTCACAACATGTATAACTTCAAAATTGGAGTGTTATTCAGTTACGACTAGTCAGAGTAGTGAATCAATAACCAGAAACACTCCACACTTCTTTACGATGCACGGAATGTAAAGGATGAAACACCTAAAACTTGCACTGAAAATATTGCTGTAGATGTGCGATTTTCGCACGATGGATTGGTAGTTATGGATTAGTATTATGTAATATTTCTGGTCTACAGCCATCATATTCACATCTGAGAACCGATAAAGGAGAATAAACTTTCATTTTGTCGATTTAATTTTGTAGTCACAGACATAAAACTAAGGTGATGGCAGACAGTCAGGAGTGGCGTTTAGATATACAGTAAGATTGTGTCTTTCATGTCAATAATCAAATTACTAGTGAATATAACGTTAACTATATAACACGGCTAATAAGCAGTTTTTAAACGATATAGTGAAAACACAATAATGCTATTCGCAAATATGTTTATCTTGAATTCTATAAATTAAAGAAAACAGAAATCCCACTTTCTGCTTTTCTGTATCTCTTGAGAGGTATAAACGCAGTTTGCTGCGAGAGAGATAAAAAAAGTGCTTTAATGAAAAACATATAAACAAAAGTATTAGACATAAAATAAGTGTATTCCCTCTCTCGCTAATATAACTTAAGTTGTATGATCTAAATTAGTGATTCGTAAGAAAACAGTCGAACTATGGACACTGTTTTTAAGCAAGCACTACAATTAGCACTATAAATTTTCTGAGAGACCACACAAAAGTAACATTACATGCTTGAAAACAATTTCTGATTGTAATACTTGTCTTACGAATGATCACGCGAAATATTCATAACAAAATTATTGTTTCATCTACAAGTCTGCAACTAGAACGGATAACGGCTGGTACGAAGCGGTAGTCCGCATAGTCGTTTAGTATCGTAGATTACTTGACCTATCAACGTAACATTTCGAAACGAAACCTGAAAATCCTGGTGGCATGATAGCAACAGGAAAATTTACTTTTTAAATGCTGTTGGTCTGAGAGAATGAACTTTTGTATACAAAGATTTTTGATTTATTTGCTGCAAATATTATTTATAACGATTTATTTGACCGTTCTGAACCCTTTCCTGCCCGGCCCATTTCAAGCGTCATAAAACAAAGTGGAAAATGATATCAGACTTGTGTTCCTCACGGGACGTTACTGTCCCTCTGATGTGTCGTATGGAACACTCGCTGGCCGAGTCTGCTGAGTATCTCTGCTCACAAAGAACAGTAAACAACGGATTGTTTTGTGTCTGTGAGCACGATTTCGTCAGGCAAATTTTGTTGCCACCAAAAAACTCTTTTTTGTGTTCTCACGTCGGTAAACTGGTTTTGTATTGTTGCAGCTAATGGAAACTGATATTATTCACGGAACAGAGCCCTTTTTATTTATACATCGTTCAAAACCGTGACTGGAAGTTTTTAATACTGACAGTGTGTCAAACGCATTTTGTGCAACTTATTTATGTAGTTGTCTTTGTTGCTCGGTGTCACGAACAAGTTGTTGTAGTTTTGTCTTATTTTGTTTACGAATGTCAAAATATGAATACGGTGCCGGGATAACTACAGTTGGCCTGTTCTTCCTCATTCAGGTCAACATCTAAAATTGAATTTCGAAATAAAAATTTTGCTCTCTGTTTGTTGCTGGTAAGTCTTTATGTTAACAAAGATAAGAATTGCATAATGTCTCCCAACTGCATTACATCCTCTTGGACTTTGAAGACCCATCTTTTAAATTTTTTATTTAATATTTTTTTCGTAAAATAAGGAAAACGAAAATGTGTGAATACACTAATGTGCTTTTATTCACTTTGGTAGTAAAATAACCAAATATGAAGTTATGTGCTCCAATATTTGATAGCTTGGGCAGGAAAGGGTTAAGCAAAACTTTCAATTTTAGAAAGGCTTATTTGCAACGTGTTTTGTTGATGCGGAACTGCCTTGTGACTTTTCCCAGGGTTATTTGTTTTATTGCGTTGAAAATGTTGTACTGTAGTATATTTTACTGTAATTTTAAATAAAAACTGAGATAATAAATCTCACTTATTAATTGACTTCTACAGAATGTAATAATACATTACCCTGTCCACTTACCGCACTTCGATGTAAAGTTAAATTCAAGTCTAGGTATTGACAAATAATGACAGAAAGGACTTTTTGTATCAAAGTGCTAATAACCCAGAAAGCCTGTTAGTATCAGAATACCAATAGAATGTTCTCTTATTACGCAATCATTTAATAGAAGCGCAGAAATACTGCTGATGGAAGAGGATTTTTAAAATATCACTCGTCTGGGAATTAAACTTTATCAATCTGGAATTCCTGCAAATTCTCCAACACCCAAAAGTGAGTATTATTTGTTTTACTGAATATCACGTGTACTTATGTCATCGTTTCCGTTAAAAGAGTGCTTACCTTGTCTTACCAACACCTCACCCCATCCCTATTACAGAAACCATGTTCATCAAAATACACTTTATAATGTTATTTCACTCTAGTAGTGAAAAGTTCGACAAAACATGGAATGTACTCTGAAAACTTAAATTTCCGGATAATATATAAATTCTTAAAGTACAGTAGTGATATTTTTTGTAACAAGGAACTCTACAAATGATTTACCTTGTAAGAATAATTTCTGGTTCGTGTATATGAGGAATGAGATGTTCAGTTATGGGTTGTAGTCAGTACAAGAGTCGAATGAGAGCTTCATGATTTTATTGATGATTGCTGATTTTCAAACATGGTTGTAATAATGTTTTGACAATAAACGTTGCTAATTAAGAAAATGTAAGTCATATGCTATCACTAAAACGAATTGTAGGTATCACAAACATCAAACAGGAAGTTCCCGTTCCAGTCATATGTGTTATTCGCTAATTAGAGCCTTAAAATGTCAATCAGAAAGGTCGATGCGAAAGTCTCGATGAGAGCACAAAATAAATAAAAATAATTTCAGAAATTTTCGTTCAGGCAGGAAGGCAGGACTAATTTCTAATTACCTAGGGCTAAAATACAGTTTCAAAGGCAAAAATTACGAATTAAAAATGTTCATGGGAACAGTGTCTTTTCGAACAACTGCAAATTAACTCACACAAACTAGCCCTAGAGCAGACACACTCTATAACGTTACAAGAGTAGGCGCGCAGGGTGGTATGTACACATTCATAAGAAGAAGCGATTTATTGCTGTTGCTTTGTCATTTATTGCAGCAATTTTCATTTCATAACATAATGATTACAAGGAATATTTAAGGTTATGCTCGTTTTACACATATTATAAATGCTAATTTGTTACATTGCAATAATGTTTTTGTAAATTAGTTCTACCCCAGGGGAATGAACTCCGCATCTTTCGCAGAAAACTGTTGTTTGAGAGTGACCTTTGCAAACAAAATCATTGCATGAGCTACATCTTATTGTTATGAGGATATTCTTTGTTCTTCCACATCTACCTTGTTTCTTCATTGGTTTCTCTTGTGAACTTTGTAAACGAAGTTACATGTTAAGATCTGCCGGTAAACTTGGTACAGCAGATCTTTCGATATGACGTGGTTTCATGAGTTGAAAAGGAAGTTGTTGTTGTTTTTTTTTTTTTTTTTTTTTTTTTTTTTTTTTTTTTTTTTTTTAAGAAAAAGGCGAAGTGAATGTTTTTCGTTCTTTTCATTTGCTCAAAACAACACCCGCCACGTTGAACAATGCATTTCATATGGCCATTGTCATTCGTTTTACTGTATATGTATTACACATTTTGTTAGCAGTATCAATACCACCCTTTGTCTTTGTAATCCAATATGTTGTTAGGTTTCTTTGTGGCCGCATCTACTGTGCCTTCATTGTGCATTATCGAAATTAGTACAACAGATTTGTAACGTTTAGGTACAGAAGATACCATAGTAATATCTTTCTGGTATCCAAAAGTTGCCGGACCGATTTATCTGTTCTTGGCGGAATTTCTATTGTAGTTATACATTAATATTTTTTTTATAACTTGTGCGATGCTTGTCGCTGACTTCTGCCCTCTCCCTGCCAGCGTATCGATAAACATATGACATTTGTCACGTTCAATTTTTTTACAACAAGCTGAAGGGAGAGAGCGGAACTGTTTAGTCACTTACTTTCTTCTACTTCTTGTGACGTGTGACGTGTCATGTGTCATGTAAGTGTGAGCTTAGTTTGTTTATTAATTTCAATAAACCTCCACAGTTAATTTGAAATATATTACTTAGTTACAATCCCTTCCCCATTCTCACTAATTTTAAAGTTATTTATTTTCAGCAGATCCAGTGCTTCATAAAGTGATGCTCGGGTATTATTGTGATTTGTTTCGTGATTGTACTAGAACATTGTGTAACTTTTATTTATGTCGTGTCTATGAATGGTTTGTTACATTTTAATGCCTGCAGAAAAATCTTCGTAATGTTTATGAAGTCCGATAATTTTGCAATTTTTGGCGACTATTATGATTAATTTTCAACACGGTCATAGAACAATAGTAACCGAAACGTACAATCCCAGCATCAATTTATCGAAGTAATATTCCAGTCATCTCAGCTAGAATCACTACAGAACATGACCGAAATGTTTGTACCAGTTCTCAATAAGGTAAAATTTAGATTCCGCCGACTTCTTCTGTAATGTTGCTTTCTGGTGTTTTTTGCTACCAAAATTACGATCGCTACCATTTAATGGCGGAATCCAATAATTTTGTTGAAATTGTCCCTTCCTTTTCAAAATTGCTTAGTAATCTCTTTTAAAAATATTTCACTACCCGGTTAAATTTCATTTGCGGTCCTCAACCTTAACTTTAATACGCAACACCCATGTTCATACGAAAGCAGCATTACACTATGTTGTCCTTTCTTAGGGTTCCGACACGTGTTATTTTGTTTTTAACATACAGAGAGCAAGCGGATAGCTATTATAGCAGTTATCTCTTGTGAGATTTCTATTTGTGCCTTTTATCAGCTACGTCAGTCTGAACAATATCGAAAAGCTTGTTAGAAACACAAAAATGTCCTTCTGGCTGTTTGCCACAATACACTTCCAGCAAACCAGTGTAGAAAGACTTAGCCACACACAGAGCAAATATTTTGATGCATTATGTAGCTGGTTTCTTACGAATGTATTGTATGAAGCTGCAAGGGCCTCTGAATGCTTCTACTTTCTCGTCAGTAGCGAAAAATTCTACAAGGTTGTAACTATTCATGCAATTTTTCACAAATGTATCCAAAAAGCTTCTGATAGGTGCCAAAATATTGTTGTAAGTCTCACATCCCTAGTGTCTTTCTCATCAAGCCTAATACAGCTGAGAAGGAATAGAAATCTTTTGTACCTCATGCAGAATCTCAAAACAATCATTCCAGTTCCGTCATTTGACCAAAGTTCCAATGTATTTTTTTGGTTGCCACCTTTGATGCCAATCAAATAAAGAATGTTTAATACTGCACAAATTTCATGTCGCCTTTCAATTTAGCATCCTTATTTCTAGAATAATTTTCTTCGAGCCCCTTTCTCTGAATGTATGCGTTTCTAAAATCCACAATTCGTATCCCTACCAATAAATATATCGTCTTTAATATCAATGGAACATAATCTTTCATCACACTAAATTTCAGAGTCACTATCATGATCACTTGGTAATATTACTTCATCTTCTTCGTCAGAAAACAAATAATCGCCGCCGTCATCTTCTTCCGCAAACATTTCCAAACGTGTCCTCTCTAATTCCTCGTCTGTCATGTAGTTTTTGGCCCTAAAATTAGAAATACGATCTTTGACCACGAGCTAGTAAAATACAGTAACGGAGTCTCTAAAATATACCGCTTTTTTTGCAAAACGCTTCATGTAAACGTATAACGCTGAGACTTTGAAATAGTACTTAGAGATCAGACTCTTGGTATATACAATACACGGATGCCGCAGTTCCAGGAATAACTTTCTGTTGTCCTTTAGCCGTTGATGCTACAAACGCCCAGACACAACTAAACATAAGCTAAACAATGAGTAAAAGGTACCACCAATTACGTGGCTACAAGACTTGGACTTTTTACGGTAGTTCAAGGGGAAGAAATAAGAAGTTTGCGGTTTGCCGATGACATAGTAATTATGTCACAGACTGCAAAGGATCGGTAAGAGCAATTGAATGGAATGGACAGTGTCTTAAAGGAAGGTATAAGATGAAAATTAACAAGAGTAAAACGAGGGTAATGGAAGGTAATGTCAGAAAATCAGGCGATACTGAAGGATTTAGATTAGGTAATAAGACAATAAAAGTAGTAGACGAGTTTTGTTAATTGGGTAGTAAGGTAACTTCTGATGGCCGAAGTAAACAAGACATAAAATACAGAATGGTTATGAGAAGAATAGCGTTTCTAAAGAAGCATCCAATATTAATTTCAATGTTAGGAAGTTCTTTCTGGAAGCATTTGTCTGGAGTGTAGCATTGTATGGGAGTGAAACGTGGACGATAAGGTCATGCAAAAAAGATGATAGAAGCTTTTGAAATATGGTGCTACGATGAAAATTAGATGGGTAGATCATGTAACTAATGAGGAGGTGCTTAACCGAACTGAGGAGAAAAGGAATTTATGGCACACGCTGACTAAGAGAAGGGATAGATTGGTGGGACACTTTCTGAGAAATGAAGGAATTGTCAACTTAGCATTGAAGGGCAGTGTGTGGGGTAAACATCGCAGAGGGAGACCGAGAGACGAATACAGTAAGCATATTCAAAAGGATGTAGGTTGCCGAACGTATTCTCAGATGAAGAGACTTGCACAAGACAGGGTAGCGTGGAGAGCTGCATCAAACCAGTCTGCGGACTGCAACAACAGTGGGCAACAGGTGACACCGCTCTAGGGCTAATAACCTAGAAGATCAGATCAGCTTTAGTTCCCTCAACTTATAATATGACGTAATTTACAAATTGTTACCTTACCGAATACAAATACATTTGGTTCTCTTCTAATTATCACATTGCAAATTGAGTGTTAACTACAGGTTGGAATAGAATGATACTTGATCTGTAATGGTCGTCAAATACTCCAGACCACAAAAGCCATGGTTGTCGGACTTCGTGTACTCGAACGCAATCAGTCGCCATTTACGGATCAATATTTGTACCAACTAATGAGAGCCAGTTAGCTGATTAGCAACCACTTACAGATTTATGTAACTCGATACGTGAGATTCTGATTTTATTATTATTTTTTCCTTAACATATTTCAAATTGAAAAAGTTTAATACTGAAATTGCAGAATAAATATGCTTCTAAAGTTTTTATTAAAGGTTTTGTTTTTCCTGCGTTATTCACTAAGTAAGAAATTAAACTTTCCTCGTTTAGACTGCAATTAACGTCAGTTAGTCTCGAGACAAAGAAGTTTTAAATTTTTTGCTCTTTGGATAGTGTAGGCCGAACTACTCCCCCTATCTGGATATCGTAATCGGCACCACGCACGTGCGGTGTGGCTCGGCTTAATGTACGTGCTTCTCCACCACAGCCGCGGTGGAGTGGCCGAAGGTTCTACAGCGCCTTGTTGTGAAGCGCTCGATTGCTTGCCGTCGGAGGTTTGAGTTGCCCTCGGGCATGGATGCCTGTGTTTGTCCTTAGGTTAGTTTAATTCATTTGTAAGCCTAGGGACTGATAATCATAGAAGTTATGTCTCATAGATTTACAAATGTTTGACAATTTGAGATCTACCAAATCAACAGCCAGTTAGCTACCACTAGAAGCATTTTTAAAGCGGTATTATAAAATCTTTTTGTATGTCGAGTCCGTAATGGGTTGTGTGTCCAACCATGACAATATTATAAGAATTTCAAATTTTCTTCTTGTTGGTGTGATATTTTTAATTTTTTAATGACTGCAGGGTCCATTATCTCTTTCAATGTATTTTTCAATCATTCCATGAATTATAGACCATTTACTTTTCATCGAAATCATGAAAACCTTTTCTCTAATAAAAAGGGCAATAAACATTTTTGTATCGTTACATCAAAAGATAATAAATGATTTTTAATTACATATATGCCATTTATTCAACAGAACTGGCTGGCACCACTTAGTTCATCCCATTTACTCATAAATGCCCAACTCGACTGCAAGTTTTTCCTAACAGGCGACAACACTCTCATCTGGTATGGTTCTTGTCCTGAGTATGCATATTTCCAACACCGTTGACAGTATGTACAACCAACGGAGCAAAATGTCTTCCTACTCCCTGTTTCAATAGCTGGTTTAAATTTCTTTCACGTATATTATTTTCATTAGTATATTGAAAGGAGATTATGAGAATTTTAAGTGAACCACTTGAACAGACTGCAAAACAAAACAAATTAAAAAGGTATTGACTTACATCACATATAATTATTTAATTATGTATTACAGAAGATAAATCCTTCTAAATGTGTGTTATATTTGTGGTTGTCCATTGAAACGGGCTCTTACAGCCATTCAGTGAACACAACATGGGGAAGAGTATATATTTTGTGGCCATCTCCTCAGCTACTGCAAAAAAACTTTTAAATTTATTAAATTGTATCAGTAAGAACAGCAAGTTTTCTATGCTAAATGGATTTGTTCTGGTACAAGTCTTCCACATATTGCGAAAGACTTGATACGATACTGGCTTAACAAAGAATTAGATTCATATATTAAGAATAATTCTATATACGAGGCGGATCCAGAAAGTAAGTTCCGTTTGGTAATAAAATGAAATTGTACCCAGATAAAGAAGAAATTTTGATTGTACAAAATTCTACAACTCTTAAACTACTTTTCCACATAACTGCCGAAATTTTGTAGGCACTTTTCATAGCGTGCCACAAGTTTTTGCATGCATCCTTCAGAGAAGGTTGCCGCCTCTGTATTCAACCATGTGGTAACAGCTCTTTATCATCGTTGAAGTGTTGACCACCAAGGACAGATTTTAGGTGTAAGAAGAGATTAAAGTCGCTAGGAGAGAGGTTTGAGCTGTATGGAGGATGATCAAACAGGTCGCATTGAAATTTCCGTAAGAATTGTTTGGTCACATTCGGTGTGTGAGGTCAAGCATTATCGTAAAAAAAAAGTAAAAAAAAAAAGAAAAACTTTTGACAATAATACTCTTCTTACACCTAAAATCTGTCCTGGTGGACAACACTTCAACGATGATGACGAGCTGAAAGAACATGTTGCCACAGGGTAGAATACACAGGCGGCAACATTCTATGAAAAAGGCACACAAAACCTTGTACCATGCTATGGCAATTGCCTACAAAATTTCGGGAGCTATGTAGAAAAGTAGTTTAACAGTTGGAAATTCTTGTACAATCACTATTTTTTTCTGTATCCGTTCGTTTTATGCAACCAAACGGAACTTACTTTCTGGACACACCTCGTATTACTAATACACCTTCTCGTTTAGTTATTTTAGCCGTTCAATTTTACTATTATCATAACTTTTACACTAGAAAATCAGAGTGAGTCATAAACGATTCTTATTAGTAGACCACTGTCAGACATCTATACCTACATGCATTACCTTGCTCTATAAACATTGCTTTCAATTATTAATGACATAGTCATCTTGGTATATCGGACTTAAATGCGGTTTTACTTTTAATATTCTGTGTATGTTATAAGTAAATCACTGCCAATACGTTAAGGACAAGTAGGTCCTTCAAGTTGTAAAGAATGAGTTCCGTGCTGTCAATGATGAACTTAGAGGCCAGCCTCTGCTAGACTACACACGCCTTTAACAACCATTAAAGTTCTCCACCCAGTTACCACGCAGCTGATGAGGAGTCTGTCCTCGCGCTCTGACGTCACACTTCATGATGAATTGCCAAGATTAGGAACGTGCCCTGTTGGCTTCTCCTCGCTTCTCACACAAATTAATCACTGCCATCGCAGTAGGCAGCGATTTCCCAGCTTTCACGAACGCCAACAACTCGCTCCCTTTCAAATTCTGCATATGGCCTCTGAAAGAAAAACGAATCTGTAAAACACTAATGTCATTTCCAGGCGTTCTCCGAGTGTGTAATTCTTTTTTTCTTATCTTCTCCCCTGCTCTCCATCGCTTTCTCTCCTACTTTCTATCCATTTCAGTTTCGTTTCCATGCATATGAATCCTTATGACATCATGTCGTGTCCTACATAGGAAATAGGGAAGAGGTAGCAAGGTCAGTCTGCAGATCCCGAGCGGAAAGGAGTGATTGCAGAGAGGCAGTACACGCATCTACTAGAGATGCGGATTTCGGGACTCGAGAGGATACTTTTTTAGGAAACTTTATGGAACTCCTAGGTACCTTGCATTGAATTTATTGCATCCCATACTAAGTCTACTACACTGGGGTTAGTTATTATAAAAAACAAGAAGTATAAATCGTTTGTCACAACAGAAGCCAGTAATTAAGTTCCCTAGCAGCATCCCCTAGACAGACGCACTCCCCGCGAAAATCAGACTGTCAAGGAGCACCCCGAGGCCGACGGCGATAGTCACGGGATGGCGCCCGACTCGTCTGACAGAGAACTCCCCTCTTGCTCCAAAAACCGGGGGTTTTAACGGCCGGTGTAGGCGCACCTCTTTTCCCCACTTTCCGACAGTTAACAATTTCCTATTGGCCGCTGTTTGGTTCAACCAATCTAAATTGTGGTTTGCCCTCTCTCTGAGTCCTCTAGCGAACCATTCTGCCATTCCCCGGGTGGGGAGGTGGCTTGTTTGTGCACGAACAAAATCCATACTTGGTAGCAACATTGTTCAGCTGACAGTAAAACGTCACGACGCTACCCAATATGGGCAACAACAATAATGTTTTACGTCAGTTGGCCACACCTTAGGCTCCGCCTTAGACCACGCCTCAGGGGAGCTGCTAACTTACAGTTTTTCTTCTTTACCCTCTCACTCTAGCCTCGTGGAACCACTGACGTTGCAGTTTCCAAGTGACTGGTATCAACTTTGCTACGTACATTAAAACGTGCCTGTTGGCCACCAAGTACTTATGTAACGTCTTACAACAGCGTCTAGACGCTATATGAAGTTACGCCCATCTTCTCCGAAAGGTAACCTCCACCCTGGGACGGTGGCCGAGGGCATCAGCAGTTCGCTAGGAGATTTCTTTAGTGCCTACATCTCGTAAGATATACGTGTCTGTTTTAGCCTGTTATCTGCAATGGTCTCTATTTCTCAGGCTGGAGTGCGTCTCTGTGGCTCACACAGCCTCTCAACAATTCCAACAGTAAAATAAATATATGACATTCACATTTCCTGGACACATACAATAATATAGTTTTGCAGGTTCTTCGTGTAAAGTTAGCAAACCGTCTGGGAAATGTGTTTCAAATGGAGTTGGTAGTAAATACGTCGTAAATTACACCGTCCTGCATATTGGGACACATTTCACGCATTTAACTGGTTTTCCATGCACCTAATTATTTATGATCTTCTAACTCTTCAACTATGTGTTGTACTTGATGTAGATTCAAGGCATAGTCAGTAATATATGTTCATACTGACGGTAAAAGTCTTGCGAATACGAAGAGTAGAAGTAATAAACTCTAACGTCATGTCGAAAGGTACAGTTTTAATGCATCAACAGCGGAAAAGTATTAAGCTAAAAACTTATTTCATCATGTTGTTGGGATTGTAAGCATGGAAAGTTTACTGTAGGTTTGAAATTGTGTGTAAAGTTTCTTGCAAGTCGCTAAGAGCTCCCCTTCTTAAATAGTGGATGAATAAAGCATCGTTATTCACGTGCTGCATGATGGGGGACGTCATATCTCCTATACTGTGTGTCATAGATGGTTTATTACCACCATAACGATTGTTTCGTGGTGGAAAGAGATGTAACATTTGCACATTTTTATAATACGTAAGTATAGATTTGCCAGCGAAAGATGGCATTCAGTTCTTTTCTGCAGATCTCTCTAGTCGTACACATCCCTAATATATTTTGGGCAGGCCGATAGGCCGTAATGGAACATGTAGTGATCAGTAACATAAGAAAGGGGCATTAACTTGGTACAAATGCGCCAGTGTGATCAATCCCCAGTTCACATTTATATGCCGGGGAGAGAATGCATCGAAACAACTTCAAACTATTTCGCTATTTTTACACTCTGGAATAGTTCGAAGAGGACCAAAATATGTAAATCATTCCGTCAGAGCTCTGATTTCTCTCATTTTATTAAGATGATCATTTCGTCATATGTAAGAGTGCGTGTAAAAATTTTTTAGCATTCGGAAGAAAATGTGGGTGATTCACCGGTGCAACCAAAGATTGTTTTCTTTTGTTTTTATGTTGGTTACCTCACTTCCGGGCAGTGTGTTCCCTACAGCGTGACAGCAAAAAACGAGCTGCCCTTCTTTGAACTTGTGTGATGTCCCCTTTTAAACCTATCTGGTAGGAATCCCATACTCCGCGATGGAGTGGACGAGTGTTCTAAGGCGCCTTTCTGAGGAGCTCGGCGTCGGAGGTTCGAGTCCTCTGAAGGGAATGGGAGTGTGTGTTGTCCTTATGTTAGTTTAACTTTCAAGGAAAGTACATGGGATCGAACAAACATATCTGTATGAACGTTTGGTCACAGGATCTCTACGTACACCTCAATGTGCTGGTGAGTGTCGTTTTTCTGCAAAGCTTTGCAACCATGCTCTAGATAGCACTGTAGATGTAATTGTAGACGTCATACGTAATGCAGATATCTTAACTATAACTTACGTAATAATCATCGCACATGTTCTCTAGCGTATTGTCATCAAAAGCCGAAATGATAGTTGCAACTTTAACCTTCTTCCCGAAAGACTGATTGTATTCACTGCCACTGCTACCATCGCCTCTTCCCGCACTTACCGTAGTACTACCGCTTGCAATGAGTTGTTCGTCATTATCATTCCTATTATCATTATTATGAGTTTGTAACAACAGTATCTAACTTATGCTCATATTTCTGTACCATAACAGATACGAGAAAGCATGCAAATTATTCATCTTCTACACTAATACCATCTACACGAAGAAGGGTTCTTCGTAACTTCATCTCAACTAATCGCAATACATTATCAGGATTGATTATCAATCGCCGCCCCATCTGACGCTTCACCACACAAATAACGTAACAAAACGCAACTTCGGAGGCACACTGCACCGTCCCTACTGGCGAACCGACAGGTCAAAGTGCAATGCGGCATAGCACACGCAGAGGCCTCTAACGGCTAACGGACGACTGCAGAGTTTTGCAGATGCGGGAGTATCACTAGTGCAATAAGGGATCTTTACATTATCTGTCATACGATTTTGGTGTATATGTGTCTGTTCGAGTCCAAGTACTTTCCTTGTTAGTTTGAGTAGTTTGTAAGTCTAGGGATTGATTACCATAGCAGTTAGGTCGAATAGTCTTACAAACATTTTGGATTCCATACGGCGTAGCAGTATTGCAACGGACAGACAAGCGCAATGCCGACTGCCTCTTGAGGAGATTTGTTGCACCTACTTTCTCCCAACAAAGCGCAACCTTTTCAACAATATCATCTATTAGCTGAAAACCCTCGTCGCCCGGGAACTTATTTCCAGTCGTAATTTAGTCCATCCCTCTTTCCCTTTTCTGTTTCTTATCATCTTCTTTTTCCTTCTCTAACCATCTCCCCCTCCCCCTCCTCTCTCTCTCTCTCTGTGTGTGTGTGTGTGTGTGTTGATATTCTCATCTCCCCACTCTCTCTTCATCTCCTCTCATTATTTGGTATGAATTTCTCAGTTACTGTCTCTCTTTTTTTTTTTTTTTTTCTTTTTTTTTTTACTAAGGCATTTAATTAAGCTCAGGTTTGAATCCCGGTCAAGCACATAGTTTTAATTTGCCAGGAAGTTTGAGCACACCTTCCTTCCCAAAAGCTGTGGTTAAGCCATATTTTCACAATATCCTTTCTTCCAGGAGTACTAGTCCTGCAAGGTTCACAGAAGAACTTGTGTGACGGTACCGGCAAAAGTACAGCTGTTAGGGCGGATGGTGAACTGTGCCAGGTTAGCTCAGCGGGTTCCGGCGCTGTGCTAAGCACGTTCGGTGAGAGCACTAGAAGCTCTCCCTAATAAAATAACTGAACGATAACCAACGAAAAAAAAAAGGAGACAACTGACCCAACTATCGGAAGAACAAGAACAGGTCGGTACAGCGCTTGCCCACGAAAAGCAAAGTCACAGGTTCGAATTCCGGTCCGACACGCAACTTAATCTGCCAGGAAGTTTCATATCAGCACATACTACATTGCGGATTGAAAATATCGTTCTCGAAGACACATGTTGTCTGTGCTGAAATAGTTAATTTGGAAGAAATGGGGACTTTCTCTTAGGACCTCGACAAGTGAATTATTGTTTGGTTGGTATGTACTGAGCCTCGTTACAACGATCTTGTGTACACTAATCGCTTGATTAGTCATGGTACACTCCATCTGCACAGGATTATTTGTGGCTGACAAGTCACGTACATTTTTGCAACCATTATATTCAAAAAAGTTTTAGAGAAATCTTTTAGTAAAATTTCCGAAGATTTATTCTGCCTCCTACCGGTTTGAACGTCATACTGTCGCATGCTAACACAAAAGTGTTTCAACTTATGCTTGTCCATAAAGAGTGTACAAAAATTCTGAAGTGCTTGTAAATGTGTCGCAAGGTAGACGGTGCGCAGAAAAAGCTGTAAAGGAAAAGTAATCCCCGTACCGATTTAATTAGCACTTAAGTTATTCACTCGGGCCGTCGTGCGATCAAACTCAAGCGGCCGCCATTGACGGTGTTGTCAAACATTTCCTTCGTTTGGCTTTCTCAAACGGAATGAGAGAGCGATACAAAAGGTGGACATTTGACGGCTGTAGTGTTTGAACTCGAGACAACGGCTCAGCAACCTCAGCTGTGCGCGCAAGATTTTTAACTTGAGTGCTAACCAAATTATGAACACCACAACATATTCAGTTTTTCTGTTTACAGTTACTTCTTGCCACAACTCAGCCTGTAACACCTTTACAAGCTTTTAAAATTATTTCTGACCTCAATTTAGACATTTTAAAAATAAAATTAACAAGAGATGAAATTGTTTTACTTCCATACTTCATATATCTTTCTCTAAAATCAGATCCGTAAGTACATTCCATTTATCGACAATTAGTTTTTCCAATGTAGAGCGATACGCATATACAATACTACTTGCAAGTACTAGGCTTTGCTCGGGTTTAAAATAAAGTTTTCTGCGTGTAAAAAAAAGGTGCATTTATGTTAAAGCAATGTGATATTTTAATTTTTTGTTTATTAATTAATTAATTTTTGGGGGGGGGAGGAGAGGGCATTATCACACGACTTATAAAAGGCACATGGCCAGAGTAAGATTGGGATGGAACGAAACCTATTTAAGAACATCCCTCATGTACGTGTACCAAATTTCACGTTATTTTGTTGTCTAGATATTGAGTTATAAGGGGACAGACAAACAGACAACAAATGCGTCTTACATGTATAGAGACTGCAATCAAAGTCTGTAAGTAAAGTGCTCTCCCCCATGAACCGAACGAAATTTTATGTAGACAGTAACCTTTTTGTTTTCAAGTTCAAGTGTACAAATATCATCAATATCGGACCAAAACTGTGGATTTTGACGAATTCCATAAGTATCCTCCACCATGCACGCAACGAAATTTTATGTAGACAGTGCCCTTCCTCTTGTTTTGGAGGTAAATTGTGCAAAATTTCATCAAGATCAGTGCGAAGATATAGATTTACACGGACACATCCAATGGTGCATATGTAAAATGTTTGCAAAATACGTCGCGAATATAGTAGGAAAGACGTAATAAATCAAAACGTCAGGCGTGATGTGGCGGTTTTTCATTAACTTAATTGTTTATTACTCCATATCTCATGAATTGGTGGTACTATGATAACATTTCGAACGTACTTTCAGTGGTAATTGTGTATACTGTCTGTAACATTTCTCGCGAATACAATTAATAGTTTACGAGTAATAAATTGTAACGTCATCCCAAATACCGTAATTTTACTTCATGACCGCCGAAAAAGTAGTAAGCGACAAACGTTTTTCCTATCATCATTTTGCTGGGGTTGTCATCGATAAAAAGTTTTCTAAAGGTTTGAAATTATGTTTGAAGTTTGTTGCAAGTCGCTAAGTCTTCTCCTTCTCAAATAGTTGACTGATAAAGTCACACTATCACGTGCCACAATACGGGGAAGTTTTCATTGTTTATGACGTCATATCTCCTGAACTATCGGCCCTATCACAAGATCCTTTCGTAGCTGATGTCTTCTACCGATGATCTATATTCCTGCAAAATTTCAGCTTCATAGGTAACGTACTTTTTGATATTTCGTGTTTAGTCAATGAGTGAGTGAGTGAATAAGAGTCCTTTCGCTTTTAAAAATATGTGTTAAGCTTATGGGACTTAACTACGGGGTCATCAGTCCCTAAACTTACAAACTACTGATGAACTACTTACGAACTAGGACGGCACAAATATCCATGCACGTAGTGGCCGTGCTGACCGTGACTGGAGCGCCTCAGTCACCTCGGCCACCGCGGCCGGCTTTCGCTTTTATATAGATAGAGATTACCAGTGCGAGGGGAGATTGGATTATACAGTAAACGTTCGAACAACTTATACGACACGCTAAACAACGCAAAAGGTGTATGGCTTGAATGTCTATCAGGTGATTCACTCTGTTTGAGGATGGCCAAAGTCTTTGACTTTCTGAACTAGTTCGGGATATTGCCAGTTACGAGAATGATGTTGAAAACTTCTAGGAGCTACTTCTTATCAGTTTTACCAAGTTTTTTAAGTGACTCAGGGAATATATTACCAATTCCTGAAGACTTTCTTACGTTAATTTTATTTATAGTATTATTTAATGACGATAGTGAAGGGATGTGACCATTTAGATTCTGCTGACTTAGATAGGGATGATGATTTAATTGCTGTTTTAATGTCACAGATAAAATCTTTGTCCACATGGGTACTCTTACTCACTTTAATCATTTTTCTAGCCACTTCATTATGACTCATGTTTGCAGCCTCCTCTGCAGGGGGAGGTGCAGCCCTAGGATGTCTCAAAACGGACCAGCTTTTCCTGCTTGAGTGGGTAAAATCGATTCCTTCCACTGTTTCCTCGCTCAGCCCTGTTGCTCTCCAAACATTTACGTACATCAATTGCTATATGAACATCACCTATCTTTGATAGAGATTATCTGTATCTGTTGTCCAGCCTGGTGTATACTGTTTGTGGAATCCACACGGGATATTCTTTATGGGCTTATGGCAACATCTTACAGAATTTTTTAGGTTTTTAATTGATGACGGAAAGTGATAATTTTCGGATATTACATTAGATTTCTTGATGGAAAGAAAGCCAGTTCACTTTCCTGAAATTCCGTCGTGTAAGTGGCACTGTCCTAATGAGTGGGACTTGAACTCCAATGGCAACAACTGTCTGTCTGTGTTGACTGTGTCAGAATAAGTCCAGAACCTTTACACCACATAAAAGAGGGTAGTCATTCTTTGTTAACAAAACAGAGATCAGGTCAGGAGTCCCTTCGCGATCTGGCAGAATGAAACATCTTGCGATCTGTGACATCATACATTAGGTGGTGTTGTTGATATTAGCCTATACCACCATAGCCTTTCCATCAAATGCCGGGTAAAATGCCGGGTGGGGCAATGAAGAGTTAATGCTCTGGAGCCAACGGGTAGCAGGGGACTTATACACTGGCAACACGTTGCTAGCGGGTAATTGTAACTTCATTATCTCAAGGCCACGAGCATCAGAAATAATAGGATAAATCGAAATCGTCTGATATTATTTCTGACAAAGATAGCAGAATCATGGACATTGGATACGCTGAAGGTCACCAACGAGAGAAGTTCTATTTTTGCTCGGCTACTTAATTGGTTTTTATCTCCAACGTGAAACTCCTGAATACAAATTACATCTACTGTTTGATTACGTGCAATACTGGCAGTGTAATTACTTTTAGATTGGGATATATCTTCACAATTTGTTTTGGACTCTGGTTGTGTATCCATGAGAATGGGCATTGTGTTTGAAACGCGTTGCTTAACTATACTCTTTTGTGTTTCTCTCTTTGTGTAGACTTTCAGCCGGAGGGAATCCGTTGCCCGAGCAGTACCTCTAGGAGATAGCCTGCACCTACATCCCATCTAAAGATGCAATAAATTACAACCTCATATGTGAGTGGATGGTTTTTCATACTTTTAAATGTATATGACTTCGTATCTCCTAAAATATGCGTCGTAATGTGATGTAATATCGAAGGTAGATTCAGTGTTATGCAGGGTGAATCACCTACAATTTGCATCGCAAATATTGCGGTAATGGAATGGTTCTATTGATGTACGGTTTTCACAGGTTCGATTGGTAATCAGGGACGCATATTGTTAGCCAATAAACAGATTGTAATATATGGAACAATGGTGTTGATGCTACCAATCCAAAAGAAGGATAAATGAGAATATCAGAAATTGTTGCCAGACTCTAGAGCCATTCGTTTAAGAGGTGTCGCATAATGAAAAGTTGCCTCTCTTGTTCTGCGCAGTTTCTAGGTACGATGTTCCAATGGTTCCTTACACCTTGCTTGTGTATACGTGAGTGCACTGCGACCTGCTACTCGGTTAATGTGTAGCAGTCCAAACAGTAGGTTGTGAGTGGACGAGGCGTTTACCAGCGCAGAAAGGTCCCACGTTCTCATGGGGGATGGAAAATTAAATGTTTGTACACATATGGACCAAACTTCTATGGTCATCAGTCCCAGACTTACAAACTATTTAAACTAACTTATAGTAACCTAAGGACAACACAAACACCCATGCCTCAGGGAGGACTCTAATCGCTGACAAAGACCTTTGTATGACGGGCAACCACAGTTAAAATATTTATACATATTTAAGAAACTTTCACACAGTTAAAAATTAGGTGTTAAAATTGTAAGAGTCTGAATGAAAGACCTTGGTCCACTTGAGCTGTTATTTTTATTGGAGTCGTGAAGACCCGCACAACCGGTTTCGCAACCTACAGTTGCATCTTCAGGCGCTTTTTACTGTACAAAATGATAATTGTTTTAATAAATGAATATTTAGAATGAAAATTACATATTAAAAACAAAAAATCCGAACTAGTATGTATGAGAAAGTTACATGAAAAAAATTTTTATATAGAAGCCAGTAGACTATTGATTGCAATAAATATTTTTTATGTTAATTAAAAACGTTTTCCATATAAGTGATTTATGATGGATAACGGGTTTAATGGTTAGGTGGTACCGCAAGCACCTTGGCAGTTTTCGTCATAAAGATTAAAAAGAAGTCTACCGTGCGGTTCTTGTTATTTTTGTTAAAAGAATAGAAAAGTCGGCAATTGGTAAAATTTGTATGGCCTGTGACAAAAAGCGACGTGATGAATGAAAGTCCTTGGTCCACTTGAGCTGTTATTTTTATTGGAGTCGTGAAGACCCGCACAACCGGTTTCGCAACCTACAGTTGCATCTTCAGGCGCTTTTTACTGTACAAAATGATAATTGTTTTAATAAATGAATATTTAGAATGAAAATTACATATTAAAAACAAAAAATCCGAACTAGTATGTATGAGAAAGTTACATGAAAAAAATTTTTATATAGAAGCCAGTAGACTATTGATTGCAATAAATATTTTTTATGTTAATTAAAAACGTTTTCCATATAAGTGATTTATGATGGATAACGGGTTTAATGGTTAGGTGGTACCGCAAGCACCTTGGCAGTTTTCGTCATAAAGATTAAAAAGAAGTCTACCGTGCGGTTCTTGTTATTTTTGTTAAAAGAATAGAAAAGTCGGCAATTGGTAAAATTTGTATGGCCTGTGACAAAAAGCGACGTGATGAATGAAAGTCCTTGGTCCACTTGAGCTGTTATTTTTATTGGAGTCGTGAAGACCCGCACAACCGGTTTCGCAACCTACAGTTGCATCTTCAGGCGCTTTTTACTGTACAAAATGATAATTGTTTTAATAAATGAATATTTAGAATGAAAATTACATATTAAAAACAAAAAATCCGAACTAGTATGTATGAGAAAGTTACATGAAAAAAATTTTTATATAGAAGCCAGTAGACTATTGATTGCAATAAATATTTTTATGTTAATTAAAAACGTTTTCCATATAAGTGATTTATGATGGATAACGGGTTTAATGGTTAGGTGGTACCGCAAGCACCTTGGCAGTTTTCGTCATAAAGATTAAAAAGAAGTCTACCGTGCGGTTCTTGTTATTTTTGTTAAAAGAATAGAAAAGTCGGCAATTGGTAAAATTTGTATGGCCTGTGACAAAAAGCGACGTGATGAATGAAAGTCCTTGGTCCACTTGAGCTGTTATTTTTATTGGAGTCGTGAAGACCCGCACAACCGGTTTCGCAACCCACAGTTGCATCTTCAGGCGCTTAATGTCACACCTAGCGCCCCCTCGAACCACAGCCAGTTGGCCTCAGTCTAGCGGCCGATACATAGAGTGAGCCGTCTCTTCAGTTGTATTTGCACTTCCGCCCTGCACGAATATGCAATAAAAATAACAGCTCAAGTGGACCAACGACTTTCATTCAGACTCTTACAATTTTAACACCTAATTTTTAACTCTGACAAAGAGCAACCACGCGCACGTCAGCAAAACGCCATAGAGCGCTAGGCCACTCTACTGCGGCGGTGTATGAAGAGTGTAGGATGAATGTACGATAGACGTCACCCATCTCGGGAATGATTTCTCATCCTTTTCAAGCATTGTCCTGAACGTGAACACCCAGACAACGTATTTTGTTGTTGTTGTGGTCTTCAGTCCGGAGACTGGTTTGATGCAGCTCTCCACTATACCCTATACTGAGTAAGCCTCTTCAACTTCACATAAGAACGGCAACCTGTCTGAATGTGCTTTCTGTATCCATCTCTTGGTCTTCCCTCCAACGCTAAATTCACAATTCTTGATGTCTAAGAATGTGTCCTTCCAATCGATCCCTTCTTTTAGTCAAGGTATGCCAGAAATTCCTTTTCTCCCCAATTCTGTTCTGTACCTCCTCATTAGTTACGCGATCCACCTACCTAATCTTCAGCTTTCTTCTGTATCACCACATTTCAAAATCCTCTATCCTCTTCCTGTCCGCACTGCTTATCGTCCATGTTTCACTCCCATACAAGGCAACACTCCACACAAATGCCTTCAGAAAGGATTTCCTTAGGCTTAAATTTATATTCTATGTCAACAAATTTCTCTTTTTCAAGAACGCTTTTCTACCCATTGCCATTCTGCATTTTATATCCTCTGTACTGCGACCATCATTTGTTATTTTATTGTCCAAGTAACAACACACATCTACCTCCTTTATTGTTTCGTTACCTAATATAATTCCTTCAGCATTGCCTGATTTTCTTAGACTGCACTCCATTGCCCTTGTTTTGCTCTTGTTAATGTTCATCTTATATGCACCTTTCAGCACACTGTCCATTTCGTTCAACTGCTCTTCCAGGTCCTTTGCTGTCTATGAAAGAATTACTATGTCGTCGACGAAATGCAATGTTTTTAATTCTTCATCCTGGAATTTAATTCCTTCTACATATTTCTCCTTGCTTTCCTTTATAGGTTGCTCAATGTACAAATTGAATAACATTGGAGAAAGGCTACTACCCTGTCTTATTCCCTTCCCAACCACTGCATCCCTTTCAACCCTTCAACTCTGACAACCGCTGTCTGGTTTTTGTACAATTTGTAAATAACCTTGCGCTCTCTATATACCTTACTCCTGCTTGCTTCAGAACTTAACAACGTAACAGAATGATAAAAGTAACGACAGAAGTGGGGGAAAATAATGTTTTGGCAGCTGGTGCAGTTGATCCAGACGTTAACTCCTGTGCAATCACACTGGGTAATGGCATGAGCCAGATAAGTTTCCTACGCATTCCACATCGACACCGGTTCCATCAATAACATATCTCTCTCCATAAAGAACTACATGCTGTAGATGAATAATGTATCTTGAAACCAATTTACAAATCATGGTCAGGGTAACCGCCTTTTGACAATCCCCGTTGGCTTCGTCAGGTGCAATGTCAGAGTCCATCGAGTGTACATGTGCGGTGTGGGATAGTTTACCATCAGCTCATAGATCCATTTTTCATAGAGATACACTGAACGATCAGTAGTATCGCAACCTCCTCACAGGCTATCATTCCCTACTGCTAGAAGACACTCCTCTAAAAAAAAAAAACCGTGAGGAAAATATGGTACCAACATGACGGCTGTCCAGCCCATAGTGCACGGATTAGTACATTTATTTACGAATTGTTTTCAAACTGCTGGATTGGACGCAGATACACCCAGTCGATTCCCCAGATTTGACACCAGAAGCTTTATGCTGGGAAAGATGAAAGACAACCGTACAAAGATCAACCAACTACACTCCGTGATATGCAACGGCATATGTGCGGGCCATGTGGTATATGACGATCAACAGAAAACCCCCGACGATGTCCCGCCTCCATAAGACACACCTACAGGATTCTCCCTCGTGCTCGACATGTCACTTAGTCGATAGTGATTAACATAGATTCGTCTGCAGCATAAACGCAGGAATATGGGAGTATGCGAGGCAAAAACTGGCACTCATCATGAGAACCTCGCCACACGCAATATCGCCAGCAGATGCCCTCCATCCCTCGGACAAAGAGGAACGCGGTAAACTGGATAATGGTATATACAGTGTACTTTATCTTCAGTACGAAATCAAAGAGAAAGGAACACTTCATACATTACCTGACAATGCAACACGACATGATCCGCAGAAAGGAAAAATACAAGGAACATTACGCTAATTTCTTGATTAAAAAGATAATGTAAATACAAAAAGAACATTAACAAAGAGATATTGAATCAATATTAATTTACACAGAAGCATTTCAGTTACTATCATTATGCCTCTTGCCATTTAAGAGCAAGTTTACCGGAATTATTTGATCGCCGAAGAAGGCATTTATGTTTTTTATGTAGCTAATACGTGCCATAATGGTGTGGATTTCATATGTGTCTGGAGATCTCTGTGACTGGCGCGCCGCAGACCCCTCGACCACTGCGGCTTAATAGCTACCTGAGAAAAGAGCTTCAGACTCAACCGATTTTAGTATTGTTAAATATATATTTGTTTGTTAAATGTAAACAATATTTGTAGGGAGGTGGTCAAAGCATTTAATTCCGTGATATTCAAATGTAAAATATTTTGGAAGGGAAGTTGTATTTTAAAGATGAGGCGTTAGGATGCGCGGAAGGATACAACTTTGGGAGCAGGTAGAGCACGCTTTGGAACGCTTGGGAGGGGACTCGTAGCTTGGACGCGGTGGTGACAGGTTGTGACGCTGGGTGGTCTGAAGCCGCGTTACGAACTTGTGATTTGAAGAGATAGGCATGCATGGACTTAGAAAATTTACCGGACTGCGACTGTAGAATCTATTCTATGGTTGAAATGTGGTACACGATGGACGGTAGTAGGGCTGTGTAACTGTGATAATTCAGCAATCGTGTACTCGTTGATGATAAACTGTGTTTTATAACAAATACTGTAATTAATCGTGGATTAATTTGGAACTGCAATGTTCGATGGACTTCATTAATTTACGAGTGATAATTTGGAACTTTTATATCTCGAGAGCTTGTGGTACATATTGTGGCTCTCATGAATAATTGTTGGGGAAATATTCAGTTATTTACTGATGTATGAACTAGGACCAGCTCCGCCTTTTCATGTCCAAAAAAAGAGTAATAAACACCATTTATAAAAAAAATACTTCGTGATTGAATATCTTTTGATCATTATCTCGGAATCCATTTTATTAGTTATTCAGAGCTTTAATTTATGTTTATTTAAATATATATTTCGCGTCATCACCTGCAGATTGATAGACTGACTAATGTACAAATTAATTGTTGATCTTGTTTAAACTGTTTGGAGCATAGAAGCTGACATAGATAAGTCACCCCTATGAACAGAGACAAAGAGCCATAAACTATTTACTACCCTGAGTTACGTATTGCCCAATTCTTATTGGTGAGTACCGATAGGAATGCCGCAGTACTATGGTATAATCTCGAAAGTACAGTACGACTTTTATATGTCTCGCTAATACGCTTAGTAGTGTAGAAGTAGGAAAGTATTAGGTGTTCCAATTTACCCGCGTGCTTCAAGAGAATGGACAGGTACAGAAATAGTCTGAAAGCGGTTCGATAAGCCCTCTAACAGGCACTTAAATGTGAATTGCAGAGTAGGTATGTAGATGCAGATGTAGAATAGATTGTGATGTAATGCCGAATAGCATAGTTTTACTGCGCGAACAGCGGACAAGTAGAAAGCGACAAGTTTCTATCCTTTCATCATTTCTCTGAGGTTGTCATAAAGATCTGAAATTTTGATAAAGTTCTTTGAAAGCCGCTAAGTGCACTCGCTCTTAAATAGATTTTTTTGCTCTCATTGTTTATGACGTCATATCTGTTAAAACAGGTAGGTGGTTTCTTTGTCCGCACACCGACTGTTTCCTGGTTTTTGTACCACATTCCGCTGAAGCAGCTCAATTACTTTAGCAGGATATATGGTACGTTTCGAATGATGTGGCAATTTTCAGGGAAATTCGTTGTTTATGAAATAATATCTTCTAAACTGGGTGTGTTTCAAACTAACCTAAAAATAGATACACTGTAGTCCATTTCCAATCATTTTAGGTTCATCACCTTGTACTGTAACGGATAGAGTTGGCCTTTATTTTACTGGGCTCAATACCAATCTCTATTTTGTCACTGGCGACTCGATTCCCATCTTTATTTAGTACCTAATATCCTGATTCTTTTACTATCTACCTTTCCTTTGACAGAGTACTTATAGCTTGACTTACAATACTTCAGGTACATTTTCATTGATAATTTTCCATTCGTAATTTTTGATATTTCGGGCAATTATACGGCATATATGAATTTAAGGGAAAACATAACTACTGATTTTGTTCAAGAAATCTGTACAGTAATTTTCAGTGAGACAAAATTTTAGTATGTGTGATATTAAAGCATTGTTATTCCGATTTTGTTGTATGGAAATTAATTAAAGTTCATCAAATATTACGAATTGCTTGAATTAGAACAAATGAGCAATGTTATGGAAACCTAACTGTACCAATGACTATGTTCAGAACTCAAAATATTAGTTAACTAATTAATAATGCAATCAACAATAATAATCAATGAAACCTACATATTGTAAATCTGGATATATTCAGCCGATTTAATTCCAGATAATCATTTGCAGAAATATATCTAAAGTTTCTGTTATCAATGACTGCATCATATTATTTGCGTCTGTGTTAATTTTTAACCAACAGTGAATAACGAAACGAATATTGTTAGTAAACTTATTTAAAGTAGGTGCTACGCGCCAATTAGTCAGTCGTAACTACGTAGTCTGTTTTAGTGTGGAGTCTGTATCAGTCTAATCTGGAGTGCGTAGTCTGTAGTTGTCAGTTGAACATTCATTATTAATAAATTGTGTGGCATTTCTGCTGTTAAACCACTCGGATTTTATAAAAGTGGAGTATTTACAAAAACAAAATAATGAATCTAATACTTGATACATTTATGACGATCCCACAATAACCCAAGATTGTTAAAACCTAAAGACACACCGATGTTATCAGTTACGTTACTAGCTAGTAAAAGTAAGTACTTTGTCCTGGCATAAACATGCGTTTCCTTAAATGTATGAAACAGACGTGTCCTACAAGCAATACTAAATACTATACTAAATATGTTCTCGTTACCTCGCAAAACGCATATCGGTCAACTTTTCGTTGCTGCTAAACAAAGAATTTTGCTGAATCTCGTGCTTTTAATTTACGAGCTGCGGACAAATTCGTTTAGCAGCGGAGACATAATTCTCTTTCAGCGTCGGCGCTGACTTGTCGTCGGTGACTTTTAATCAACTCGGAACACTTCACCCACAGCTGCCTCGAGCGCCGGGATTTATTTGTCAGCCGTATCGCTGACCCACTCTTTTGTCACAATTCTTTATACGGCCCGGACACAGTGATTTGTGTACCCCCGGAAAATGTAGGTTACCAGACACCTCGAACATTTTGCGAGACGACAGAAATACCTAGAATTGCTTTTGCGGACGGTGTCCTTTTCCTGGAACATATTCCGTTAAAGCTATTACTATCTCTCACTTGTTTCAGACTACAGTCCTTATTGTTTACCATTGCGTAATTGCCACATTTACAGACTTCTGTTACAAGCGTCGTAGGATCTAGTATTTGCTTCGTATTACTATTTCATACGTGGGCAAGAAAAATAATTCCCGGATTTCCCGGTTAAAAATACACTTTTCCCGGAAGAAAAACGCATTTTCCGAGAGAAATAATGTTTTTTCGTTATAAGTCACAATATACTTTCGCTTCTAACAGTAAAACTTATCCTGTAAAAGATAAATGCTTCATACATCAGCGTAGAGCTTCCCGCGATTGAAATGCACTTCCGGAGTCGACTTTTTGTTTTTCCGTGACGTGTCAATGTCGGTAATGGCGCGACAATTGATATGAAGTACGGCCAATAAAAAGTAAGGTGTAAACAGGCAGTGAGAATGGTTTTATCACTTTCTCTGTTTCGTACATGCAGCTCGCGTTATTTCAATTTTTTCGAGATGATTCACACGTAATTTATTTATTTCGCTGTTTGTTTCATTTCAAGAATATGTTACGATTCTCAAGGATATTGTTAGGAGAGAATCGAATAGAACAATTTACATTGCGTCATCGCATTAACAGTCTTTGTTTTCTCAGAATATGTCACGAAATGTTCATGTGTTTGTAAAGTTATGGGACCTAACTGCAGTGATCGTCGGTCCCTAAACTTACAAACTACTTGAACCAATCTCTCCTAAGAACAACACAAACATCCATCCCAAGGGAGGACTCGAACCTCCGACGTGGAACGTCCTCGCGCCCCATAGCACGGCGCCTCAGCACGCACAGCTGTTCCGACGCGGCAATGTGTCACGATTTTACACTATATTATTAGGCAGGAACCCGCAAGTAATAACGCAAAGAACGTACATGACGCACAAGTAATTACAAACTCCTGATTGTCTCCAATTCCCGTAATTATACCGTTCGCCATTGTTATTTCATAATTTGTAATTATCTATGAATGAACTAAAGTAAATATGATAAATCAGCATTGGAGCTTTGTGTTTTTCAACGTCTGCTAGTCTTCAAGATATAATAAGCGCACCTGCTCCATTGCAATTTTTAATAATGGCGTAAATGGTTGGTCTTCGTAGCCCGATATTGTTGTAAGTCACTGGTCCCCAAAGTGTTACGTTTTGAATGGTAGTCAAACAGTTTGTGATTTTTAAGAAATTCATATCACACTACCACCGTTAACGAAATTTATCTTGCGTAAAAGCCCAGTAATTTTCAAAGAAATGCCCCTCAAACTAGTAATCGCAAATTTTTACCGAGATCTGATGGCAATGTAAACAGATGAGACAATACACGCATCCGATGAAATTTGTTGCTACGAAATATTGCATAGTTCTGCTATCGGCAGACGCTTGCATCACAGTATGTGTTTGAGTGTGCGGATTTATTTACTTATTTATTCCTTTTTAATTCTGGATCTTCTTTTTGTTTCATTGCTGCAGTATTTTACTGCAGTTAAGAAAAGATCTTACAAGTAAAAATAACAAACATTTAACAGATACCTAAAATAAAAATTCCCAGATATGTAAAATATTTCATTCCACTTCTGCCCTCAGCACAGAGTTCGCTTTTTTGTGAAAGCTGTATCACGGCGTTTCAATAAATTGTCCTTACTTGTGACAAGTCGTTCCTTCTTTTTTAACGTTTCTTTTCAGTGCTTTTTCATCTAGTACTTTATATGTCTGCATAATGCATTAACATTCTTGGAATGCACCACATCGGGAAAACATGCTCAGAAAAAAAAAAAAAAAAAAAACCGCCTTGAAAGACAACAGGTCGAGTTCATTAGTACGTCCTGCAGGAATGATTAGCACTTGAACCACGTCGGCCCACGGATTCAAAGTCATCGTCGTGGCGCAATATCAACTACCGGTAATGCGTGCATTCCGCTCTCGTTGTCGCTATGAACGGTAATGGATCAGCGTGACTTGAGCAGATGCGCAGGATGCCTCGCAGACGTATGCAAGAACCGCACCATCAAATCAGAGGGTTTCAAAGAGGGCGCATTGTTAGGATGACAGTGTGACTTCACAGAAGGCCGTAGCATAATAATAATTTCGTGTGGCTCAATGGCCTGGTGCAAGTCTTTCGACTGGACGCCACTTCGGCGACTTTCGTGTCTGTAAACTTTACCAGTTATCCAACCGGAGAAAGAGGACCTACAGTCGCTGAGAGGTGCAGGCTCTTTTAAAAAGCAGACTGAAAAATTCCGGTATGCGACCGGGTTTAGAACCCATGACACATCGGTTTCCAGTCGAGCGCTTTACCCCAAGACTACCGGGCCCGAGAAGGCCCGCATCCTCATCGCTTCGGTATTAACGGTGAGACGAATCGGTCTGATGTTGCTCTCTGAGTAGATTTACATGTACATGTATACTCAACAATCTGCCGTAAGGTGCTTGGCGGAGGGTACACTGTACCACTACTGTTCATTTCCTTTCTGATTCGACTCCCAAATAGAAGGGGAAAAGGTATATATGCCTCTGTACGAGCCTGAGTTCCCTTATATTTGTGATCTTTACGCGAAATGTAAGTAGGCGGCGGCAAGATCCTACTACACTCAGCTTCAAAATCCGGCCCTCATCGAAAAGAACGTCGTCTTTCCCCCAGCGATTCCCATTTGAGTTCCCGGAGCATTTCTGTGACACTCGCGCTGTGGTCGAACTTACCAGTAACGAACCTATCTCCTCGCCTCTGAACTGCTTCCATGTCTTCCTTGAAACTGATCTGCTGCAGGTCCCAAACACTTGAGCAATAATCAAGACGTGGCCGTACAAGCGTTTTATATGCGGTCTCCTTTACAGATGAAGTACATCTTCCCAGAATGCTCTCAATAAATCGAAGCCGGCTGTCTGCCTTATTCACAAATGTCCTTATATGTCCGTGCCGTTTCATATCGCTCTCCAATGTTACGCCTAGATATTTGAACGACGCAAAAGCATCAAGAAGCTCACTACTAATGCTGTATTCAAACATTATGGGCTTGTTTTTCCTACTCATGTGCATCACCTTACATTTCCTAAATTTAGAGATAGCTGCCATTCTTCGCATCAACTATAAATTTTGTCTGTCATCCTGTGCGCTTTTACAGTCAGTTAAAGACGACACCCTCCCCATACACCACAGAATCATCAGCTAACAGATAAAAAATCTGTCCTTCAGATGATTTATATTGCTAGAAAATAATAGCGGTCCTATGACACTCCCCTGGGGCACGCCTGACGATACTCTCGTCTCTGATGAACACTCACCGTCGTGAACAACGTACTGCGTTCTATTACTTAGGTCTCCAGCCAGTCACAAATCTGTGAACCTATTCCATAAGCTCGTATCTTCGTTAGCAGTCTGCAGTGTGGCACCGCGTCGAACGCCTTTTTGAAATCGAGGAAAGCACAATCTATCTGTTGCCCTTCATCCATGACTCGCAATATGTCATCTGAGAAACGGGCAAGCTGAGTTTCACACGATCGATGTTTCCTAAACCCGTGCTGATTCATAGAAAAAAGCTTTTCCGTCTCAAGGAAATGTACTGTATTCGTGCTGAGAATATTCTCCAAAATTCTGCAGGAAACTGATGTCAACGATATTGGGCTGTAATTATGTGGGTCAGTTCTTTCAGCTTTTTTATAAACGGGAATCACCTGTGCTTTTTCGATCACTATGAAGTGCAAGCTAAAAGTGGGGCCAATGCCGCAGAATACCTTTGTAAAATCGAACTGGAAGGTTAAATTTAGAACTTCAGGTTTCCGTTTGTTTTCTTCTATTACCGGTCACTCTATTATCAAATAAATTGTAAAAACATTTTCGAACGTGTCTGTTATTTTCAATCTATTTTGAACTTCATTTTAGAGGCATACTTTCCTGGTGGATTTTGTGTTGGACATTGGTTAAATATTGTAAAGGGAAAGGGGGGTTGGTTTCACTGCATTTGTTAGTGTGGACAAAAAAAGGATGAAAGTTTTATTGTTTAGTGTAAATTGTGAGAACAATGGAACAATTAAAACGATCTGATTGACTTTTAAGTTTAATGGTTGTTCGTACTCAACAACTTATATTGCTGTACTCAAGTCTAAGTGAATTGGCCTAGTAACTGTATGTTTGCTAAATTATTTCTCAGTCAGTTGCCGTTCTCTTGTTCAAAAATTTAATATATGTTTATGTATCGCTATGTCATCAGCAGTGACGCTTAATGTTGTAAATTTTGTTTGTTTAACATCTGTTTAGATGCCATCACACAACTGTTTCACAATTATTACTGTACTTCATGCACCAGTTGTCAATAATCTATATCTATAAACGTGAATGTCTGTTCGGTGTACGTTTATCACGTCTGAACCACAAGACATAAAGAGCTAAAAAATTCTACAGTTAGTAATGTCTACCCGGGGAAGGCCTTAGGCACGATTTTATAGCGATCGGAGGTATATATATATATATATATATATATATATATATATATATATATATATATATTGAATGTCTGTTCGGTGTACGCTTATCACTTCCGAACAACAAGACGCAGAGACTTAAATATTTGTAAAGTTACTAATTTATACCTGAGGAAGATTTTAGGCACGGTTTTACAGCGATCTGATACATATTTAGTAATTTGAAGAATATAACGCAAAATGCAGAACAATAATTACTCTTTGAAAATTATATTTACTCTTTGAAAATGGTTTTATTGGTTGCATTGTTGCTTGAGGGCTGATAATGATAAAAGGGTGGAGTATATTGGGATGGAAAGTTATCGGTGTATATAAGATTCTACGTGTGTGTGTGTGTGTGTGTGTGTGTGTGTGTGTGTGTGTGTGTGTGTGTGTGTTAATATTTCACTCTGCAGCGAAAACTACAGAACGCAAACAAATGGTCTGCGTGTAAATGTTGTCCGAAGTCTCCCGTTGTACGCCATAGCAGTTCCATGCCGATAGCTATAAGGGGGTGGAAGATATGGTGGTTGAAATCGTCAAATTATAAAACAAATTCTGACTGAAGGCCAGCGATGACGTTTGCGACTCTATAGCAAAGAGGTTACAAACAGCGAAACGTGATGCCACACACCATATCTTTGGTCTATGCGTGCTACAATGTCTTTCTCTGTAAGGATAAGCATACGAATAAGGAGATATAAGAATAAACAAATAAAGCAGTAAAAAAGAAATTTCTTTTAATACATCTCTTTGACGTTTCGCGCATTACATCAAGTGATCGATCTGTGATATTATTACTATCATTATTGTTTAATTTCGTCATTGGATTCTTCGAAACGAGTGCATTTTTACGTGTGATTTGATCTTATAGCATACTACTGAAAGATAGCTTATCATAATCAACCAACAAGCGAGCAGAGACGCGGGTTTAAGCTAGTAAGATATATATGCCAACACGACATGTTTCGGGACGACATTATTCCATTATCAAGTTCTACCATAAAACTTTTCTGCTGCTAGGAAGCATCGTTATGTATTTTTGACTGTGTACATACACAGCTATGGTGTTTAACGGTGCTTCATAGCAGCAGATAAGTTTTATGGTAGAACTTGATAATGGGATAATGTCGTCCCGAAACATGTCGTGTTGACATACCTATCTTATTATTGACAACTGGTGCGTCAAGTACAGTAATATTTGTTTGTTTAAATAAAGATTTGTAAATAGGTGTGTTCTAATGGGTTATATGGTATTTATCAGCTCCAGTATGACAGCTATGATGCTCTATACTTAGGACAGACCAGCAGGACATTTCAAACAAGATAGAAAGAGCTTAACGATCTTGGATATATGACAACAGCAATTCAACATTTGTAGAACACCTCAAGCAAGAAAACCACTACCCTACCACCATAGAGACGGACATGAAAATAATCAAATTCAGCGTTAAGAGAAATCTAACTCTCCACGAGAATGTCCAGATTCTAAAAACAATAATAAAATATGTGTTAAATGTCCAGGTAAACGTCAGCAACCAAACGCTATTTACATTAATAAAACAAATAGCAGACATAGACAAACCTCCCCTCGCCCTCTAACCCACCAAAAAATATGACCACATAAAGGAAATAACAAAACCTTTAGACACACACACACTCAGAAAATCAGAACATTTCAGTCCCCTCAGTTACACACACTCGCGCGCACGCACACGCACACACACACACACACACACACACACACACACACACACACAAACACAAACACAGGAAGACAGACAATCAGACCTTCATATTTATGAACATACACAAAACTGTCACAATAACACATACAGATTGCTAACAGACGCGCATTTTCACAGATATTAAACATGAACGCACATCACAATACGAGCCAAAAAAACTTAAAAGCAAGTCCACACACAGAGACACACGCACACAAAGACGATCCATTACAAATAATAAGCAAAACAGAAGACTAACGCATCTCGCTAGGCCACAGAAATTACGAGTTTCTGACGGCTTTGGTAATCAAGATTAATTGATAATGGCGTGACAGCATGTCAATGTAAATGCAACGAAAAAACGTATGAAGACGGCAACATAAAAACTGTGAATATTCTCAATAATTTTAATCAGAACAATATGAAGCCATAGACTGAGAACCGTTCACGATCGATTTCACTAAAACAATACAAAGAAGTAAAATAGCAAATATATTGTTTCAGTTGACCGTCTACAGTGCTTTAACCCTTTCATGCCCAAACTATCAAATAATCGAGCAAATAACTTCATATTTGGCTATTTCAATACTAGAGTGAATTAAAAAAGCACAGTAGTTTATTCATACTTTTTCCTTTTTGACGCAAAAAATAAATAAATAAATAAAATAAAAAGAATAAAATAAAATAAAAATGTGATTTCGAAGTCCAAGAGAATATAATTTAATTTGGAGAAGTAATGAAATGATAATCACTGTTAATATAAGGATTTACCAGCAAGAAAAAGGAAATTTTTTATTTCGAAATAGCATTTAAGATATTGATCTGAAGGAAAAAAGAAGCAAACAGCAATTATCCCTGAACGGTATTCATATTTCGTAATTCGTAAACAAAAGAAAACTACAACCATTTATTACTGACACCTAGCAACAACGAAAACTAGAAAAATAACATGCACAAAATGCCTTTGACACAGTCAGTACTAAACACTTTCAGCACTGTTTTGAAATACTGTATAAATAAAAGAGCTCGTTGAATAATCTCAGTTTCCATTAGCTAAAATAATAGAAAACGAAATTACCAGCGTGAGAACACACAACAGCGTCTTTTTGAGATAAGGAAACTCGCCTGACGAAATCATGCACAAAGACATAAAACAAACCGTTTTTTATTGCTGTCTGTAAGCAGTGATATTGATCAATTATCGGCCGGGGAGTGTTTCATATGATACATCAGAAGGACCCTGGCGTCGCTTCAGGAATACACGTCACATATCATTTTCCACTTTGTTTTATGACGCTGTAAATGGACTGGGACTTTTAAGTCCCGTCGGGCAGGAAAGGGTTAAACTAAAGCAAAACGCATGTGGTATCAGACAAATTTTTACAGTTGGCAAAATAGGTCATTTACCGTATACAAACTGCACAACTACAAATGCGGAGGAGGAGGCCTAAAACAAAGGAGATATATATACCGTCAGACGGGGTGATTTCGGGCGCTATGGTTTATCTTCTATTTCCCGCTGCATAGCAACGAATTAGCGCTAACTTCCAACTCCCCGTGCTGCTTATTTTATGCACGAAACTGTAATTCCTGGCCCGCGCTCCCGGATTTGGATCGATTGTTTACCGACAAAATAATCAGTAGGACAGTCTCATTGACGGAAGTTTTCACTGTGTTATGGAGCTGAAACTTTCTGTTGTTACGACTGCCGGAAAAGTATCGTAGCGTCAGTTGCCAACGAGACCAGTAGGCTGCAGCTCTGTGATAAGTTTTGTGCCAGTCTGTCACGAGTTTTATGTAAGTTTTCAAAGTAACGGATGTTTTTTTTTTTGGAATTGTGTACTTTGTGGGGTGTTGTCGGACAATGCCAAGAAAGGTTTTCAAGGTCGGAGAAAATATAACCCGGAAATATTAAAGAAAGCCAATGGATAAACGAGCAGCCATCGGTCGCAAATAAAATTATTTTGATCAGGTTTCGGCAATGACTAAGATTACCTTCATCAGAAAATATAAAACAAAACAAATCACATAATATACTATTCAGCTGTATAGCTTACGTCAAAAAGTTTATAAAGAATTTTTAAAAATAGCTAGCCACTATGGGCTGCACGCCTGCACGGAGCTTTCTTTAAAAATTCTTTTTAAACTGTGTGATGTAAGCTATACAGCTGAATAGTATATTTTATTATGTGATTTGTTTTGTTTTATATTTTCTGATGAAGGTAATCTTAGTCATTGCCGAAACCTGGTCAAAAGAATTTTAATTTGCTACCGAGGGATGCTTGTTTATCCATTGAGGTTGTAACCGTCGCTGACAATAGCCGCTAAGTTAAAAAAAATAAAATAAAATAAAATAAAAAGCGAAAGCAGTTTGAGATATTCAGTGTGGCAAATTAACGTATAGAAAAGCCTTTAATAAGTAAAATTCATTATCTCAGTCGTTATCCCTTATTTTAATGATGGACGTCCTTAAAATACGTTAAAAGTCACTAAAATCAAAAGGAAAGTAGAATAAAAGTCAATTTGTGTCAGAAATCACCCCATACACTGCGAAACACCTGGCAGGGATGGAAAATACACATGTTTTCGAAATCACCCCAATCCATGAGGTGATTTCGGACACTTTATTTGTCTGTCTCAGGAAAAAGTAGATGCCCATGGACGTTCTGATTCTAGGATATTTTATTGGTTATACATATACCCCACCACTTCCATAAAAAACAATAATATCTGACAAAACCTACAAATGTTATAGTGAAAATAATCTCAAAACTGTCCGAAATGAACCCATTTGGAGGTACACCATCTGATCTAAAGTACCCGGGCACCCATCAAAACATACGTTATTCCTATTACCAGCATTCTGCTGCCACCTACTGCCAGGCACTCCATATCAGCGACCTCAGCAGTCATTAGACATCGTGAAAGGGCGTGATGGGGCGATCAGCGGAACTCACGGACTTTGAACGTGCTCAGGTGGCTGATGTCATTTGTGTCGAAAGTCTGTACTCGAGTTTTCCAGACTCCTAAACATCCATAGGTCCACTTTTTCTGCTGTGATAGCGAAGTGGAACAAAAGGGAACGCGTACAGCACGAAAATGTTGAGTTACAGAGACCACCGACAGTTGAAGAGGATCGTACAGTGTAATAGGCAGGCATCTATCCAGACCATCACACAATAATTCCAACGCATAAGGATCCATTCCAGTTCTGTGGCAGGCGGAAGGTGAGAAAACTTGGATTTCACATGATCTAGCGGTTTCCATAAGTCACACATCACGCGGGTCAATCCAAAACGATGCCTCGCTCAGTGTAAGGAGCGTAAAGACTGGACGATTGAATATTGGAAAAACGTTGTGTTGAGTGAGGAATGTGGCGACGCTATGGCAGGGTTTGGGTATGGCGAATGCCGGGTGAACGTCAACAACAACGTAGTGCCAACAGTAAAAGTCGGAGGCGGGGGTGTTATGGTGCAGTCGCTGTATTCTCCTTGTTTCGAACATCCTGTGTATTCTCGCTTCCAGGACAAGGGAGTTTTTTTTAAATATTTTCATTTGTGTGTGTCTCCCAAATTTAAAATTGGATGTTGTTGTTGTGGTCTTCAGTACGCAGACTGGTTTGATGCAGCTCTCCGCGCTACCCTGACCTGAGCAAGCCTCTTCATCTGAGAATAACAACGGCAGCCTACATCCTTTTGAATCTGCTTACTGTATTCGTCCGTCGGTCTCCCTCTACGATTTTTACCCCACACACTTCCTTCTAATGCTAAGTTGACAATTCCTTGATATCTAAGAATGTGTCCAACCAATCTATACCTTCTCTTAGTCAGAATATGCCAGAAACTTCTTTTCTCCCCAATTCGGTTAAGCACCTCCTCATTAGTTAAGTGATCTACCCATCTAATTTTCATCATTCGTCTGTAGCACCATATTTCAAAAGCTTCTATCATCTTTTTGTCTGACCTTATCGTCCACGTTTCACTCCCATACAATGCTGCACTCCAGACAAATGCTTTCAGAAAGGACTTCCTAACATTTAAATTAATATTGGATGTTAGCAAGTTTCGCTTCTTAAGAAACGCTTTTCTTCCCATAGCCATTCTGCATTTTATATCTTCTTTACTTCGGCCATCAGAAGTTATCTTGGTATCCCAAATAACAAAAGTCATCTACTACTTTTATTATCTCATTACCTAATCTAATTCCTTCAGCATCGCCCGATTTTCTGACATTACCTTCGTTTTACTCTTGATAATGTTCATCTTATATCTTCCTTAAAAGACACTGACCATTCCATTTAATTGCTCTTCCAGATCCTTTGTGGTCTCTGACAGAATTACTATGTCACTGGCAAACCGCAATGTTTTTATTTCTTGTCCCTGCACATTAATGCTCTCTCCAAATTTCTCCTTCCATTCCTTCACTACCTGCTCATTGTACAAATTGAACAACATTGGAGAAAGGCTACAACCCTGTCGTACTCCCTTCTCAACATCTGCATCCCTTTCTTGCCCTTCGACTCTAATAACCGCTGTCTGGTTTTTGTATAGGTTGAATATAACTCTTCGCTCCCTATATTTTACCCCCGCTACCTTCAGAATTCCAGTCGACACTGTCAAAAGCTTTCTCCAAATCTGCAAATGCCAAAAACGTAGGTTTGCCCTTCCTTAGCCTAGCTTCTAAGATAACTCGTAATGTGAGTATTGCCTCACGTGTTCCTACATTTCTCCTAAATCCAAACTGATCTTCCCCGAGGTCTGATTCCCGAAGTTTTTCCATTCGTTTATAAATAATTCGTGTTAGTATTTTGCAACCATGAATTATTAAACTGATAGTTCTGTAATTTTCAAATTTGTCTGCACTTGCTTTCTTTGGAATTGGAATTACAATATTCTTCTTGAAGTCTGGTTGTATTTCCCCTGTCTCACACATCTTGCGCACCAGGTGATACAATTTTTTCATGACAGGCTCTCCTAACGATATCAGCAGTTCAGACGGAATATCATCTACTCAAGGGGCCTCGTTTCGACTCGAATCCTTCAGCTCTCTGTCAAATTCTTCTCGCAGTATCATATCTCGTATTTCATCTTCCTCCACTTCGTCTTCCATTTCTAGAATACTGCCTGCAAGTTTATTTCCTTTATTCCTTCCACAGATCAGCTTTCCCCTCTTTGCTTAGTACTGGTTTTCAGTCTGAGTTTTTGATATTCATACGGCTGATTTTCTTGTCTCCAAATATCTCTTTTATTTTCCTGTAGACGGTATCTATCTTTCTCCTAGTTATACATTCTTCTACGGTTCTGCATTTGTCTTCTAGCCACTCCTACTTAGCCAGTCTGCACTTCCTGTCAATCTCATTTTCCAGACGTTGGTACTCCTTTTTACCTGCTTCACTTGGTGCATTTTTGTATTTTCTCCTCTCATCAAATAAGTTCAATATACCCTGTGTTATCCAGGGATTTCCGTTAGGTCTTGTCTTTCTGCCTATATGATCCTCTGCGGCCTTTACTACCCTATCTCTCAGAACTATCCATTCTTCTTCTACTGTATTACTTTCCCCCGTTTCAGCCAAACCTTGCCTAATGCTCCGTCTGAAACTCTCAACCACCTCTAGTTCCTTCAATTTGTCTAGGTTCCATCTAACTTTTTTACCTTTCTGCAGTCTCTTAAGTTTTAATCTGCAGTTCATAACCAATACGGTATGGTCAGAGTCTATATCTGCCCCTGGATAAAATTGGATAAAAAGCTGTTTTTCTCCAGTACGTTAATTTCCATTGCCTTCTTCTTTCTTTCTCCACAACCATATTATGGGTTAACTATGCTGTTCATTTCTTTCACTCAATCTGCCAAGTATCTCTTACGTACCGCCAGCAGCGCTAAATTGCTTGGAAATCCAGATGCCTCACTTTATTGAAGTAATTTTTCTACGTACAGTTTAAAATAAGTGTAGCATTCAGCTGCGTCCGAACCTTATGCTCTTTTTAAAACGGAATTCCTTTTCACGATTCTCCGAAGTTGTTACTTCGCACTGACTTTAAACCGAAACGAATACCGAGTGTAAAATTGTTATAAAATACTTTTGTATAACTAATTCATATACTATACATGTTTATAGCCATTTTTTGTTATCATTGATCGCTGTAGAAAGGCAACTGAAACGTATAATGCACGTACTGATGTTTCTAATTTTAAGCTGTTAAAAAGTTCCTTGTGTATTGATTGTGTCAGCATAGAATCACTGTGATCGTTTTCATCCGAAGTTATGACCTTCAGCTGCAATTGTATTTAAACTGTCTTTTGCACTGCTGAAAAATCTAAAATTTTTCCAGGACTACTTGTGCAAAGTGAAAGCTGTAGTTATAAATGAAACTGTGCCGGAGGCTACACAGACAATTGCCAGGACAATGTCAAACGCGATACATATTCATGCTCTAAATATCTGTCATTCTCTTAAATTACTCGGATGAACGACATGCAAAATTCATCTGTTGAATACTATATGAATATTCTACTGAACAGTTCGCTGCAAGAAAACGGCGTGCTAAAATAAGTTTTGGCACGTTCCCATAAATTGTACTGATACTGTATTTTGCATGATTCAATCCCTACGATCACAGAAAAATAAAAAATGGGAATGGAGAGTATCAAGACATATTAAGATTATCTTGAAGCAGATGATAGTGACTTCTTCATCCGTATTTAATCGTACGTCTGCAACCGTCCATTAGTCCTATTAAACATGTTTTGGCCCCTAGTATTCAACGCAGACGATCTCATAAGGATTGTGCCAGAAGCACTAACTATAATAAATACGAAAATGGCGTCTTACTCTTGCTTTCAATTTTTAATTAATTTGCTAATATACAACAGAAGTCACATTGCTTTTCGCTTTTATAGGCTTAACGTATTCGAGCGCCTGTTAAAGTGGATGTACTTTTGCTGAAGAAGAAACATGTTCTAAATCTAGTGTGAATACTGCTTCGTGTAAAAGTGTGTCTGTACTCCACGCACTGATCGGCCATATGTTGATGGTTGCCTTTCCCTTGTTCTACGAATTAGACAATTAATATAAAATAAAGCACCTCCTTAGTACAGAAATTTAAGAAAAACAATTTCAAATATCAGTTACTGAATTGACAGGACTTGAGATCAACAATAAATTAATCACTTTTTGCGTTTGTATAGTACGTAGTGATAGTGCCCTCTAAACAGGTATAAATAAATAAATAAATGTATAAAAATTGCGGTGTAAAACAATTGCAGTGCAGTTAATTTAGTCGTCTATGTGTTTTCCGAATTTTAACCAAGTATGGATGGATACATTACTCAAGGTACCTTATTGGTAACTTTCACAGCTCCGGGATCATGGGCTCACTTTATTAAAAATGACTTACTTTGGCTGATCATGTAACGTAGTACTGTAAAAAAATACAGTTCCCTATTTCCAATCAAGATTAAATCTGTATGCCTCGCTGTACAGTCACTTTCTGCTTGCGTCAGTGTTCTGTGTTATGACCCCGCCTTACTAGCCGTTCGTCTCTGGCACCGTGAAGTTGGGGATCATGCTTGTCGCACAATTGAGGTTGGCCATAGCTAAAACAGACACAAAAGTAGTTTGCTTAGCAAACACATCAGCGCGAACTTCTGAGTAGATGCACGACCTGAGTTACCAACGATGAAATGCATAAAAACTTCACAGGTAAACACCGACGTTCGTTGAACTTGCCAAAATAATTATTTGTTGTTGTTGGTACCATTTTATGAGTATTGTACAGGGACACACGAAAGTTATATATTAAGAAGCATTCATAAAGACAATATCTATAGTATGCAGCATTGTTCGTTTTTTATTAATATTTTTGCAGATCGATTTCGATCAGGTAGTGATCATCCTCAATGCACCAGTCATCTTAATATCAGCTATTCATAATTATATGTCAAATTAGCTGACTGTAACAGATTTTTTTGGAACATATCGATGTAGCGACGAACCATTTTTTTAATTTATTTTTTTCGTGGTTGGTCACTACATTGATATGTTCAAAAAAATCTGTTACATTCAGCTAATTTGACATATGATTATGCATAGCTGATATTACGGTGACTGGTGTATTGAAGATGATCACTACCTGATCGAAATCGATCTGCAAAAACATTAATAAAAAAACGACCAATGCTGCATACTATAGTTATTGTATTCATTGTTTTGTGGGCGCTGAGCACACCGTTCCAAAAAATGAAATCAAACCTCAAATTCATAAAGACCTTAGCCAATCAGAGGTACACACACACACACACACACACACACACACACATAAGTTCAGACTCGGCGGTTCTATCTCATAAGACTGTTCTATTCATTAAGTACCTTCTCGCAAGTACGAGGAGTGTTTTTTGAGTAAGTACCGTTTATGAATACAAATTTAAAATAAAAGACGCGCTAAGATATCGCAATAATTTTATGCGCACCTACATCTGTTATCTACGCACTGACGCCATTACAGTCTGATTCTTAATTGTCTACGTTGTGTACTGAGTGTTCAAGATTCTTCCGATAATCGTGAGTCCCGCCGACTGTGAAGTACGGGCTGTAACAAGATTTCTTAGTGCTAAAGGCCTAAAATCTATCGATATTCATCTTGAGATCTGTGCAGTTTACGAAACATTATGACTGATGGAATGGTGAAAAAGTGGGTGAGAGTATTTAAAGATGACATCACAAATGTTCATGACGAACAACGGAGAGGGCGTCCTTCGGTCGTTTGAGAGTTTGATGCAGGAAGTGGATAATAAGGCGAGAGGAAAGAGCCGCTTTACGATTTCCTCCGTGCGGGATGATTTTCTTAATGTTTCTCGTAGTGTTCTGTATGGCATTGTGACCGAGCAAGACGATGACGAAGTCGAAACAGTTGTGATGCAGTGGTTAACAAATCAGACGGCAAAATGTTCAAATGTTTGTAAAGCTTATGGGACTTAACTGCGGGGTCATCACCCCTAAACATAAAAAGCTACTTATGAACTACTTTATTCTAAAGACAGCACAAACAGCCATGCCCGAGGGAGCATTAGAATCCCCGACGGGAAACAGCCTCGCACATCGTAGCATAGCGCCTCAATGCGTTCGGTCGCTCCGCCGCAGCAATCAAGCGGCAGGCTTCTATTACGATGGTATTCAAAACCTTGTACAACTTGAGGACAAGGGCCTCAACATTGACGGAAATTATGTAGAAAAGTAGATTAAGATACAGGCTTTCATGTGAAAATAAAATTATTGAGATATCTTGGCACGTCTTTTTTTATTTTCAAAACGGTACTTTCTTAGAATACTCGCCTCGTATTAAATTCACCATGACTCATTAAAACTCTTCCAGTTATTCTGTATTTATTAGAATGGCATATTATGTGAAGACTTTTCTTTGACGAATGATTTTGCATTATTTGAAGGACATTCTAATAAGTTTTACCATTATGGTACATACTTTTATCCGATTATGTAGCTTGTTTGGAGTGTATTCATGATTTTATTACTAGTAAATTGTTTATTATATGAACTGTATATGCCCTTACAATCACTTGTCACTTCCTCAGGTCATGGTTATGCTGAATTTTCCTGATCAGCGACTTCTCATCAATAGTTGTTGTTGTTGTGGTCTTCAGTCCGGAGATTGGTTTGATGCAGATCTCCGCCATTATCCTGAGCAAGCCTCTTCATCTTCTCGTAAGACCTGCATCTTACATCCATTTGAATCTGCTTACTGTATTCATCTCTTATTCTCCCTCTACTATTTTTACCCCATACACTTCCCTCCAATGATAAATTCACGATTCCTTTATGTCTAAGAATGTGTCATTGAAATGAATGTGTCAAAGAAGGTGTCATCAGTCGATCCCTTCTTTTAGTTAAGGTATGCCAGAAATTTCTTTTTTCTCCAATTCTGTTCAGTACCTCCTCATTACGCGATCCACCCACCTAATCTTCAACATTCGTCTGTAGCACCACATATCAAAAGCCTCTTTCCTCTTATTGTCAGCACTGTTTATCGTGCATGTTTCACTCCCATACAAGGCAACACTCCAAACACATGCCTTCGGAGACGACTTCCTTATGCTTAAATTAATATTCGATGTTAACAAATTTCTCTTTTTCAAAAACGCTTTTCTTCCCATTCCCTTTCTGCATTTTATACCCTCTGTACTGCGTCCATCACATGTTATTTTACTGCCCAAGTAACAGAACTCTTCTAACAACTTTATTGTTTCGTTACATAATCTAATTCCTTCAGCATCGTCCGATTTTCTTTGACTGCACTCCATTACCCTTGTTTTACTCTTGTTAATGTTCATTTTATACGCACCTTTCAACACACTGTCCATTACGTTTAACTGCTCTTCCAGGTCATCTGCTGTCTCCGACAGAGTTACAATGTCATCGGCAAAACGCAATGTTTTTAATTATTCGCCCTGAACTTTAATTCCTTCTTCAAATTTCTCTTTGCTTTCCTTTATAGCTTGCTCAATGTATAAATTGAATAACTTTGGAGAAAGGCTACAACCCTGTCTTACTCCCTTCCCAACCACTGCATCACTTTCATGCCCTCCAACTAACAACCACCATCTGGTTTTTGTACAAGTTGTAAATAACCTTACGGTCCCTATATTTTAATCCTGCTTGCTTCAGAACTTGAAAGAGTTTATTCCAAACAACTTTGTCAAAAGCTTTCTCCAAATCTACAAAAACTAGATATATAGGTTTGCCTTCTCTTTATTTTCTAGGATAAGCCGTAAAGTGAGTATTGCCTTCCGTGTTTCTACATTTCTTCTGAATCCAAACTGATCTTCCCAGTGGTCGGTTTCTACCAGATTTTCCATCCTTCTGTAAATAATTCGTGTTAAAATTTTGCAGCCATGACTTATTAAACTGATGGTTGTGTAATTTTCACACCTGTCTGCACCTGCTTTCTTTGGAATGGGGATTATTACATTTTTCTTAAATTCCGAGGGTAAGTTACCTGTGTCATATATCTTCCGCACCAGGTGAAAAAGTTTTGTCATGGCTGGTTCTCCCAGAGACTGAGTAGTTCTGAGGGAATGTCATTTGCTCAAAAAAATGTTCAAATGTTTGTTAAGCTTATGGGACTTAACTACGGGATCATCAGTCCCTAAACTTACAAACTACTTATGAACTACTTACGAACTAGGACGGCACAAATATCCATGCCCGAGGGGGGATTCGAACCCCCGACCGTAGTGGCCGTGCTGACCGTGACTGGAGCGCCTCAGTCACCTCGGCCACCGCGGCCGGCGTCATTTGCTCCATGGGCCTTGTTTCGACTTAGGTCTTTCAGGGCTCTGTCAAATAGTATAGTATCTCCTATTTCATCTTCATCTATTTCCTCTTCCCTTCCTACAATATTGTCTCTAAGTTCATTTCCTTTGTAGAATCCCTCTATATACTCTTTCCACCTTTCAGCATTCCCTTCTTTGCTGAGAACTGGTTTTCCATCTAAGATCTTTATATTCATACAGCTGTTTTTCTTGTCCCCAAATGTCTCTTTTATTTTCCTGTAGGCAGTATCTATTTTTCCCCTATTTACACTTTTTTATACAGACTTGCATTTGCCTTTTAGCCACTCCTACTTAACCAATTTGCACTTTCCGTCAATCTCATTTCTTAGTCGTCCGTACTCCATTTTGCCTGTTTCATTTACTGTATGTTTATATTTTCTCCTTTCATCAATTAAATCCATATATCCTGTGATATCCAAGGATTTTTGTAGGTCTTGCCTTTCTACCTGTCCTTCGCTGTACGCTTCGCTTCGCTTCACCATTTCATCTCTCAATGCTATACACTTCTCTTCTACTCTTATATTTCCCCCCATTTCTGACAGTAGTTGCCTCAAGTTCCCTCTGAAATTCTTAAGCACTTCAGGTTCCTTCAATTTCTCCAAGTCCCATCTCCTTATTTTCCTACCTTTCTGCAGTTATTTCAATTTCAACGTATAGTTCATGACCAATAAGTTATGGCCAGAGTCTATATCTTCCCCTGGGTATGTGTTACAGCTTGAAACCTGGTTCCGGAATCTATGTCTTACCATTATAAGATCTATCTGGTACCTTCCGGTGTCTCCTGGTCTCTTCCATGTATACAACCTTCTTTTGTGATTCTTAAACCAAGTGTTTGTTACGATTAAATTATGTTTCGTGCAAAATTCTACCAGGCGACTTCCTCTTTCATTCCTTCTGCCCAGTCCATATTCACCAACTATTTTTCCTCCTCTTCCTTTTCCTACTACCGAATTCCAGTCCCCCATCACAATTAAGTTTTCCTCTCCCTTAATTGTCTGAATAACTTCTTTTAACACCTCATAAAAATGTTCAAATGTCTGTAAATCTATCGGGCCAAACTGCGTGGTCATCAGTCCGTAGCTTACAAACTACTTAAATCTAGGTAAACTAACCTTAGGACAACACACATACCCATGCCCCAGGGAGGACTCTAACCTCCACGGCGAGCAACCGCGCGCTCAGCAGCGAGACGCTTTAGACCACACGGCTACTACACCGCGGCCAACTCCTCATAGATTTCTTAGACGTCCTCATCATCGGTGGAGCTAGTTGGCATATAATCCTGTACTATTGTAGTCGGTGTTGGCTTCGTAACTATCTCGACTACGATAATGCGATCACTGTGTTGCTCATAGTAGATTACCCGCCTTACTATTTTCTTATCCATTATCAGAGATATTCCTGTAATACCCCCAACTTTCTATTTATAATCCTGTACTCACCTGACCAGAAATCCTGTTCCTGTTTCCACCAAACTTCACTAATCCCCACTATATCTAACTTCAAACTATCCATTTCTCTTTTTAAATTTTCTAACTTCCCTACCCGATTAAGGGATATAACATTCCACACTCCGATCCGTAGAATGCCAATGTCTTTCGTGATGATCACATCACGATCCAGGTTCGATTTCCGTTTGTGGCTTACAGTTTTATTCCGCTATGAAATTTCGTAGACATACCACTGTTTATCATACACAAAAGTACGTTCCCCTTAGGGAAAAATCGTTTGGAAACGTTCACAAAATAAAAGGCGACTTACATCTTACTTGGCGGTGAATATGGCTTTCCTCAGTACGAATGCACACCATGTCCGAACTGTTACTGGAATCGGCGACACGCCGCGAGTCTTTACTAATGGTTTCTAGCGGGTTCAAGAGGTGGACGTGACGAGCAAGGACGTGGACATGGGTCTGCAACTACAAGCAATTAGTTCACGTATACCTTTATTATAGAGGAACAAAATAATTAACTCTGATGTGCCTGCGTTGGTACATTTATTCCTATCTGTTAAACTGCTCTGCAAGGTATCATTACAGTTCTAGGCAGTACAGTTCCGGCTTGTGCTATGCGGTCGACTGGCTCTCCTTTGTTATTGATCGATGACTGCCTCGTGCTGACTGGAACTCCCGTACTGTCTGCCGTTGCTGTGGTGCGGCAGCGTATATAGGCGAGCCCCCTTCTTCCTATTGGCCGGCGCGCGTAGCAGGCAAAGAGGTACCAAGACTGCGGGTGCCCCCGGCGGCCGAAATACTACGGAACCATTTATCGCGTCTTCTTGAAGTGGCGCGGCAAGTTGTGTAGACCGCCGGCGACGTGGCGAATAGCGACAACAGTGGCCAGGGGCAGCACGTCAGGTGTGTGGGTGGCGGTGACCACTGTGTCCCAGTGGCGAAGTGGTCCACGCGACTGCCGAGTGAGTCGGCAGCTGTATTTTCTGATCCTTTTATGTGAATATTTTCAAAGTCATCATCTTGCAGAAGGAGAGCCCATATCGCAAGGCGACTGTGTAACAGTCGACAGGACATTAAAAAGCTGAGTGCTTGTGATCACTCTTGCGGCGTAAAGTCAGCGCCACACGCCAGACGTAGAGAACGATCGTGGAGAAGGTAGCGATCGACCGAAAACCAATAGCAAGCAGGCGCCGAGCATCCTGGAAAGAGTAACCGAAGATGCGCCCCCTCTACAGGCGGCTATATCTAGGCTGATATACGTCTGGACGCCCGTCAGTTACTATTCTGGAATACGTCAGTTACTAGTGAGCACTCATCAGTTACTATTTAGGAATAGGTCAGTTACCAGCAGTTACTAGTGAGAAAACTCGGACAATTACGAAAAAAAAAAAAAAAAGTCAAATCTTTGTATAGCTTATGGGACTTAACTACGGGGTCATCAGTCCCTAAACTTACAAACTACTTATGAACTAACTAATGCTAAGGACGGCACAAATACGCATGCCCGAGGAGGGATTCGAACCCCCGACTGTAGTGGCCGTACAGACCATGACTGGATTGGCTTAGTCCCCTCGGCTCCCGCGGCCGGCGGACAATTATGAGTGAGCTACGGTCAGAAATAGGACAGGAGAGTACTAAGAATGCTGCTACGAACTTAGCAGTAACTAGGTCACAACACAGCTGGTATCATACGGACGCCGCCGCAAGAAGCAAGAAGAGAGAAGAAACAGACATATGTTCTAAAGTTGAGTATAAGAAATTTCAGTCAATAAAACTTGTATTATTAATCTGATAAGTTGTTACAGTTAATTTAATTCCTGCACCAGTTCCTTTCCTAACTACTAGACCGGGATGAGTAAACAGCAAAAGGCGACGAGGTCACAACAATCACAAAATACTTTTTGAATGAAATTGCAACACATATTATTCCCCAAAACCAAAAATTAAGTAATATAAAGTCATAGGTGGTGGTGTGTTGTAATAGAATCGCACAGCTGTCGAAACATGTTTATTTAAAAGCAGCCGATTTCACATCAGTTAAGCTGCAGCTTCAGGTACATCTATGAATAGCGAAATACAAAATGGACTACTAACCAGATATTCAAAAGACAGGAAAGTATGAGAAATATCTGGTTAGTAGTTTGTATTTTGCTATTCACAGATGTACCTGAAGATGCAACTCAACCGATGTGAAAGCGATTGTCTTTAAATAAACATGTATCGACAGCTTTGCAGCTCTATTTCAACACAACAGCACCCAGGTCTTTTTATGTTACTTAATTTTAGGTTTTGGGCAGTAGTGTTGTAATTTCATTCAAAATGTTCTTATGCTGTGGCTGCCATTCCCAGAAAATTATTTGTACAAAATCGATATGTTCACTGAAAAAATGTAATGATGAAACTTTTTAAATGACCAAATAATTTCCATTGTGTCCAGCTCAGTGGTGGAATATCGCCTCTGACATTCTGTAAGAGTGCGACTTGCAAAACTTCTTCAACGTGCATCATTATTACCAGAAACTTGGAAAAGAATCGGTCCTAAACCAAATTTTGACGTGCCCGTAGCAATGCAACAACCCTGACTCATGTCAGGATGACCCAGTGGCGTAGTTGCCCGCGTGATTGCCAAGTAAGCAGGAGTTCTGTTTCTAATCCCAGTTGGACACAAGCTTTCTGTCTTCGCCACTGTTTTAGATCAATGTCCACTGGAAGCTAAGTTCCCCTGTGTGTTAACCTTTTTCTCAATTGGGGAGCAGGTTTTAAATGAGTATTTATTGTCTCTGAAAAACATAAATGTTCAAATATTTTTAAAGTTTTGAGAACTAAGTGCAGTAGTTATCAGTCCGTAAACTTACAAACTACTGAAACTAACGTAACCTAAGAACAAAAGAAACACACACACACACAAACACACACATGCCTGAGAGAGGACTCGAACCTCCGACAGCTAACGGCCGCATCAAGGCGCTTTAGTGCGCACGGCTATTCCGCCGCGCCCTGAAAATCATAATAAACATCACTACTGCTAGAACGAACTTATGAGGCCGCTCTTCCTGAAGATATGCCGAGATGGTCGAAAAGCGTTGTATGCTCGATTTTTGTTTGAATTTTTGTTTAAACGATGCCGCCACACGCGCTGACTTTCACTATTGGCTAACAGACAGTACGCCTGCGATAGGTTGGTAATACAAGGGAGATGAATTTTATTATTGGCACTCCGCACAACGTGCCGTAGCGCAAGCAGTTCGTAGCACAAATACGGCTTCGTGTATCGTGCAGAGAGATTTAATTCCCAACATTTGCAAGTGAACTTGCATAATGAAATTAAGAAGAGAAATACACTGTCAATTTTAATCCGAAAGCCATAGGTTGATGCGCCGTCATTAGAAGAACAATATTTATTGGGAGAAATTTCAAAGATACTAATTGAATAAAATGAGAAAGCAACGTGTACTATTTTAAACATGACTTCGTCTCAGCAACGGTTACAGGATAGCAAGTTAATAATCTGCCAACCAGTTGCAATAATAGTAGTTGAATAAACTTGACCAAGGTTTCGACGCAAAATGTTTGCATTCAGCAACCTCCAACGTGGAGGTCGAGATGTTTTAAGTATTTTAATTGGTTTTAAGCATTGATAATGACCACACAGTGGTCGAAATCTAGATTTGCAAACAAATAAATATATATTTTTTACGACTGATTGCTGAAAGAATTACCACAAATCAAATCCAGTCGTGGATTACCAATTCCAACATGGAATCAAGCCCGTTAGTGATGATGTTTATTCATACCTGCAAGTGTGCTGCAGGGCAGACAATTCACATACATATATATCTCACGTTGCAGCAGACTTGTTTGTACATCATTGTCAATAAGTAAGATTAACTGTTCAACCTTTTTAAATATGTGAACATGTACTTAAAGTTTGCCATATTGTGACCACCCATATTTGTTCTTGACAGGCCTAGGTCTTAAAATATATGTAAAGCATCGTAGAAGCAGCTGCAGATAAGCCCTAAGGGCTAGAAATGCATCGGGCACTAATAAACCACGATCTTAGTCACTAAAGGCGAGTTCGATTTTACAGAAGTAAAACAATCACGGAAGACTCACTGACAACAATCAACAAAATTGAGTAAAACTATTATATGCGGAGAAGGAGGGGATAAAACAGGGGTGAAAGAAGATGCCACAGGCAGAGGTCACGTGCGGTGGCGAATATTACCGCCATGTTGTTTCATCAACAAAAGAAACGAAAAGCTTCAAACTAAGGTTATAGCGAACTGCATTTATGGCTAGGATTTGAATCCAAGAAAGAGCAGTCATAAATGGAATATTGCTCTCCAGGATGGAATTTACTTATTAGAGAAATATTGCTTGGCGTGCACTGACTTGAAAGGTAAGTGTGTCATAAAGCAAGTGAATTTTACCCAAGTAAATTACCTCATTAACCTTTCGGTATAAATTATGTCTGTACGTGAATAAAACATGGGCATGGTAACTATGTTCCACGCCGTTTTACAAGAGCAGTTCCGTTCTTCGTGATTGCATTGCTTCTTGGCAGCACCTTGAAGGAGGTGATCCTGTCACACACGAAACACTTGCGTTCAGCGGGTTGCGTCGTGTACGGGGCAAGGCGTTACCCACGGATAAAGGGTCTAACAAACATCTATAGTTCCGACGATGTTTGAAAGCAGTTAGGTACGTCGGTAAAATACGACAACCTTTGTTCTTCTTCTTCTTTATCGTAGCCTTGTGCCACGTCAACTAGGGTTGGCGTTGCTCTTCTGGATCCTTCTCCTCCATAATACTCTATTCACTGCTTCTTCCTTCTTCCATCCTTTCTCCCTTAGGTCCCCCGCTATCTTATCCTTCCACCTCGGTCTTCCTCTTCTTCTCACTCCTCCAATCTTCAACTCTGTTTCCCACATTCTCTTTCCCTTTTCTCTGAAAATGTCTATACCAAATTAGTCTACTCTCTTGTATCTTTTCCCCCATGGTTCCTACTTTCACAACTCCTCTAACAAATTCAGTCCTAATGCTATCCTTTCTTGTTACCCCACACATCCACCTCAGGATCCTCATTTCTGCTACATCCATCTTTCTTTCCTTGGCTACTGTGATTGGCCATTCCTCTGCCCCGTATATCATAGCAGGCCTTACCACCGACTTGTACACTTTCCCTTTCAACCCATTGCTCACCTTCTTGTCACAAAACAGGTCACTCATTTTCTCCAGTTGATCCAACCACAGTACCTCGCTTCTCAGTCCCCCGTCTCTCTGTATGTACGACCCCAGGTATTTAAATTTACAGACCGATTTCAGTACCTCGTTCTGGATCTTTCAAGACCTTAGCTGCCCATCCTACAGTGCTAAATATTCTGATTTCGTCTTGCTAATTTTCATCCCTCTTTCTCCAATCCTCCAGCTTTTCTTCAAATCTATCGATGCTCTGCTCACAGTGAACCACATCATCCGCAAACATCATATTCCATCGCGCTTCCTTTCTCACATCTTTTAACAGCCAATCCATAATCAGGACAAAGAGGTAATACGACAACCTTTGTTATCAGCCGTTTATTACCAGGTAGTATTGGTATAATAGGTTAGAAAGCAATTTCAATGTGAAAAATGTAGCATTATACATTAGAATCGTTACTAAGGGTATTTTACGCATTATACACATTTCATAGACCAAAATGTAGAAAAACGGCCTGTTGTTATTTGATGCGTAACTCTAAATTGTATGTAAAGCACACTTAAAATAATACGAACACAGAATTCATTACACGAAAAAATTGTCAAACTTGTACTTCATGTAGACACTGTACACGATAGTAAAAATATAAAGAAACAATTTTCATTGGAAAACAATACTTTCTGCAAGAAACAAACACATAATCTTACACACAGTCTTTGCCTCTTATCAGAACATTAACAAGACTACTTCTCACACGAAGATGGTAATGATTTGATATCTTATGTACCCGAGGTTCGATTTTAGACATACCTGTTTTTCTGTTGTATCTGACGACAGTCTGTTTCTTAATGGTGCTTGAATTCGTAATTGAGGTGGCCAGTTAACTTCACTTGGTTTGAGAAAGATGGCACATGCAAAATTCTGGAAGCAACTAAACAAAGGGGTTGTTTAGCACAACGAACAGAAGGAGATACATGTTTTTCTGCAGCCCACAAACCATTCTGTTCTAAAGCCAACAGATACACAGACCTATCGGCTGTAAGGCCAGTTCTCTTCTAGGTGTTTCGGTATTCATTTACTTAATTTCTCTGTAGTTGCGCCTGATACATATGCAGGTCATACTGCTGTTTCCTACTGCGGGTTGCCTGACAAACAGGAAGGAAAAGAACCAATCTTGGATTCGTCATTAGTCTGCCGTCTCATGGTAAGTGCCCTTCGTGAGATCGAGAGTATGTAAGGATTATTAACTGCTAGGATACTATAAGAATTACGCTACACATTCTTGTGGAAGCCCAGCTAAATAATTGTAACACTACATTTCAACGATATACAGGGTGTTACAAAAAGGTACGGCCAAACTTTCAGGAAACATTCCTCACACACAAAGTAAGAAAATATGTTATGTGGACATGTGTCCGGAAACGCTTAATTTCCATGTTAGAGCTCATTTTAGTATTTCTCATGTTCTTCCACCTACGCTCACTGGAGCACATTCTCGTGATTTCATACGGGATACTCTACCTGTGCTGCTAGAACATGTGCCTTTACAAGTACGACACAACATGTGATTCATGCACGATGGAGCTTCTGCAAATTTTAGTCGACGTGTTCGTACGCTTCTCAACAACAGATTCGGTGACCGATGGATTGCTAGAGGCGGACCAATTCCATGGCCTCCACGCTCTCCTGAACTCAACCATCTTGACTTTCATTTATGGGGGCATTTGAAAGCTCTTGTCTACGCAACCCCGCTACCAAATGTAGAGACTCTTTGTGCTCGTATTGTGGACGGCTGTAATACAATACGCCATTCTCTAGGGCTGCTACAGCGCATCAGGGATTCCATGCGACGGAGGGTGGATATATGTATCCTCGCTAAAGGAGAACATTTTGAACATTTCCTGTAACAAAGTGTTTGAAGTCACGCTGGTACGTTCTGTTGCTGCGTGTTTCTATTCCATGATTAATGTGATTTGAAGACAAGTAATAAAATGAGCTCTAACATGGAAATTAAGCGTTTCCGGACATAGGTCCACATAATGTATTTTCTTTCTTTGTGTGTGAGGAATGTTTTCTGAAAGTTTGGCCGTACCTTTTTGTAACACCCTGTAGATACAAGGCAAAATTTTTCAACATCACCTCCCAGTCTCTGTAGACAATGGCTGGAAGGTTTTACCAGTCGTTCAATTCCTCGCCTACATAAATCCGCTCTTAGGTCACCAGGAATTTCATTGTATTAACATATTCGTCGTGGATAATCACTTCCTCCCTGATGTTTTTTTCAATTTGCCGAAATTATTCTAATCGCACTGCGCAAGGTGTCGTCAGTATCAAACGAGGCTTTGCGGTCTTGGTGAAAGTATCCGCATTACTTCACTATAGCCAGACACGACTTTGCAAGTTGTCCATCTATATATATATATACCTTAGTGGCCGTGACGGATATGCCACCTAGTGTCATCGTCTAGTCTTACAGAATTGTTAGTAAAATTGACGAAGGTAAATTGGGCATCCTTATCTTTACTGTAGAATAAAAATGGACTATTTAACAAAGGAAAATTTTTGTCAGCTGTTACGGTAAAAATAAAACTAATGTTGCAAGAAAAATTGTATAAACTTAAGCTTTCGTTAATTCAGGTAGAAACAGAACTACTGCCAATTTGGACGGAAAAAAATTCAAAAGTGTTGTATCACCCCGCTTCTAGGGTTCCATGACCCTTTATATAAAAACAGGATAGAGACATACAAAACACGAAAATAAAAATTGATAAGTATGATATGAAATATACACCATGAATTCCAAATCTCTATCTATATAAAAGCGAAAGGACACTCGTTCACTCACTCGCTCACTGACTAAACACAAAATCTCAGATACTACTTCACCTATGAACCTGAAATTTGTCAGGAATGTAGTTTATAGGTAGAAGACGTCAGCTAAGAAAGGATTTTGCGATAGGGCCGATAGTTCAGGAGATATGACGTCATAAACAATGAAAACTCTGCCGTCTTGTGGCACGTGATAGTGTGACTTCAATCAGTCCACTATTTTAGAAAGAGAACACTTAGCGACTTGCAACGAACTTTAAAGATAATTTCAAACCTATCTTTTTTTTTTTTTTTTTTTTTTTTTTTTTTTTTTTTTTTTTTTTTTTTTTTTTTTTTTGCTCGCTGACACAGTAAACAAATGAAACGAAAAAAGTTTCTCGCTTACTACTTTTTAGCTGTTCATGGATTAAAACTACAGAATTCGGTATGTCGTTACAATTTATAATTTCTACACAACGAATTATAGCCGCAGGAAATTTTATAGACAGTATTTACACATATAGCTGAATGTATCTTCAAATTTGTATTATAGTACGACACATACATAGTTCGTGAGATATGAGCACATGAATAGTAACGTTCATGGAAAATCTATTGCTTCTTTACTACTAATTGCATTTGCAAAAGATTTTAAAGACATATAGTGCTTATATAAAAGATTATAAACATGAAACTTATACAATTGTACAACATGCAACTCAATAAATACGAGATCATAAGAATTTTATAGGTCATTTCTATTTTTGTTTGGATACTGCACTTACAATTTTGTACATTGAGCAAGATAGCCTCATCTCTTAAATTATTACCCTATAGGTATGACATGCTTTCAGAAGAAAAAATCGATTGACAGAGGGGGAGAAAGAAGGGATAGGAGAAGTACTAACTCAAGGCTGGAGTAAGTAAATGAATAAAAACCCGGGTAACGCCGGGTTTTCAGCTAGTAATTATATAAGAAAGTGACAAGTAGTACGAGGATAATGTAGAAGTTCTGAATTTGCTTTGCAGATTGCAGCACACACCGGCACCCTGTAGACACAGTGACACACCCTCTAGTACTGACGCAGGCTCGTATTCGGCCTGGCCTGCCGTCCACGAGGTCATCAAGGGACTGTTGGTCCAGAGTCTCCCACTCCTCGACGGCGATTCGCAGTAGATCTCTGCGTTTGACTGGTGAGTAGTCTCGTCCAAAACAGCCCTCTTTAATACATACGACGCATTTTAGATAGGGAGAACATGCTGGCGTCTTGCGATATCATCATCAAGGACCTCATTCAAAGATGTGCAGGATTAGCTCTAGAATTGTCATCCATTAAGACGACTCCCTCTTCGAAATGCTGCACTATACTTCGGAAGATGTCATCCCTATACCATATAGCCGTTTGACTGCCTTCTACGACCACATGCGGCGTATGGTGGTCCCACATAATGGCACCCCAAAACATCAGGCAACTACCACTTTGCTGCAGTCGACGCTGTGTCTAAGATTAGGCTGCCCACGCTAATCGGGGTCTGACGATAGGCTGGTTGAAGGCAGATGAGAGTCTCACCTGTCATACAAGTTCTGACGAGTCCAATCAGCTCGCTGTTGAGTCCATCTGTGCCGCTTTGCATGGTGTCTAGGTGTCAAAGTTTGATGTCGCAATGGACGTGGGAAGTGAGCCTATTACGAACAGTTTGAGTCGAAACATGACGTCCTGTGCCTTCGTGCTCAGAGATACAGAAATATGCAGAGGATGGACAAAATAATGTTAAAAACTTCCGGTATATTTGTAAATTGGCACCACTGCGTTCTTGTAAATTGCTAGATTTGTTTACTTGTAGGTCCATTCGACACAAGTACACAAATAAAAGAAAACAGCATAACCTTCGTTCCAAGACCTCCTGAACACTGACGTTGAATGGTGTGTTAATTGCATGATTAACACAGTTCCTTAGATTGACCACAGACGTCACACAATCCTCACAAAGGTGTTAAAACCACACATGAGTAGTGCCAGTTCGACGGAAATGTCCGATTTATAATCGTATATATGCCTCCAAATGGCAAATTACATTTTCTTTGCGAATTGAGAAATACTCCCGTTCCCTTTCGGGATAGAGTCAGGGATGATGGTCAGAGCGCACTACCACCGTAGTGTGCTATAAGCTGAAGTCATGATCAGGACGGTAAGCGTGTCTGAATAGCCTAATTGGTTATCAGCAAATGTGATTGGAGGGAAGCAGCCCAGCATCAACTGGAATGTCGTCTGGCGATCAGTAGGTGCTCCTGATCTCGCTACTGTAGCGGGGAGACGTAACAGACGTAATATGAAAAGTTAACGAGTGGTGAGTGAACTTTAACGCAGAAATTGAACATGGAAGCGGTGCTGTGTTGAAATCAGGCCTGCGACTTAAAGTAGAGCGGGACAAGAACGTTTATGATTTCAGCGAATAAAGTGGAGCGGCTCGGCGAAGCTTCAGGTCGGCGAGGGCGCCGTACTGCGTAACAGGCTGACAGCTGTATTGCTTAAAGGTGGCTGCGACATACTTGATCGGAAGTAGGAGAGCAATCACGTGTAGCAAAGATCAAGTATGCCACATCTGTGAAACATAGGCCGACGGGGTTATCCTCGTCGTATAAATGCAGGCGAAAAAGACAGGTTCGAGAGAGTTAGCCACGGCAGAGAGAGAGAGAGGCAGCCACGGACTGTGATTCTCGTCGGCAATAATTATTATTGTTATCGCAAAAGTGAGTCTGTCACAGGCTGGGAGCACTTCGACGCAGCGCGGCCAGCTGCCGATCATCACGATAAACACGGCATCCCCGACCAGAGGTGCAGCTCGGCCAGCAGCCGATCATTAAACGATGACCGAAGGTGAACAAGATAGATAATCGTCTACGTAAGCGCTCCTAGCGTACTAGCCCTGAACTACAAACTCAAGCCAGATCTTGTGGCAGCGTGTTTAGACGATAAACGTAATCAGACAGTAATACACGATGTTGAAAGTGAGATTATAAAAGCCGATTTGTTATGTAGGAAGTCATAATTTAATACTGAAATTGAGGAAACAACGCTAAATGTTATTGACGGCCAAAGAAAAACCTTGCAATCGATGTTTTTGGTCAACTTAGTGTGGTTAAGTTCTGGGTAGTGAAACAACATTTTAACACATTCACATCTATTTTCAAGCGAAAAAAATAAACTTATGAACACATCACGCAATATTTATAAGAGCGTAAATAGAACTTCTTTACTTCTACTACGATTTGCCCAATGACATTGTTAATAACGTCATGCACAACTGAATTTTTGTCTTTCATTTGGACTGACTTTTTCATTTAAAATGCTATTTAATGAAAATTGCATCATGAAATTACGATCTAATTCAAATAAACAATTGGTTTCAGTCTTTTCTGTTACGATATTGCAAATCATAAACCATTTTTCGGTGGACAATAATTGAGATAAATATTTAAGTCGTCATGATACATTTGCATTTTACCGCTAAACCATAGTATAATAATAAACTAAAGATTAATAAGACAAGTTTGCGCGCAAACCGTGTAATTGTCGACTAAAGTATGAAAATCGCGTGACGAAAATAGGTTAACTTCCGATGTCAGCAGACGACCGTTCAATCAAAACAATCTTCTTGAGAAAGTTTAACGTGACGTTGACGTTAGGTGACGGTCTGGTGACGGACTGTGTGAATGCATTTTGTAATACATTCTGATCATAAACTTCGACATAACGCAAAAAATACATAAATACGAAAGGAAATGGCGGACTAACTGGAGCGGCGACCGCAGCATGCGCAGTGAACCCACTAGTACCGCATTTAGAACTCGTCCTGTTTCTTTATCGCTATAATTATCGCGCTTCGATACTAGCGCGATCCTACTAGTGCAGCCGATCAAACGACTGACGGCCGCCATTAACGCAACTTGTTAGCAATCTATTACAAGTTCGTTGATCGTTTAAAAAGGGCTTAAGATCAAAATGGCATCCTCGTCGAGAGATGCAGCCAGCGGGATAGCGGCGGCACAGCCTGAATCAACGGGCAGTGGGGTCCCGGCCTCGACAGCAGGGCAACCGGGCGTCGAACCAACGCATGGCGCGGTAAGACTGCAGCCAGTTACTCACCCGGGGGCGTGGTGTGGACGGAAGGACGCGGCCACACCCGAAGCGCTCCTGTGACCGTCTGGAAGGCGAAGCAGCAGTGGCAGCGGGAGAAGGAGGTCCTGGGTTCAACTCCCGGCGGGCAGCCGCACCACAGCGTCAGCTACTACGAGGATCGTGGCGTCAGCTGACACCACCTCAGCTCGTGCAGCACACTCTACTCGCCTCCAGCCGATTGTAAGAATGAATGTCGATAAACTGTTTTGTTATACTGGGCCACTGTTTCATTGCCACCCCATCTCCCGAGTTGAGTACTGAGCTCACAGTCGACTCGGGAGATGTAGGTATCCTGACATAGACGAAATCTGGGTGTAAAAAATTCGACATTTGGTGTCAAAACCACCAAATAGTGCCCAGGCACGTTACACTACTGACATCCAGTCAACGTGATAGCTTACGGTCAAGCCGGCCGCGGTGGCCGAGGGGAGCCGGGCGCCGTGGCTCAGCGCGCCCGGTCAGCGGGCTCCACGCCCTCTGTAATAAAAAAGCTGAGCCAACAAGACACCGAACAAGAACGAACAAAAATGATCAACGTCCGCAACGAAGAGAACTACCAATAGAACAAAAAAAAACAAAAAAACAAAAAAACAAAAAAAAAACAAAAAAACAAAAAAGGGGATTGAGGCGCTCCAGTCACGGTCTGCACGGCCACTACGGTCGGGGGTTCGAATCCCCCCTCGGGCATGGACATTTTTGTCGTCCTTAGTCTTAGCTAGTTGATAAGTAGTTTGTAAGCTTAGGGACTGAAGACCCCGTAGTTAAGTCCCATAAGTTCTACAAACATTTTAATTTTTTGAGCTTACGGTCAATGGGAAACAAGTGTGCCAGTCACGGGCTTCACAGAATTCACCGCGCAGATGTAATGGATACGGGCGAGCGTGGCCTAGTACTGAGGATCGGCGAAAGGTGTCTGGGTCCTGTTGCTGGCCTTGATTACCCATACAACCCCTCATCACATACTTCCCCAACTGCTCCTCTTTCCAAAGTCGAACCTTTACCCAAAAACGAAGACGAACACCGTGAAATGGATTTGTAGACACGCAATTCACTACTTATTTGTAGATGGAGAGAAAAACGAACTTGATTTTTGGAACTTTCTGAACGAACGACACAGTTGTCTGCAATCCAAAATAGGGATAATATTTTCAAAATTTTCTTCATAGCGTTTTTCGTAACCCACCCCGGAGTTGGGATGTTCCTGCAGTGCAGTAGTTGATCCTTAAATTTTCCTTTAAACATTAAAAAAATGAAAATGAGTTAATACACTTAATTAATTACAACTCCCCTTTCTTGCCCTTATTAGAATTAGGTTAGTTGCACTTGGCTTAGGGTGAGATAGGGCCAAAGCCTGAAGTGGTGTAGTGTGTCGTTTTATTTTCTATGGTAAAAGTGGCGGTGGCACGTAATACTTTTTTATAGGTTCCTTCCTTTTCTTATTTATCAGGAAGAAAAGGTATAAAAATAAAAAAAAGGATAGGCTAGAAAAAAATCTAAAAAAAAACAAAAACAAAAAAAAAAATGGTTAAGGCGTACCCTCCCCGAAGCGGGAAATATGGGTTCGAATCCCGACCCAGCTGAAATTTTCAATGTCAACACTGAATTTATTTCAGTGCTCAAAACAGTGTTATGGAACATTTTGAATTCCAAATAACTAGTAGCGGTACGAAGTGACCTCCGCCACGCACAGTAAGTTATTCTGTATACTATATACGTACTGTGGATGTAGATCAGGCATATCTAAACAAGGCAATAACTGAAAAATAAACTTACAATTGAGGTAACTGGGACAAAACTTAGGTAACAGAAGAAATACTTCATCTGTCAACGAAAGGAAAAAATAATACAGAAATAAAGTTACAACTGAAATACAAAGAAAGAAGGCGAACTGGCTCAGGGAAAAATGGGGTGAACTCTTTAAGTTGTCTGGCAGATTCTTCAGCGCAATGAAACGTTAAAACAACCTTCTGTGAATTTTAAAAGCAATGTGACCGCTCTAAGTGTGGGTCATTTCACAGTTAAACATGCATTAGAGTGCATATAAGTGAAAGGCGAGAGCTGGGAGCTTCTCTGAGGGTGGCGTGACTGAAGCAGATGTGGAAGTCGATATGAAAGGCACAGCGGATCCAGTATTGGAACCAGAGGTTAATGGAAGGAAGGTGACTGGTTAACGACGCATCGACAACCTGGTCATTAGGGGCGGGGCACAAACTCCGGTGAAAAGAGACATCGACCGTGTCCGTCGATAGCAGCTATCCCGGCATTTGCCAGGATCGATTTAGCTAAACCGCAGGAGTTTTAAATCTCGATGGTGCGAGCTAAACGAAGCTTTCGTAGACTTACTAACCAATATGACAAAGTTCTCCGTAATTCACAAAATCACCGCCAGAAAAAAATATCACTCACACAGTACTAAAGGTGACGTGGACAATACCTCGTTCATCGTTGTTCTGCCTTTTCTTCGTTCCGCTTGCTAAACGCTCACATCCCTCTCGATTATTAGATTTTCATCTCTCTCTACTTACGGTGTTTCCTGTAACGTTACTTTTTCTGTAGTATCTAGCATTGGTGTCCTCATCGCAATTAAGTTCTTTCCGTTTTTCGATATACATAAAGTTCACTTAATTTGAAGGCGATGGAAATTTACAAGCAGAATACGCCTGGCAAAGAATGAAACCATCTGCCTGCTTCCCGCAACGAGCCTTTAATTAACTTGTAGCTTTTCATTTCTAAAGCGGGTGCGGGAGAGCAGCTGTCTTCCCCCCTTTGAAAAGTTTAATCATTGAAATTATCGGCCAATTACAGTTATCTATTGTGAATCGCCAGAGCAGTTGTCACTCCTTTAAACTCCTGCTTATTTGAGCTACCTCTGCACATAGCGTTATACGAGAACTTCCGTATTAACCTTAATTTTTAAGCCAAAACTCGTCTTCCTTATTTATTTTATCCGGGAGATTGCATCTCCCGTACAGGTAAAAGTAACAGTGATTAACATTTCAACATGAGTACGAAGTCTTACGCGACGGCACTCGTAAGTAAAATTTTCTAGCTCTCCTTGCCGCATCAATTCCGCATAAAATCTCGAGCTTTCGACGGTAGTCTGCATCCTCATTGAAAGAAACAACTGTTTATAACCATGGAGGTTATCGTCGAAAGCTAGAGATTTTATCCCGAATTGACGCGACGAAAAAATCGGTTCAACCTGTCGCATGTTTTACAAATCTTGTTTCTGTGTTATCGATAAAACATCGGTTAGTCGATATGGGAAGTAATATCGACACAATGACTACATCGCTGTGCAGTGAATCCAAAACAAGGTACAATACGGCGTCGTGTCGTGAGTCACGTTGTATTTTTTTTCTCCGTGTTAGAATGCTCTCGTATTACTTTTCATTTCTGCTGGAACAGTAAATAGTCCGATAAGAGAAACCACTGTAATGTGGATCTATTGAACGCTGAATAAGAAACAAGTCTTAATTTTGATTACAAGCGTAAAGAAGTTCTTAAATTTGTAAACAATGATCATCAACTTACACTGCAGCAAAAAATGTAAGAAAATATACTGTTTTAAGTAAAAATATCTGTAGACTTTCAATATGTAACCGTTATGAGAAGCCGCGGCAGAGCGGCCAAGCGCATTGAGGCGCGAGGCTGTTCCCCGTCGAGGGGTTCGAATCCCTCCCCCTCGGGCATCGATGTTTGCGCTGTTAGTAGCATGAGGTAGTTTATAAGTAGTTTGTAAGTTTGGGGACTGATGACCCCGCATTTAAATCCCATAAGCTTCACGGAATGGACAGTGTGGTGAAAGGTGCCTATAAGATGAACATTAACAGAAGCAAAACAAGGGCAAGGTACGGTAAGAAAATCAGGTGATGCTGAAGGAATTAGATTAGGTAACTAAACAATAAAGGAGGTAGATGAGTTTTGTTACTTGGGCAGTAAAATAACAAATGATGGTCGCAGTACAGAGCATATAAAATGCAGAATGGCAATGGGAAGAAAAGCGTTCTTGAAAATGAGAAATTTGTTAATATCGAATATTGATTTAAGCCTAAGGAAATCCTTTCTGAAGGCATTTGTGTGGAGTGGTGCCTTGTATGGGAGTCAAACATGGACGATAAACGGTGCGGACAGGAAGAGGATAGAGGCTTTTGAAATGTGGTGCTACAGAAGAATGCTGAAGATTTGGTGGGTGGATCGCGTAACTAAATGAGGAGGTACTGCACAGAATTGGGGAGAAAAGAAATTTCTGGCATACCTTGACTAAAAGAAGGGATGGATTTGGTAGGATCCATTCTTAGACATTAAGGAATCGTGAATGTAGCATTGGAGGGAAGTGTTTGGGGTAAAAACCGCAGAGGAAAACCAAGAGATGGATACAGTAAGCGGATTCAGATAGATGTAGGTTGCCGTTCTTGTGAGGAGTTGAAGAGGCTTGCTCAGGATAGGGTATTGTGGAGAGCTGCATCAAACCAGTCTCCGGACTGAAGACCATAACAACAACAAGCTTCACAAACAAATGATCATTTTGTTATGACAGGTTCTTTTTTTTTATTTTTTTTTTATTCATGTGGTAAACCTAAATATACATAATTTTGGTTGAATTTTTCAGCCTTACTATTGTGTTGCTAATCGTGTAATCAAAATTTAACAGATTCCTTTTAGTAGTCATATGGATGACGTCACACGAGACATTATTTGCGGTGGACTGCTGTTTTAAGATGTAAAACGTTGCATTAGGACTATTCATTTTGTCGGATCAAAATATTCCTTAGGTGAACGAAAACAAATTAGGACACACATACTTTGATAAATCCCCACACATAACCTACACAAACTAATTCGCTAATAGGAAATACTTCAGATCGTGCAGAAGTATTAGGAGGAATTGTTAACTAGACATACCTTAAATTCGGATACATTTTCGCCTCGAAAAGTTTCTGCCATTAAATGGCATTAAATGCTTCGGTGCATTCCGCAGGTCTCTAGTTTTTTTATGGCACTCACAGAATAAACATCTCCATATCAAAAGTTTGGTATCCCTAAGTGTGGCATCGATAGCGCACTTATTCTAAACTGTAACGATTCCATAAAGCCTGAACAACTGCTTTGAAAGTCTGTAGCCGGTAAAAAAAAAGCCATCCAATGGCGGCGGGTTTGATCGCCGCTCGTTTGTAGCATTTTTGTCATTTTTCTTTTCTTTCACCTCTGGCAGTGTTACTGATGTTAAAACGCCGATCTGCACCGTGGTTCAGAATCCACGTTAAAATACAGGCCCCCTATAACTGGCGGGTTCAATCATTTCGAAGTTCGGAGGCGTGTTGGTTCTATTCTTCCCGTCGGTAATAGTTTGGTACCGTGTAATAAATTGTTTGCTACTGTGAGTGACTTTTATTTACCGCTGCCTTTTCTACAAATGTTTCATCTACATCTACATGGGATACTCTGCAAATCACATTTAAGTGCCTGGCAGAGCGTTCATCGAACCACTATTATACTATTTATCTCCCATTCCATTCTCGAATAGCGCACGGGAAGAAAGAACACCTGAATCTCTCCGTTCGAGATCTGATTTCTCGTATTTTATTCTGATGATCATTTCTACCTATGTAAGTGGGAGTCAACAATATATTGTCGCATTCGGAGGAGAATGTTGGCGGTTGGAGTTTCGCAAGTAGCCCACACCGCAGCGATAAGCACCGTTGTTGTAAAGATTCCCATCCCAGATCCTGTATCATTTCCGTAACGCTGTCTCCCCTGTATCGTGACAATACGAAACAAGCTGCCCTTCTATGGAATCTTTCGATGTCTTACGTCAAACCCACCTGATAAGGATCCCACACTGGGCTGCAATAATCCAAAAATGGAAGGACAAGAGTAGTGTATGCAGTTTCTTTTGTACTTCTGTTGTATGTTTTAAGGTTTCTGCCAATAAAACGCAGTCTCTGGTTCGCCTTTCCCACGATATTATCTACGTGTTCTTTCCAATTTATGTCTGAAGTAATAGTAATTCCTAGGTATTTGTGGAGTTTACGGCCTACACTTTTGATTGATTTATGTTGTAAACAAAGTTTAACGGATTTCTCTTCGTACTCATGTGGACGACTTCACACTTCTCATTATTTAGTGTCAATTGCCAAGTTTTACACCATACTATTATTCAGCTCGTTCTGCAGTTGGTTTGTAACTGTATGGGAGCAAACTACTTTGGTAAGTCCTTCGCCTTACAAACTACTTAAACTAAGTTAAACTAACCTAAGAACGAGACATACATCCATGCGCGAGGACGGATTCGAACGTCCGACGCGGGAGGCCGCGCGATCCACAGCGTGGCGCTCTACACCGCTCGGTTACTCCCGCGCGGTCCTTTTCTACAGCCTGAAAATGAAAGTTTCAGGCAGAAAACGATGGAGGACATACTGCTCTTAACCTCGCCGAAACTGTAATAGAATGTTTCTAATCTCTATTAAATTCAAATGTCTCGGGAACCAAGACGAAAATGAATTTACACAATTCACAATGAATTGGTATATTCTTTAAAATCAAGCACTTCAGATATTAAACTGTCACGTAAATTATTGTTCCTAATTAAACAGCACTCGAGAGAGTTCAGCTTCCTTTTTCACACGAATGTCCGTATAATTAGTCAATAATGCTCGCCTCAGCAGTGGAGAATATTCTCAACACTTCGCCGCGTAGGGCGCTACGGCAGCCATCTTTTATTGTGTAAAAGTACTGATTCAGATAAGATATCTGTAAGGTGAAAAAATTGCCAGTTGACCACTGACGAGGAAGAAGAAAAGAAACTTGCTTTTTTGCCGGTTCTGTGTCGGACAAAATAAGCCGCTTGTTGAAGAGACACAAGATCAAATCAGTCTTCAGGCCCCCGACGAAAATCCGCCAATTACTGAGACCAGTTAAAGACGCAGTAGGTCTCAGAACACCTGGGGTCTACAAGCTATCTAGTGAGTGTGGCCAGTCTTTCGTCGGACAAACAGTACGAACTGTTGAACAACTAAGGAAGGAACACGAAAGGTTTTATCGTTTACGGTACCCAGAAAAACTGCTTTAGCTGAGCATGCTTTAGTAAGCATTCATCGCATCAAATTCTATGAAACTGCCGTCGTGGTCTGCTGCTCAGTACGGCGTGGGATCCAGCGATCGCGCAGTTAAAACGGGCGCAAAGAACACCGACTCAAAGCATGCCCAAATAAGGCGATTTTGCAGAGCACCAGTGACGTCACAGCTGGCAGCTAGTGTATATAAGCCCGTACATGCAGCCACTAAGCAGTCAATACCACTTGTCAATGGCCAAGGAGTGCTTGGCCGAAAGCTCGTGGAGTTTTAACCACCTGACGCGGACGGAAACCCGAGAACTTTTTATTCAAAGATATCGCCACGAGACAATGCATTCCTTAATAACAAGTGTGAGGTCATCCATATGACCACTAAAAGAAATCCGTTAAACGATAAGTCAATTCCACCGGCCGTCAAGCCAATTAAATACCTAACAATTACGAACAACTTAAATTGGAAGGAACACACAGGTAATATTGTAGGGAAGGTTAACCAAAGATGGCGTTTCATTGACAGAACACTTAGAAGATGCAACAATTCTACTAAAGTAACTGTCTACACTACACTAGTGCGTACTATTTTAGCGTATTGCTGTGCATTCTGGGATCCACACCAGTAGGGATTGACTGACGATTTAGAGAAAGTATTATCGCGATATACGGAAGATAGTATCACGGAAATGATGCACGAGTTAGGGTAGAAATCATTAAAAGAAAGGCGTTACTTGTTGCGACGAGGTCTGTTTGTGAAATTTATTTCACCAACATTCCCTTCCGAATGCCAACACCGATGTAACTAGTGAGACATGATCATCATAATAAAATAAAATAAGATCGGAAACAGAAAGGTTTAGGTGTCCCTTTCTCCCGCGAGCTGTTAGACAATGGAGGTATAGAGAAATAACATAAAAGTGGTTCGATGAACCCTCTGCCATGCACTCCATTGTGACTTGCAGAGTATCCATTAGCCTTGTGTAGTTCGCGAACGAACTAATTCGGAAGAGCGCTCCCATAGGCGAACTATGCGAACTAGTTCGCAAATCTCTCGCCTCTTGGTTCGTCCGCTCCTATTCCGAAGACTGACGGGGAACAGCGAGAGGACGCGAGGGCGCGCAGAATCGCGTGGTTCCCTTCTGCCAGTTACCTTCATTTCGAGCTGAGATGCAGCTCAGCTGTAGTTTCACTGCCACAAGAAATCTATTTTAAAAATAAAGTACTACGAGTACTCTGTATGCATCTGTATTGCATTACCCATTCGTGTAAATAACTGGTTTATTTGCGTAAGTATTTAATGTCAAATTGCCCAAAAATACGGGTAATAGCACACGCTTTGGCAACACTGATTCATTATATAAAAAAAGCTGTCATAAGAAAAGAGCTCTTTTAGTTGCGGTAGCAAAAGCCAAAAAGAGCGAAAGAACTAGAAGGAGTGGACGAATTAGGAGCAGCGGACGAACTAGGAGCAGAGGACGAACTAGGAACAGCGGACGATTATGCCAAACGTATCTCGCTTCATAGTTCGTTGGATTCTTTTCCGAAGACCGACGGGCAATAGCGAGAGGGCGCGTAGCAGAATTAAAAATCACGGGTTTGCCTTCTGCTGATGAGTCATTTCGAGGTGAGCGTCTGCCTGCTAGATTACATAGTTCAGTGCTACAAAATTTCTGTTTTGATGTGTTCGGCACTCTGCAATATCTGACTAATAAATTCCATAATGCCACGATATAGGGATTAAAACGCGAGAAATAATCCACAGACTGATTCTTTTGGTTTGCGTGATTTCGTTAGGGGCTCAAGCAGCAAGAGCATGAAGCAGCTAGGTGGGGGAACTTTCCCCTCCACCTGCACGCACAGACCACGCCGCTCAGCCGTCACTGGGAGCGGACGAACTAAAAGAGCGAACTAGTTCGCGGCAGAGCCGCGAACTAAAGTGAGCTCTCCCGATCGCGAACTTTATGCGCAAGTCTAGTATCCATGTAGAAGTAGATGAAGATACGTCTGTACGTTGAAGACTTAATGAGTCACTGATTTTTCTCCTTATTGCAAATACTGAAGTGAATATAAGATAAAAAGTTTCAAATAAATACCTTGGCTACTTTGACTTGTAAATTTTTCAACGGCAACTACTGTTCCTATTCAAAATTCCTGTTTATCCAATCTTCCTGAAATTTCGCACTTATTCATCTACTTGCTTAACAACTAAAGTGCTATATCTTAATTCTAAGAGCCACTTAATGTACAATGTTTTTATATCTTCACAGAGCAAATATCGTTTTGTGTTGATAATTTGTGAATTCAATAAAATACCATCATAAAAGCACTTCTCTCATACATAAATCTAAAACTTATAATTTTGTAGCACTAACAACGTAGGACTGAATATCAGGGGCGCCGTATCTGTGAGTGCTCCGGAGCTCGTGCTACATAAAACGAATGAGTAAAAGGGAAAAATTTGGGAAAATCCTGTCAATTGTGCATGTTTGGACGTTGCGCTCGATGCCAAGGTAAACAGCTGCTAAAACATGATTTCTAGAGAGCGATCAATTTGGAAACTTCTTTCCACGATCATCGGGCTGGGACTACAGCTGATAAATGTGAAAATAGAAGAAAGTTCCAGTAGCTGTGTTCAGATTATTTACTCAATTACGCGACCGGTTTCGGTTTCAGGCCCTCGTTGTGCAACTGTCAGTACTACCACATTTAAAAGGGTTGGCCGTTCACACCGGTAGCCGTAAATTTCATAGTCATTTCATGTCAGAAGTCCAACGACAATTGATGAACTCTTAATACAGCTGCTGGTATTTTCTTCCACCTTCACAGTTTGGAAACGGTTTGACCCGATCATTTGCATGTCATAGCTCCACTGTTCGTAGACACACGTCCTTTGTGATATGGAAAATTGACGACACTAACTGCCACTGGACATTGCATTAAATATGCGGGGTATTGGAATCTGCTGCTTTGTTAGGCACTCACTGGGACCCAGTGATCGCAACGACTGCGCGGTCTACCTTAGCACGCCTCCAGCCAGATGCAAATGTTCAGCTTACCCATGCACTACTCATGTAGCGCCAATTTTCGCCCGCTACTCGTGCCAATGCTTCGGATTCCTGTAAGAGTCCATAATTTACACGAAGATCTGAGTAGTAAAAAATTGTACTTAGAATGGGGATTACTATTTTTATTAATAAAACAATGTAAAAACAGTGGTTTGTTTACAATAACAAGCGTTTGCTCGTTCAGAAGGGGGGGGGGGTTAGTTTTCAACATTTATGACAAGCGATCTGGAGCACCCACACTGATTTTCAAAAGCAGACGCCCCTGCTGAATATTATCCTCATAGTATACATGTGGCGTTTAGCGGTGGATTAGCCGAGCGGTCTAAAGCGCTTCGTTGCGGAGTGCGCGGTTGCTCGCCGTCGGAGATTCGAGTCCTCTCTGGGGCATGGGTGTGTGTGTTGTCTTTTAGGTTAGTTTAACTTAGTTTAAGTAGTTTGTAAGCTACGGACTGATGACCACGCAGTTTGGTCCGATAGAATTACAAACATTTGAACATTTGTAGCGTTTGTTCCGAAAGAACAGTCGTCACTTCTGATCCTGCAGTTATTATTTCACATTCACGCAATATATGACATCTAATGCGAATGGAAAAAGCTGAAAATGTGTACCCAGCCATGATTCGAACATGGGCCTCCCGATTTCTAGGCAGTTGCGCAGTCCTTGCAGGTGCGGTGATCGCTGTGTCCCCAGTGGTGTAGTGGTCAGCGCAACTGCCTAGAAAGCGAGAGGCCCAGTTTCGAATCCCGGCTGGGTACACATTTTCAGCTTTTTCCATTCGCAGATTATATATATTGTGTGAATATGCTCATTGTGTTATTTTTCGTAAATTTGGCTATTCTGTAACTGTGACGTGGTGATGCGGGCGTTGTGCCCAGTTGTGTAATCGTATGTAAGTATTGAAATGCAGTAGGTGCACATCCCGTGGTATTCAACTGCCATACGAGAGAGTAGGGATTGGTTGCTTCCCTGCTCCATGCTAAACTGGAACACGCCTAGTAAAGCATTGTGGTGTTCAGACCAATCCTCTGACCGTTCTACTGCTTTACCTACTAGACGTGAGGGTGCAGTGGAGTCAGACGCTTCAGCTCCTGGAGTGCCGAGGACTGCACCACTTCTAAATGTTCAAATGTTTGTAAATCTAAGGGACTTAACTACGCTGGTCATCAGTCCATAGGCTTACAAAGTTCTTACACTAACATAAAGTAACTTACACTAAGGGCGACACAAACGCACAAGCCCGAGGGAGGACTCGAACCCCTGACGGCGAACAGACGCGCGCAACGCAGCAGGGCGGCTTAGTGCGCACGGCTATTCCGCAGCGGCCTGTGCTTCTTCTCTGTCTTCGGCATTACTTGGCCACGTTACCCAACTACAGGAGACGTCCGTTGTCGGCTTATGGTATGAAAGGGTCTAGAACGATTTTTCTCAGTATACCCTAGATTTTGTCGGCACTGCAACTTACTGATTAGTAACTCTGCCGAAAATTAAATCCGAGAAAACACCACCGGCATTCCTTTGTTCGCCCTCTTATAGTGTGAGTTTTTCGCTGACACGAGACGGGTTACGTGACCGTGCACGGTTCTTTCCCGCCGACATATAAGCTGCCTCCACCAGCTGAGCTTTCCCCAGTCGTTTCCACTCGGTCACGGTGAGTGGCTGCAGCTGAGCTATATGCCACCTGTGTGCTACGTACGCTTCTTACAGCGCTTTAGTCAAGTGGAATGCTCCTTCGCCTGTAGCTAGATTGTAACATAAAAACAGTGAAATTGACCAAGATAGTTATTTGCTGTATTGTTAAAAAAATGCTGTAACAAACTCAGTAAAACTATCCTTTCCCTTGGAGTACTGATCATAATAAATCATGTGAATGATTTGAATGATCACAGCTAGCCATAAGAACCGACCAAAAATTCCTAGGAAACCTGGACCTACCTATCCATGAAGATCTAAGAGCTACAGACAGGCTTAAATCCAGGACAGAGTTTTGGAAAATCATCGAAGAGCTGATAATGCACCTTAGTAACAGAGAAGCACATACAAAATTACAGCTCACTATGAACGGTCAGCAGATTAGACATGAGAACAAGCCTAAATACTTGGGTGTGAACTTAGATCGCACTCTATCATACAACGCACATTTAGAGGACACAAAACAAAAATTAAAATCCCGCAACGCTATCCTATCTAAACTAGCGGGAACGACTTGGGGATGTGGAGCGAGTACTTGGAGGACAACAGGACTAGCTCTTGTCTACAGCGTAGCTGAATATTGCTCGCCAGTCTAGATGAGAAGCGCACATGTAGCTAAGGTGGACGTCCAGCTTAGGGAGACTATGCGAATAATCTCAGGTACAATCAAGGCCACCCCCTGTGCTTGGCTCCCTGTCCTTGCTATCATAGAGCCCCTTGAGATCAGGCGATCACAGCTAGCCATAAGAACCCACCAAAAAATCCTAGGCAACCTGGACCTACATATCCATGAAGATCTAAGAGCTCCAGACAGGCTTAAATCCAGGACAGCGTTTTGGAAAATCAGCGAAGAGCTTCAAGAGTTCAACTCGAAAACAGCCTGGAAAGAACTGTGGGCTACAAGTGCACCCAAGAACAGCAATTTGGTGGATGACCCCAACAAAAAGATCGAAGGGTTCAGTCTTCCAAGAAAACGGTGGACAACTTTGAACCGCGTGAGAACAGTTGTCGGCAGATGTAAGCAATTAATGAAGAAATGGGGCCTGACAGACAGTTCTGAATGTGAGTGTGGTGAAACCCAGACAATGGACCATTTACTCGCGTGTGGAGTGTACGGTTATAAAGGTGACTTGAAAGACATACACAGACTCTGCCGTAAAGTGGCTTGAGAAAATTTGTAATGTAGTTTAGTACTGTAAGAGCCTTGTATTGTTAGAATAGCTGTATAAGAATAATGTAATTAACTAAAGAATATTTGCCTTTGTATATGCCGAACGAGTAAATAAATAAATAATGTGAATGACGACGACAGCAGAGTGATGAATTCTACGCTTCTCTAAGGACATCTTAGGCGTTCAACAACATTGAATTGAACGTGGTCCCATCACTATGGAGTGTTGAGCGACAGAAATTTATGCTCTTTCTGGAACAATTAGGGGTCGATCGAAACCTTTTTATGAAATTTTGTACGAGATTCTAAGCCGATTTTGCTGCTCTCCTCTTATGCGAACTTCTGTCGCATAATGGCAGGAAGTTGTAGGGGTCGGCCAGGCCATTGATATTTGCATGAAGAGACTGACACCAAGGTCGACCAGCCCCCTCAAGTTCAGCTAATACCCTCAGTGATACCCAGCAGTTTTGTTGTAGACTTTACAGATAAGAAGCAATTATTCCGAGGCGCCAGTGCAACAAGCAACCCGTAACTGGTACACCTAGCTTCCGTGAACCCAAACGAAGTTACCTTTTTTCCGACTTTGTCATGTGTGTCTTAGTACTTATTTGCCTCTCCCTGTACTCGGAACAATTCTGCTTATGTGGAGATAAGATCACCATACCATGGCGGTGGACGAATGGTGTGGACAGGAGTCAATACTGGCGAACATACGGACCTCTGTGTCGTTCAGAATGGCGCTTTGACTGCTCAGGGGTACAGAGCCGAAAGCCTTCGAACTCTTGTTATGGCCTACGCTGCTGCCATAGGTTCCTTCTGGTGGACGATGAGGCTCGTCCCCACGGAGCTACACTGGTGGACAGCATGTCTCAAGCTGAGGGAATTGAAAATAATGGAGTAGCGAGCTTGTGCACCCGACTTAAATCCCTATTGAATATATCTGGATTGCACTTGGCAGACGCATTGCGGATCTGGGTGTTGCACTCAAGAATGGCCAAATATCCCTCAAGAGCTGATTGATACTCTTCGTGCCACATATGTATGCCACTGTATAGGCCGATAGAGGTGATTACAGATGATATTAGAGGGCAACGGGAATGAATGTTTCACTTTTATGGCAGCCCCATGGTGCATCACGATGGTGAGGGACAGCGAGGGAAGTAAGAAGGCGATTTGTGAAACGGTTAAAGCTGAGACGCATGACAGAAAAAGTCAGGATTTGTCATGAAGAAGGAAAGGAAACAGAGAGCCACAAGAACTGAAGGACATGTAGAAGGAATATTTTGAGTAGCTTTTGAATCTCAATAGAAATGTTCAGTGTTATGTTGAACAAGAAAAGACGGAGGAGGTAAAGGGACCTAAAGTGGACAGAAGTTGAAGAAGCAGTAAAGCCCATTACAGGAGTTAAAGCACCGGGTTTGGATGAAGTCAGTGAGGGCAGCTGGCATTGTGGGAGTGCAATGGCTCTGCCTTATTATGAGGGTGATGTGGAAGGACAAGAAGACACCGTAGTACTGGATAATTGTGCCGATTTTTCAGAAAGAATGCAAAAAAAAAGTATTTAAAAATAATAAGGTTATTACTCTGATGTATCGTATGGTAGCGGGAAAGTATGTGTTTCACTTTTTATATTTTATCCAATCCAAAGTCCTACACATCAGTTACAAACAATAAATTACACAATCGCAAATTCGCATTTAAACACGAAATAGACTATGCTTCACAACTGTAAACCAGAAGAAAAGTTGAAAAGGAATATGAAAATTTACGCAACCACAACTTTCGGAAACATTTCAGTATGATATTTTTAGCCGAATGACTAGGTGATTTATCCAATTGGCCACCAGCCCACAACATTGTCCCAAGTATGTCTTCATCAGTTTTGTTTCTATAAAGGTGATCCGGTCCGTACGACCCACGTGTACCTTTACTGAGCGATTTTTTCGTGGGATCGTTTTTAGTATCTTCCATTTATAGTACAACGGTTCATTAAAAACGAACGAGGAAGGTATTAACAGATAAAGTGAAGAACCAATCGCCTGTAGCAGTCTTGTACACTAGGCTAGATGTATCAGGTGTAAATGATTTCGTTTTTCACCATAGGAAAGGAGATACTGATGATGTGGCACGCAGAGAATTCTTCATTGAACAACTCGTGACTGTTTGAAATCAATTCACCATTCTTTAGAAAAGGCACCAGAAATTCCATTTGTAATATTCTAGGAATCAGGAACATCCGAAGCTCACAGTGAAGTATGCCCTACTAAATAAAAGAGGAAAAATGCTCGGTCTGTAGATCTAAGAAAGAAAGGAAAGCGCCACAGGAGTGTTCCTATGACGAACACCATTGTGTTTGTAATGTTCCACTTTTTTATATCCAAACTGATCCTGTAGTTTGGATGAATAAAATTTCTTGAATGGGCTGGTAAAGGTGCAGAATAACTGAAACCAAAAATTTTGGCGTCATTCCTGATTTATTTTCATAAATCACCTAGTATTCGGCTAAAATGTCATACTAAAATGTTTCCGAAAGTTGTGGTTGCAAAAGTTTTTATATTCCTTTTCAACTTCGCCGGCAGCGGTAGCCGAGCGGTCTGCGGTGTGCAAGTCATGGTCTGCACGGTCGCTGCGGTCAGGGTTTCGAATCCCCCCCCTCGGGCATGAATGTTTGTGCCGTCTTTACTATAAACTATTTCGTAAGTAGTTTGTAAGTTTAGGGACTGATGACCCCATAGTTAAGTCCCATAAGCTTTACAAACATTTGAACATTCCTTTTCAACTTTTCTTCTGGTTTACAGTTGAGAAGCATAGTCTATATCGTGTTTAAATGTGAAGTTTCGATTGTGTAATTTACTGTTTGTAACTGATGTGTAGGATTTTGAACTGCATAAAATAAAAAATGAAACACATAGTTTCCCACTGCCATATGGCACATCAGAGTCACTCCGCTATACTTTCTGAAAAATCGGCACAATTATCCAGTCCTACGGTGTCTTCTTGTCCTTTCAAATCGCCCTCATAACCAGGTAGAGCATTGCATTAGCACAATGCCAGCTGCCCTCACTAACTTCATCCAACCCCGGTGCTTTAGCTCCTTTCATGGACTTTACTGCTTCTTCCACTTCTGTCCACGTTAGGTCCGTCTCCCTCCTCCGTCTGTTCTTGTTCATACCATAACTCTGAACATTCTCTCCCTGTACATTTTCATTGAGATTCAAAAGCTCCTCAAAATATTCTTTCCACATTTACTTTAGTTCCTGTAAGCTCTCTGCTTCCTTTCCTTCCTTATTAAACATCCTGGCTTTTTCAGTAATGCGTCTCATCTTAGATTTAACCTTTCCATAGAGCACCTTCTTACTACCCTCGCTGTCCCTCACCATCATTCTGGTCCATTATTCCATTCATTTCTTCTTCTCTTCTGCTACTATTTTGTTTGCTACCTTCTTCTCCGCCGTGTATTCCTTCTTTGCTTCGTTCAGATGTGCTTTCAATTTTGATTTGTGTGTGATACAGTACGATAGTTTCCTGTCTCAAATCTTTATTTTAGCTTTACGTGGCGTTTACTTATAGCGAGGCACCATGGGGCTACCATAAAAGTGGAAAATTCATTCTCGTTGAAGTGTAATATGGTCTGCGATCACCTCGATCGGTCTGTACAGTTGCACACATGTGTGCCATGGACAGAATCAATAAGGTCTTGAGGGATATTTGGCCGTTCTTCCGTGAGTGCAATACCCAGCTCCACAACCGTTGTGGGAGGTGCTGGTCTGGTTGCAATGCGTCTGCCAAGTGCAATCCAGACATATTCAATAGGGATTTACTCGTAATTCGTGTGAACAAGTTCGCCATTCCATTTCTTCAATTCCTTCAGCTTCAGACATGCTGTCCACCAATGAATTTCTGTGGGGACGAGAGTTATCGTCCACCAAAAGGAACCTATGGCAGCAGCGTAGGCCACAACAAAAGTTCGAAGGCTTTCGACTCTATACCCCTGAACAGTCAAAGCGCCATTCTGAACAACACAGAGGTCCGTACGTCCGCCAATACTGACTCCTGTCCACACCACTCAACCACCGGCATGATATGGTTATGTTACCTCCACATAAGTAGGATTTTCCCGAGTTCCACGTTCTCTCCAGATCGAACGATGATTGTTCGACTGAACACAAAACCTCTCATTTATGAACAGAACCCGGGGCCATCCGATACTATCCAATCCTGATGTTCCTCCGTCTTGTTCCTGTGGGTTAAACCGTGTCGTGATTGTAATGGGACACACACCATAGGCCTCCGTTGTTTAGAGGCCACGTCCCCGAAGGCGATTTCGGACTGTTCGTGTTGATACTGCGCGTCGTGTTGGTGTATGGAGGGTGCGTTTCCGCTGAGTTGCATTCAGCCTCCTGTCTCTACGGGCTTTTAACCGGAGATAACGGTCGTCTCTTGCTGATGTCACCCGTGAACGACCTTGACCTTATCCTCTTCCTGTTGCCAGTAATGGCGTCCACATCCCACTCCAATAGCTAAAGCCACCTCCCTTTGTGTCTGTCCCGCAACCAAACTTCTTATGGCTCTTCATGACGTAGTTCCGGGTACGTGTTTGCTATCCTGACGGCACTTTAGCAGATAAGAAGACATCATGAAGTTCCTGATCTGTTCAGACTCCCAAAGCGCACTCCTGGCTATCGACCAAATGTACCCATCAGATCGGATGGTGCAGGATATTCAGGACGCTCTCCTTGCACTCCAACAACGCCACAAGGAGATCATCTTCTGTTGGGTTCCTGGGCACACTGGGATCCGGGGAAACGAGCTTGCCGATGTGGCGGCTAAGGAGGCTTGCTCCCTCCCCTGCCGTACGCTGTTCTGTCCCACTGCAGGCTGTTACCTCGTATGTGACAAAGAAAGCCTTGATTTTGTGGATCAGTGGCTGGATGTGACGGATAACAAGTTACGCGCACTAAAATCTTCAGTACGTCCATGGTGTATTTCCTTCCACCCTCGACGAGCTGAGGAAGACGCCCTCACTCGCCTTAGAATTGGACACTGCCCGCTAACACATGGTCTTCTTTTGCGTCGTGAGGAACCGCAGAGTGTAACAGATGTTGGACACAATTGTTGACACGACATATTTTAACAGAATGCCTTTTATATGCTGGTATGAGGACCTGAAATCTATTTTAGGTGACGATGAGGCATCCTAAGATTTTGTACAACATCCGGACTTCTTCCCAACATATTGGGTGTAAGATTTTAATGTGTGCTGGAGTGGCTCCGTCGCTCGTTTTAAGTAGTCACCAGGCCCATACATCTATCAAAATTGAATCCCCGTATGCAGTCCTTTTCTTTGAACCTTCTTTTAAGACATTCCTATAAATTCAATTGTACATTTAAATTTTTAATGTCCCTACGACTGGAACCATTTTCTTCTCATCTATTTACGTTAGCATACGGGCGCTGATGACCTCGCTGTTGAGCGCCCTAAAACGCCAATCATCATCATCATACGGGTATGGCACGTTGCCGATGAATAGCACTATCTGCTCACTACATTAACTTAACCAACTGCTTGTTTAATTCGTTTCGTAAACACAAGCCAACACCAATCCCCCTCGACATCCGCTATCTCGGTTGCCGTAATGTTGTTGTCTCCATCCTGTAAAACCGACAGAAAGAAGTTTTTTAGTTCATTCTGCAGGTAGCAATACTTCAGAACCTAGATATCTCAATTGATCCCGTAATTGTATTGAGCAGTGTATAAATGGAGAAGCTACGCTAAGTGGGAGACACTCGAACAGCTGTACTATCGTGCCGATCTTTTCTCATGCGACTCACGTCTTCAGTCCCTTGTAAAGGTCTTATCTGAAGCCGGCAGCAGACAGCAGAACACAATATATGACCGAAGTGATTCGCTCAATGCTCACGGTGGTTTGGAATACTGATTCAGGGCCTTATGGCCTACGAAGAGAAGCTCTTTGTTTGATCCTTATAATACCTCAACTGATGTTGAAAACAAAATAAGAAAGTAGAAATATTAGGAAACACTGAAGCATAATTTAGAATTTTTCCTTACAATTATAATTATTCAATATTAAGCTAAATGAACTAAATATTAATTAGGTCCATTAGATTTTTTCTAACAAAAATATTTATCACAGCTCCAGAGATCGTAGAAAAACATATTTCAAAATCTGTAAAAAAATAATATATGTATATGTTGTTTATTTCCTTAACAGTTGATAACATAAAAGCAGAAATAGTTAAAAAAAATAAAAAATAAAAATAAAAAAGCAAGTTCCAAGTGCAAGTTTTTAAAAGTCATTCTCTGATACATACTAGAATTAACTAAATTAAAATATATATATATTTAATAGCATAATACTACAACTCTTTACGAAGAAAACAGACCAAACACCGATTATCTTGGACGATACCCTGAGCAACGCTAGCCAATTTTCCAGAAGGCCTATTTTTCAAAAAATAGATACACCCCGAAAAATAATATTTTTAAATTTTTTGAATAAGTATTATATTTATTTATTTGCTTATTTATATAGCCAGACTTGGGGCAAATAGTAAGTTTGGAAACGTGAACGTTGACGAGTCATAAAGAATCTAGCTTTTTTTACTATTTATTTTAGATTTCTTTTTCTATTTTAGTCTAAAAGTAACAAAGCAATAGAAAAGTACAATAAAAGAACCGATAGATACAGGCCTATAACTTTGTCTTATAACAATGCTTGCGAGTGTTTCGTTTTTTATGTATTCAAGAAAAACTGTTTTTGCAACTTCTCGTATTTTTTGACAAATTTGCCATCTTGGCTCGAGTTTCATGAAATAGAAACTGTATTCAAAATTTAATGTCCTATACGCTCAAATTTTTTGTTTCGAGACAAAAATGTTTGCAGACACTTCTCCCTAATGCCTGAAGTAGCAACCCATAATCGGGGTGCTAGCCGCGGCAGTAGACACTCCTTGCGACATTGTTGAAACTGCCTGCCTTCCAGGTCGTGCTTGCGAGACCGAGACGACAAAAATGTGTATATTTCCCCAATTTTCGTGTTTGTTATTTGTTCTATTTTACTTTTCGTGCTCCATGGGTGCTACGGTGCTCGTGCACCCATCACGATGGGATAGGATAAGCCAGTGAAAGAACTGCAATAGGTAGTGCTGGGCAGGTTTTGCATCGGGATCTTCCACAAGGATTTGACCCCCATGGTAAGGGGTTGGGAGTGGCACAGGCTTATCAGGACTCAGTAAGCTGCATTTGGAGACAAGAAGAGCTGTAGAGTGGTTAAGACACCTAGGTATTCAGTTCTATTATTTTCTCTGGTTTGTTTGCTTGTTTTTATTATGTGTATTTGTGCATAGTTTTTGTATATGTAATCCTTTATACACGAAAATTTTCAAATAAGACTGTAATATGACTATGTAAGCCATACGAATAAATAAATAAAAATAAATAGGGTTATCCTACCCTATCAGAAATCGGGCCACTTCTGAAAGCGCCCTTGTGATTTACCAACTCTGCTGTAGTCATTGTGCATCATATATTGGTATGACAACGAACCAGCTGTCCGAAAGGATGAATGGCCACCGCCAAACTGTGGCAAAAAGCAAGATGGACCACCCTGTGGCACAGCATGCGGCTGAACACAGCACTGGATTTCAACGGCTGCTTCACTATCCGAGCCATCTGGATCCTCCCCTCTACCACCAGTTCTTCTGAACTACGCAGATGGGGATTGTTCCTTCAACACGTTCTACGGTCACGCAACCATCCTGGCCTCAACATAAAATAACTTCCCATCCCTACACCTTATGCCTAATTTCTCTCGCTCCCCCCCTCCCCTACACCACTATCTCCAATTCATGCCTGCCTTGCGATGTGTGTCGCCCCTTACAATGTTTTTGTTGTGGTCTTCAGTCCGGAGACTGGTTTGATGCAGCTCTCAACAATACCCTATCCTGAGCAAGCCTCTTCAGCTCCGCATGAGAACGGCAACCTACATCTGTCTGAATCTGCTTGCTGTATCCATCTCTTGGTCTTCCTGTGCGGTTTTTATCCCACACCTTCCCTCCAACGCTAAGTTCACATTTCCTTGATGTCTAAGAATGTGTCCTACCAAGAGATCCCTTCTTTTAGTCAAGGTATGCCAGAAATTCCTTTTCTCCCCAATTCTGTTCAGTACCTTCTCATTAGTTACTCGATCCACCCACCTAATCTTCAGCATTCTTCTGTACCACCACATTTCAAAAGCCTAAATCCTCTTCCTGTCCGTACTGTTTATCGTCCACATTTCACTCCCATACAAGACAACAATCCACACAAATGTCTTCAGAAACGACTTCCTTACACTTAAAATTAATATTCGATGTTAATAAATTTCTCTTTTTCAAAAACGCTTTTCTTCTCATTGCCATTCTGCAGTTTATATCCTCCGTACTGCGACCGTCATATGTTGTTTTACTGCCCAAGTAACAAAACTCATCTACCTCCTTTCTTTTTTCGTTACCTAATCTAATCCCTTCAGCATCACCTAATTTTCTTAGACTGCACTCCATTACCCTAGTTTTGCTCTTGTTAATGTTCATCTTATATGCACCTTTCAGCACACTGTCCATTCCGTTCAACTGCTCTTCCAGGTCCTTTGCTGTCTATGACAGAATTGCTATGTCGTCGGCAAAACGGAATTTTTTTAATTCTTCGCCCTGAACTTTATTTCCTTCTCCAAATTTCTCCCTGATTTCCTTTATAGCTTGCTCAATGTACACATTGAATAATATTGGAGAAAGGCTGCAAACCTGTCTTATTCCCTTCCCAACACTGCATCCCTTTCATGCCCTTCAACTCTAATAACCGCTGTCTGCTTCAGAACTTGAAAGAGTTTATTCCAATCAACATTGTCAAAAGCCTTCTCCATATCTACAAAAGCTAGATATGTAGGATTGCCTTTTCTTAATCTATCTTCTAGGATATGCCGTAAAGTGAGTATTGCCTCCCGAGTTCCTACATTTCTCCTGAACCCAAACTGATCTTCCCGGAGGTCGGCTTCTACCAGCTTTTCAATCCTTCGATAAATAATTCGTGTTAATATTTTGCAACCATGACTCATTAAACTGATGGTTCTGTATATTTTACACCTGTCTGCGCCTGCTTTCTTTGGAGTGGGGATTATAACATTTTTCTTAAAGTTTGACGGTACTTCGCCTGTCTCACTAGGTGAAACAGTTTTGTTATGGCTGGTTCTTCCAGACTTCAGTAGCTCTGAGGGAATGTCATCTACTCCAGGGGCCTTGTTTCGACTTAGGTCTTTCAGTGCCCTGTCAAATTCATCTCTCAGTATAGTATCTCCTAATTCATCCTCATCTACAATATTGCCTCTAAGTTCATTTCCTTCGTAGAGCCTCTCTATATACTCTTTCCACCTTTAAGCGTTCCCTTCTTTGCTGAGAACTGGTTTTCTATGTGTGTTCTTGATATCCGTAGAGCTGTTTTTCGTATCTCCAAATATCATTTATTTTCTTGTAGGCTGTATCTTTTTTCCCTATTTATATATTCTTCTATATCCTTGCATTTGCCTTCTAGCCACTCCTGGTTAACTATTTTGCACTTCCTGTCAATCTCATTTCTTAGTCGTCTGTACTCCATTTTGCCTGCTTCATTTACTGCATTTCTATATGTTCTCCTTTCATCGATTACATTTAGTATGTCCTGTAATATCGAAGGATTTTTTGTAGTTCTTGTCTTCCTACCTATTTTGTTCTCTTCTGCCTTCACTATTTCAATGCTACCCATTCTCCTCGACTGTTTTATTTTCCCCCGTTTCTGTCAATTGTAGCCTAAAGCTCCCTCTGAAATTCTCAAGAACTTCAGGTTCCTTTATCTAGGTCCCATCTCGCTATTTTCCTACCTTTCTGCAGTTTTTTCAGTTTCAGCCTACAATTCATCACCAATAAGATCTGGTCAGAGTTTATATCTGGCCCTGGGTATGTCTTGCAGTTTAAAACCTGGTTCCGAAATCTATGTATTACCATTATAAAATATATCTGGTATCTCCCGGTGTCTCCTGGTCTCTTCCACGTATACAACCTTCTTTTTTGATTCTTAAACCAGGTGTTTGTTATAACTAAATTATGTCCTGCGCAAAATTCTACCAGGCTGCTTCCTCTTTCATTCCTTTTGCTCAGACCATATTCACCTACTATCTTCCCTTCCCTTCCTTGTCCTACTACCGAATTCCAGTCTCGCATAACAATTAAGTTTTCCTCTCCCTTAATTGTCTGAATAATTTCTTTTAGCTCCCCATATATCCTTACAATATCCACTTAACAAATTACTTTTAATTTTTTATAATTTATTTTTTATTTTTCCTGTTTTTATTATTGTTTTCCTTATTATTTTTATCTTCTCAAATCCCTCCGCACTCCCTCCCCTTTTATTCTTTCACGCCCCTTTTTATTAAAACATTATATCAGTTCGCTGCCTTTCAAAAGGAAAGTAAAATTCAGTTAAAACCTAACCTTCTAGTAGTTTTGTAAATTCTTCCAGTTGTTTACCGATACCTTTGAATTTCTTGCCAGATTGGCAACTACCTACCTACTCCATCTGGCCCTCACTGACAATGCTCCTCATACAGAATCTCCACGGTAGGAATTACGAACACAGTAAGGTACGCTATAAACTTCACGCACTAATAAAACGTATCCTCACGAGTTCTGTAAATTGACATTTGGTCCAGTAAAATTACTTCAGCTCATTAATAGACTTTTATAAAGATAGTAATACGCCCCTCGACGTTTCCCGTGTTAACTCTCAGGTGTTCATTATATCAGCCGGTCTCTTTTTCCAACTACAGAACCACTGCTGACTCCACCTGCGCTCTGGTGCATGCTTTGTCGAAGCAACACAATGCCGCAGCCGCCACAAAAGACACGTGTTCACAATAGTTCTAGAATGCAAGTCTTACCAACTAGAGCATGCTAACCCGAAAAGCAAGCGTGAATGTAACTGTACTCTTACAGCTATTTCCATTCCCATTTTACTATTTTTCTTTCTGTACTACTTCACTGGCCCCTAGCGTGTTACGCGTCTGAATTCCGCTCTTGAGACTTCTACCTGCTTTCCATATTTAGATTTCCGAGAGTCCTCGTTCCCAGTCCTAGTGCGTGTTCTTTTCGTTGTTAATTTGTATCTCGTCGTCACCTCCACTCCCTCGCATAAAGAAGGAATCCTTGTGAAAACTGTAATATTTAATAAAAAATTAATTATATATATATTATTTTGCCTTTTTTTTTTAGAAAGTCAGTAATAGATGATCTCTTAATTTAAATTATGAATTGAAATTAACAAACTCTTGAAAAATATCTGTCTAAGTCCATTTTCTGCTGTAAATAATTATTTGAATAGACCGCGTTTATTGAGCCTAATGGAATCTTTGGAATAACAGATGCAGGTTCGTATAGAGAAGAAAAGAGCCACAGTATTTATCAAAAATAATATTACAGTTCTTACTTACTGATTATGCTACACTTCGTGGCGCAGCCGACGATTTTTCTGTGTATCTGGAACCAAATTCTTTCGTGAGAAAAGACGAAATCGATTGTGGCTGTTTGTTCGATTTTATTTATGGTCGAAATATTGTGAATTGTAAAATATTCACTTAGAACGTCCACGAAAGTTTACTAAATGTCTTTTATGAAGTATCCTTTCCACATAAAATAATTTCAATTGTCTTATAAATCTCATAGAACACGCAAAACAGTTACGGGAACAATACCTAGGAAATATTTCATTGGGCCACAATTAATTTCTCTGGCGACTCACATACTAATATGTCAATAATGAAAAGGGCTTTTTTAATAAGTTTTTGAAACACCAGTTTTAAGATAACTTCTCAGATACATTCTCACCTAAGATTCTTGATACAACAAATATACATCAGCAAGACACGATCACTAAAAAACAAAAGCACAGCATAAAAACAATGGCAGAACGCTTTTTTTAAAATGAGAGCATAGGATTTCTATATCCTAAGAATAGTAACACTACGTATTACTTGTACAGTCTTTACTACACTATATATTTATTATTTCTGATAAAATGGCAAATGAATCAGTAATGTTCTTGTTTCTATTTTTTTATATCAAGAAAAATGTTCAATTACCGAGTTCGCATAATATTTAATTTATCCAAATAAATTAGCTTTTAGATCTGTTTCAAAGTGTGTGTGTATTATAAAACATATATCTTTGATGGAAATTTAACTTACTCTCTTAAATGACGTCCAGGACTGTGGCTGGTCAGTTATTTGTAGCAAAACTCCAAAAGCCGTACTTTAATAAAGATGAAGCTATAAGTTCTGTGGGCTATTAATTGCTGATGCTGATCGCTGCTAAATCATCTATGCAGTCAGCAAGAGGAAGACCTAAACTGGTGTTGGCTCCCGTGTACTATTCTGGTAATTTCTTTGATTGAATTGAAATGAAACTACTGAACGTATTACCAAATAATTGTAATTTGAATTTGGCCACTAGCAATGCTATATGACCAATGGCTGTGCAGCAGTGAATACAGCAGTTCCCGTTAGATCACCGACGTTAAGCACTACGTAGGATAAAGGTTATCAACAGCCGTATATTTTACAGAAACATTTATTCCATAGCTATCAGTTTCGGTATTCCATTATGCCACTCTCAGGCCCGTATATTGGAGTATTATATCCATTTAAATAGGGATCCAAACTGTTTTCGTGGACTACTCGCTGGAAACATAATTAAATATATGTAGGGTAACGTCTAAAACGTTTTCTTGGGCCGGCCGCGGTGGCCGAGGTGACTGAGGCGCTCCAGTTACGGTCAGCACGGCCACTACGGTCGGGGGTTCGAATCCCCCCTCGGACATGGATATTTGTGCCGTCCTAGTTCGTAAGTAGTTCATAAGTAGTTTGTAAGTTTAGGGACTGATGACCCCGTAGTTAAGTCCCATAAGCTTAACAAACATTTGAAAATTTTCGTTTTCTTGGCATTATATTTGCACCAGCAATCTTTCGTGCATCAGCTCTGTTGAGGGCATTCATTGGAACAAGCAATATGAAGGAACAAAGCCTACGCCGCTTTTCGAAAGTCACTAGCATTAGTACTATTTTGCCTCAATGCACACCCATAGCATCTCTGTAGACGTTCCATCACCTTATAAGTTAGCCTGTCTCTTCCTCCTATTGCCTTTCCATCGCTGAGCCTACACAGAACGTATAATATTACTAACAACAGGCGCAACACTGAAGTAATTCGAAGCCATAAATAAGAAAGAGACGATGTTCAGCGCCTTAACGCTTCATTTGTCATAGAAAGCAATGTAACAAACCTTTACACACTAGATGTATGGCTAACAAAAGTAAATATTCGACTTCAGGAAGAGAAAATGCAAAGTAGTTCGCAAATTATCCGCGAGCGTGTGTTAGATGCATTCAGTGGCTCGCCCGTTTCCTCTGCAGGCGTGATAATTCCATTTCTAGATCGAGTAGTACAATAGTTCAAAGTTTGCATTAAAAAGGAATGTCCCAATTAATTTTTGATCGCAAAGAAAATCGTAATTTTTAGGATTTGACCACCTCCGGCTCCCTTTAAACTGCAAGACTGGTCACCTTCGCTGATCATTTGTGTTGGAAAATTAAGCAATGTCTGCTACCGATATTGGGACACAGATGTTTTTGAGATTAGTACGGAAATAAGCTCCCCTATCATCAGGGTGCGTGCTCAAACGAATGCCCAGCAAGAATCAAATGTTCAAATGTTTGTATAGCTTATGGGACTTAACTACAGGGTCATCAGTCCCTAAACTTACAAACTACTCATCAAACTACTCATCTTATACTAAGGACGGCACAAATATCCATGCCCGAGGGGGGATTCGAACCCCCGACCGTAGTGGCCGTGCAGACCGTGACTGGAGCGCCTCAGTCCCCTCGGCCACCGCTGCCGGCAGCAAGAATCCTTTGATGAAAATTAGTATCGCAGACGGTGAATTGTTGTAGCTGCTGATAAAGATGACACATGTTGTTCATATACTAGTGGCGGCCTGTCAGAAGCCCGGGACAGGGGCAAAACAAACCTACTATGAAAAAGTAACTTTTGAGATTTGCAGATGCCCCCAGGACGAGACGCACGGGACAGTCGGAGAAACATAGCGTTCTAGATTTGGAGGCCCCAGAATGAAAAGACAAGTGCGTAAAAAAAAAAAAAAAAAAAAAAAAAAAAAAAAAAAAAAAAAAAAAAAAAAAAAAAAAGGTAGAAAAAAAAGTGCTTTTGAGGTATTTGGAGGCTGCCCCCCCCCCTAGTCAACCACTGTGATATATGCACCTCACCTCCGAGCAAAAGAAGTCGCCCGTCCCACTTCAACGGCGTGCGCACAATCGAGGGAACACAGTGGGTTTCCCACAGTGGGTGGCTATTTATAGGTCGCGACGCGATTCCACCCGTCAGCTTTGACCGGTGACGTAATCGCAGCTCGCTAGTTTTGACAATTTGTTTACAAACAGAACAGATTATAGATTGATAGTTTGTATTTAAAAAGTGATTTGTAGCTTTCCTCTGATGGTAAGGTATAGGTTAACAGAGAGGGATTCTTTTTCCGCATGTGAGCGCCGAAAGCGCGAATTTTTGGGCTGAGAACTGTGATCGATAGTGCATTCTGTTTGTAATTTACGAGGATAACCAGAGATTATTTATTACTAGCTTAAACCCGCGGCTCCGCTCGCGTGTTGGTAGATAATGCACGAAACGTCAAATCGAATTTTTTAAAGAGATGTATGAAAACAATTTTTTTTTCTGTTGTATATATATATATATTTTTAAATTTATTCTTATATTTCCTTATCCGTATGCTTATCCTTACAGAGAAAGAGCTGAAGACATTGTAGCACGCATAGACCAAAGATATGGTCTGTGGCATCACGTTTCGCTGTATATAACTTCCTTGCTATAGAGTCGCAAACGTCTTCGCTTGCCTTCAGTCCGAATTTTTTAATAATTTGACGACTTTCAAACACCATATCTTCCACCCCCTTATAGCTGTCGGCATGGAACTGCTATGGTGTACAACGGGAGACTTCGGACAGCAATTACACACAGACCATTCGTTTGCGTTCTGTAGTTTTCGCTGCAGAGCGAAATATTAACCCACATTCACACACACGTAAAATTTTATATACACCGATAACTTTCCATCCCAATATATTCCACCCTTTTATCATAATCAACCCTCAATCAACAATGCAACCAATAAAACCATTTTCAAAGAGTAAGTATAATTTTCAAAGCGTAATTATTGTCCCGCATTTCGCGTTATATTCTTCAAATTACTAAATATCTATCAGATCGCTATAAAACCGTGCCTAAAACCTTCCTCAGTTATAAATTAGTAACTGTAGAAATATTTAAGTCTCTGCGTCTTGTCTTGTCGTGATAAGCGTACACTGAACAGACATTCACATTAATATATGTAGATAAATAGCTATCCGATCGCAATAAAACCGTCCCTAAAGCCTTCCCCGGGTATACATTAGTAACTGTACATTTTTTTAGCTCTTTATGTCTTGTGGTTCAGACGTGATAAACGTACACCGAACATACATTCACATTTATAGATATGGATCTACAATGCAGATCCCGTATATGGGTTTTCCGACATGCTGATGACGTCATGGGTCAAAGCAGACGGATGGAATCGCGTCGTAAAATATTGCAACACAGTCACTTGTGAGCGAGCTGTCTAACGTAAAGGGGTCACTGTGTTTTCGAAACGGGAACAGCGGAGTTAGATCAAGTTTGAATGTGCCAGAAGTCATACAGCACGACAGTGGCAAAGTCTTCAAGAGGCGTGCGAGAATCGGCATTGCCGAACAGAACAGTGGCACATTGGGTAAAAGCCTTCAACGAAGGTCGGAAAACTGTGGCATTACGTTCCTCGACGGCAGATCTTCAATGCACAGTATTACTGTTCGTATTTGGAGCATCACCTGCGACCAGCTTTGCGAAGTAAGCGGTAACACTTTCTGTGCAATCCACCCATCATTTTGCACGATAATGCGCGGGCGCATACAGTGGAAGCTGTGGCTGCTCCCCGTACATAACTGCAAACGGTATACAACGCCTTCCACATCGCTGGCAACGGTTTCTACATAACGCTGGTGACTACAATGAATGACAGTAACAGGTGCTAATAGCTTTTCTATCGGTTGTGCATAAATAAGTTCCAACCCTTGTATAACTTCCGCCCCTTCTGCGCAATATGAAGTTCAATGTTCAAATGTTTGTGAATCAATGGGACTTGACTACTGTGGTTATCAGTCCCTAGGCTTACAAACTACTTTTTAAGTAACCTAAGAGCAACACACACACACCGATTCCGGAGGTAGGATTTCAACCACTGACGGCGAGCAACCGTGTGCAGTATGAATAACTTTCATATTGTGAAGGGTAGATTGCTAATGTTCGGAAGCCTTAGTGAAGGCCTTGCGATGCACACTTGTTTTGGACACCCGCACCTTCTAAATGAGCAGCTGGCATGTAAGGATAAAAACTTTTCCTAAATATTATTATGATGACTCTGTTCAAAATGAAACACTGTAATTCGTTTTATTCATAAGTATTTATACACACAATCAATGAAATATGTATCGGGCGTTCCCCAAGGAAGTTTTATAGGGCCCTGTCTTAGTTATTTTTTAAGCAATTTAGGAGACAATCTGGGTAGGTCTCTTAGACTTCGCGGATGATGCTGTCATTTGTCGGTTAGTAAAGTCAGCGGAAGTTCAAAAGCAACTGCAAAATGATTTAGATAAGATATCTCCATCGTGCAAAAATTTTTGATTGACTCATAATAATTCGAAATGTGAAGTCATTCATATGTCCACTATAAAGAAATCCGTTGAACTTCATTTACACGATAAATAAATCAAATCTACAGGCCGTTAATTCAACTAAATACCTAGGAGTAACAGTTATGAATAACTTAAATTGGAAAGAACATACAGAAAATATCGTAGGAAAGGCGAACCAAATGGTACGTTGCATTGGAAGAACACTTCTACAGTTCTACTAAACAAACTGCCTAAACCACACTTGTACAATTGTGCGTCCTATTTTGGAATATTGCTGCGCAGTGTGGGATCAACGCCAGGTGGGACTGACAGACTATTTAGAAAACGTTCAGAGGAGGGCAGCTCGTTTCGTACTATCGCGATATAGAGTATCGCGGAAATGAAGCACGATATGGGGTGGAAGTCATTAAAAGAAAAGAATCATTCGTTGGGGCGAGATCTTTTTGCGAAATTACTTTCACCTACTTTCTCCTCCGAATGCAAGCATATTTTGCTACCACTCACCTACATAGGCAGAGATGATCACCATAATAAAATAAGAGAAATCAGATCGAAAACAGATAGGTTTCGGTGTTGTAGGAATGCATTGTCTCGCGGCGATAACTTTGAATAATACTTTCCAAATGATAAGCCAAGATCGCAAACTAACAATTTATTAAGTGACGACCGGTTTCGGTGCACTGTGTCACCTAGTCATCTTGTTAAAAAATTGGGTATAGGCTAAAATAAGAAGTGCAATGTTGCACTTTTTATTTTCTACCCAATTTTTTAACAAGATGACCAGATTATAATATATGACCAGATGATGGTGACACAGTGCACCGAAACCGATCGTCACATAATAAATTGCCAGTTTGCGATCTTGGCTTATTATTTGGAAACTATAAAACGAATTGATCGCCTCCAGACCAGACGATGTCAGGTAATCTTAACCTTGAATAAATTCTCGGGTTTCCGTCCGCGTCAGGTGGTTAAAACTCCACGAGCTTTCGGCCAAGCACTCCTTGGCCATTTTCAAGTGGTATTGACTGCCTAGTGGCTGCATGTACGGGCTTATGAACACTAGCTGTGACGTCACTGCTCCTCCGCGACATCGCCATATATGATCATGCTTTGAGTCGGTATTTGATGCCCCCTTTTAAAATTCCCTACAAAAATCCGGCAGTTACTGAGACCAGTTAAAGACGCAGTAACTCTCAACACCTAGGCCCTACAAGATACCTTACGAGTGTGGCCAGTCTTATGTCGGACAAACAGTACGAACTGTTGAACAGCGAAGGTAGGAACATGAAAGGCTTTATCGTTTACGGTACCCAGACAAATCTGCTTTAGCTGAGCATTCTTTAGTAAACGGTCATCGCATCAAATTCGATGAAACTGCCGCCGTGGCCCGCACGAACGGCTTCTGGGACAGCATTATTAAAGAAACCATCGAAATTAAAACATCTGATAACAACCTTAACAGAGACGGTGGCCTGCAGCTCAGCGCGGCGTGGGATCCAGCGATAGCGCAGTAAGAACGGGCGCATCGAATACCGACTCGAAGCATGCCCATATATGGCGATGTCGCGGAGCACCAGTGACGGCAGCTAGCGTATATAAGCCCGCACTTGCAGTCACTAGGCAGTCAATACCACTTGACAATGGCCAAGGAGTGCTTGGCCGAAAGCTCGTGGAGTTTTAACCACTTGACGCGGACGGAAACCCAAGAATTTTTATACAGGTTTTGGTGTTACTTTCTCCCGCGAGCTATTAGGGAATGGGACTGTAGAGAAATAACATAGAAGCGGTTTGATGAACGCCCTGCCATGCACTTCAATGTGACTTGCAGAGTATTTACGTAGACGTAGATGTCTGTTCAGTGTAGTTAATACCTGTTTGCTCAATTTTTATGGAACATATTCCCACATAATGGCAGGATAGCTTCTCTTGTCATATATCGAAGAGCTGTAACAGAAACAAGATACGCATCTAAAACCAACTTACTCAACGCGAAGTTGAACACATATTAACGCCGAAGAGCTGCTACGTGAAACAGCGTTCCCAAATTTCGCGAGATAACTTCGTACTACACTCTCAGCGACATTAAGCCGGCTATCAGCATGAACTATTTCCTCTCAGCGTCAAACACCGACGTGAAAGTGACCTGTGTAAGTTCAAACAGTGATTATTTGCCGCATCGCTCAGAGGTGGATTTTGAAGTCGTCCGCTGCTGTCGGTACGGGCTTAACGACACGGCTGCAGACACACGAGGGTAGGCCGTCACACGAAATCATAAGCCGGATTACAGCACCTCACCTGCGTCCCGATCACAAACAACGGCCAGTTGAACGTACTGTGCCTCAGCGCGCAATGAGTTATTGGAACTAACTGCCGTGTCTAAACCTGCCATCTAAGCCTTGAAAACTGGCCCTGTTTACAAAATTCCTACAACCTGTTACAAGATATAAATAGTAACAAGACTGTTTTACTTATAATAATAATGTGTTTATGGTCTTCATTACAAAGACTTGATGAGCTCTCCACGCTACCCTGACCTGTGCAAGCCTCTTCATCTCTGAATAAGAAAGGCATCCTTCATCGTTTTGAACCTGCCTACTGTAATCGTCTGAAGAGCTTCCTCTGCGATTCTTACCCCACATATGTTCCTCAAATGCTGAGTAGACGATTTCCTTGACGTTTCAGAATGTCTGCCTCCAATCGATCTCTTCTTCAAAGCCGCAGCGGAGCGACCGAGCGCATTGAGGCGCTATGCTACGATGCACGAGGCCATTCCCCGTCGGAGGTTAGAATCCCCCCTCGAGTATGGATGATTGTGCCGTCTTTAGTATAATATAGTTCATAAATAGTTTTTAAGTTTAGGGATGACCCCGTCCTTAAGTCCCAAAAGCTTTACAAACATTTGTTTTTTCTTTCTTCTTCAAATATTCAGATTTTTGTATATATAAGGGACTTAACTGCTCCGGTTATCAGTCCAGACTTCTTAATCTAACTTATGCTAAGGACAACAGACACACACACACACACACACACACACACACACACACATGCCCGAGGGATGACTCTAACCTCCTACGGCAAGTAGCTGTGCCCGTCGCAGCAAATGGCCTTGGATCGCTCGGCTGCTCAACCCCGGTCGATCCCTTATCTTACAAGGAGAATGACATGTGGATCACCGATTTCGATCGAAGTTCTATTTGGAATACACTCCTGGCCATTAAAATTGCTACACTACGAAGACGCGAAATTTAGCCGACAGGAAGATATACAAATGAAAAGCGTTTCAGAGCATTCAAACAAGGTTGGCGCCAGTGGCGACACCTACAATGTGCTGACATGAGGAAAGTTTCCAACTGATTTCTCATACACAAACAGCACTTGACCGGTGTTGCCTGGTGAAACGTTGTTGTGATGCATCGTGTAAGCAGGAAAAATGCTTACCATCACGTTTCCGACTTTGTTAAAGGTCTGATTTTTGCCTATCGTGATTGCGGTTTATCGTATCCCGACATTGCTGCTCGCGTTGGTCGCGATCCAATGTTAGCAGAATACAGAATCGGTGGGCTCAATAGGGCAATACGGAACGCCGTGCTGGATCCCAACTGCCTCGTATCTCTAGCAGTCGAGATGACAGACATCTTATCCGCATGGCTGTAACGGATCGTGCAGCCACGTCTCGATCCCTAACGGATGAGGACGTTTGCAAGACAACAACCATCTGCACGAACAGTTCGACGACGTTTGCAGCAGCATGGACGATCAGCTCGGAGACCTTGGCTGCGGTTACCGTTGACGCTGCACTGCGATGGTGTACGCAACGACGAATCTGGTTGCACGAATGGTAAAACGTATTTTTTCGGATGAATCCAGGTTCTGATTGCAGCATCAACATGGCCACATCGGTGTTTGGCGACATCGCGTTGAACGCACATTAGAAACACGTATTCGTCATCGGCATACTGGTGCATCACCCGTGTGATGGTTCACGTCTCGGTCACCTCTTGTTCGCATCGACGGCACTTTGAACAGTGGCCGTTACTTTTCAGATGTGTTACGATCCGTGGTTCTACCTTTCATTCGATCCCTGCGAAACCCTACATTTCACCAGGATAATGCACGACTGCATGTTGCAGGTCCTTTAAGGGCCTTTCTGGATACGGAAAAAGTTCCGACCGCTGCCATGGCCAGCACATTCTCCAGATCTCTCACCAATTGAAAACGTCTGGTCAATCACAGTAAGCCAGTCACTACTCTTGATGAACTGTGGTATCGTGTTGAAGCTGCATGGGCATCTGTACCTGTACACACGATCCAAGCTCTGTTTGACTCAATGCCCATGCGTATCTGTGTACTGATTGCTCAGGATCTATGCACCCAAACTGTTTTAAAATGTAATGTTAGTTCTAGTATAATATATTTGTCCAATGAATACCCGTTTATCATCTGCATTTCTTCTTGGTGTAGCATTTTTAATGGTCAGTAGTGTACAATCGTGATTCGTCTGCAACGTAATAATTCTTGAGTTTACTTATATTGCTAGCACAATTTTACATAAACAAAGGAGCTACTCGACATGTTATGTTGCTAGCTGCGCTATGAATGACCAGATACGAAGGTAGTCAATCCGCAGTGGCGTTAAGGCAACGAATTACAAATGACTTTTCATTTTACGCTTCGTAAACAAATCGGCGTTATGAATGATAGTTGTTTACGAATGATATATTGCAAATTAGTGACATCAATGAAAATTATGCATTGTACTTCCGTCGCAGAAAAATCGGTTGAGAAGATGTTAAAGAAAAGTAGATCGAGAACCAGTCACTAGGCCTACATGATTGTAACAGTTTGTTGTGATTAGGTCTACATAGTATTCGCTGAAAAGTCTCTTTTAACTGACAACAAATAAGAATAATTACTTAATAAATGCGGTACATATCCCCTACATTTTCTCACAAAAACCTTGAAACGACCCTAAAATATCGCTAATACAAAAAATTATTCTTTTCGCTAAGAAGGTCTTTCAGTCCACCAGATTTAGTGAGTTATCCCCCAAATTGGCAACTCGAGTTGCCATTGGATTTCGTCTCATTAAATGTAATAACAATAATAAGGAGAATAGTCAAGAACAAGAATAACGCAGTAATGAATGTGAAGAACAGCAATTCTTCAGAGGCCCATATCTCGGGTTCTACTGATCACAGACGAAAAAAAAAAAAAAAAAAAAGGAAGAAGAAACTGAAATGTTTCGGATATCCCTTTGCCTAGTGATAATTTGTATACCAATCAGAAGAACGGGCATATTGTAACTATCCTACTGTACAGTGGTTGCTTTCTGCAGCCCAGAAAATTTGAGTTCAAATTATGTTCAAATGTTTGTAGAGCTTATGGGACTTAACTACGGGGATTCGAACTCCCGACCGTAGTAGCCGTGCAGAACGTGACTGGCGCGCCGCAGACCGCTCGGCCACCGCGGACGACGAGAAGTTGAGTAAATCAGTTGATATTTGTACATTACAAATAGGGATTGAAGAAGATCAAATAAAAGCTCTATTTATTTTTACAATTGTTTTCAGAATGTTTTTGTGGAATACGATTTCATGCTTCTCTTATACGAAGTGAGTTATGGACTCATTACGACGTCATCTACAACTCTGTCACTACACAGAGTTTGAGTATAAATAGAGGTAATCTTGCATTATAATTGTATCGTGACATCACAACAGTCCACATATTACAGTAAACGCAACAACTGTGGATTTCTAGATTACATTCGGAAAATGACAATATAATGCCACATAGGACGAGGGAGAAGCAGCCGAATAGTTCGAAATCAAACGACTTCAATGTAGATATATCGGTGAAATGATTCACGAATTAGAAATCCGGAAGTATTCAAGTCTGAAAATGAAAAGAAACATAGATTCGTGTAACTAAGAGATTTATAACCAAATAAATCATAACAATGAAAGCATGAAAGCTGATATCGAAAACGCCTATACAAAGGAACAGTCCTCGAAATAAATGGATTTGGGGGGAGAGGGGGTGTGAACTAAGATGAAAACAAAACATGAACAGTATGTAAAAATTAACATTGATATTATGAAATACATACTAAAACTCCAAGGCCACATCAAGCTCATGAAATGATAGAAATCCATTCAAGCCACGGTGGATTGGCCAAGCGCATTGACGCGCTATGCTACGATGCGCGAGACCGCTCCCCGTCGGGGGTTGGAAAGCCCCCCTCGGGCATGGATGTTTGTGGCGTCTTGAGTATGAGAAAGTTTGTAAGAAAAAAGTCCATGTGTTTGTATAGCTTATGGGACTTAACTATGGGGTCATCAGTCCCTAAACTTGCAAACTACTTATGAACTAGCTGATACTTAGGACGTCACAAATATCCTTGACCGAGGGGGGATTCGAACCCCCGACCGTAGTGGCCGTGCAGACCGTGACGGGCGCGCCGCAGTCCTCTTGGCCACCGCGGCCGGCCCGCAGTTAAGTCCCTTAAGCTTATCAAACATTTGAACATTTGATTTGAATCTATACAAAAAGATTTTCTTTTATGCGTGTCCAACCACCACAATATTATAATCTTAAAAATTAAAATAATAATAATAATAATTCAGTCGTCATGCGATTCTATCAGGCCGATCTCTTTCATTTTTATTTTAAACGAAAGTTTCATCCATAGATCTGTCATCAAGTATCAGAACTTAACTCTCGCCTTCCTATATTTGAACTCAATTTCGGTTCTAATAAAGATACACAGTTTGTTTTGATCTAATAACACACAACGGATCAAGATCTTTGATTTCAGATTTTTAACAATCAAATTGTTTGGTTCTGAAGAAATATTTGAGTGCAGTTTCAACCTGACTCTCGTTTCAACATTTTTCTACACTGACAAGTTCCAATCTGATTGGCTATCATAACATAAATAACATATCAAAACATATAATATGTATACATTACAAGGATTACAGAGAATATGTGCATATACATGTTCCATGAGCTGCCCAAGATTCCGCTGCAGAAACTACCTTATTATTGGCGATAATCAGATCGTCCATGGAGAAAGGTTCTGATATTTTCCTGCAGTTGAGTATGTTCTGATGATCTTGAGATTCACCACACTCACATAGTTCGTCCCCTGAGATGTATCCCCATTTCTTCATATTCTCTCTACACCGAGATTCTCCAGTTCTCTAGTGAGTACCTTCCATGTCTCGTATGCTTTCTTCCCTGGGGTTGTTCCAATATTTCTTTGCTGAAGAGATACGCCCGAGTTGTATCCTATGGTCTACCGGTGGTCGGTTTGATGTGATGTCCGTAGGAAACTTTTTCTCGGCTTCATCTTGGTCGGTGATGTTTGCTTCCAGACAAGGGGTGTCCATCTCCTGCTTTCTTTTCATTACAGCTGCTGTTCTCCTTCGGATGTCTGGAGGTGCTACGCCCATGAGGTGGTAGATTTCATCAACAGGGTTTGCCCGCAAGCAGCCGGTTACAATTCATCCTGTTTCATTTGGGACAATATTTAGCTGTTTGGCATGGCTGCAGTTCTGCCATACAGGTGCTGCATATTCAGCAGCGGAGAAACACAAGGCAAGATGTTGCCGATCAGTTTCCTGATGTTGTTGTTCCCATTACTGACTTTCATTATTGTATCTGAAAATGAAACTAAAGCTCAACACAAAGGAAATGTTGTTTTGGAAGGAACTACAGTGTGAAAGTATCACCATGCTCATTTTCAATTTACCATCATCTAACGCGTAAAGCTGCGGAGTATCAAAGGTGAACTATTGATTGTAAATAAGTTTTATCAAATTACTTTAAAAATACGAGCTTTTAATATCGCGTATACTATTAATATCTGCAATGAAATATTCACTTATTTCCACTTTATGTCATTGACCACTAATGGTGTGAAGGATTCGTGTGTCATCTAGTAGTAATGAAAAGTTTTCCGTTTGGTGGTTACGACATAAAATATTTATTTAAAAAGATCGCAAATCGATTTCGTACTTTGAATGAACATCTTAAGTGAAGTGTCAAGTCTGACGTATCTTTTTATGTATTTTAACTATGATTTTTTTTTCTACGATTACATGAGTACCCTTGACTTGAAATTGAACAGAAGATGTTCATTCAATGAGCGAAATATATATATTAGATATTCTTAAATAAATGTTTTATATCGTAACCACCAAACGGAAGACTTTTTATCATCCTTAGAATAATCCAATACTGTAAGTTTAGTAACAAAAGATATTTGGAACGGAGAAATGTTCGGATCTAAAATTCAACTATGGAAAATTGATGAGGAACTAATAACCAAAAACTGGATCTGAATCAATAATCAAGTAAAATAAAATAAATAAAACAGAGAGATATCGACCAACATTTTAAGGCCTTTCAGATGTCCTAATTGATTTGCATAAAAAGCTATGAAAAAAAATTGAAAGGTATTTTTCGTTATCTGTTACTGGAGCTGACTGGCATATAACACATTTTTTCTTGCTAAAAGAACAGTAATGGAATTGTAACAGTAACGTACCAAATACATCATCAATAAAACCATAAAATTTTACGTGGTGAGCTGCGCTGTACGCATGGGCTTTGTCCGATTTAAAAATGATATAGGGGGCCTCTCTCTCTTCCTCTACGCAGGAATGGGACTGAAGAGTTCCTCGTTACCCGCGAGGAAAAACTCGTCGGCTTTGCTGAATGAGTTCCCGCTGAAGTGCAACGGTCCGCGAGAGTAAAAATAGGCGATACCCGCGGGTGGGCTGATTAGGCGGGCCGAATAAAACAGCGCATGCGCATGCGCATGCTCGCAGCTGCGCCGGCCGTTGCTCCTCTGTCTGCGGAATGGTGACGTCAGCGCGACAGCTGCCGAGCGCCGCGGCTCAAGGACGTCACCCGGCCGTTAGCGGGGCACGCGGGGAGTTGGGAATAAAAAGAGAGGCAAAACATTTCAGGAAGTTCTCAGCCGCAGCGCTGCGCTGGCACTGAATCGAGACCAACAGCCGCAGACGCAGATAACTCCTCGCTGTCTACCTCTGAGAGGGGACTTCCTCCCATTAACGATGACAGAAAAAAAAGACACGATACGAATCATCCAGCCACGAAGGAAATGGTAGTGCAAACACAGAGAAAGGAAGCCGCTATTGACATTGTCGTACTCATTTCGGATGCAGGATGGAATAGTTGTTGACAAATTCCGGAATTCACAAGGAGAGAGAAATGAAATCCCAACGTCATTACTGCGAGAGATATCTGATGGATAAGTGTCGCGAAGAGTCTATTATGTTTGGAGCTTGTATACAGTGCGAGAAAGAAAAGACGACTGAGTCCTCCACTTCGTTCACTTATTACTCTTGAATTTTAACTCTTTAGAAAATGTTTTCTGTGAATACATAGACCTCAGCAAGGACGCTACAGAATATGAGCTGGACACATGAGAGTGGATAAATTGACTATGGTCTGTTGTGATAAACGTATGTTGGATTCGCCGTGCATTTCATCTGTATAGAAAACAAAAATGTACAGCCAATAGAATTGACTGGGAGTAGGTTCAGTGGTTAAAGGGACCAGATTACTAGATCGTCCAATAGACTACATCCAAACACACTGATTTTGGACGGCCGGAAAAATATCGGCCGAGATTTTATTGGTGCAACGCTGTAATTGCGTACCAGAGGTAGGAAAAAGCGACTGGTTAAAACTGATACCGGTATTTTAGATCCGAATAACTGCTTTTTTGGTATTTATTTGCGGTCTGTTGAAAACGGTTTAATTTCGTATTGTCAATAACCGGTTAAGAAGTGCTACTAAATGTTTTATGTTTGTAAGTATTTAAAAACATTAAAAACTAGCAATATTTATTCCCAAAATTTTGCCCCGCTGTGATTCGGCCGCAGTGGCCGAGCGGTCTGCGGCGCGCCAGTCACGTTCTGCACGGCCACTATGGTCGGGGGTTCGAATCCCCCCCCCCCCCCAGGCATGGATATTTGTGCCGTCCTTTGTATTAGCTAATTTATAAGTAGTTTGTAAGCTTAGGGACTGATGACCCCGTAGTTAAGTCCCATAAGCTCTACCAACGTCTATTCTTTCCCCTTTTGTGAAATATTAGGTTATCACAGAAACCAGAAAATGCGATCAGTGATAATTTATGAACAATCCCGAGTCCAGGAACGAGCAACAAACGCGTGGTATAAGAAGAATTGGTACAGCTGTTGTTGAAGCATCCGTGCACTAGAATTGGGCTATGAGCGCATCCGAGAAACGCGCGACGCTAACGCAAATTCTCGAGTACTCTCGAGAAGTTGTCGATAGTGGCGCTGTCTGGAGGCTGAGCGAAAGTACTGTACAAGGAAGCATCGAGATAGAGCATCGATTTTCGATCCAACGTCTTCTGCCCTCTCTCTGCCAGCGTATCGATAAACATATGACATTTGTCACGTTCAATTTTTTTTGCAACAAGCTGAATGGAGAGAGCGGAACTGTTCGTCACTTACTTTCTTCTCCTTCATGAGCTAGGACGTGTCCCAGGATTTGGCGTAATTAATATAAGTGTGAGCTTAGTTTTCTTATTAATTTCAATAAATCCCCCACAGTTAATTTGAAATATCTTACTTTCTTACAATCCCTTCTCCATTCTCACTAATTTTAAAGTTATTTATTTTCAGCAGATCCAGGTCTTCATAAAGTGATGCTCGGGTATTGTTGCGATTTGTTTCGCGATTGTACTAGAACGTTCTCTGTATAACTTTTATTTATTTCGTGTCTATTAATGGTTTATTACATTTTAATGCCTGCAGAAAAATATTTGCGATGTTTATGAAGTCCGATAATTTTGCAGTTTTTGGCGATTATCATGATTAATTTTCAACACGGTCATAGAACAATAGTAAACGAAATGCACAATCCCAGCATCAATTTATCGAAGTAATATTCCAGTCATCTCAGCTAGAATTACTACAGAATATGACCGAAATGTTTGTACCAGCTCTCAATAAGGTAAAATTTAGATTCCGCCGACTTCTTCTGTAATTTTGCTTTCTGGTGTTGTATTTGCTACCGAAATTACGACCGCTACTATTTAATGGCGGAATCCAATAATTTTGTTTAAATTGTCCCTTCCTTGTCAAAATTGATTAGTAATCTCATTTAAAAATATTTCACTACCTGGTAAAACTTCATTTGTGGTCCCCAACCTTAACTTTAATACGCAACCCCATTTTCTAACGAAAGCAGCATTACACATCCAACTTTGACCTTGATTTTTTCCAAAAACTACTGTCTAGCAAAAATTGGAAACATATGTATGTTTATATTCAATACTGACCCACATGTCCGACTCTCTCTCCATGTCAATTGACTACTCGAGACTTGCGCAGGCGGGCTATGGACGCGCGGCTTCATGCCGCATTACAGAAGTCAGTAAAGAGAATTAAAAGTACCGGCCTAAATTGCCGTGGTCGATTGGAAAAACGTCTTCCCCTGTCGCTTATATAGAGGCAGAGGGCGCCACCATACATCACGTGCTGCCGACTATCCAACTATCTGTGATTATCGGCACTTCTGTCAATTACAGGTAATCGCTTGTCTCGTGATTGGTGCAGTGTCGAGAGCCATATATTGTCCAATTTCAAACTCCTTCTTTTCCATTAAAATTGTTTTGATGATAGTGGATTTCAATAGCCTCTCTGTGCATACTTGCGAAGTATCACCAAATTTTATTTCATGATCTCCGTTTTGAAATACATGTTCTGCAACTGCTGATTTGTTGATATGTCCCAAACGACAGTTCCATTTGTGTTCCGTTAAGTACGTATTGACGCTTCTTTTCTGTTGTCTTTTGAGAATAGCCTGTTACTAAAATAAGCAACATCTCAGGCAGCTGAGATTTGCAAACGTAAGTTAAAACGCTCACTGCTGCTCTGAATTACTTTATGAGTGGCCACAGTACATGCACAATGGAAATTTATCTAACTGCTCACGCCTTAAGGGAGCAGCCAACGTCTAAACAAACAAAATCAATCTTAAAAAATTAATGAATAGATAATTAAATATGGAACGCGGAGATTGTAATCATAAAGCAGAGTTTTGATTCTTTAAAATCATAATCTATTCAGAAAAATGAAAACAAGCAACTAAATGTGGGGAGACCAAATTACGAACATACCTTGTACAAAAGAGAATTAAATCATATAATTACTGCCCAAAGAAAAATTATTTCTGCCATTTATGAATATGGAGGTAATAAGGGAGGAAATTTGCAAACACACAGTGGGTAGCTGAAAGCGCAGTCATTCATTCACAGACACACGCATAATGCTTGGTGGTACATTACTCTGTGGGAACACTCAATAACAGCGGAGAAACGAAGCGTCATGTGCGTCTTGACGAGATGACGAGGTGGTCATGTTCCATTTTAATTTATTCTGTAACCTAAAGTGTTTCTGAACCATATGTGTTATCTATCTGTGTGTTAATGATTTTATTCTGTTTATTAATGATCAATGCCCCATGCTTATATATGTTTGCCCTATATATATATAAGTTTCCAACTGTGTGATTGAACTTGTGTGTTCATGTGAATGTGGAAGGTTGCTCTTAATATTGACTGACTGCCGTGCAATGGCTTACAGTCGCCGCCTTACGCTCTAGGCCTCGTTTTGCTGTAGTTGAGAACGCATGGCTTCCTTTGTCGTCTGCCCTAGCGTCTGCTGTGTGGTCAGATACAAGCTTACTTGGCAAGATGGCGAGATGACCGTTTCCTTAGTGTCATACCAACGTAATCTTGGACGAAAGAGGTAACAGGAGAGCTCTCTGGGAGGTATAGTCTTGGCAGGTAGCAAGGGTTGTTAAACACTATGAAGATACTCTGCAGACCGAGGGGACTGAGGCGCTTCAGTTACGGTCTGCACGGCCACTACGGTCTGGTGTTCGTATCCCCCCTCAGGCATGGATATTTGTGCCGTCCTAGTTTGTAAGTAGTTGATAAGTAGTTTGTAAGTTTAGGGACTGATGACCCCATAGTTAAGTCCCATAAGCTGTACAAACATTTGAACATACTCTGCATAGCTTTTAGCGTGCTGTACATCAAGTGTATGGCAGGGGGGAGGTTTTTCCATGGCCTTAGAGCTGGAGTTTTGCACTCTTCATTCTGGCTCCGACGACTGTGGAAGTAAGTACTCCACTGAATCATGCTGAGGGGAAGGCATATCGTTAGGACTTTACTTTCTTTGTGATCAGGCAGTCTTTGTTTTTCAGTGATAGTTTTCTTGAGTAATCCTTTCACTATGCGAGGCGAAGTGTTTCCTAATTTACAGAACTCGTGTAATTCAGTGTAAATTTATTATTTGTGCTTTTCATTCCTGTGATGATTGAGTGTCCGGTTTTCTCAAGTTAGAATACACGTGTGTGGCCTTCAGCCTTTGTGTAAACCTAGTATGTTTGAATTTCCTTCATGTTTTTAACTAATGTTTTTTATCGTTTCTGTATCTGTGAGTATGCTAAACATTTCTCAGATTTTCTGATTTGATTTCGTCTTTCCTGTCTTGTATGACCAATTGCATCATGTGCTTTCGTAACGGTTGCTACTTCGGCCATTAGCCATGCTTTTATTAATATTAGCTTTCTTCTATACAAAATCTTGCATGTGCTTACTTGCTTATTCTAAATTAATTCCTGTTTGTAAATGTTATGAAATTCTGCATGGTAGCACACAACGCTGCCTCTGCAATCGAGTTCATTTAGTGAACAGTATATTTAAAATTTGCGATCAAGACATCTGTCATCTCATCAAGACGCCGCCAATGCTTCATTTCACCACTGTTATCGAGTGTTTCCACAGAGTAATGTACCGCCAAGCATTATGCGTGTGTCTGTCAATGAATGAATGTGCATTGTTTGTTTGCAAATTTCCTCCCACGTTACCTCCATATTCATAAAGGGCAGAAACAATTTTATTATGGGCAGTAATTATGCGATTTAATTCACTTTTGTACAAGGTGTGTGCCTTAATTTGGTCTCCCAACATTTAGCTGCTTGTTCATTTTTCTGAATAGATTATGATTTTAAAGAATCAAACCTCTGCTTTATAATTTCATGCTCCCCATCCCATGTTTAATTATCTAATTATTTATTTTTTAACATTGATTTTGTGTTTGTTAAAACATTGGTTGCGCTCTTCAGAAGTGAGCAGTTAGATTAATTTCCATTGCACATGTACTGTGGCCACTTTTAGAGCAGCAGTGAGCGTTATAACTTATATTTGTAGATTTCAACTGCCCGAGATCTTGCTTATTTTAGTAACAGGCTACTTTCACCCACATACACCATGCCACAACTACACGGACTTCTGTATACCCTGGGGTAGCTAGGGGACGTCGAGCATCTTTAGCTGATCTTAAGAATCCATTTATTTTCTTAGTGGGTCTGAAAATAGATTCCATTTGAAACTTAGCCTTTAAGACCCACTAAGAAACTATATGAATTAAAATCAGCTAAAGATGCTTGACATCCCCTAGCTACCCCAGGGGTAAACAAAATTCCGTGTAGTTGTAGCATGGTGTATAGAGGGACAACAAAAATAGCGTCAATACACGCTTAATGGATCAAAAAGTAATTGTCGTTTGGGACATATAGACGAATCAGCAGCAGTAGAACATATATTTCAAAACGGAGATCAAGAAACAAAAGTTTGTCATTCCAGCGTTCTAGCAAGGACTTCGCACTATTGAAATCCACAAATATCAAAACAATTTTAATAGAAGAGAAGAAGGTTAAAATTGGACAATATATGGAGGTCGGATATGCACCAATCACGTGACAATCGATTACTTGTAATCGACAGTAGTGACGATAATCACAGGTAGATGCGTAGTCGGCATCATGTGACGTGTAGTGGAGCCCTCCGACTGCTCTACGTATGCGGCAGCTCCAACACCTAGAAGCCAGTAGTCGACTCACCTCAGAAGATGTTCTCCGCAGTTGACAACGAAAAGTCAGGGGGAAGAAGTTCGTGACCAACGAGAAAGACAGGCCGCGGCGCGCGTCATGTCACGTGCTCACCTAGCGATCTCGGCGGCTCAGGCCCCACTTGATTACGTGACACGATGTGCACGCCGCGGCCTTTCTCGTTGGTCTCCGAAGACGTTTTACCAATCGACCACGGCAATTTCGTCCGGAAGTTTTAATTGACGAGAAAGCCTGCCGTGAAAACCTACATGTTATGAGTCAGTAAAGCGAGTTGACGCTTGGTCTTACTTTGTGGCACGGATGGCGGCTGATTTGCACGCGCGCCCAGTCAGTTGTGACCGGGCAGTTCTCGGGCCTATGTTAGGGATCGGGACTGTCGTCCGCATCCTGCCTTTAGAGCTTGCAGCTGCCGCCGGTGCTGCCGCCTGGCGGCCGCTTTTTGCGGCGCGCCGCCAGCTGCCCCGGCCGCCAGCCGCCAGCTGCCAGCTGCGGCTGTTTTAGCGGTCACGCGGCCACGTGCGCCAGTTGCCTGCCTGCCTGCCCCTCCACCAGAGTCACTGACCGTGGAAAGCTGCAGCCGCCGGTTTCGCCGCCGCCGCCGCCAGCGAAAGCAGCCGGCCGTCTTACCACTTTCACTGGCTCCGCCGCTCCGAAGCGACGCCCAGTACTGGTCGCGCGCTCCGCGGACGAACTCGCTCAGGCGCAGCAAAGCAAGGTTATTCTATAAAAGGTTGGGTCCGAAGCGAAACGGTCTGCTATTGGCCGTCGAAATGACGTCAGCGGCGAAGCAGTACTGCTAGCGAGGGGCGCGAAGCGGCGCTGCGCCGTCACTTAGAACAACACTAAACACAGAAAAGTTAACTGTTTACGCATTCAAAAATGTTCAAATGTTTGTAGAACGTATCGGACTTAACTACGGGGTCATCAATCCCTAAGCTTACAAACTACTTATGAACTAGCTAAAACTAAGGACGGCACAAGTATCCATGCCCGAGGGGGGATTCGAACCCCCAATCGTAGTGGCCGTGCAGACCGTGACTGGAGCGCCTCAGTCCCCTCGGCCACCGCGGCAGGCTGTCTACGCATTGCTTATTGCAGTTACATATCTCGTTAAATCCAGTGGCGGCTGGTGGTAATGTGCTAATGTGCTGTAGCAAACTGTAAATATATTACTAAAATTATGCTATTTCTCTTCGAATGCAAGCGAGAAATCGCTGTAAAATTACATCCTTTCTCTTGGAATACGAGCCAGATATCACAATAAAATTATGCCAATTCCCTTCCAATGCGTATTAGAACGCCAGTAATAAGGATGAAAATGCATTCTGGAGCGCTCTCGCCGCGATAGCTGGAAACCAGCTCCGTGTGCTGAAGTGGGATTGAGCCGCGCTGGTAAGTGCGCAGAGAGGCGGCGAAGTCGTCTCTTCGCTACTGCGCATGCGCAGACGTGACGTCAGGCCTGACAGCTCATGTGTGCTGAGACCGACCGCAGCACCAGATCAATATTTCTCTTCGCGCTGCGTGTATCGGCTGCGGAAGAATAGTATATGACGAATATTGCGGCATACAGAGTCAAATAGCGCGCTGGCTGAGGCGTCTTGCGCATTGTCTCTCAAACCTACCTGTGTGAAGCTCGTATTCAAATACCACTGAGTCTAAATTTTTAATTTCTGTAAATAAAATTAATATTTTTTAAACGTTATATCTACTACCTACAGTGAATACATGCAGTTGGTAGCGCATGTTATAGTTTCCCCTGAAGGTCTTACCGTCAGCCGGCCGCGGTGGCCGAGGTGACTGAGGCGCTCCAGTCACGGTCAGCACGGCCACTACGGTCGGGGGTTCGAATGCCCCCTCGGGCATGGATATTTGTGCCGTCCTAGTTCGTAAGTAGTTCATAAGTAGTTTGTAAGTTTAGGGACTGATGACCCCGTAGTTAAGTCCCATAAGCTTAACAAACGTTTGAACATTTGAACATTCTTACCGTCAGTACAATATTAATGGATATTAAATTAAAGGCAATCATACAAAGGTTGACTTTTTATTTTAGTATTTTTTGTTTCCTGTTTATTTTTGTAATATTGTAGCACACTGGTCAAATTTTGTACGAGCCGCCACCGGTTAAATCCTTCCGACAGCCGAAGAATGCCACTGACGTCATTTTCGCCTCTATGATGCCGCTGCTTTCTCTCTCTCTCTTCAGCTTCATGTTGATGTAGCGCACTGGAATAAAAAATCGGTACGTAAGAATATGTTAATTACCTCCGGAGCTGCATGAAGCTATTTCTACGAAATTAAGTCGGCTAATCTCTTAGACTTTTTTTTTTTTTTTTTTTTTTAAGTCTGTCACTTCCGTTAATCTCATTGTACTGCAGCTCATACTCTGAGATCTGCCGCATTCACTCGTCAGACGGCACCAACAAACCTCCTCATGATAGAAATTCTATCCACCCGTATTCTGCGAGGTTTTTTTTGGAGGAGGACAACGTAGTTCATTAGACGACACCCCCAGTGAGATCTCATATTTCGCAGCACGGCGTGCAATGTAGTCTGCCAGATATCTGAATCCTTCAGTTGGGCATTCAACATGTGTCACAGCAGACGGGGCAGCAGCCTCACAACTAAAACTTATGTCATGGCTCTCTGCTTCCCGTCTGGCATGGTCATTGCTTCAGACATATCCGGCAAAATTCCACACGGAGGACTAGATGACATAAATTGTTGTGAATCTTCTTCCTGTCTGACAGACAAAGTATTAGACAGTGGAATGTCTTGGGCATTCTTTCCCAGAAGCAATAAACGCAGCCGATGTTTTACTTCTTTTGGGCAAGGATGCTGATAGAAATGCCGAATACCTCTAATCTGTGAAAACAAATTTTCAAGACAGTCCTGGTTCAGCCGTGTTTTTAACCCGCGAGGACTTGCGCGTGAGGATTTTACTCACAGTAATTTTAAAACAATCGGCATTTTACCAGATTTAAATAGTCAAATGTTTGTGTTTTCTTATAAACGCAACTAGAAGTACTTATTTAGTCATATCAAGAACATTACAAACTGTTATTAGACTGTCAGAAAAATACTATACACACGATCGATCGCGAAACTTTTAAAAGTGCATGTTCTCGCGGGTTAATATACACTTAATGCCTAGTGACAAAAGGTCAGAATGAAGGCCAAATAAAGAATTAATTGACAGCAAGAGTCCTTTCTGAAATGGTAACAGCTTCCTTCGGTTTCCAATCTGTATTGTTTCACAACACAAATACCTTATGCCAGTGACGTAACTATGGGGGGGGGATGAGGGGGATAGAACCCCCTCCCCCAGAACCCTAAAAGAAAAGAGGGAAAAAGAGAGAGAGAGAGAGAAGGAAAAAAAAAGAAGAGAAATCGTATAACAGCAATCTGATAAAGGTAAAGATTTCGAACTTGGGGTGTTTTACCATAAGATTTCATGGGAAGGGAGTGAATTACTTTCTTCAACGGGAGTGGTAGATGGTAGTCTGTCTGGAAACTGACTAAAATTTTGCTCGTCAAGCAGATATATCCCCCCCTCCCCAAAGTCAAGTCCTAGTTACACCACTGCCTTATGCTAAGAATTGTTTTTTGGAGCTGCTCGTTTGTTCCATAGCCACTTGCTAATGCCTTTTTGTCAACGATTCTGAGAGAATTTAAAATGTCAAACGAATCATTAACATATTAATCGAATTTTCTATCGAAAAACACACGAATAAACGAAACAAAACATACACTGTAAACAACCAGCTACTGCAAGGCTACCGCTACAACTGCCGCCGCGTGCTTCGGCGGTGACGTCATGCGCAGTACGACGAATTTCTACCTCGTACTGCGCAGTCCATCCGGGCCCCCTCTGGCGTGTAGGACCAACGCCACCTAGATACAAGGCCTGTGCGCTGCCTGCTAAGAGTAGTCATAACACGAGCAAACTATTTTTCTTATGTAGCGTTGTGATGAGTTTGGGAATACGTACACACTGTGATTCAGAATGTTTTTCTTGTTATCTATGTTATTCTCGGTGCATATTCTTGCTGGTATGAGCCAAAATGCTTAATATGAATCGTCCGATTCCAATATCGGTAAGATATCTTACTAATAGTTCATAAATACCTTATACCAAAACAAATTTGTCTGTCAGTCACAAAAATAACTTTAACCCATTTCTTCCCAGTGTTGAGTACACGCAACACAAAATTTAGCTTTACAAAATGCAGTCGAAATGGACTTACTATCCAAAACTCACCACACATGTGTTAAAAACCCTTCACTGCTGCCGGCAGCGGTGGCCGCGGGGACTGAGGCGCTTCAGTCACGGTCTGCACGGCCACTACGGTCGGGGGTTCGAATCCCCCCTCGGGCATGGATATTTGTGCCATCCTTAGTCTTAGTTAGTTCATAACTAGTTTGTAAGTTTAGGGACTGATGACCCCGTAGTTAAGTCCCATAGACTATACAAACATTTTCAACCTTCACTGCTCTCTCTCTCTCTCTGTAGATGTGTTAAAGTTTCACAATTACCTTAACACTTCGTAAAAGATGCAAGATGTACAAACGTCAGACGATCTACATACACAAGAAATGTCAAGTTCAGCTTCACACAGAGTGTTTTTCAATATTTCATGAGTGATACCATCAATGTAAGTCAGAGTTATCATATAATAGACAATATTGCACAGTTTGAACAAATAGAATAATGTGATCAAAAAACTAAATTTTTCTATTTTTTTTATTTTTTTTTTTTTTTTTACTAGGAAACAGCGCAACATTATGGGTGGTGCAAATTATAACACATACTGCTAGTCTGTAATATTTGTGATGTTATTTCAATTATTTTAAAGAGAACCTGATCACTAAATATAACACTTTTTCACAATTTCCATATTTTGGAAGAAATGAGTTAAGAACATTCTGAAACACAGTGTGCAACGTGTACGTATTCCCACACTCAGCGCAACGCTACATAACACGAGTAGTTTCCTTGTGTTATGACTACACTTGGCAGGCAGCGCACAGGCCTTGTATGTAGGTGGCATTCGTAGGACCCGGCCACGGGTACCCAAGGTTACGAGCAGACTGTGGTGCCTGGTGCTTCAGATGACAGAGAGTTCACCTGTTACAAGGGGAACACCAAGCACGATACCAACGAAATATGATGGGTCGTAGGTATGTTGTGAGGGAATTCCTCCAGACCATCAAGCTAAAAGGGTTTATTTTGTCAAGTAGGCTCAACCACGGGCCGGCGTATACGGGGTGCAGCCAAGACTGGAGGGCATCATTTCTCTACGGAAACTGGCCTCAGAATTCAAGGCCGAAATCACTGCCATCAGGGCGTGTGTGGGGGAGAATTTGCGCAGGTGCTACAAAGATCGTAGCATCTATATCTATTCAGACAGCCAGGCAGCCCTGAGATCACTGGCAGCTCCTGCAACAAGGTCTAAAATTGTTGCAAAATGTCACAGGGTTCAGGTGATGCTAGGGAAAAGCTATACAGTAAACCTGTTGTGGGTCTCTGGCCACTCGGGGATCAGTGGCAACGAACATGCCGACAGATCAGCGAGGATGGGGGCAGAGACTCCATTTATTGGACCGGAACCTGTCCTGACAATCACCAAGGCAATGATCAAATTGGACCTACGTAACTGGCTCAGAAGACAGCACGTAGAATATTGGACCAAAGTCCATCAACAAAAACATGGCAAGGTAATGATGCCAAAGCCATGTTTTAAAAGAAGCTCTGCAATCCTGGGTCTGAACAGGAGAGAGATTAGACTCATGGTTGGATTGCTGACAGGCCATGGGAATTTCAAAAAACACCTATGTACAATGGGAATAACAGAAGAGGACCCTAAATGTAGGATCTGTGATGACGGTGATGAAACTGCATCACATATAATCTTCGAATGCATTGCATTGGAGAATAAAAGGCACAGAATATTTGGGACAACCAGACCCGAAAAAAATTGTGTCTAATAAAGAACTGGTAAAGGGACTCCTTGCACTGTTCAAGGGCATTGGTTGGCTTTACTAGATATACAGGGAGCGATACCGCACAATAAACTTAGTTTCGGTGCGGGCAGTGGCGGGTTGGGCCAAGACTGTTTTGGCTTCCCTGAAGAAATCAAATCAAATCAAATCAGGCTCAACCACATGGATCTTGTATAAAACACTAAATTATGACGCGTTTCAAGGGTCAAGCCCTCATCATCAGATATAACTATACAAGAATCTTAAAACCTGAGACAATAAAAATCTAGAACGTAATAAAAGAAAACGTGGTTACTACCCTTGAAACCGTGTCTCCGCAGAAAGGTGCTCAGCATATTGCTTCGACAAGATTCAAAACAGATCCCAGCACTGGTGGCGCATAACGCTAGCGAAATGCACGGACTCGTGTTGTTGACTCCGTCCATTTCGCTAGCCTACTCGCCGCCAGTGTTAGGATCTGTTTTGAATCTTGACGAAGCAATATGCTGAGCACCTTTCTGCGGAGACACGGTTTCAAGGGTAGTAACCATGTTTTCTTTTATTACGTTTTAGATTTTTATTGTCTCAGGTTTTAAGATTCATGTATAGTTATGAGGGTTTGACCCTTGAAACGCGTCATAATTTACACGATCTGTGTGGTTGAGCCTACTTGACAAAATAAAGTACTGAGGCACATATCGTTATAGGCTCTGAAAGCAGGCTGACGCCTGAGATAAGTTCGGCCGAAATTTTTTCAAAGGGCCAAATGGTCTTCAGAAAGGATAGAATAAATAAAAAAGAGGGTGGTGTGTTTATTGCTGTTACTAACGGTCTATCCTGCAGCGAAATTGAGACAGATACTTCCTGTGAGTTGGTCTGGGTAGAGGTTATACCTGACAACCGGAATAATTTAATAATTGGATCTTTTTATCGGCCCCCTGACTCAGACGATGCGGTTGCCGAAATGTTCAAAGAAAGCTTGAATCACATTTCAAATAGGTATCCGAAGCATACTGTTATAATCGGTGGCGACTTTAATTTACCCTCGATATGATGGCTTAATTACGTATTCAAAACCGGCGGCAAATATAAAATATCGACCGAACTAGTTCTGAATGCTTTTTCTGAAAACTACTTCGAACAGTTACTTCATGAACCCACTAGAATAGTAAGGGGTTGCGAAAATACCCTTGATCTCCTAGCAACAAATAATCCGGAGATAGTAAAGAGCATCAAAACAGATACAGGGATTAGCGAACATAGAGTTGTAGTAGCGAGACTGAATGTCGAAATGCCCAAATGCACCAAAAATAAACGAAAATTATATCTATTCAATAAAGCAGATAAAAATTCGCTTCACGCTTTCCTGAGTGATAGTCTCCAGTCCTTCAAAACTAAAAATGCGAGTGTAGATCAGTTGTGGCTTACTTTCAAAGACAGAATATCAGTAGCAATCGAGAGATTTATACCAAATAAATTAATAAAAGAGGGGGCTGACCCCCCGTGGTACACAAAACAGGTCAGATCACTGTTGCAGAAACAAAGAAAAACGCATGTAAAATTAAAAAAGACACAGAATCCACAAGACTGGCAATCTTTTACTGAAACTCGCAACCTAGCGCGGACTTCAATGCGAGAAGCCTATAGTAGTTACCACAACGAAATCCTGTCCCGTAATCTTGCAGAAAATCCAAAGAAATTCTGGTCATATGTGAAGTACACTAGCGGCAAAACACAAACAATACCTTCACTTTGCGATAGCAATGTTAATACTACCGATGACAGTGCTGCTAAGGCAGAATTACTAAACACAGCTTTCCGAAATTCTTTCACCAAAGAAGACGAAGTGAACACTCCAGTATTCAATCCAAGAACAGCTGCCAGCATGCGAAACTTGGTAGATGCTCCTGGAGTAGTAAAACAACTTAAGTCACTAAACAAAAATAAATCTTCCCGGCCTGATTGTATACCAACTAGATTCCTCTCAGAGTATGCTGATGTAATAGCTCCGTACTTAGCTATCATTTACAACCGATCACTCAGCGTAAGATCCGTACCCAAAGACTGGAAAGTTGCCCAAGTTACTCCAATATTCAAGAAAGGCAATAGGTGTGATCCCCAAAATTACAGGCCTATCTCATTGACGTCGATTTGCAGTAGGATTTTGGAACATATACTTTGTTCGAATATTGTGAACTACCTCGAAGAGAACGACCTATTAACCAGTAGACAAAAGGGATTCAGAAAGTATCACTCTTGCGAAACACAGCTTGCCCTTTATTCACATGAAGTGTTAAGTGCCATCGACAAGGGATCTCAAATCGATTCCATATTTCTGGATTTCAGGACGGCTTTTGACACTGTACACCCCACAAGCGGCTTCTTATGAAGTTGCGTGCTTATGGAATATCTCCCCAATTGTGCGGTTGTATTCACTATTTCCTATCAGAAAGAACACAGTTCGTTGTAATTGACGGTAAGTCATCGAGTAAAGCAGAAGTGATATCTGGCGTTCCACAGGGAAGCGTTATAGGTCCCCTATTCTTCCTCGTGTTTATAAACGATTTAGGAGACAATCTGAATAGCTCTCTTAGATTGTTCGCGGATGATGCTGTCGTTTATCGGTTAGTGAAGTCAACAGAGGATCAAAAGCAACTGCAAAGCGATTTAGACAAAATTTCTGCATGGTGCGAAAATTGTTAATTGACACTAAATAAAGAAAAGTGTGAAGTAATACACATGACCACTAAAAGAAATCCGCTGAACTTCAATTACGCGATAAATCAGTCAAACCTTAAGGTCGTAGATTCTACCAAATACCTAGGAGTTAGAATTACGAACAACTTTGACTGGAGAGAACACATAGAAAATATTGTGGGGAAGGCGAAACAAAGGTTACGTTTCATCGGCAGAACGCTTCGAAGATGCACCAGCTCCACCAAAGAGACTGGCTACATCACACTTGTGCGTCCTCTCCTGGAGTACTGTTGCCCCTTGTGGGACCCTCACCAGGTGGGATTGACGGAAGACATTGAGAAGTTTCAGAGAAGGGCAGCTCGTTTTGTTCTATCACGTTACGGGGGGGGGGGGGGGGATCGTCACGGAAATGTTGCTCGAATTGGGGTGGAAATCATTAAAAGAAAGACGTTGTTCATTGCGGTGTGATCTGTTTGCAAAGTTTCAATCACCGACTTTTAGTTCTGAATGTGAAAATATCTTGCTAGCACCCACCTACTTAGGGAGACATGACCATCCCAATAAAATAAGAGAAATGAGATCGAAAGCGGAACGATTTAGGTGTTCTTTCTTCCCGCGCGCTATTAGAGAATGGAACGGTAGAGAGAAGTTATGAAAGTGGTTAATAAACCCTCTGCCAGGCACTTGAATGTGATTTGCAGAGTATCTATGTAGATGAATAATTAATTATACAACCGTGACCTCACGTCCATTATGGATATAATTAAGTCGAAAAGGATTTGTTCCAATGGGCCTTGATTTCTAAGAAAATCGAAATCAAATTCGCAGCAAATTACCACGCGTAACGTGTTTACTTATACGTGGCGCTAATCGCTGAGCAAGACAGCATGGTGTATTCGGCAAGCTGGTAGGTTCCCCTGCAGGAGACCCAGGTTCGATACCTAGCGACAGAACAATTTTTAAAAATTGTAATTGCTACTTTTTATATTAAAAAATTAAAAAAATACTTAAAGCTTCCGGGCTGAGATGCCGTGGTCCATACATGAAACTTTCCCCTGACGTTTCTCCCTCGTCGCTTTACCTCCGAGGATGCCTTCCGCAGACGAGGGCGAAACGTCAGGGGAAAGTTTCATGTATGGACCACGGCATCTCAGCCCGGAAGCTTTAAGTAATGACGATACCTGCCGTGAAAGCCTTCATTCTATGATCAGTTAAAAAATAACTAAGCAAAGAAAAAGATCAATATTACAAAAACAGTCTTGGTTGCAGAAATTAACAGTTTCAATTAACCGGTTTCGACCTGATGTAGGTCATCTTCGGAATTACAATTAGCCCATGTGGCCAGTGCCAGTTACCTGCTGCCAGCAGAACAGCCCAGGACAGCCCAGCCCAGCCGAGTGCAGCACTGGCCACATGGGCTACTTGTAATTCCCAAGATGACCTACATCAGGTCGAAACCGGTTACTTGAAACTGTTAATTTCTGCGATCAACACTGTTTTTTTGTAATATTGATCATATCAAATTGATCGCTTTTTTTCTCCTCTGACAATGTTGTCAAAATTAAAAGGAAAAAGATATAAAGAAAGAAAAACAAAAATAATGAATTATTAACAGCTAATCGCGAAATCGCTTCACGACAAGACTCCATTCGAATACATTCACTACTGTTGCAGCAGTTCAGCGCACCAGTCTTCGTTTCCATGATTAAATATACCTGGTTTGCGTCGCAATTAACTGACGACCGAACATTGTTTTTGAATGTGAACGACCAGTGTTTTCCAGTATCGCTGATGAAAACACCTTGCGCCTGTGAAGCGATAGCATTTATAAGATGCGCGTGGTGCTACAATGTTCTGTTTTTCCGGTGCTTCTATGACAATTATCACCCTGAATTTTGTACAGGTGTTAAAGATAGTGACGATGGCGACAGTGAGTAAATAACACTGCGCAATAAGTAAGATAATCAGTTGCTACTGTGTTATTTGCTATTATCCTGTTTACTCAAGCTGTAACTTAGGATGGGTATAAAGGAATATAATTATGCACAATAAAAGATGAGAAATGAAGAAAAGTGAAAAATAAATGACCCGAAGGGGGAGGATTTTTTATTTTTTTCATTTTCTTGGTTATTTTTTAATCGTTTCGCTTTTCATTATTTTTGTTTTTCTTTCTTTATATATTTTTATTTGCTTAATTATTTCTTTAATATAAAAAGTAGCAATTACAATTTTTAAAAATTGTTCTGCCGCTAGGTATCCAACCACGCTGTCTCGCTGAGCGGTAACCGCCATGTATAAGTAGGCACGTTACGCGTGGTAATTTGCTGCGAATTTGATCTCATTTTCTTAGAAATCAAGGCCTATTGGAATAAATCCTTTTAGGTTGATGGTCTGGAGGAATTCTCTCACAACATACCTGCGACCCATCAAAATCCATTGGTACCATACTTGGTGTTCCCCTAGTTAGAATGCCGTCCCCCCCCCCCCAAGCCCCCTAGATATATTTTCGTTAAAAGATCTACCGAATGTCTTACCTCAGCTTGTTTGCGCTTGCTTCAACTCAAATGTTCAAATGTTTGTAAAGCATATGGGACTTAACTACGGGGTCATCAGTCCCTAAACTTACAAACTACTTATGAACTACTTACGAACTATGACGGCACAAATATCCATGCCCGAGAGGGTATTCGAACCCCCGACCGTAGTGGCCGTGCAGACCGTGACTGGAGCGCCTTAGTACCTCGGCCACCGCGGCCTGCTTGCTTCAACTCGAGCTGAGTTGTCGGCCTACCAAAATCCTTTATTTCACACTTTTTTCCCCATACTGTTTATTAGAGATACTCGACTTTGTTCATTTTTCTTAGATAATAAACACCGAGAGGCTCTATGAAATAAATAAACTTAGAGGCTATATTGTAGGAAGGGGAGAAGAAGTAGATGAGGAAGAAATTGTAGATACTATACTGAGAGATGAATTTGATAGAGCACTGAAAGACCTAAGTCGAAACAAAGCTCCTGGAGTAGATGAAATTCCCTCAGAGCTACTGAAGTCTCTGGGATTTCACCTGGTGTGTAAGATGTATGAGACTGGCGAAGTACCCTCATAGTTTAAGAAAAATGTAATATATCAAAGAAAGCAGGCGCAGACAGATGTGAAAACTACAGAACCATCAGTTTAATAAGTCATGGTTACAGGTTATTAAGACGAATTATTTACAGAAGAATGGAAAAGCTGGTAGAAGCTGACCTCGGGGAAGATCAGTTTGGGTTCAGAAGAAATGTAGGAACACGGGAGGCAATACTCACTTTATGGCTTATCCTAGAAGACAGATTAAGAAAAAGCAAACCTACATATCTAGATTTAGAGAGGAATTTTGATAATGTTGATTGGAATAAACTCGTTCAAGTTCTGAAGCAAGCAGGAGTAAAATATAGGGATCATAACGTTATCTAGTACAAAAACCAGACAGCGGTTATCATAGTTGAAGGGCATGAAACGAATGGAGTGGTTGGGAAGGGAGTAAAACAGGGTTGTAGCCTTTCTCCAATGCTATTCAATTTGTACATTGAGCAAGCTATAAAGGAAAGCAAGGAGAAATTTGGAGAAGGAATTAAAGTTCAGAATGAAGGATTAAAACCAATGCGTTTTGCCGACGACATATCAATTCTGTCAGAGACAGCAAAGGACCCGGAAGAGCAGTTGAACGGGATGGACACTGTGTTGAAAGGTGCATATAAGATGAACATTAACAAGAGCAAAACTAGGGTACTGGAGTGCAGTCTAAGAAAATCAAGTGAGGCTGAAGAAATTAGATTACATAACGAAATAATAAAGGAGGTAGATGAGTTTTCTTATTTGGGCAGTAAAATAACAAATGATGGTCGCAGTACAGAGGATATAAAATGCAGAATGGCAATGGGTATAAAAGCGTTATTGAAGAAGAGAAATTTGTTAACATCGAATAATGATTTAAATCCAAGGAAGTCCTTTCTGAAGGCATTTGTGTGGTATGTTGCCTTGCATGGGAGTGAAACATGGACGATAAACAGTGCGGACCGGAATAGGATAGAGGCTTTTGAAATGTGGTGCTACAGAAGAATGCTGAAGATTAAGTGGGTGGATCGCGTAACTAATGAGAAGATACTGAACAGAATTGGGGGGAAAAGGAATTTCTGGCATAGCTTGACTAAAAGAAGGGATCGATTAGTAGGACACATTCTTAGACATCAAGGAATCGTGAATTTAGCGTTGGAGGGAAGTGTGGGGTGTAAAAATCGCAGAGGAAGAGCAAGAGATGGATACAGTAAGCAGATTCAGACAGATGTAGGTTGCCGTTCATATGTGGAGTTGAAAAGACTTGCCCTGATAGGTTATTGTGGAGAGCTGCATGAAAACCAGACTCCGGACTGAAGACCACAACAACAACAACAAACACCGAGAACATTTGAATATGCACATGAACACTAAAACACAGTAACTAACTGATTACACTGTTAAGAGACTCTAACAAAACGAATCTGTTACGAGTGTTACGATGAAGAGACAAGCCATCTTCTGGTCACGTGACACTCTAAGCAGCACCTCGTCCTAACCTTACGTATGCGCAATGGCTGCTCTGCCCCCATCTTTTCCAACGGTTAAATATTTGTTACAACGAACAGTATACATGTCATTTACCCTCAAATTCGCGACACATTTGCTGAAACGTCCAAAGGTATGTGGCAAGTAACAACACAAAAGTTTTTATTGTTTCCGTATTTTATGAAAGGAAGATATTTTTTTTTTTTAAGTTGCTTGCAGTTTTTCTTGAACGTACTATCTTCGACGACGCAACGTGATGCAGCTGACCACACGGCTATTCTTGCTAGCCGGAGAGTAGTGACTTCATTGTTATTTATGATCGTATCTTCTGAAGGCTTTTACAGTTGATGCGTCTTTAATTTACAATTTTACCAAATACGAACTGTTTTTGATGAATAATCTTCAATACGTCAAAAACAAATAGGAAGGAGGATTTGCACATTCGCAAGGCGAGTTGCGCGGTAGCTCCACTGTCTTTGCTTCGCAAGCATTCGTGCGCAACCGCCAGAGCTCGAGTAGCCAGGAGCTGGCGTCTCTACCAGTTCCAACGCGTGTTGTCTCTACCAGTTCCAACGCGTGTTAAAAGTGGTGTTTCTCCTCGCCCCTACCTGCTGCGGGACCGCCCATATGCCGCCTCCAGGGGGTTCAGAATATAATTTGAACCTCAGTAAGGCATGCGCATTGCAACGCTGCGGCCAATGCCACCTATATTAAGCGGCCGCGCTACGACTCATGTACGTGATGTCTCAGATCAGTAAGAAACGAAGAATGATAGTTTAAAAACACCTTTTATTTATTTATTTATTGAATGGCGACTTTTTATTCTGGGGTTCACTGAACCACTGAACACATAGGATGCGCTGCCATTGCGCGTGGAGCCGGCCCCTTCTACAATATGGACTTTCTTGTTTCAGATGACTACTCAACACGAGTGAGATTGGATTGGCTACCCTGTGATCGATTTCGGCGTTGGCTTTCTTCCGCAAATACGAACTCTGGTGGAGGAAAATGGGGATCTTTGGCGGTGTATTTGTCTGTGGACAGTCGGTTACGGGGGCGAGAGAGAAGGAAGTGCCTTCCTGTGACAGCGTGAAGAGGTTGTTGTTGTTTGCTGTTACACTGAGTACCGACACTAGTCAGTACGGGCAAGTGCAGGAGGTTACGCTTGCTGATTGTGTTGGAAGACTGTATACGGGGAGGAACTGCACGGAGACAAGTTTGTCGGCGTGTATATTAAGGTATATTAAGGTTACGTCGGCGAATGATGTATTGACGTGTGGCAAGTGCAGGTGCCCCATGATATGTCATAAGCAATGCAGGTACTGTGATTGTGATCGCTGCTTGAAATCGGCCCGAGCGATATCAAGTGTAACTTGCTGTGAGATGCGGTGGACATTTCTATATGACTGAGCCACATTATGACTTTTAATGTCTGCTAAACTCTATGAACTGCTTGACATTTGGTTTTCGTTGGTTGATTTTGTTTGGGCGTAGTTTCTCGCTGGTGTGCTACACTTAATACCACTATTAACAGTGGGGTGTGCTAATTAACATTGAGCTGATGAAACTGTGGTGACGTATTGTGGTGCACATTGATAAACCGTTGCAGGTGCGTCATTTTGGATTATGTTGTTACAGTATATGGCAGGAAGCTCAATGTATTTATTGAACTGAGTTATGAGGTCACCAAGGAGCTAGATAAGTGTATAAAGGATGCATACGTTACTCGAATCCTGTTTTCAGACCTGGATAAAATTCTAAGAGGGAAGCATACGTTTGTTTGAATTCAATAATTGTTTTAATTTTCATATTCTTGTATTATTGCTGTAGCGTATACTAGAGTTGGAATTTGTTCAGTTGCAGGATGACACCACATTATTGAAGTATTTGTAAATTATCAAATGTTACATGGTCGGTTTTTAAATTAATATTGAAAGTGGTTAAGTAGCTTGTTAACGTCAAACGACTTGATGAACAGCATCATTGCAGAGAAGTTTTCTAATGTGTTTTCAACTTAACTATCAATAAATGTTATTAATCGTGGAAGACTGTAAATCAATCGTTCCCACCTTTAATCCTGGCCCACAAGTTCTGCCATCGCCTGTTTCGAGTAATCATTTTCCTTTAGACGCCAGCACCAAAACTATAGAACGGTCTGCTGTCTCGTTTCGCATCTCAACGATGAAGTGAGGTTACGAGGTCACTTTCACTTAGAAGTAGGGAATGATATAACTGACTTTGTTAATGAGAAAAGAGTACTTTGTACTTAATGTTTTCGTCAAATGCCATGTGGTAAATTCTGTGCACTATTGAGAACCTAAATATAGGAAAGGAGTTGTCCAAATATTTCAAAACTTATCCATTTATTTGCAGAAGAAAAATTATGCTTGCAATCATATCGAACAGTATCGGAAATTCAGTTAAACGCGCGTTTTTACATCAGTTTTCGTGTCTTGTCATCTTGTTAATGGACAAATGTGGTAGAAAATGTTTTTATAATCTAATAATTCTGTTTCACTGTTAGCGTGGCGGAGCGGCCGAGCGCACTGAGGCGCTATGCTGCCATGCGCGAGGCCGTTCCCCGTTGGGGGTTCGAATCCCCCCCCCTTGGGCTTGGATGTTTGTGCTGTCTTGAGTATGAGGTAGTTCATACGTATTTTCCAAGTTTAGGGACTGATGACCCCGCAGTTTGAATTTTTATAATTACGTAGGCTTCCGCGGTCAGAATCAGATGACATAAAAATTTTCTGGGTGTTGTACCGCGTCCTGATGTAAGAAGGCTATTACTTAAATAACTGTAACGTTGGCCGAAACGTCGGTTATTTAAGTAATAGTCTTCTTATATCATAACGCGGTACAACACCCAGAAAATTTTTATGACATTTGAATTTGTTTTGTTTTGGTTCACTGTTTAAATTAATCGCATAAAATCAAGACTACATATTTACGTTTGTATTTATGCATAGTGTACACTTTTTTTCCTGTAAAAGTTTAATATCTGTCTGCTTGTAGATATTTGGTATCTTTTGTAAGAGAAGACTATTAGAAGAAGAGGTGATGGAATTTTTCGGATTTTATTTATTTATTTAATTAGAACAGAAAGTAAACAACAAAATGCAGTTAAAAAACTGCGAAAGAATTTCTGTAATATGAATGAACTCGACCACAATAGGTTAACTTCCGATGGTAGCAGACACCACAACTGTTGCTTGCTTCTGAGCATGCGCAGTCTGTAGCACACTCGGAAATTTAAAACTCCACACTCGGCACAATCTATACATCATTGATGTCATAGACGCACTCGCGATGGGGGTTGGTTGCTCATTTACACGTAGGACCGAAAGGGGCAAGCACTTAGAGTAGTGAGATTTCAACACGAAGTCGATCGTGTAAAATGGGTGTTAGGCCGGTATTACACTATCAAATCATTGGAGAAAGAATTGGACGAAAAAATTGGATGAAATATTGATCATATTTTTTGACAAAATTATTGAATTAAACGCAAAAGGGAGTATTACACTACCATCCAATATTTTGTCAAATTTGCTTCTAAATGGCGGTGTTATGCTCAGCTGTTGTTTATACTACTGTTGCGTTGTGTCTGCATTTAGAACAGGAGGAGGGAGAAAAGAAAAAGAAACTTACTTGGGTGAAACCGTGGGTGTCAGGGCGAGATAAATATAATTTACTACGGGAACGGGAGGATTTTCTTTTTTGTTGTCGGCGGTACAGCCGAGCCGTAATTCATTGCTAATTAGCCTATTTTCTAGCTCTCCATTCTTCACAATTTGCAATAGAGTAACAGAAAACGTTGACGCGAAAGAATAAGAGCGTAAGATGATAAAGCAAGTGTCATTGAATTTTAAATGTAAAATGTCAGCACTGACAATGAGAAAAATCTAAGTTGTTTTTCGTTCGCGGCGGAGTGGCCGAGCGGATTGACGCACTATGCTCCAATGCGCGAGGCCATTCCCCGTCGGGGGTTCGAATCCCCCCTCGGGTATGTATATTTGCGCTGTCTCTAGTATAAGCTAGTTTATAAGTAGTTTCTAAGTTAAGTCCCGTAAGCTTCACAAACATTCGATCTAAGTCGTTTATGACATTATTAACAATGTAAAGGGGGAAACATATTTGATAAAGTAATAGGCTCTATTTATTTCCTTACAAAAATTGTCTGACTTATTTATATGTACATATTTTCGCATGTTTTGAAAGTTGTTTCACCTCCCCGCACTTGGCACACCAAGTTGACGAAAATCGTACATTATAAAGTCAGCTTTGGCCGTAAATAAGATTTAGGGGTGTTACTTCAATTCCGATAGTATATTACGACTTTTTACACCATGGATTGTAACTCAACCTCACTTTCACCATAGGGTATTGGGCTTTGCGAATTGACGTGACGGACAATGTGAATTGGTGTTGTCGCCTGTCAAAGAACGCCCCATCTGATTTATATATTCATATCAGTTTTATTTTTGCAGGAAAAATCTATAAAAACTTGCCACTACTAGCCAAGTTTACGAATACGAACGTTACGTCAGACATTTAACCTCCAAATAAAACTGCTGTAGTGCAAGGAGGCTGTAATACTACTAGCGCTCCGAGCGGTCATATTTCTCACTCCAGGAAACAGAAGACGAGCGATTTCTTTGATCAAATCTAAGCCGAGACCTTAGATTTCATGAAATATTGGACTACGTTCCCATTACACTATGTTCAATTTTTCTTTGTCCAATAATTTCATGGACACTGGAGTACGTCTCAGATTTAGAAAATTATGCCTGTATCAGAGTAGGAGGAACCAGGGATTACGATATTTCTGTGCTGTAGTAATATCGAGTGTCAGTACATGACCATTGCTTATTCTTAAATTAAAAGGTACGCGAGTCAATGTTTCTCAGCGCCCTTTCTACTCGGCGTTGACTAATGATCAAGCATTGCATACGTCCGGTAGCAGATGTTTCCCACAAGATCTACTCTTCCAGCTTCAGCTGATCTGCGCAGCACTGCCTGATCTGCTCGCTGTGAACAGTCAAATGGGACCGCAAAGCACTCGGCATAAAGGCCCTTTCACACCGCGGTCACACTATGCCACGTGACGTCACGTGACAGACTTTTTCTACAGATCTGTTTCCATAGTTTCAAATGGGCAATTCAGACCGACATCGCAGAGCGTCACAGACACCACAGACGTCGACAGACGAATCTGCGGGATCGCTCCGCGAGCGATCCTTCCAAACGTCTGTCGACGTTTGTGGCCTCGCGCATGCGCAATGGCCCACTACACTGCCGCGCGCATGACCACTTCACACACTGTCGCTCAGTTTCGTGTTTCAACTTGTTACAACAAGAAGCTGTTTTCTTGTCATTTCCTTTTGTAAAATGTTAAAAACTATCATTATTTTGTAGAGAATTAGTTTTGGTTGATGGTCATAGGAGGACAGTTTAATGAACGTTTAGGAATTAGGGGAAAAATCGAACTCGGCAGCCACTACCATTAACTGTTAATTTATTTTTCCTTTTCACCAAAAAAGTATGTGGTTATACCGCAAAGAGAATTAAATGAAAACAGATGCTAATATTCAAAGGAAAACAATAATTGTTTAAATGTTTCATTTTTTTTAGCAAAATTATGTTCCGACTGCAGTACGATTTCAAAAAAGTAAATTGTATACAGTATTAGTAAACTTACCTTAGACATAGCGCCAATCTCTCTCTGCTGGAAATAGATCACCTGTAGTTGGTGTCGTTTTTACTAATATCGTTATTTATCAGTGTTAATACCTCTTCCAACTCAGGTTTAGAAAGCCGAAAGTATGTTGTGAATCTGTAATCATCTTGCTCCAAGTCCTCCATCAGATGATGATACTCGCCGCACTGTTCCCGTCTCTGATGGGTTGTACCCAGTGCGTTCGGTTTGTAACAGAATACAACAGCATGTCTTCCTCATCACTACTCGAACTACTTTCGCCATCACTCAACCAAGGCACGCTTTTAGCAAACGCGCTGTCGCACCACGAACCACCTGCCATGTTACCTGTTTCAACTGAACTGACCAGAGCAGGAACGATGTCCTAATAGCTCACGTCGGTGGCGGCGTGAATTGCGCGTCTGTCACGTGACGTCACGTGACATAGTGTGACCGCGGTGTGAAACGGTCTTACGACCGCTTCTGGTACGGCGAGTTTTTCCGCCAGTCTGCTGTGCATTGAGCGTGAAACTCCTACTCGTAACTGCTATGGCGTAGCGAAATGCTACTTCAGGGAAATAGGAAATTAAATGATCTTATGGCTTCTATTGGCCTGGACACCCCGATCGGGGTCGGTTGCGTACTTCAAGTCTTTTGACTGACACCACTTTGGTGACTTGCATGTCGATGACGACGTTGACAAAGACACAACACCCAATAAATTTCGCAACATTTACATTGCCTACAGAATTATGCTAACTGTTCCAGTGACTGTCAGCTCCACTGAAAGGAGCTTTCACATTCAAAGTTTATCAAGAATTATTTCGGAAGCAGTATCTCGCAAGAACGTCTGTCTTCTCTTGCCACGTCATTGGAGCACGACATGTTTTCAAAATTGAGTTTCGAAGGTAATATTGATGAATTAGCTCACCAAAAGGCAAGGAAAATAAGTTGTCTGCCACGTGTGTAGAGCAGAAGATCCTAACTGTTTATAACCTACAACTAATTTAATTTCATATAAATACGGAGCATGACAACTGCTGAAAACATGCAACAAGAAATGTACTTAGGCTCGAAAAAACATATCTGTATCAACGTTTTGTTACAGGATCCTTAGGTACCCGTAATGTGCTGGTGGGTGTCGTTTTTCTACAAAACTCTGCAGTCATGCTCTAGATAGCACTGTAGATGTAATTGTAGACACCAATCACAATGCAGAAATGTTAACTATAAATGTAAATTGGGAATGTCAATAACATTCTCTGAGCTATTAATGATTACAAAACGGACAGTGAAGAAATACGAGTAGATATTTGCACGTTCTATAATATCAGTGTTGAACGTCATGTCAAATACACTTTGAAGTTATCCACTGGCTAACCAATATCGTCATTATCATCCCTATCATCATCATTATCTGTTAGTATGTGTTTCTAAAATATGCTCACTATAATAGATACCAGAAAACATGCGAATGATTAATCTTCTACACCAGCACCATCTTCTCGACGAAGGTTATTCACAACTTCATCTCAACCAATCGCGATACATTATCGGGATTGATTACCAGTAGATGATTCTTCTGACGCTTCACTACACAAAACACAATTTCAGATACTCAATGCACCGTCCTTACTGGTCTCGACTGTCGTACCGGCAGGTCGAGGTGCAATTCAGCATGGTACACGCAGAGGCCTCTAACGGACGACTGCAGAGTTTTGCAGATGCGGGGGTATCACTAGTAAATAAGAGACATTTACTTTATCTCCCACACGATTTTGGTGTATTTGTATTTGTTCGAGGCCAAGTACTTTCCTTGGAAGTCACCTCGTTTACATGTGCTCCCAAAACCAGATTTCGCAAACCGATTTCCCAATTCTACTTTTGGTTGGTCATGTAAACACTCCAAAATCGATTCTGGAAATCCACTTCTGTAAAGCGATTTTCCAGTTCCATAATCGATTTTCGTGCCCATGTAAATGCAACCGTTTCTGAAGCGTTCTTGGCTTGTCGGATTCTGTTTTCTTGTTAAGAATTTTTGGCACGTATTTACAGAGTTACATTTTCCACCGTGAAATAAAAATATAAATTCTAGAGGGAGCATTAATCTATGTATTTAAGTTAAGAAATATAGCTACTGAGCTGACTTAAATCAGGAACTGATTCAGCTGTTTTTCAGCCGTGATATTGAATGGACTAGTACGGTGGGGTTTAAGTGATGAAAGATAAGTGTAAAGAGCTTTAGATAAACGTCAGTTGGCCTTCACCTAAGTTCTGTCCCTTTCTCTCACTCCAACACTTCCCTCGGCGATATTGCTACCACACTCGTACCAATGTCGCGAGATTTAATCGCGTAGCACTGCACGTGAGGGCCGTAGAACTACCTGCATCGTCAGCGCGTGTAGTAAAATTTTCTGGTCACTAACCTGCCTTCTTCGTTACATCTGATGTCCCCACGCAAAAGCAGCGCACAGGTCGTGGATCTTCTTCTCTTGAAGTAATGTGCTGTGGAAGCTTTGGAACCCGGAGACTAGGCCCGTAGTTAATATTTTAAAAAGTCGGGATGCCAATTGTTTCATAATTTATTGTTATGCCGACATATATCACACTGTTCCTTGTTATACACTTCCTTGTTAATCTTTCTAATTCCATACGTGCTGACCTGTCGTGCTGACCAGAGCCCTCTGAACTCTCGCGCGGAACTGCCTGCTACCTCGCAGTGCCGTTCCCGCGTACTCTTACTTTTGGCGGGAAGCGCCACTTCTCCAACATAGTTATTAATTAATTTTACATAATTAAAGCTTTTCTAAATAAACAAAACACATCATAATAAACCTTACTCTAATACACATAATATTTACAATAAATCATATCAATTTCTATACATTTGTTTATCTAATTTTTATTACTGAAGAAACGTAGAGGGGGACCTTATACAGAGGTGGAGGGCAGCCAATGAGAATGTTTCTGGGTAGCTTTGGCAGTATTTCTCACAGTAATGCATTACACTACTCCATCTGCTATGTTTTTCCACCCATTCCACGTGTGACGTGTCCTCCCAGCTACAAAATTTCTTAACACCTGGTACCTTATAACCCTAAGCCAGCCATCCTACACCAGGAAATTCAATTCAGGTTGCAACACGTAAACATGACAGCTAAAAACGGTTTACGAATTTCATTTTTCGTCTTGCGGAAGATGTGCTGCATGTAACCGTAGTCAGTGTATATACAGATGACTCCATGGAGCTCTGGACCCATGAGCAGAGCGACAACATTAAAAACATGTGAAACAGCTTTGGTAGCAAGAACAAGTCTTCTGGTTCTGACTGTATACCCATTACATTTCTATCTGATTATGCTGAAGCGATAGCTCCTTACTTAACAGCCTTATACAACCGCTCTCTCAAAGAAGGATCTGTAACAAAAGATTGGAAAGTTGCACAGGTTACACCTATATTCAAGATAGGCAGTAGGAGTAACCCACTAAACTGCAGGCCTATATCATTGACGTCAATTTGCAGCAGGGTTTTGGAACATATCCTGTATTCAAATATTATGAATTATCTGGAACAGAATGATATATTGACCCAATGTCAACACGGATTTAGAAAATATCGTTCATGCGAAACACAACTAGCTCTTTATTCACACGAAGTGATGGGTGCTATCGACAAGGGTTCGCAAATTGATTCCGTATTTCTTGATTTACAGAAGGCTTTTGACACCGTACATCACAATCGGCTTTTAATCAAATTGCGTGGTTATGGTGTATCGCCCCAAATTTGTGATTGGATAGGCGATTTCCTGTCAGAGAGGACACAGCTCGTAGTAGTCGATGGTAAGGCATCGAAAAAAACAGAGGTGATATCGGGCGTTCCACAGGGTAGTGTTATTGGTCCTCTGCTGTTCCTTATTTTCATAAACGATTTAGGGGAAAATCTAAGTAGCTCCCTTAGGTTGTTCGCAGATGACGCCGTCATTTACCGTCTAGTAAAATCATCTGGAGATCAAAACCAACTGCAGAACGATCTGAATAAGATATCAGTATGGTGTAGAAATTGGCAATTGACTCTAAATAATGAGAAGTGCGAAGTCGTCCACATGAGTACGAAAATAAATCCATTAAATTTTGTTTACAAGATAAATCAATCAAAAGTGAAGGTCGTAAACTCCACAAAATACTATGAATTACTATTACTTCAGACGTAAACTGGAAAGAACACGTAGATAATGTCGCGAGAAAGGCGAACCAGAGACTGCGTTTTATTGGCAGAACCCTTAAAAGATGCATCAGAAATACAAAAGAAACTGCATACACTACGCTTGTCCGTCCATTTTTGAGGTATTGCTAGAGGCACCTGTTTGTGGTGAAAATTTTTGCTCGATTTCGTCATTTTTAAAAAGCTATTTCGGTATATTTTTCGCTACTTTTATTTTATTTCGTCAATAATTTCGCTAACTTTATTTTCACTTTTAATCAATAAAAACTAAAGCAAAAATCAATTATAGCATCATTATAGTGTAACATCTTATATTTTATTCCAAAAACATGACAATTTTACATCTGATGAAGACATATAATAAAAAGAATGTTTCACAAACACTTATCCGGCTACTTTAACAAGTTTTAAGTCACTTAAGTACATAATTACAAAAGAGAGAGAGAGAGAGAGAGAGAGAGAGAGAGAGAGGGGGGGGGGAGGTCTGGTAAAGAACAAATATATTTTCCTCAATATTAATTAAAAAAAAAAAACAGTACAGTCAGTCTGAGACAGAGAGAGATAACATGATTTCCATATTACTTGGTTTAAGAGTTGTTCTCCTGTCAGACATTATATTAGAGTATGCTGAAAACGATCTTTCGCTGTCTACATTACTGACAGGAATCCACAATGCCTTTACGGCAGCTTCGACAAAATGCCCATACTCTGATCTTAGAGAAAGGAGAATAGCAAGGCTATCAACATCTTTACCTTCTCTGCAAGAACTCTTTACTAAATCCCTAAATACTGTATATGGTTGCAGGTATTCAGACATTGGAAGCCCTTGCAGAATAGGAATGTTCTTGATTAAGCGAGATATTTCAGCAGCATCTAAATCATCTTTCATTATGTTTCTAGGGTCAAATAGTTTGCCACTAGAAAAAATAACTTCCTTTCCCGTGTCACCTTCTATCAACAGGTTAATTTTTTTTTTAGACTTGCTCTACCAACAGCCTGAAAAAGTGATGTTAACAGAACTTTAATTTGCTTTGGGAGTTCATTAAGTTTAGCCGAAGTTGCCTAAAAAAAATGCATCCTCTAGTAATTTGAAACTTTTGCAAAGATCATTAAGCTTAGACCCCAATAAATGAATTAATGGGATTTTGGAGCTTTCTAGAGTCAGCAACAAATTGCAACATTTTGAGCAATGCTCAACAAGAAAGACAGCAAGGCAATGGATTTTTTTCACATCATTAGATGACAAAGCTTTAAAGTACCTAACAGCAACACTATCTTCTTCCAGAGTTGCAACAAATTCTATAATGTCAGTGATGTATTCACTAATGTATTCAACACTCTTAAACCAAGAGTTCCACCTAGTGATAACTGGTATCGGAAAAAGTTTTGCTTTTGTTTCACCTTCGTATTTACGCAATAAAAACTGCATATACGCAAGTTTCCTCTTCCGCGTATTAAGAAATATGTGCTTTGTCTGCACAATACAATGGTTTAGTTCACTTAGCTCCATGGCCCACACGCTGCCTATCAAGTTTAGTTTGTGTGCCCAGCACTGTGTGTGAACTAATCCTTCCGAAACAAGAACCCGAACCGCATTGATACACTTTCCCATATAACGGGCTGAATCTGATGTTATTGAAATAATATTGTCATAGTGAATATCAAGTTTCTGGATAACGTTCAAAATTGCTCGAGAACACTCTGTAGCATTAGCATTTTCAATAACCTTTACTCCTCCCACAAATAACTTTTGCACTTTATCGTCACCACAAGCAAGTACTCTTAACAGAACTACAAAAACACATTGGCCTCTTCTGTCAGTTGTTTCATCACAGAGGATGGAAATTTTCTCATTTTTCACGGCTTCTTTCAGTCTTTCCTCCTCCTCTTTTATGATCTGAGGCACAGAACTTTCCCGGAGTCTTCCAGCTGAGGGCAAGTCTCCAGCACCTTAAAAATTTCAAGAGACCTGGCATTAGACAACCTTTTACGGAAATAAATTATTAATCTTTGTCTTTCAAATGTATAGGTCATGCATTACCTAGGTCTAAACATCATTAAACGAGAAAAAATGGTATAAATATGCAGTTAATCATTTACCTGGGGTACTGAAATAGAGTAGAACTGCGGATATTCGATCAACTCGCATTTATTTCGACCAAGATTAAATTTTTGTTTTATGGTTTCAGCTCACATGTATTTGTATTTTCCCGCGTCTAATGGTTTGAGTCCGTCAGCAGACGTGTCAACGGCCGCTTATTGACATGCAGATGTTAGTAGCGGTGTAATGAATGACGGGAGGTGAAGTAGCCAATCACGAGTGGCAGACACCCAATGAGAATGTGTGTTTACGTTTTGCTCTGTAAATAATTCGCTGTTGCGGACATACTAGTAAATATCTTCTACGAGAAATACATGGCAGAAACGTGAAATTCATAAAAACTACGTTACCGTTTATTGCTGAATGAATATCGTAAAAAGTAATTATGCTCACAACACCGAATCGTATATAAAGCGAAAAAAAAAAGGACGCATTCTTGTTGTCATTGTAACAGAGTTCAGAAAGCGTAATCACTTCGATTGCACTTCAATGTAACTACATAATATTACCAAAAAATATGGATACAGTTTCAAATAGCAAATAAAGCGAGCAAGTGCTGAACGCGGCAGACTCGCGCACACTGTAAATGCAAAGTTGCAAACTTGAATAAACCATCCCAAAACTTCGTGCTGTACAACAAACACTTTATAACCTTTATACGGGGGCACTTTTACAAGTTTATGTCAGTGGCGTAGTCTGCTGATATTGGCAACGAGTGTATTTTTCATGAAACCACAGGGAAGTTATTTCTCAGAAGCCCCGCTATAACTGGCTCTTTGTTCAACTCATATTTATTCCCTTCAAAAAATATTTAAAAATAATAAAAAAGGGTGATATTACACAAACCTGGTATGTATTTGTTCATCCACTCTCGGAGTTTCGGATGATCCACTTTCTCCAGGGGGATATTTGCCTCGATGAATGCTCGTGTTGTTGATAGCACGAATTCTTCTTTGTCAACTTTTGCTCGTTTTGCCGCTGCCGCTGCACTGATGTCTGTCAGTGTGACTTGTCTCTTCACACCTGTCGACAGCACTCTCTCCTTGTTCTTCTTATGGGAAGAACTGTTGTTTATATGTTTTAGGCACGTGTCTTTCCTTTGCCACTCAATGCGCACATTGCAGTATTTGCACATCAGAATTTTTCTCGTTTTATCAAAAACGAAGAATCCTTCTGCAGAGAATTCCCTTTCGCGATCGAAAACTGTTACGACCATGTTAATGCTGTGATAAAACAAATCACGAAACACTGAAAGAACCAGCGATCTGAAACAGCTACGAACACGCAGTACAGTACCAGTCACCAGATTAAATAAAGAACCGGCGCGGGAAATCAGGTTAGCAGTCGAAACAATAGATATCGAAACGGTGTACAATCGATCGTGATGACTCGAAACAATATATATCGAAATGGTATACAATCGATTGTCATTTATATCTCAAATTTCCGCCGGTACATTTAAAATTTAAACGCCTGATGAGATTTTACTAAATTTCGTGGATTATTTCGTGAGTTTTCGTAAATTTCAATGATTTCGCGACTTTCCGTAAAAATTGTAAAATTTCGCGAAAATTTCACGATTTCGCGCGTCGCGAAAAACAGGTGCCTCTAGGTATTGCTGTCCAGTGTGGGATCCTTATCAGGTGGGTTTGATGGAGGACATCGAAAGAGTCCAGAGAAGGGTAGCTCGTTTCGTATTGTCAGGATGCAGGGGAGACAGTGTTATGAAAATGATACAAGAGCTATGATGGGAATCATTATAACAACGGCGTTTATCGCTGCAGCGTGGGCTACTTATGAAACTCCAGTCGCCAACATTCTTCTCCGAATGCGAAAATATATTGTTGACTCCCACGTAAATAGGCATAAATGACCATCAGAATAAAATACGGGAAATCAGAGCCCGAACAGCGAGATTCAAATGTACTTTCATCCCGCGCTATCCGAGAATGGAATGGGAGAGAAATAGTATAATGTTGGTTCGATGAACCCTCTGCCAGGCACTTAAATGTGATTTGCAGAGTATCCCATGTACATGTAGATGTAGAAATCTTTGTCTACTGCAAATCGATTTCAGTCATTGAATGCCCATTCACTGTGCTACAATCGAAGCCCTAGCATTTCGCAGATTAATATCATAGTTTAACTGCGTACAGTCAACGTACAGGGTGATCAATCCTCAGCGCAACCGCCTTTGCGGCGTGCGACTTGCCGGCGATGGCAGCTGCGGTGCCAGCTTAGCACGCCGCCCGACGTCCGCACTAAATTTAATACGGGTTGGCGCGCAAGTTATTTCTGACATACATAACACAGACACTTAGAAAGAAAGTTTATTACTCACCTGTATTACGCAAGGAGGTGCTGGAACTGCCTCCCTTCATGGTTCAAGCATTTCTGACACCTGCTGAGGAAGTTGCTCGTTAGTCATTGATTCTGAAAAAGGTGCATGTCGGAGAAATTGACCCGAGCTTATCTTTTTTTTAATTGGAGTTAGGAAAACCCTAACTTAATTCACGAACAGCCCCTGCACGATCAAATAATATGAGTCTGGTGTGCTGTTAGCGGCGAGAGAATAATAGGCCCTATATTTTTCAGGAAACAATTAATAGTGACAGGTATGTTGAAAACATATTGCGGACTTTATTTGCCAAATTAACTAAAAGAACATGCCTTCGCGACATTTCTTCAAGACTCTGCAATGGCACGTACAGTCAACTCACAATTACGGGAAATTGGTACTGAGTTCTAGACTTGTGTAGTTCGCGAACGAACTAGTTCGGATGAGCGCTCCCACAGGCGACTACGCGAACTAGTTCGCAGATCCCTCGCCTCTTAGTTCGTCCGCCCTTTTCCGAATACTGTCGGGGAACAGCAAGAGGACGCGAGAGCACGCAGAATCGAGTGATTCCCTTCTGCCAGTTATCGTCATTTCGAGCTGAGATGCAGCTCACCTGCAGTTTCATAGTTAACTGCCACAAATTTTCTTTTCTAAGGTATTCAGCAGTGTCTAAATATAATCTTCTTTCCATAGCGTAAAGAAGTAAAGAGAACTCAAAACTTAATATTTTTTTTTTAATTTCATTTATATGCGAGAAATTATGCATCAACCATTTTATCTCGCCTGGTTTATTTGATTAAGTATCTGATGCCTAATTGCCGAAATATACGGGTAATAGCACACGCTTGGGCAATACTGATCATTATATAAAAAGCTGTCATAACAAAAGAAAGAGCTCTTTTAGTAGCGGTAGCAAAAGCCAAAAAGAGCGGACGAACTAAAAAGAGCGACCTACTTCGCAGCCGAGCTGCGAACTAAAAGGAGAGCTACCGGTCGCGAACTAAAATATGTGCGATCTGTCGCGAACAAAAATATGTGCAATTGGTCACGAACTAAAACATGCGTTACCGGTGGCGAACTATTATGCCAAACGTATCTCGCTTCTTAGTTCGTTGGATTCTTTTCCGAAGACCGACGGGCAACAGCGAGAGGGCGCGCAGCAGAATTAAAAATCACGTGTTTGCCTTCTGCTGATGAGAGCCATTTCGAGGTGAGCGTCTGCCTGCTAGATTACATAGTTCAGTGCAACAAAATTTCTATTTTGAAGTATTCTGCACTCTGCAATATCTGAATAAGAAATTCCATAATGCCAAGATATAGAGATAACTCTAAACTTAAACGCTAGAAATTATCCACAAACTGTTTCTTTTGGTTTGCGTGATATCGTTAGCGGCTCAAGCAGCAAGCGCATGAAGCAGCTACGTGGGGGAACTTCCCCCTCCACCTGCATGCACAGACCACGCTGCGCCGCTCAGCCGTCACTGGGAGCGGACGAACTAAAAGAACGAACTAGTCCGCGGCAGAGCCGCGAACTGAAGTGAGCGCTCCTGATCGCGAACTATCATGCGCAAGTCTACTGTGTTCAGTGAAAGAGTTATCACTAAGAACATTTGCCACCTCGTTCTCCTGATTTAACCCCATGCGATTTTTATCTGTGGGTATCATTAAAAGATAAAGTGAACAAATGAAATCCCCACACTTTAGATGAACTAAAAACAAACATTCGTCGTGAAATCACTGCAACTTTTGCGGGCGAGACTGTAATGAGCAACTTCCTCAGCAAGTGTCATAAATGCTTGAACAACAAAGGGAGAATGTTCCAGCAACTCTTTGCGTAACAGGTAAACTTTTCTTTCTAAGTGTTCGTGTGATGTATGTCAAAAAAGTTTCGCGCCAACCAGTATTAAATTTAGTGTGGAAGACGGGCGGCCCACTAAGCGGGCACCGCAGCTGCCGTCGCCGGCTAGTCGCAAAGGCGGTTGCGCTGAGGACTGATCACCCTGTACGTCATAATACTGAACTCAAAGTTCGAGTTCAGTATTATGACATACATTGGCTATAAGCAGTTAAACGCTGATGTTAATATGTGAAATGTTAGTCTGTGTGGGCTCACAGGGCGTCGATTCTAGCACTGACAGGGGGAATACCAAGTATGGTAGAAAGGAATTTGATGGATCACAGGTATGTTACGTGGGAACTCCTCCAGACCATCAAGCTAGAATGATTTATTCTAATGCTCATTGGTTCCTACGAAAATCGAGATCAAAATCCAGCACTTAACAGCTATACCTGTACTGAGTCACCAGCGGTACATGAGTCAGCGTTGTGTAATTAGTAAGGCGCTTGTCTGATGACCGCCCCCCACACACACTACCCGAGTACAAATCCTCTTTTTTTTTATTTTTTTTTTTTTATTTTTTTTTTCTCTTCTCCGACGACTGATTGTGAATAATTGTATGCTTTCACAGCCTCTCTTACGTTAATGGTTGAGTAATTGGTCATGATAAATGTTAATTGCTGAATATGTTATGTACTGCACGACGATTATTTTATTTTATTCGTTATTTCGAAGCTTACTTTTACGGTGATTGAAAGTTCAGTAATCACCTGTGGTTGTCACCTATAACATTTGTCCATCCTTTGCTAGCTGCGTTTACAGTACCCGGCCCCACTGTTGTTATATCGTAGAATGCAGTGTGTGCCCACTTGACGCGTCCCAGCGGATTATTATGATGAGGCCAAATGTGGTTTGTTGTTTTATTGAACAAGAACTTCATGTAACTGTAATTACCTGATATAACTTTATCAATTCTTATTGCAAAGTGGGGAAAAAGGGATATAATTAAACACAATCAATCGTCGGACAAGTGTAAATAAAAATTAAAATCTTCCAGCAGAACTGAACTCGGGTCGTCTTGATGAAAGTCGAGCGTCTTGTTAATTACACCACGCTGATTCACCTGTCAGCAATGATTCAGTACAGATATAGCTGTTATGCGCTGGAATTTATCTCGATTTTCGTGGAAACCCAGGCGCATTGAAACAAATCCTTTTAGCTTGGTGGTCTGGAAGAATTCTCGCACAACATACCTGCGACCCATCAAAATTCGTTTTTACCGTACTTGGTGTTCTCCTTGCCACTCAGAGACCGAAATCGATTTGAAGTAGCAAATAAAGATTTCATGGACCAAAGTTTTTTCATATGTTTTTCCTTGTTCGATTTTGAATTTCATTAAATTGGAAGAATTCCGAAAGCTAAGGTATCTTACATTACTAACATTTTAGCAATTGCTACACTTATTATGATTCCTTCTGCGGTTTATTAGGTCTGCCTGGTATATTGGTAGTATGTGAATCTCGAAAATTAAATTCTTTTGAACCTGAAGAAGGTGTATAATGGCTGCTAAGGGGGGGGGGGGGGGATGCGGGAAAGAGCCTCGCGCAAGGACTGGGTCTGGTTACGCGAGGACCACTGCGAATGTGTGAAGTGTTAAGCCCACAGCAAACAAGACACAGTTCAAATGTTGTTCTCCATCGTCATGTGCGCGTCTACATGCGTACTCGGCAGTTCACACCTAACTGCCCGGCAGAGGGTTCGTCGAACTAGCTCCATTATCGTATAACGTACAGCCTCCAATTTAACCTTACTGTGAAAACCGTTCAAGATCACCAGCTTTCGGTTTTTATAACTATTATTTGCATTAATCGAGAAATCAGGAGTTGAAATATTTTAAGACTTCCTCAGACTTTTGCTTTACGCTTTTCTTCAAGATGACTTATTATGACAATATATACTGTATTTATTGGGCTACAGTACTCCACCGGCTATATTATCCCCCCACCCTCCCTCCCCGCTTAATTGTTGAGGGAAAAATACGAAATTTCAAAAATATCGAAAATTTTTGAATTCATTGTTACGTGATATTTGGCAGCACTCGTTTACTGGAAATTCAGCTACATTTCCTGACAATGGTACTGTATTTCTACGGCATAACGGTAACAATAGCTCAGAACCCAACCTCCACCCCTAACAACTGATGTTGCAATTTTGTCATAAACAGACATTTTTGAGACCGTGGTTGTTATGTGAAATAACTTGTTGGTGTAAAACAGCAACCAGCCACAATTGGTTTTATTATACTTTTTTTATAAAATACCATTACCGATTTCGAATGTTATATATTCATCTTCAGATGGTATATGCTTTCTGGACATCTGGTGTTAGTGTTGAATTGTCCCAGGATATACAGACTTGGCATCATGAGAGGGTTAGAGGAAGAAATGCCTCAGATTTAATATTAGACAGAATTTTGCTGCTCGACAGGGCGCGTGAGTTTTTATCTGTGAGAAAGTGTGAAATGGCTACTTAGAAATGAAATTCATGAATTAGTATTTGTTTAAAATGTGAATAGATATAATAGGGCCTATTTCACATCACTTAAAACTGTATGTGCTAAAAGAAACGTGCTGGTCCATGGCGCAAGACATATCGGGAGGTAGAGTGCAGCGTTTCTATTTGGCCCCAGCACGGCGATTAGTATCTTTAACAGCATTATATGTAAACTCTGAGTAGGAGAGTACAAGAATCTCTGGTGGCTCAGCGAAGTGGCAGTCAAGTTGCGAATAGTGTGTTTGAAATGATATGGCGCATGATGCATTAACTTGGGTCACCAGGTATGCGGGGGAAATTTTTCTCATTTGGCTTAAAGGAATTGATGACATTTTAGCATGATCAATTAAAATTATCGGGATAAATTGCTGAAAACTTTTAAATTTTTCATTTTTGTGCGACGCCTTTAAGTTTTTCTCAATAGCCATTGTTTAAACATTGACCGAGCCGAAAGTGGCCATTTACTCACGGAGGCATATGTTGTTTCTCCAAGTAAAACCATGTCACCGTTTAGCTCGCACAAACAGCGGAGGAACAACAGGTTTGGAGTCGTAACGAACTGCGTCGAGTTCTGTTCGGAGATGAGTCAGCATGTACTGTTCAGCCGGAAAATCGTCGTACCCTCATATGGAGATTATGTGGACCGCGGAACAAACCTGTTTTTGTGCAGGATACATCACCATTCATGGTGTCGGGCGAATGCTGTGGGCAGGAGTTCGTATGGACGGAGGTATGTACCTCATGTCCTCCAGAATGGCGCTTTGACTGCTCAGATGTATAGAGATCCTTCGAATTTCGTTGTGCCCTGAGTTGGTGCCGTAGAATGTGGGACCCTTCTGCTGGGTGATAACGCTCGTCTCCGCAGATCTGTACTGGTGGGCAACATGCTTGAGCTGAGGGAACTGAACAAATGGAGTGGCCAGCTTGTTCACCGGACTTAAACCCGATTGAGCATGCCTGGGATGCACTTGGCAGACGCATTGCAGCAAGCCCAGCACCACCCACAACGGTTGCACTCGTGATAGAAAGGTCAAATTCACTCAAGAGCTAATTAATAACCTGATACTGTCTTTATACTGGCCGACCAGGGTGATCAAACACCATATTAGAGCGCAACGAGAATCACGTTTCCACTATTATGGTAGAGGGATAGTGCCTGGCTCCAAGTCAACGCCATGTAAGCCTCTAGTAAAGAGTTGACACACAAATTACAAATGTAACCAATATCTGAATAAAATACGTGTCCATATGTATACCTCCGCTAATCGTTTTGAGCTGCGTTTTTTCATGTGGGTAATCTTGCTGATGGCAGATCCAGACGTGGGACAAATAGTATTGTCGCATGAGTGGTTTTAAAGGCAGCTGTTCCTCATATCTGCAATGTAGCACAGTTTTCAGACACTGGTCTCGCATTCGGGAGGACGGTGCTTCAAATACTACTCCGACCATCCAGATTTAGGTTTTCTGTCTTTTCCCTCAATGACTCCACACAAATGCCTGGTTGGTTCCTTAGAAAGGCGATCGTGTGAAACCCAGCTCGCGCTTTTCGTCCACGGGACTCAGAGGGCCATAGAAACGGGTTCTCAGGTAGATGCCGAATTTCTTGACTTCCGCAAGGCATTTGATGCAGTTCTCCACTGTCGTTTAATGAACAAAGTAAGAGCATATAGTCTATCAGATCAATTGTGTGATTGGATTGAGTATTTCCTAGATAACAGAATGTAGCATGTCATTTTAGCATGATCAATTAAAATTATCGGGATAAATTGCTGAAAACTTTTAAATTTTTCATTTTTGTGCGACGCCTTTAAGTTTTTCTCAATCAGCCAATCTCAATCTCAATGGAGATAAGTCGTCCGAAGTAAGAGTGATGTCAGATGTGCCACAGGGGAGCGTCATGGAATCGTTGCTATTCAAAATATATATAAATGACCTTGTGGATAACATCGGAAGTTCACTGAGGCTTTTTGCGGATGCTTTTTGCGGATGCTGTAGTATATAGATAAGTTGTAAAAATTGAAAATTTTATTGAAATACAAGAGGATCTGCTTTGAATTGACGCATGGTGCAGGGAATGGCAATTGAATCTCAATGTAGACAAGTGTAGTGTGCTGCGAATACAAAGAAAGAAAGATCCGTTATCATTTAGCTACACTATAGCAGGTCAGCAACTGGAAGCAGTTAATTTCATAAATTATCCGGTAGTAGGCATTAGGAATGATTTAAAATGGAACTACCATATAAAATCGGTCGTCGGTAAAGCAGATGCTAGACTTACCATAGAAGGTCACTGTATGGCAATATACGTATTATTACCCAACCAGCGACGCTGTTAGTTATGATTGGTTTATTTTCAGAGTAGTTATTCTATAGGAATTGTTGTCGCGAGAGCTTAGTGACACGCTAGACAAGCATTGTGTTGACGTCATGGTCACAACTCGCAAACAAACTCGACTGTGGCCACGACCGGGCGTTATCGATCCTTGTCGCTACAGATCAAACGAATCCTCGACACGCAGAAATTGTCTCCGACCAATGAGAACTCGCTAGCTGTCAGCCAATGATATGCTGTGTGTTTCTTGTTTAACCTATACCTAACCTTCTTAAGGCTACGCTACAGATCAATTTCTTTTTAAGGTGAAAGTTAGGTTAGGTATAGGTTAAAAAAGAAGTTTTTTTTTTTTTTTTTTTTGTACGTAAGGGAGCATAGCGCCCGAATGTCGGGTTAAGAAACACGCAGCATATTGGCTGACAGCTAGCGAGTTCTCATTCGCCGGAGACATTTTCTGCGTGTCGAAGTAAGGACTCGATAGACCAAGCCAGCTTGTCAATTGTCCGCCATTTCGATGTGCTGTAGAGAAGTGTGTCGAGATGTCCATGTATCGCATTCAGCTCCTGATGACGTCCGCCCGACGCTTGCCTAGCGTGTCTCTAAGCCCACCCATTGTTGTCGGGCAGTTTATCGTGTGCTTGGGATCAAATAAATGTGACGCAATTTGAAATGACGAGTGTTAATTTTAACATCTACCAGTCACTTATTTAAAATTTTTGTGCATTAACATGAAGATACTAGTTACTTCTACATAGGGAATGAAGCTTATAAACTCTATAGAGTTGACATTACTACTACAAACTTAGAAACTGAAATGATATCTAAGATCTGTAACTTTAAGATTAAACTTCGCATATAATTAGTAGTAGGAACGTTGGAAAAACCATCCGTTCGACTCTGGAAGTCACCACTGTGGCGCGTTAAATCAGGAGCGCTCGCACTGAAATGACGAAGTGTGTGGGGCGTGGAAGAGACAATATCGGTGAGTACACCCCGGATTGCTGTGGTAATATACGGGTCACCTAGAATTTCCAGGGTGTAGCGACTGCAGTAGTTATGACTCTTGGGAGTACATTTACGTACTACCAGGAATTTTAATAGAGATGTAAATCAGTCCCGAAGTTGGGAGGCTATTAACAGCTTTCCTACTGGCAGAGCATGCCAGTTAATTAGGACACAGACGAAAGTGGACACGGGGCACAACTCCTGTTAACACAGATGAATATTCAACAGTAGCATGTGCACACTGGAATAAAATATCCACTCTGCAGCGGAGTGTACGCTGATATCAAACTTACTGGCGGATTAAAACTGTGTGCCGGGTCGAGATTCGAACGCAGGACGTTCTCCTGTCTCGGGGAAGTGCTCTACCAGCTGAGCTACCCGAGCACGAATCACTCCCCCCCCCCCCCCCCCCCTCCTCCCCAGTTTTGTTTTTGCCAGGACAGTGTCCCCTACCTTGGATATAGGTAATGCATGACTGTGCAATATCCTTTCTTCCAGCAAAGCTGTTCCCTATGTCGTAAAAATCTGAGCTAAGAACTCATCGATCAACTTAATAACGTTGGCAGGACCGCTTGCCGTTGAACGGTTCTTTGCGAACTTGTCATCGGCGGTGTTCTAAGTTGATTACGGAGGTCGGTGAGACATCTAAACGAACGCACTGACCTACCGAACCGGCAAAAATTTGTTATCTAACACGATAACAGTTAAGCTACAACGAAACTTCAAAATGTTCAGAGGTTTGTAAAGTTTTGGGACCTAATTGCCTTGGTCACCAGCCCCTACACTTACAAACTACTTTAACGTATCCTAAGAATGACACACACTCCCATGCCCGACGGAGGACTCGAACCTCCGACTGCGAACGGCCTCGCGGATCGCAGCAAGCCGACTTAGTGCGCACGGCTATTCCGCCGCGGCAACCACGCAACTCTCAAACGATATTATGTTAAGGTGAGAGCTAACAGCTCTCATATATTTGATAAAATGATCTTTAACCATCAGCCGTTTATTAAGTCCTTCAAAATTGACTAGTTGCGGCCCTGGACCATCATGAAAAGGTATTAAAACGGATAAGTCAAACGCGTTAAATAAAAGAAATCTGGCTGAAAACAGTTGGAGGTAATTTCACTGAAAATACGATGGTCATGCTGGATTAGCCGGCCGCAGTGGCCGAGCGGTCTACGGCGCGCCAGTCACGATCTGTACGGTCGCTGCGATTCGAATCCTCCCTCGGGCATGAGTGTTTGTGCTGTTCTTAGCGTAAGTTAAAGTTAGTCAAGTAATTAGTCTGAACGTCTAGTGACTGAAGACCACGATGTTTGGTCGCATACGACCTCATATACATTTGAACGTACTGGATTATCCTATCCGTCAAAGAAACATAAAAGACGAGAATGGTCTCCATTAGTCGATTTTTACATTTTTTTACATTTAATTAACAGCTGATGGTTAATGATGCATTTTATCAAATTCAGCCGACTTGAGCTACCCGACCACGTCTCACGGGCCGAGTGACAGACGTTCTCCGTTGACCTTTCTGGAATAGCATTCGTTTAAGAAAAGATGTTGCGGAGACATACGTTACCTATTATACACATCATATAAGCTGGTAAAGCGCTAGCTAGCGAGTGGCAAAGTTCTCGACTTCCATTCCCGGCACTGCACACTGTTTTTACCTGACAAAAACTTTCAATAGCAAATATTTTTGTTGAATTTTCGAACATATAACCGAGATAACACTTCAACACTTAAAATAAGTCACTCCAGAAGTCAACGTTCGTAATCATCCAAAAAATAAACGACTTCTGGAACGTACTGGAAGAGATACTTTGTAGCACGTGAGAATCAGATTAAAACTTTGAAGTAGCAGTCGAGACTTTGATGGTGGTGTAACACATGACATAGTGTCGTCTCATTGCAATAATGCAGCATAGTCATGCAGCCTTAATATAACGGTGGCACCTTTACTAAGAGTGAGCTCAAGATAGCAGTTAGGAGAGAATACAACACGAATGCATTGGAGTCGTCTTGCAGCGACCATTGGAGCAAAAGAATCTTGCTAATTAAAGTAGGGGTTGCTGCGCTCTGAAGTTCTGTGGTTTCGGAACGTCCGCGCACTGCTGTGCTGTCGACCTCAACAGACAGGGCCGGTACTAACTGCTGGGAGGGATCGCGAACAATGACTGCCTGCTGTGATATACAGGACAGACGCCGTCTTTTGTCCGCAGAGGTTTAACCCCCTACTTTGACTCCAACCGTTGCAACACAGTCGTTTCTGTATCAGTGTGCCAATTCTAGAAAGAAGAGGAGTTTGAATTTTTTCTGTATGTAACAGTTGATGTCTACTTAAGTATATAACCAAATGACTTTCTTCTGGGGGTCTCTTATTAGTAGGGACTATGTAGGTACACTTCAACAGAAAGAGCCCACTACCTTAGTAATACGTGTGAGATTTATTAAAAATATTCACATCTGGGAGTTGGATAAGTACCATCAGACTAACAGTATGATCTGAAGATGGTCTTGTAAGAGAAAAAAGAGACACTGGTTACCAAAAGAATTAACTGTCATCAAGGCTGATTTTAAATTAATTTTTACCAGTCCAATAAATTCTTTGCATTTGTGTAGAACAGTGGCGAAGTCAGTCTTTTGGTCTTGGGAGGAGGGGGGTCGGGAGGGGGCTGAGTGTCTTCATGCCCCAAACTGTACTCGGCTACTTCAAAGCTCACATCACTGTCCACGATGTCCTAATGTCAAGTCTTGTTGAGACAATCGTTCCTCAATTCTAGTGCACTGTCATGACTCAGTGAACACGTCCTGATGGATCGAACCACATACTGATGTCTGAGTCTGACTTATAAAATCAACTCTTAATCTGAGTCTGACTTATAAAATCAACTCAATCTCCACTGCTACCATAAATTAGTAAACGCATTGGAAACTATTTAATCAATTAATTATGTATTGTCAGAGTCAAGACTATCAACAACTGTAAGGGATAAAAATACGAAACTGTACAATGTACAAGCGGAAAGAACTGTCATATCGGATTTACTCCAAATTCGTTATTACTTTTTTCCCGGGAAACACATTTTCCATGCTTTAATTTTTAATGTCTTACCATTACCGATGTTAACAAAAGCCGGCCGCGGTGGCCGAGGTGACTGAGGCGCTCCAGTTACGGTCAGCACGGCCACTACGGTCGGGGGTTCGAATCCCCCCTCGGGCATGGATATTTGTGCCGTCCTAGTTCGTAAGTAGTTCATAAGTAGTTTGTAAGTTTAGGGACTGATGACCCCGTAGTTAAGTCCCATAAGCTTAACAAACATTTGAACATTTTTTTTTTGTTAACAAAAAATGAAACGAAATTCTAGATATAATTTTTCTTTCCTTTTTTCTTACCTCTTTTTATCTATTTGTAAAATGCTCAAAACATGCACCAATGATAAACTGAGTTTGTATGGTATAAAATGTAAAATCATAAAAAGTATTTCCTTCTATATGATAATCGGCAACAGGATTTTAAATGAGATATCAATAAATAAAATTCCTATTTAACAATTGAGATCTTCAGATAAGAGGTTAAGGTGTTAGTTTTTTTACTTTTCGTAGATTTGGGAGTAAAGGAGGAAAGGGAAACAGCGTAATGTGACACTGTTGTAACAGTGAATCTTTTTCTATTGATGTTTAACAAATGTCTACTTGCTGTTATTCAAGAATTTTTACGAGTAATTTCAACTGCCTTTATAAAAGTTTGTTACAGTAATCTCTTTGATCTCCTTGAGTAATTTATAGCACAGTTTAGTTCCTTACCAGAAAATTATACGTTGAGTTTTATGTTTATCCTTTCTCAGTGACCTCAATCTAGTTCTTGTCCACGGCCACGAACATGATTGTTTGTGCTGTAATTACCAACATTATTCGTGGACTCTAAAAGTAGCTGTGCTCACATCGTGTAGTTAAAATCTCCGGAGTTTTGAATAGATCATCGCAATGAGCTCGACTAGTATTGCTGGTTATGATTCCTACAACACTGTCCTCTTTCTTGGCACCGAACACACTTCTTAGCCCTTGACGATCCCCTGTCCTTACTCCGTATTGCCATCTCTAGCACGCGAAATTTAATTCGGTCAGATAATGATCAGAAAAGTTTTTATGGCTTCCTTGAGGCCTGCGCAGTGAAAAAGTGCTTAATGCGACTCAGAGCTCAGATTTAGAGGAAATCCTTCCATTCCTCTGTGGATATTCTAAATAAATGTCTCACCATTTGTGTAATACTGAGCATCTTACTACATTCCCAGCCGATGTTTCCCTTCACCTAAATAATTTCGGTAATTTCTCGCTCCATTGCCCCTCCCACCAATTCGTACACGTATAGTGATTCATAGCTTTTGAATTTCGATTGCATAATTACTTCACTTACAAAACCGTTTTTTACAGACCTGAGGAGTCTACATTATTATTTTTCTTGAAATTTCATAAATGCTTTTCTGCAAATGAACTGTCGCAGAACTTAAATATAAAAATACGGCAACTTTCTTATTTACAGCATGCTGCAAGACAATAAAATTAAGAATGGTTCAAGCATTTTCAGCCACTCATGAAAGCTATACGCCCACCAGTTGCGTTTATTTAATATTATTGTGCGACCTATTGGTTGGTTCGACAATGGGTAAAGATGTGTCCTAGACTAGTCATCAATAATCAAGACAAATTCTGTGCAACTTTGAAGATTAGGCCTACTTAGAAAGTTGGCTGAATAGTACACGATTCTGTCAGAATAGACCATTCGGCAAAATTCATACTTAAAATATCGTACACGACTAGGCGACTATATTGATAATAAGATAAAATGGAAGTTACATCATACCACCTTTAGATCGTCTTAAATATTCATATTCATTTTGCATGAGAAGTTCTTTATTGCAAATAACCGCACAGTAAACATCAAAAGAGGCATCTACCCTAAAACCTCACGAAGTTAGCTTTGAACCATCACTTACATATTACAAATAGGACAGTGTTTAGACTCCGAATCACGGCTACTCTGGTGTCCACCTATGTATCGAAATTAGTTAATGATACATTAAACATTTTGCTTTCTAAACTGTTTCATTTAAAAAAATACAAAAATAGTGCTGTTACCCAAAATGTTTCCAAAAATATGATGGAGTACATTGCCAGGTGCTTAGGATTTATGAAGGTGCCAGGTAAGCCGAATTTTTTATTCTGGTTCCCAGCGTTCACTTTTCCATAGCTGATTGGTTGCCCACGTCGATGGGACTGTGAATTATATCTTCAAAATGTCTTTAGGAAAGTTAAATATTCGTCATCTTTCTATTTTACTCTAGTTAAAAGCTAACTGCAAATAAAGCAGAAATAACGAAACGATTATTGACAATACACTATCAACTTCACCATCATCTGAACGTGCAACTAACCTCAGCATGTGCTAAATTTAGCTGGACTTTAAAACAAGTCATTTCGACAAGGAGAGGCAAATCTACATTTTTCGCTTTTGTAGATAGGGACAAAGCTTTTGACACTGCTGACTGGAATGCACACTTTCAAATTGGGATTAAAAAAAATTACCCCCTTTGCCTCGATGTTATTCAGGCTGTTCACAGAGCATGTATGGAGGGACGCAAGAAAAAATTTCGAGAAGGAATTGTAATTCTGTAAGAGACAGCAAAGGACCTGGTAGAGCAATTGAAAGGAATGTACAATGTCTTTAGATTAGATCACGCGACAATAAAGGAGGTTGATGAGTTTTGTTCCTTGGGCAGTAAAATAACGTTCGATGATCGCAGTACAGGTGATAAATAATGCAGAATGGCAATGGGAAGAAAATCATTCCTGAAAAAAAAATGGTATATGGTAAGATCGAATATAAGTGTTAGGAAGTATTTTCTTAAGACATTTGTGTGATGTGTTGTATGGTACAGGAGTGAAACAGGGACGACAAATAGTTCAAACAAAAAGAGGATAGAACCTAATGTAATGTAGTGCCACAGACAAATGCAGAAGATTAGGTTGGCAGATCACATGAGTAATGAGGTGATACTGAAAAGTACTGGGGAGAAAAGAAATATCTGGCATACCATGACTAAGAGAAGGGATTGACTGGTAGGGCACATTGTTAGATATTAAGGAAACGTGAATTGAGGATTGGAGGGATGCGTGTGGGGTAAAAATCGTAGAGGGAGACCAAGAGACAGATGCAGTAAGTTGATTCAAATGGATGATGGTTGCCGTTCTTATTTACGATATGAAGAGGCTTTCTGAGGAGACAGTAGGGCGAGGAGCTGCATCAAACCAGTCTCTGAAGACCACAACAAAAACATCTCGACCAGAAATAATGTCAATTCGAAAACGAAAATTCATTTTTGCTTTATCCGTTTATCTACCTTCGTGCAAAGTTTCATACAAGTTTAATGAGTTGAAGTGTCACACTTGCAAAAATCTCAAAAGAAAACAGTTTGTTGCAAGTAAATTGCAATAAACTCCGGTGAGCATAAAACTGATACCCATTAGGTGAGCATAAATTTCAGTGCAGATTATGCAAAAGAGGCACATGTCCTAAATTATTTTATTATATGGTATTAATATCATACATAAATCTCTCAAGTTATAATCATTGCAATTTTTGTTTATTCCTAGATATGTGTGGCTCCGTAGCACAGTGGTAGAGTACCAAACTAAAAAACCAAAGGTCGTGGGTTCGATCCCCGCCAGGTCCTAGGATTTTTATCGGTCACTTTCCACTTCTTTCACCTCTGACAGAGTTGCTAGTGTGAAAAATACCGAGTAGCACCGTGGTTCGGAACCCACGTTAAACTGTAGGTCCCCCTATAACTGGCTGGGTAAGTCAGTTCGAAGGTCGGAGGAAGGCAACGGCATACCACCTTCAAACAGGACCATGCCTAGTAAAGCACTGTGGTGTTCAAACCAATCTTCGGATTGTTGACTGCTTTACCTTTTCCTAGATATTTAGGTTGAATATTTCGTGTCATTTTTGGCCATTAGACTCCACCAACGATCGTGTATGGCCTGCCTAGTGCAAGCCACTTGGCGACTTGCGCATCGATGATGATGAAATCATCTACATCTACATCTACATGGGATACTCTGCAAATCACATTTAAGTGCCTGGCAGAGGACGACACAACTACCGAGCCCCGAATGGAGAAAATATCCAACCCGACTGGTAATCGAACCCGGGGCCCCTATCTAGCACGCTGTACACTGGACTACGGAGGAGGACCAATTTAGGTTAATATGTAACTTTCATTGCGTGACTATTTATGATTCGAAGAGGCTGTGTTCTAATAAAATATATATGAAATATATAATAAAAAATATTGATAATATTGACATTAGGAATACGACTAATAATGTAGGAGCTCAAGTGTTTCTGCAAGGGCCTAGTGTGTTTTGTGGTGTTTTCCAGTCTACTGTTAGTAGAGCTGATAATACTCCTTGAGAGTTTTAATAACAGAGACGTTATTGCTTATCGTACATTTCAAGTGTTTGAAGTTTTTAATAAGGATATTGGTAAATCGTATTATTCGTGTAACATGCTATTTGTTGTTAGAACTCGTAATCATCATAGAGTTAACGAACAAGAAGGTGTCGGAATTTGGATTAAAGGAATGTTCAAAAATGTTCAAATGTTTAAGCTTATGGGACTTAACTACGGGGTCATCAGTCCCTAAACTTACAAACTACTTATGAACTACTTACGAACTAGGACGGCACAAATATCCATGCCCGAGGGGGGATTCGAACCCCCGACCGTAGTGGCCGTGCAGACCGTGACTGGAGCGCCTCAGTCCCCTCGGCCACCGCGGCCGGCAAAGGAATGATGAGTTGGAGATGTATTATTATCGCCATTGAAATAAAAAAGTACTGTTAATTAAAAGAACTCGTGATGTACAGTTTTATTTTCATAAGGACACACAGCAAAAAAGAAACCTATTGGATCACGGGTAGTGACCCATCCCGAGTATCCCAGTAACTGATTCACCAACAACAAGTTGAGAAGAAACCCAATAGAGGGGGGTACCAGCAACGGGGGAAGTTATGACTCCCCTGCGCAGCATTTTATACATTGCTGGGCTTTAATCAAGTTTTTATATATATCTTCGATAAGTTAGCTACGCTATGTTAAAGTACCTTGCAGGTTCGCGCCTGCGGAGGTAGGCTTTACGCAATCGTTCCAATTGGCGGCCACATGGCCCATATAAATGTATATATACATATATACACTGTTATTAATATATTATCCATTTCCATCACGAAGAAGATTTAAAGACACTTTACACCGCATCTGTAATTTTACACAAGTATTTGCAGGTTTACATCATTAGTAAATCTGTTATTTACTTTCAGCCCCATCAAAATTTCACTCACATACCATAACCACTGTATCACAGTCAAACATTTTCATGCGTAAAATTCCAGTGTATTTGTATATTCATGTAACTTATCTAGATTTATGAATTGCAATTAACCTTTGAGAGTTAATCTATAAACGTTTAAATATTTGTTCCAGCACCTTTGAATAGATGGCGGGAGAGACGGATGTGTTGGCTCTATGAGTCAAAGGGTTGTGATTAGGGGATGTAATTGACAACTGGGGAGCTAGGTGACGGAGGTTGTCTGTTGGTATTTGACAGGTTGAAGCGAATAAATAATGAGAAAATTTAGTTCTCTTTCAATTTTTTTATTATTACTTATTTATTTAATCTAATCGTCTGAAGTTTGACTGGCCCTTTAATGCAAGCTCTCCTTACGACCACCAGAGGCCAATGGGTTTGGTTTACTGAAGATTCCGTAAATACTTCGACGATTTGTTACAATGTGTTCGCCACTTTGATCCCCAAGCTTTGATTCAAAGTGACATTCAGGAACAGAAATATTTCTAGATAAATACATGTACGTTCGCTTAGTCTGATGTTCATTGTTACCACTAAACAAATGGAGCCATTCATAGTTCGCGCATTTTTTAAATTTATTTATTGTTATTATTATTCTTTATTTGTGCCACGTTGCACAGAACACCTGCTATCTAATAATCTCTACGATTTTCAGTGGCAGCATGTAACGGCAGCTTTTTTTAATGACCAGAAAAACAGTAGAATTTGTCGTAATTTTTTTTTCTTTTATTTAAATGCAGATAGATTTCAGTCATCTGGTGACCATCCAAAGTACCAGAAAGCCAATATCACTGTTGGTCTTGACTAAGCATTGTATCTCACAATTACCGTCGACTGTGCCGTCAACAATATGAAATAGTTAACAATTTCGCACTTTCCGACCACATTTTGGTCGCAGTCACATGAAACTGGCAGTTTGACTCATGCGCAGTTTATGGTAGGCCTAATTGTAAGTTGCAATGTTTAGTCAAGACCAACAGTGATATTGGGTGTTCTAAATGTTCAAATGTTTGTTAAGCTTAAGGGACTTAACTACGGGGTCATCAGTCCCTAAACTTACAAACTACTTATGAACTACCTACAACTAAGGACGGCACATATATCCATGCCCGTTGGGTGTTCTAGGAGTTACATTGATCACTAAGTGACAGTAAACGTTTTACAGTTTAATAAAATAAAAAATAACGACCAATGCTGCTTTAAAATTAATCTGTGGTCGTTGTGAACAATATTTCCTGAACTGGAAACCAATCTGAACGGAGACTTGTCAATTCCATAATAGAGTGACGTCGCTTTGAAACATGAGCCATAATTTTCCGTACCTTTCTGGCATTTTCTGTTTTCATCCCTTGCATGGTCTGCCATCACGTCTTCTATCGTTGCGTCCTTTGCGTACATGTTGGTTATAATTACACTTGACACGTTATAACACGGAAAATAATGATCAAACTTGGTACCATTAACGTCAAGTACATGTAGAACATATACCTAATAACGCATAATCAATTCAACTGAAACACTTCCAATGTGCCGCTGTGGTACATCATACCATTACAAACCAGTACCATTACTGATAATAATTCTAAGAGAATAAAATTTCACACTTTCCTCAAACATCTGTTTCAGATGTCTGGCATTTGTTCTCATTGCATGAACTGTCCACGTTTCAGAATTGTAAAATTGTGTTGGAACGAAGACAGTATCATAACATTTAAATGAGGTTTACATTGACTTTCAAGATTCCATTGATGCTAAAGACTTCATTGATATCCCAAGACTGCAACAGTCAGTGGCTCGGATATGATTCGGTATTGGTTAATTGTCTGGTTCTGTCTTCCTGACGTAAGAGGTATCTGGAGTGTGTAGCTTGAAACGTGTCCTTATAAAATGTATATTGCTGAATTTGTAAAAAAAATGTCTAATATTGTGCCTCTTGTTCTGTTTCGAGTAACTTGCTTGCAAGAAAATGTATAATACTGCTTCTACTGTGTTTATCGATATGTGTACATAAATATGTGAAGTTTCATCTTTGGTACAGATTATGTATGGCATAGCATTGTAGCTCCTGCAGAGAGACAGAGAGAGACTTGTGGTTCAGCTCGCTTAGTGAGCAGTTGTGCATATGGCTACGATGTAGAGCAGAGGCTGCAGTGCCAGCAAGTATATATTGCATTTCATATAATTGTGAAAAAGGTTGTACCAACCCAGGAATGAAGGTAATAGCATTTCATGTATTTATGAAAAGGCTGTATCATTTAGGTAATGTAATGGTGATTGTTAATAATAAGTAACAAAGTTGACCTTTCTTTCTTGTTTCATTTACGTAGTTAGAAGATTAACCTACTCCCTTTATTTGATAATTAGGTAGTGGATTTAAAGTGCAGTATTGATTTTGGTAATCTCGTTGAACAGATTTCTTTACTCGTACCGTAGTAAATGATTGTTATGCAACACTACTGTTAATTGAGTATGATACTGAGTTTTGATAATCAGGTACTGATCTGCATAAAATTCTCGTAGTCGAACATTAAGAAAGAGGTTTGTGTTTTTAATATCTTTCTCGCAGTCAAATTTTTTGAGTACAGTCAGTGTGTGTTTCATGCAGGTTACATGTCAGTTGTTTTGTTAAAAGATCCGTTGCGCACATAATCAGTTTAATGCACTGTTTCTTATAAAACATTATATACATCAATATCAGGGCCATAATTAAACCAAATTACTGTGTTAATGAACAATATACGTGTTCAGTTAAATTTTGATGAAGTAACTTCAGTATATGACAACTATTTGGACTGCAACTAATACCAGATCAGGTTTTGAATGAGTAAGTTTAAAATAAACTACTTTTGTTGTCTGATTAAACGATAGATTCAACATCAAACAATACGTACAATTTTTAAGCTTTTTAATGTTTATTGACAACGATTTCAGATATAAGAAATGATTTTCCTACTATCGTTACTACTCCGAGTTGTTCCACAACAGATTTTCGGATTTTAAATGGAATTTACATTACTTGAAGAACGGCTTATTATATGTCGTTCATGACAGAAGAAATTTCTTTTAAATTTTGGTCATATTTTAACCTTCTTTCCCTTTTACTAAGTAGACTATTTTACATCTTCGTCTTATGCCCTTTAGTTATTAACAGCTTTCGTTGTCTTATAGGACATATCCACATCAGTCTGTTAGTGATTTTACTTTCCTTCAATTTACTATATTTATTAAATGTATGCTGTTCCTGTTAATTATTCTCCTAAAGTTTGTTTTCTCTATCTTTTTCACAATATGTCTATCTACAACATCAAAAAATTTGTGCTGCCATATAAGTAAATATTATCTTATTCTCTTTCAACACTTTCGTAAGAATTTGTTCTGCAGTTTTAAGTACAACATAATTAAATATTATAGTGATCTCTTTAACACTTTCGCCGCTATAAAGCGCCAGTAACTTTTTGTTTCGCTTCGCTTTTATCACCGCCGCGTCACTTTCACGTCCCTGAGATACCGCGCAACTTAACGTTCACCCTTGCTTTTCCCGTCGAATAAGAGCTTCTCAATGGCTCTCCGGTGTGCTCTACGGGAATGGCACAGGAAGGGTGGGAGGTAGGGTCAGGGGTAGGAGGGTGGGGGGTGGGAGAGATAACTTGCGGATAGCTGCAGTGATTTCTCCGGAGGGCTTTCAAACAGATTGCATTCGGCCAATATGGAAACGTCGCCGCTCTGTCCGCTCCCTGGAGCGATGAATATGCGAACCTCAAGTGCCCGCAGTTGTGGATATCTTACCAAAACGATCTAACATCCTTAAGTCGAGGATATAACTGTAAGAAATTCCCCGAATATTCTTTCGTACAATGTATGTTTCATCTACTCGTCAATCTGAAACATGCGATTTTTTTATTTTTATTTTAATTTACAAGAGCAAAACTAGGGTAATGGAGTGCAGTCTAAGAAAATCAGGTGATGCTGAAGGAATTAGATTAGGTAACGAAACAATAAACGAGGTAGATGAGTTTTGTTACTTGGGCAGTAAAATAAATGATGGTCGCAGTACAGAGGATATAAAATGCAGAATGGCAATGGGTAGAAAAGCGTTCTTGAAAAAGAGAAATTTGTTAACATCGAATATTGATTTAAGCCTAAGGAAGACCTTTCTGAAGACATTTGTGTGGAGTGTTGCCTTGTATGGGAGTGAAACATGGACGATAAGCAGTGTGGACAGGAAGAGGATAGAGGCCTTTGAAATGTGGTGCTACGGAAGAATGCTGAAGATTAGGTGGGTGGATCGCGTTGCTAATGAGGAGGTACTGAACAGAATTGGGGAGAAAAGGAAGTTTTGGCATACCTTGACTACAGAAGGGATCGATTGGTAGGACACAAGGAATTGTGAATTTAGCGTTGGAGGGAAGTGTGTGGAGTAAAAACCGCAGAGGAAGACCAAGAGATGGATACAGTAAGCAGATTGAGACAGATGTAGGTTGCCGTTCATATGTGAAGAGGCTTGCTCAGGATAGGGTATTGTGGACAGCTGCATCAAACTAGTCTTCGGACTGAAGACCACAACACATTTTATTTTATTTTATTTTATTTATTTATTTTTAGCAGATGACTTAGCACTGTGTAGACATCAAAACAACTGCCTGCAGTACTGATTACAATTTATATTTATTAGCCCTCATCATCTGCATCACGTTACGTATGTACCAACTGCGCCTGAAGTTTTAGATATTTAAAAAAGAACCAGCCGAAATATGCTCTTGTCGGAGCACGAAGAAAGCGTAATATATCCCCTTTTAAAACTCTCTTGATATGCTCTCGGCGAGAACACATATTTGATACCGATATTAGAGAACAATATCGCTGACTTCCTTCCGCCGTGGCTGTGATCGGTGAGCTGTGGAAATAAGCGCAGCGCATGACTGACAGTATTTCAAAGCCTGTGTTTTTATCATCTATCATGTATTATTATTATTATGTAGTACTCTGTCTAGTGGCAGGTACTTGTCTTCGTACGGAGAATTTCTGATTCCATTGTTCCCTGTCTTCAGCTTCTTCCTTCAGTCTGTTGTATCTCCTTCCAGCTTTCATGTCGTCCAGATGCTGAATCCTCCTTCTTCCTCGTCCTGTGTTTCCTCTTATTTTTTCTTCGATGACATCAAGTAGGAGTCCCTCGTGTCTAAGTATGTGTGCAATCCTGTTGGCCTTTCTTTGTAGAATTGTGTGCAGATTACTTCTCAGTACACCATCATTTTTCATGCGATCTGTCCATTTGATCTTTTCCATTCTCCTCCAGCACCACATTTCAAAGCTCTTTGAGTATTTTTTCTCTTTCTTTCTTATGGTCCACGTCTCTGCTCCATACAGTACAATGCTCCAAATGTAGCACTTTACCAGTTTCTTCCTTAATGCCAAGCTCAACTTGCTGGTAAGCAGAGTCCTCTTATTGTTGAAACCAGCTTTGGCCATGGCGATTCTTACTCGGATTTCGTTGGTGCAGTGGGCATCCTTTGTGATAAAACATCCCAGCTACTTGAACTGATTCACATTTTCCAGTTCCCGATTGTGAACAATTATCTTCAAGTGTTTCTCACGTTTTGATATTCGCATCACTTGTGATTTTTCGATATTGATTTCCATGTCGCATTTTCTTCCCATTTCCACCAAACGGCGCATCATGTGTTGCAGCTGTCTCTGGTTTTTGGCGAGCACTACCAGGTCATCTGCATACTTGATGGTGTTGATGAGACGTCCACCTACTTTGAAGTTCCCGCATCCTTTCAGCGCTTCTCTCGCCATACAGGCTGAAGAGACATGGCGACAGACAACATCCTTGTCTTACCCCCTTCCTATTTCCACGCTGTTCGTTTCTACACATTTCAGTCGTACTTTTACCCTTTGTCTCAGGTACAAACTCCTAATTAGTCTCCGATCTCTCCATGTAAATATTTATTAATTTTTAATTCACCCGTTTTAACTGCTTTTAATCGTATTTTATCTCTCTTGTACCATTCTTTAAAACTTGCGACTGAAGAGCAGCTTATCATGCTGCGGCCAGCCTGACTGTACAGGGCATCAAAATTACAATTAAGAAGAAAAATGGCAGGAGGCCGCCTAGCAGAGTTACTACGAGGGGCGCTGGACGCCGTAAGAGTGATTGTGGCTGCATCATTTGGCGTGTGGAGCGAGTCCGAGTAACAAGTGGTTGCAATTGACAAGCGTGGCCTGCAGCTGGCTGACCACTGCGGAACAACTGAAGGCATTGCCGCAGGGTATTATCACGAGGCGGCATTGTACTTCACGCTATTTGAAGTCTGTAATCTTTGAGCCGGATCGATGATCTCCATCAGCGATTGGCGAGTTTCGATCGACTCATTATCTTTGGCAGAGAGCCTAGTGAGACAAGTGGAAGGGTCTCTGGAGGGCGTGGCTAGGAGGTGTGTGTTGGACAAGCTACGGCGGTATGGGGAGTAAACTGGTTCAAAAATCGAATGTTTGTATAGCTTATGGGATTTAACTACGGGGTCATCAGTCCCTAAACTTACAAACTACTTATGAACTAGCTACAACTAAGGACAGCACAAATATCCATGCCCGAGGGGGGATTCGAATCCCCGACCGTAGTGGCCGTGCAGACAGTGACTGAAGCGCCTCAGTCCCCTCGGCCACCGCGGCCGGCGGGGAGTAAACTGGATGTTTACGTTACGTCGCTGTCTGGGAAGTAGATTCGGCTGCGCTGCGCGAAGTGTTAGTTGCAGCTATACCGAGCAATGGAACGATTGACCGGGCTGCCTTGATGTGTTCCGAAGGCTGTGGCGATGACTGTCGGTGTGTGATGCACACATTAAGTTTGAACCAGCTACCAACGCGTCTTAGCGGAATCAGCATTTTATGCTACGGTGAGACAGTGCTATTACGAGTTTGACAGTTTAACTGTGCGTTTAGCCTGATTTGGGATTCTTATGCTTGGTCGACGGTCTCGGTTGATAGCGATGTAACTGAATTGTCTCGTCACCGTTGTTGAACAGTCATGGCTCAATCCCCCCCTCCTGCAGATCAAGTTTTTGTTATGTTTTGCTCTCATGCTGTGTACATCTACTCGCAACTCGTGGTTAGCGAACAAGCTGCTGTTACTAACGTGGTGATGTCTGAAGGCCACGGAAAATGACGCGAAGTAGTGGCATGTATTAAAGTTAAATCTTCTGAAAGTCTGGGACCTGCTACAAGACACCTCGAATATGATTTTTTAAAAGATTTATTGTTTTATATCTTGGCTGTACTATTTAAGGTTTAACCAAAGATTCTTGTTTCGAGGTTCACATATTAAACACCAGCCCTGAAGGTATAAGTTTTATATTAACTGCATTTTTAAAGTAACCCTGCAGGCGTTGCTGGTTTTTTATAACTGCAAGAATACTTTAAGAGAGCCCATCAGGCGTGTTGGCTGTTTAAATTATTAGGTGTTGAATTATTAACTTGACCTCAAAATTTTACCTTATGAAGTTGGATTGTTTCAATTTTTTTTATTTTAATCTGCAAATTCTATTTTATTATCTGTGTATTGCAGACTAAATAAATTGTGTGTAAACTGTCCATGAATTATGTGCGAGTGAATAAAAACCGGCTTATTCCTTCCTTGATCTTTTGGTTACGTGCGGCCGGGTTCGAGATCTGTCCCACGCTACAATCTTGTGTACCGCCGATTGCTGAACGCGACTGCGTTTAGCCAGACTTGTGTGACAGCACTGTCTTATACAGTCCGTCGATTCCGTCGATGGAGACTTCTTTACAGGTCGACAGTAAGATAAGGGGCTGTGACGTGGGCTGTCAGAGGTGAGGCGCCGCAGTATAGTACTTGTAACTTTTCTTTTCAACTTAACATTTTTTAACTATTCAATTCAGTAAGAGTTTGATGTATACAGCGCTGGTAGAAGTCTTTCAACATATGTAAAAAAATTTTCTTCCTTTACGTTTGAGCCACTATGGACTACGATTATTTCAACTGTTTCTCACTTTTTTTCTTCCATATTTCTCTCATCATTTTCCGATGTTTCTCTCTTATTTCTTTGGTCCACTTCGCTCCAGTCTTCTTGTTCGGGTTTTCCTGGAAACATTAGGCATCTTGAGACGGAAAAGCTTCTGTCCATCCAACAGCACGGCTTTAGGCAGCATCGATTGTGGGAAACCCAGCATGCTCTTTTCTCTCATTACATCTTGCGCGCTATGGATGAAGGGCAACAGGTAGACTGCATATTTCTAGATTTTCGAAACGCGTTTGAAACGGTAACGCACTACTAATGAAGGCACTAGCTTATGGAAAAGGAACCCAAAATTTTATAAATTCCATGTTGACAGCAAGAGGAAGGTTCGCATAAAATAAAAATTTGGAAAAAGTCGCCCGGAAAGTAGGAAAATTTAGGAAAAACCGAAAGCGATTTTTTTCTATGAATAAAAGGAATTTGTCACATGGTTGTAAGAGCATCACTTGAGTACAGCATTCGTACGACGGAGAGCGGTAATTCTATTTTTGCATTATCGTCTTGGAAAAGTTTTCAGTAATATAAATATATATAGGGACAGTTAAAAAGGAAAGTCGCAAAATTCGAACCAAGTTCCTTTTTCAATGTGTTTCTAAATGTGCTCAACACTACAAGTTGAGAACCGTTCATCCGATTGCGATAAAATTTTGATCATTTGACGTTCAACGAAAGATTATCGTTTTTATGAACTAAAAATTTGGGAAAGTTACCCGGAAAATTTGAAAATTCGCGAGAAACTGAAAGAGCTTTTTCCAATGGGATATAAATATCATTCGTATGATTGCGATAAAAAATTTTGCATTTTTGACGTTCAAAGCAAGAGTAACGTTCTTATGAATTAAAAATTTGGAAAAATTTCCCGGAAAATTGGAAAACTCAGAAAAAATAGGGATTTTTCAATGAAAAATCAATAACATTCAGCTGATTGTGATAAAATTTTGCACATTCGCAGTTCAAAGCGAGAGGAAGGTTTGAGTGAAGTAAAAGTATGGAATACTTGGTCAGAAAATAGAAAAATTTGTGAAAAACTGAAAGAGCTCTTTTCTTTGGCATATCAATATCATTCGTACGATTACGATACAATATTGCACATTTGACGTTCAGAGAAAGAGTACATACATACTTCTGTTGTTCTGCCGTTCTATCCACTTTTTACATAAGCGACAATGCATTTAAAAAAAAGTTAATTATAACTTCTGAAAAATAGTTAAGAAGTCGAGTAAATAGCTTTTCCAGTGTAATTATTGTTCGATATATTTCGCTTTATATACTTGAAAATTTTCAAATGTTTGTTAAGCGTATGGGACCTAACTGTATATTTCTGAACGCAACCAACACAACAACTAAGTCATTAGTTTACATATTTTAAATCTAAAATTTCCTCGCAATTTTTCCATATTTTATCACCGTTTAAACCTTCCCTGAACTTCCACGAATGTGACATGAACATTATCCTGAACATGTGTGCGTGATTTGCCCACTCTTTCCGAGCCGATAGACTATCGAGCTGATACTTAGACTATCTGATGATGCCTTTATGAAGCTGCTGGGCCTCAAATATGATTTAAATTAATATGGTTTATATTAAGAGGTACGTGATACGAAGTTCACCGGGTCATCTAGTAAACACTAATAGTCACAAAATAGTAAATGCAGACGGCACGTAACATTACATATAGAAGGCAAACAAACAACTGATAGCGTTAGATTGTATCCGGCGGTTACTCGACTCACTACTGCTTCAAGTGACGCAAACAGCTACTACTCTACGGGCGACTCTAAGTGCCTCTTCCTGTGTCTTAAAGGGGAACTCCATTTCTTCTCCTTATAAAGGAAGTAGAGAAATCCGCATCCACTATTGCCACAGTTTTGAATGGTTTTTGACTTCCATTCGACTCCCAAACAGAGGAGCGGATACTTCAAAGTGCGAGTATGTTTTTACTAAATCACCCAGTCGCCTGTAGGAAGTGACTATACCTCTGAAATGTGGTAGGTGTCATTGGTGCCGACAAGTAGCTAGGTACCACATCTGTCCATCGCCGCCAGCAGCTACTCCACACTTCGGACGAGATCACTCCGGCCAGACTGCTATTTCTCTAAGGGGTTCCGTCGCCCACTTTCCCTGATAATGCGTTCCGTCCTCTGCGCTTGTCCATACATAGCTCTCAGGAGGAACGGCTACAGGAGAGGCGCCTCGAGCTGTCTCAGGGGTTCTTTTAGCAGCGGGCCATCGCCAAAACCTGTTACTGCGACGTGAGGGACAGCCTTGCTACCACTATGCACTTTCGCTTTCCTCCCAGAGATTCGCGACCCAGCCACTCTGCGCCAGTCACCGTCACGAAAGTGTCGACAGCCAGTGACGTGGTAAAGGAAGGTACAGTGGCATCAGAGATGAAAGGTGGCTCTGTACGCATTGCCTGTACAAAAACACTCGCCTCAGATGGCTGAAGCCCGTATCGGAAGACAGCCAGTTACCCCTGCAGCCGTACGAGTTTGTGTCACGTTCACCGAAAGATGCTTGCCCGGAGAGGGAATATGTTGACATTTATCCGGAGGCCAGGAACTGCAGGTGGTGGACAGGGTGTTGCAGAGATAGATTTTGTCCACAGCAGTTACCTTTGTACGCGTCTCTATAGTCCGTTCACCGAGAGCTGGGACGAAACGTAAACAGTGTCACGTGAGGGACTACGATCGTTTCCAGAGAAAGCATTCGGTGTTCACGTGATACGAAGGGGTGTACAAAATGCTTGGCGCGCGCTTTGCAGCTGGTGGCGTCGGCCGGATGCCGAGCTAACGTCATAGCGGACCCTGAGAAACCTGGACAACACTGTAACGAAATAAAGTCACGACATGGAAGATTCAAAGCCAGTTACAATAATGTTAAAAGTACGATGAAACTTCATTCTGTCAAAACAGATTTGTTTTCATACAGGTTGCTAACAAAACGCTCCATTCATACACAATTTTAATAACATTACCAGTAATAACAATGGTAAAGGACGGCGAAACAGGGTTCATTCTGTCAAACTTGAACTGTTTTCGTTTAGGTTTATACCAAACCGCTCGTCTCTGTGGTGTCGCACAAGTCTAAAGTGCGCGCCACCTACTTTCGCCGCGCGCCGCCATGCACGCACGGCGCGGCGTGCCTACGACGTCAGCCACGAGCGCCCTCTGCTGCAACTCAGCTAGTGGCCACCACTGAACGATATCGTTCACTTGGGACTGAGATAGGAACCAGTTAACACTTGGGAATCCGATAGGCACCAGTTAAGACTTGGCTATCGGATAGGCACTAGGCACGCCTTTAGCTCAACTATGTATCAGCATTCTGCAGTACTGGGCTATGTAAAAGTTAAGTATTACTAAGTCTCTAAGAAATATATATCTCGTTCTAATTTACTCTAGTGTTTCTAGTTTCTGCTGTCCCACTGGCTGGTCACCTCCTACCTGCACAAGCATGCATCCTTTATTCCTGTGTCGGTCTTTCTACTCGGCCACCGACACCTACGACGGAAACGAGACACAAAAGTGGCGACGAGGCTGGGACACAAAAGTCTCTCTCTCCCCTTTACAATTTCCACATTTGACTTTGAACTAAAAATACGACACTTGTTCAAAACTACTGCAGTCACTGTTTTTACCTCTTCTTCTTGCAGTTCTTTAACTTCCGGCATTTGTATGATTTGTCTTTCGCTGCAACATAGCCTTTGATTCTGGCCCACACTTACTCGATGGCGTTTAATTCACAGCGGTACGGAGGAATTCTAAGAACAGTTTTCCCTGCATTCTTCTCCATTTCATCTATCGCGTATTCGCTGTGCGCTGTTCTGTAATTTTGAAATATATCTAAAAGTTATTGTTTCAACATACCGTCTTCAAAATCGAAGTTTTTAGATTTTAGTTACTGTGATATTTCGTGCTTATTGGAATTCGCACTGGGAACTTGTTATTTTCTACGATAATGGTACGGCGCTTTATCGACAACAATAACAGCAAGCCGAGGAAGACCATCTTCTTAAAACCACTTCTCGAATGTTCAACTAGTCTTTCAAGCGTCTTTAGAGATGAACTTAAGAGATCCTGAAATCGCCGCTATACAACACGCACTAAGGAGCTCACACCTGCAATTGAGACGGCCACGCCGACTGTGCGACCCTGCCTTGTACACCCCTCGACGGTAGCGCTGTGGTCACGCGCCTTCCCGTGTTTACACTACGTCTCTCGTTTCGGTGAATGGAGTATAGTCCCCTGTTTGCCGGGAAATATCTATGAGTAGGCTGGGATCTCAGAGGCGCTGAGATGCCCCTTTCTTCACGTCACAGAATTCATATGCATCTACATAAATACTCCGCCAATCACATTGAAGTGCATGGCGGAAGATTCATCGAACCGCTCTTATGGCATTTCTCAACCGTTCCATTCTCTAATAGTGCGCGGCAAGACTATCATGTCTCCATATGTATGTGGGTGCCAACGAAATATGCTCACATTCGGAGAGAGAGTTAGTGACACAAATTTCGCAAATAAATCTCATCGCAACAAATAAAGCATTTCTTTTAATGATTTCCGCTCCGTGCATCATTTCTGTGACACTCGGCGCCCCCTCATTTTGCGATAGTACAAAGCGATCAGCCCTTCTCTCCCACTTGGTGGGGATCCGACAATGAGCAGCAATACTCCAAAAATAGGATCCACACATGTAATGTAGGCAGGTTCTTCAGTAGATCTGTTGCGTCTTTAAGTGTTCCGCCAATGAAACTTAGCCTTTGGTTTGCATTTGCTACAATATTTTCTTTGTATTTTTCCACTTTAAGTTGTTCGTAATTGTAATTCCTAGGTTATGTTGTTATGGTCTTCAGTCCGGAGACTGGTTTGATGCAGCTCTCCACCCTACCGTATCCAGTGTGGGATCCTTATCAGATGGGTTTGACGGAGGACATCGAAAGAGTTAAAAAAAGTGCAGCTCGTTTTGTATTGTCACGATACAGGGGAGACAGCGTCACGGAAAATATACTGGATCTGGGATGGGAATCATTACAACAACGGCGCTTATCGCTGCGGCGTGGGCTACTCACGAAACTCCAATCACCAATATTCTCATCCCAATGCGTAAATATATTGTTGACTCCCACTTACATATGTAAGAAAGATCATCAGCATAAAATACGAGAAATCAGAGCTCGAACGGAGAGATTCAGGTGTCCTTTCTTCCTGCGCGCTAATCGAGAATGGAATGGGAGATAAATAGTATAAAGGTGGTTGAATGAACCCTCTGCCAGGCACTTAAATGTGATTTGCAGAGTATCCCATGTAGATGTAGATGTAGCTTGACTTCGAATTAGCATTACTGGACAAGTGGTGTCAGTACCATTGATCCTTTACTGAAATTTAAAATAAGTAATATTCATTAACGGTTTTGGGGAGAATACTTGATAAAATGGTAATGAAATATAAAGTTATCAGTTTAAATTTCGCCTAAAATGGTAATTATTACAACGATGTAACAGTCGTAAGAAATATCATGTTCGTGTTTGTCTGCCTCCCCCCCTCCCCCGATAATCAGAGTAATGAAACAGACCATAAACATCACTAGTCCTAAAAATAGATTTGCCACAAAACGTTTTAATGAGTTGCCTTGAAGCGAAGCATGGCTGCTCCTGTAGTTCTCCTGCATAAAAATATGAGGCATTACTTTTGGAACGATCCTCCTAGAAAGAAGACCGTGAACCTCGTAGCGATACAGAGCATTTTCTAATCGAAAAGCACCAAGAGGTCAGCGGACATTAACGTCTCTGTTCGACAAGTGGCTCACCATCTACAGTGTCTTATGCCATCACACCACGAGATTCGTCGTTGAGGTTCAGAATTTAATCAGACAATGGTGCACAGTCTACTGATAAGGTGTTCATGTATATACTTCGCAAATTGCGAAATTTTCCGACGTCTGCTGCTCCTTTAAGATGGACAATCGATCTGAAACATATGAAAATTTGTGTCGGACCGGGACTCGAACCAGCGTCTCTCTCTTTTCGCGAGCGGACGCCTTAACCACTCGGCCACCCGTGCACGCTCCCCGACCAGACCCAAACTTCCATGTGTTGCGCTTGCCTCTTTCCCTCACATGCTCGCACATCTTATAGTGTGAGTCCCGCAAGAGGGATAGACACAATTCTGTCACCGTAAGCCTGTCATGGCGTTAATGCTTATTATTATGTCTTTTCCAAGGGAACAGACGTTGGCGGTGATCCGCAGCAGAGATAAATATATCCATGTATATACATCGCAAATAGCGAAATTTTCCGACGTCTGCTGCTCCTGTAAGATGGACAAATGATCTGCAACACATGAATATTTGTGGGGGACCGGGACTCGAACCCGGGTCTCCCGCTTTTCGCGAGAGGTCGCCTAAACCGCATGGCCACCCGTGCATGCTACTAATAAGGAACTTCCTCTCTTCCCCCTAACGGCCAATTACTAGCGTGGAAAATTTCTTTCAATAGCAATAATCGTGGACGTTAAGGAGTTTAGAGAATAAGATGCTAGAAGCTTTTGAAATGTGATGCTACAGAAGAATGATGAAGGTTAGGTGGGCAGATCACGTAACTAATGAGGAGGTGCTTAACAGAACTGGGAACAATATGAGTTTGTGGCACATTCTAATTAAGAGAAGGGATAGTTTGGTGGGACACATTCTGAGACATCCAGAAATTCTCAACTTAGGATTAGAAGGAAGTGTGGGATGGAAAACCGACAGACGAATACCTTAAGCAAGTTCAGAAGGATGTAGGTTGTCGTTCTTATGCGAAGAGGCTTGCACAGGCTTGCACAGGCTTGCACAGGCTTATTCTGAGACTAGCGCCCTAACACACATGCGTTAGCGTCCTGGCCGTAAAGACTGTTTTAATCCTCATTTATTATGTTTTAATTATAACTTTGTATCCACAGACCTGCGCACAAATGTTTCAATCTTTTTTCCAGTCAACCTTTATCATCTAATACTTCTACATGCAGTCGATTGCTGTAAGGAATAAGGAAGAATGACGAAATTTCAAAAGTTGCATCATACACGTACACTGCCACACAGTCCACAGATCAGGGTCTAGTGTTTACCGTTACTGCCACTAAATCCGTGGATTCTGGATACTAGTACCAACCTAGATGGAGATTCTTTTAGTGTAACTCGTACAAGAAATGAAGGAAGATTACGGCAGTTTAACGTCTCGTCAGCATGGAGATAATTATAAATGGAGCACAGGTTGGAAATGTCTCCTAGGTGGCGAAACAATTAGATAGAGCATTTTCAGTGGATATCCTCCAGTTGGGTATTTGGATTTGAACAATCATCCTTGCTAATGCGAATCGAATTTTACTACGCTAAATACTCCACCTCGTTCTGCCATTTCATCATGATATGTTGAGGGGACTGAGGTGTATCTGGTGCTGTACCCTTGAATGAAGTTTCGACACGGTTTCCAAACAGATCCTAATTATGGAAATGAATTTGTTAACAGCACCTCAAAGCAACGTTGTATATAGTACTTGCAAAGATGTTCTAGCCTGTTGAGAATATATATATATGGTAAAATAGTCAACAATCCAAATATTGGTTTGAACACCACAGTGCTTTACTAGGCATGGTCCTGTTTGGAGGTGGTATGCCGATGCCTCCCTCCGTTGACTTACCCAGCCAGTTACAGGGGGACCTACATGGCCGGTTTCGACAAACTTAGTTGTCACCTTCAGATCTCATATGAGGTGCTCGTCAACGGATACGATTGATCGCCGAAGTTAAGCACTGACAGGCGTGGCTAGTGCTTGGATGGGTAACAGTCCAGTAACGCATCGCGCTGCTGATAATTTTCCCTTTGTCTTACGACCCTTATGGGCGGTGGTGCGAAGTCCCTATTCACCAGTCTTTGCACAGTGCCCGGGATTAAATTCCAAACCTCCCCGCAGTGTATCATAGAGTGAAAGCATGGGGCACTGTTGATGGTGATCCGTCCGTCGGATGGGGGCGTTAAGTTCGGCGGCCCCCTTAGTGCTTTTCGAGAGGAGTAGGCTACGTGTCGGCACCGGGTTTCGCCCTCTCCCTTCTCCAGTCAACACGATACTATGCTACACATGCACCCATTACAGTCACCCACACTTAACACTTCAGCACACAGTTTTCAGGCTTCGCGAAAGAAAGGTACCCTACGGGCGCGGAGGATAGGGAAAACCTATCCAATTTGTGGTCCCCCAGCTATTCATGCCATACGCCTTTTATATGAGATGCTTAAAAAAATTAGATATCTGAAGATGGTATCTAATTTTGTCAAAAAAGGGCCTAAAATAAAATACTCAGCAGGATAGAACAGTATATATGCTTGACATTTTGCAAGCGAGGGGCGATGCATATTGTTAACAATTTACATCGCCCTTCGCTTGAAAAATGTCAAGCATGTTCTAGCCTTTTGTCAGATGGAAACTAATACAGTGTCCTACTGAAATCCTTTACCAAAAATGTTTCTGTCGGACCAAACTGCGTGGTCATCAATCCGTAGCTTACAAACTACTTAAACCTAGATAAACTAACCTAAATCCTTTATCCCACGGTAACTAATGAAGTTGTGAATAATTGAGTAGAATTTTTAACTTTTTATTGATACGCTTCTTTGTTGTGTAAGGGATTGCTGCTATAGATTATTCTTCTGATGGAACTAAAAGTCCAACAATGACATTGGTGCAAAAACGACATGTAGAATCAGTTCAGAAAACCATTAACGCCCGCTCTAATCTATTAGTTCAATTGTGTTATTACTTAAAATTTTACTTTTTTCGTTACTCAATCTGAAGAGTAACGTATCATTTCCTCCATCCTCTCTAACTGGGTACATATGTATCCGCATACTTCCCTAAAAAGTCTTGATTTAGGACTGTGTAGGTTTCGGGAAGAGATCCCTGAATCATTAAAAATGTCCATATATTTTGTAATACTAAGGGACCAAATTGCTAACGTCGTCAGTCCCTAGACCTACAAATTACTTAAGCCAATTTACGCTAAGGACCTCACACACACACATAACCGATGGAGGACGGAAGCGGCCAAGCAAACCGTGTCATGGCGCCCCAGATCGTGCGGACACTCAAACTTGGCCCTGCATCAATGAAAGGTTTACAGTACTTGAATATAAATTGCCATTTCCGTTGGCACAAAGAAACTTTCTCCGTTGTAGACTTACTAAGTGCATCTTTGTGTTTGGTTGTATCTCTATATTGAGGAATGAAATATTTCTTTTCCTAGATTGCTGAATGACTTGAACAGAAGCATTTTACAGTTCAAAAAAATGTTCAAATGTTTGTATAGCTTATGGGACTTAACTACGGGGTCATCAGTCCCTAAACTTACAAACTACCTATGAACTACTTACGAACTAGGACGGCACAAATATCCATGCCCGAGGGGGGATTCGAACCCCCGACCGTAGTGGCCGTGCAGACCGTGACTGAAGCGCCTCAGTCCCCTCGGCCACCGCGGCCGGCCATTTTACAGTCAACAGAATATACGTCGGATACAAAAGCACAGGAATTGATTTGTGATGGAACATTGAATTGCCGTAAGCTATTAGCTATGTGGAAAAAGATTTCACTGAAACAAAGCAATAATGAAACTGCGTTTTTGCTCGTTTCTCGTTGCTTTTGACAGAGTCATTATCGGATAGGAAGCTACGTAAACATATGCGATAATTAAAACCCTTAATAAACCTGACCTCTTTTCACAGCGACATGGTTTTTAATAATAGAGGAATAGAAAATAACAGAGGAGATAACGAAATGCATTCATTTCGGATTTTAAACGTATTTACAGAAAAACCGAAATAGAACAAAGTAAAATTGCGTGTTTGTCACGTAAACGTAAATAGTACAGATTCCATTTCAAGAGTAATCAGTCCGTTAGAGATAGATTTAACACAGCAGAAATGGGATTTTGGCTAAGTTTCGGTCTTTTGTTTTACGTGAAACAGAGTACAATTCTATTACATACAATTTCTGAAATAAGAATTTATTTCACTGCATATACCGGTGTTTTGAGGGCATATAAAGGTGAGAGCTTAAAGACGTATAAATTTGCTTGTAACATATTGAATTGTATTGAAATAAAATGGTCGTATAGCTCTACTGAGTCACAAACTCCATGTGTGCTACCACGACGGCCTCGTGAAAGCCCTTTTTAAACGATGAACGAACTTGCACAGATTGATAAGTTGCGTTGATGGCGGGCACTAGTATGATCGCGCTGGAATCGATGCGCGGTGTAATCGAAGCGATAAAGAAATGGGGCCAGTCGTAAATTTGGTACTAGTGCGTTCACCGCGCATGCGCGAGATAGTAGGCTGTTTGCTGCAGTCACGGCAATCAGTCTGCCATTTTGCTTCCTAGTTAAGTGGTTTTGACTTCTGTCAAAATTTTCCTTCGCAAGAAACTTTCTGAGCAAGTGACTGTGTTGTATTTTTCTTAAATATATTCAAGGAATTTTTTAAACTTTTGTAAATTTCGTAATTATTTAACTATGCGCTAATGTGAAATCACGACTACTGCTGTTGTAGTTATGGAATGGAACAAAGCAGCTATTACACTTTAATTAGAGGCTTATAGCGAAACGCCAAACAGCCCTCTTTGATGTTGGGTATAAGGTACGACGTTTTTCGCTTATAGTCAGAGAAACTCGTAATATTCGTTAATTTTCAAGCTGTAACAGCATCAGGTTTCTTTACGTTGTTACGGCATGCCAGAGAGGAAAAATTAGATATAATTCCGGAATTCCTTTGGATCCTCCGGTATTAATTCTCTCATTACCATGCTGTGTGCGTCGCGGGTTTGTTCTTCTCCTCTCTGAAGCCAAAGACGCATCCAGCACCTATTTTTTCTTCGGCGTCGTATGCACCATTTTGCAACGAAAGTCAATGCAAACACTAAATTTACCGCTATAATATCCAGAAAATGTACAATTGGTGTACAACCCTGCAAAACAATAATAAACGAGACGCGCAACACTTCCGCTACTTGTGTTTACTATATTTTTACAATTATCGTCTAAACACGGTGCCACAAGATATTTCAAGAGTTTACAGTTCATCACTACTACGCTAGCAGCGCTTGAGTAGACTATTATGTATCTTGTGCATTTTCATTCATCGTGTAAAAATGGCTTAAGCCTTTCTACCTGTTTCCGTTCCGGTGACTCTTACGTCTAGGCTGAGAATCGAACCCATCACTAAGCGATTGTAATAAGACTTTATTTACAAAATCATATGCACCTCTGAGTTGTGTAATAACTCAAAAATAATGTCACTCGTATACTATCAAGAAAAGAATTGATGACCTATTGTTTCATATCCTTGTCAGTTCACACTCTTTCATTGGTTATTCTTCTAGTTTCATGGATATCTCCAAGTTTTGCTCTTCTGCCATGAATTCTCAAAAATTCAATGTACAAGCAGCTTCTCAACCACCTGATGAAGACTGACATATTGTCCAGAACACAGTTTGGATTTCTGAAAGGTTCCGATATCGAGAAGGCTATTTACAGCTATAGTGAGTATTTACTTAATTCATTAGATAATAAATTGCAAGCAGCAGGCATTTTCTGTGATTTCTCTAAGGAATTTGATTGTGTGAACCATAACATCCTTTTAAGTAAATTAGAATTATAGGGTGTCATGAAAAATGCTGCAAAATGGTTCAAGTCGTACCTCACTAAAAGGAAACAAAGGGTGTTAGTGCAAGTGACTAGTGAATTAAGCCAACAGTCATCATCGGATTGGGAAGAAATTACATCTGGAGTCCCACAAGGATCCATCTTAGGGCCATTGCTTTTTCTTGGTTACATTAATGACCTCTCATCAGTTACACTACCAGAAGCAGAGTTCGTTTTGTTTGCAGGTGACACAAGTATTGCAATAACAAGTATGTCAAGCATAGTTATAGAAATCTCTGCTAATGATAATTTTATGAACATTAATAAAGGGTTTAAAGCCAACTCATTGTCAATAAACTTTGAAAAGACTCACTACATGCAGTTCAGAACGTGTAAGAGATTTCCCGCCAGCATATGCATTAAGTATGAAGAAGAGCAGATAGAAGAGGTTGAGAGTATTAAATTCCTGGGATTACAGCTTGATAATAAATTCAGTTGGGAGGAGCACACCACAGAACTGCAGAAACGACTCAACAAATCTGTATTTTCAATACGAGTGTTATCAGAGCTAGGAGACATAAAAATAAAAAAGCTTCCATACTTTGCTTACTTTCGTTCCATAATGTCATATGGTATAATATTTTGGGGTAACTCTTCAAGTCAGTCAAAAGTCTTCAGAGTCCAAAAGCGTGTAATACGTATTATTTGTGGAGTAAATTCAAGGACGTCCTGTAGAAGCCTCTTCAAAGAACTAGGTATATTAACTACTGCCTCTCAGTATATTTATTCCTTAATGAAATTTGTCATAAATAATATATCCTTTTTCCCAACAAACAGCTCATTTCCTACATACAATACTAGGAATAAAAGTGATCTACACAAGGACTTAAAAGGCGCTTACTTTTCTTCAAAAAGGGGTCCACTACTCAGGAACACACATTTTCAATAATTTACCATCAAGTATAAAAAATTTGGCTAAAAATAAAGATCAGTTTAAGAGGAGCCTAAAAGACTTTCTAGTGGCCAACTTCTTCTATTCCATTAGTGAATTTCTAAATTGTACCAAATGATGCATGTATCGGTATTCATACTATATTAGTATTATTATATTATCAGCTAAAAATTAATTAAAAATAATATATGTATCTGTATTTATATTATTAGTATTATCTATTAATCAACTTGTAAATTTTGTTTCTTGACATGTTCCACATCCACGAGGATCTCCTCAACATGGATCTACGGAACGAAAACCTAATCCAATCTCTAATCTGTGCAATAACAAATTTATGTCAAAATTACCCGGCTAGCGTTAAACATTATTTCTTGCCGAACCTAGTGTTCAAATATGCTTTGTAATACTTTCAGGTGAGATCTAGATGTTGCTAATATTGCAGTGCAACTGATCGGCCACATCGCACCAACCTTAGATACATACATGCAGTGAAGTAAAGAAATCCATACATTACGAAATCATTTCACGAAATGCGACGCCACTTACGAAATGCCTGCAAGGAAAACTATTACTTTCAGTAAAATGCTAAAAAGTTTGACAAAGTCATGCATCATGTTCTCGTCATTAATATAATTCTCTCCTTTCATTTTGCTTGCAGTGTTTCTAAAACCAACCTATAACACTTGTAAATGGCGACCATGACAGGATCTGTAAATGTCTTACATTCATTTAGTTTCAGTGATTAACAGATTTTAGATAATTTAATCAATTTATTTACTCCATATATGGCAGTAGACAACATTCACGTTGGATTGAAATCTATTGAGACTTTCCAACACATAATAAATAACCTACCAATTTACTGGTTGTTGAATACGACAGGAAAGGATTAGGACAACACAAAGGCCCAATCTCTGAGCAAACAAACGGCCGAAACTACACAACTGACGAGTTACTCAACTTTCATTGCGGCCAAGTTGTTTTTCTCCCCAATTCGGTTAAGCACCTCCTCATTAGTCGCGTGATCTACCCATCTAATCTTCATCATTCGTCGGTAGCACACATTTCAATAGCTTCTATAATCTTTTTATCTGAACTCCTTATCGTCCACGTTTCACGCCAAACAATGCTACACTCCAGACAAATAGTTTCGGAAAGGACTTTCTAATATTTAAATTAATATTGGATGTTAACAATTTTCGCTTCTTTAGAAACGCCTTTCTCCCCATAGCCATTCTTCATTATATATCTTCTTTACTTCGGCCATCAGAAGTTATCTTGCTACCCAAATAACAATATTCGTCTACTGCTTTTATTGTGCAATTACCTAATCTAATTCCTTCAGCATCGCCTGATTTTCTGACATTACATTCAATTACCTTCGTTTTACTCTTGTTAATGTTCATTCTATATCTTCCTTTCAAGACACTGTCCATTCCATTCAATTGCTCTTCCAGATCCTTTGCAGTCTGAATATTTCCGTTTTTACACGATCATGTAATTAGACCATATACAAGGTATCAAAAGTTCGGTGACTGGTCTCAGGAAATACAGGAAACAAGATTTACAAAGAAAATACCTTACTGGCCGTCAAAGTAATCTCCATTGGCTACAGCACACTTCTGACGTAGGTTGTGCAACTGTTGTAGTCTGCAAACGCTTCTTGTGGATCGCTCGAAGCAGTGAGGTCACGCGTTTTGGATCTCGGCAACCTCTCAGACACAAATTTTTTACTCACTGCTTCAACACCATACACTTGCGCTAACATCCCAATGGTTCCCGTCGCCGTTTTGCCTAATTTGAAACAAAACTTTATGTTGACGCGTTGCTCAATTTTGAGCTCCATATTCCAATGACACGAGCTCTCATACTGACACTGTTAGCTGAGTCGCAGCGCGTACCACAGCTTCACTATAGTGCTTCGCACTATAGGGGGCGCTTGTTGACATGTGTCTTAATATGTGTGCGCGGGTACGTCATCCTCGCCAGCGCGGTCTGTACAGTATGGGACTATTCACCGAACTTTTCAGACGCACCTTTTACTTCTTCTTATTATTATTACTTGGTTGTAGAATTGCATTCTCTTTATTTCCCCTTTATTCATTAGTCTCGTCGTATGTGCTGTCTATCCATCCCGTAGTTGGTTATCCTTTTGTGTTTTTCCTTCTGCTGATCTACCTTCTTTAACCGTTTTGACCAGAGGATTGCTTCCCGTTTGGTCAACATGTTCTTTCCAACGTTTTATTCAGGCACTGGTAAATTTTGTAATGTTCAGAATCGAGCATTTACCGTTGATTTCTGTACTGTGTTTCTGATTTAATAGGTTTTTCACCTAATTGTTTTCAACGCCTTCAACTGACATATTCTTTAAATCTGTTCATTTTTGCACTTCCTGGCAGATTAAAATTGTGTGCCGCAACTGGGACTCGAACCTGGGACCTTTGCCTTTCGCGGGCAAGCGCACTACCGCCTGTGCTATCCCGACACGACTCACGACGCCGCCTCACAACTTTACTTCCGCCAGTACCTCGCCTCCTACTTTCCAAACTTCACAGAAGCTCTCCTGCAAACACGCAAGACTAGCACTCCTGGAAGAAAGGATATGGTGGAGACATGGCTTAGCCACATCCTTTCTTCCAGGAGTGCTAGTCTTGCGTGTTTGCAGGAGAGCTTCTGTGAAGTTTGGAAAGTAGGAGGCGAGGTCCTGGCGGAAGTAAAGTTGTGAGGCGGCATCGTGAGTCGTGTCGGGATAGCACAGTCGGTAGTGCGCTTGCCCGCGAAAGGCAAAGGTCCCAGGTTCGAGTCCCGGTTCCGGCACACAATTTTAATCTGCCAGGAAGTTTCATACGAGCGCACACTCCGCTGCAGAGTGAAGTTTCATTCTGTTCATTTTTGTTGGTATCTGATCTGGATTCAGTTGCTTAGATTATGATTACTTTCTATAAAACACTTCATTCAGCCAAGATCGCTAAAATTTATTTTCGTACCTTAACCGGTTTCGGTGAGCTCAGTCACCATCTTCAGAAAGTCCAGTACAATCACTTAGCGTCATATGTAAAAATGGAAACATAACCTTCTAAAACACGTAAACATATTGTTAAAGTTTTTTATCACAGGGTGGTTCGTCATAACGAATAAAATGTGGTCTTAATCCAAGCAAACAGGAGTTTCCTGTTTTCTTGGGCCATATGACGCTAAGTGATTGTATTGGACTTTCTGAAGACGGTGACTGAGCTCACCGAAACCGGTTAAGGGACGAAAAGAAATTTTTAGCGATCTTGGCAGAATGAAGTGTTTTATATAAACTGTTGATCGCTCTCCAGTGACGTAAAATTCCTTTTAACTATGATTACTTTCTTTGCAAGAAATGCTCATTTTGCTTTCTATTATCACTCATTTTTTCCTCCAGATTATGTCCTGATATTTGCATCGATTTGACGGCTTGTTTGTTGTACTTCGTGATTTAAATTGCCAGCCGCGGTGATCGAGGGGACTGAGGCGCTCCAGTCACGGTCTGCACGGCCACTACGGTCGGGGGTTCGAATCCCCCCTCGGGCATGGATATTTGTGCCGTCCTTAGGATTAGCTAGTTAATAAGTAGTTTGTAAGTTTACGGACTGATGTTCCCCTAGTTAAGTTCCATAGACTCTGCAAACATTTGTCCATTTTTTGTCCATGATTTAAATTATTGGTGTCTGTTATTCAAATTCCTAAAGTAACTAAGTTATGCAATGTGTTCAATAATTTCTGTCTGCATTTCTAGCTCTATCTTTAGTCTGTTCTGTTATGGTGCATTTATTTCTATAGTATTTTTACTGTCGGTCATAAATTAAATACATATTATGTGACAGAAGACTCAAGATGACTCCTCCACAATCATTTGCTTGTCATCGACAACGAATAAGTCTTCCTATTACTGGCTTTGTAGAGATATTTTCTATTTTTTGTTAAGTAAAATTTACATTTTGATTATGAATTAAAGCTAAAGATAAAAGCAACACGATGAATAGTGTATTTGCAGATAAATTGACACAATGTAAGGTTTTCAGGCAATGCTGAAGGAATTAGTTTAAGGAAATGGAATCCTACGTTTTTTAGCATTTGTGGATCTAGAGAAAGCTTTTCACTACGTTGACTGGAATACACTTTTTCAGATTCTAAAGGTAGCAAGGGTAAAATGTAGAAGAGCTATATTCAACTTGTACAACAACCAGAGAGCGATTATTATAGTAGAAGGACATGAAAGGGTCACAGTGGTTGGGAAGAGAGTAAGATCAATCTGTACATTGAGCAAGCTGTGAAGGAATGCAAGGAGAATTTTGGAGAGGGAATTAATGTCAAGGGAGAGGTAATGAAAACCTCGTGGTTTACTGACGACATATTAATTCTTTCAGAGACAGCAAAGAACCTGGAAGAGCAAATAAATGGAATGGATAGTATCTTCAAAGGAAGGTTTAAGATGAACATTAACAAGAGTAAAACGTGGATAATGGAATATATGGTCAGAAAATCAGGCGATTCTGAAGGAATTAGATTAGGTAATGGGAGGATAATAAAAAGTAATAGATCAGTTTTCTTATTGGGGTAGCAAGATAACTTCTGATGGCCGAAGTAAAGAAGGTATAAAATGCAGACTGGCTGTGGGAAGAAAAGCGTTTCTGAAGAAGCGAAATTTGTTGACATCCATTATTAGTTTGAATGGAAGGAAGTCCTTTCTGAAAACTTTTGTCTGGAGTATAACATTGTATGGGAGTAAAACGTGGACGATAAGGAGTTCGAACAAAAATATGATAGAAACTCTCGAAAGTTGGTACTACAGACGAGTGATGAAGATTGGATGGTTAGATCACGTAACTAATGAGGAGGTGCTAAACAGAATTGGGGAGAAAAGCAGTTTCTGGCATATCCTGATTAAGAGAAGGGATAGGTTGGTCGGACACATTCTGAGAAATCAAAGAATCGTCGTTAGCATTAGAAGGAAGTGTGAGGTAAAAATTTTAAAGGGAGACCTAGGTGTAACGATACACTAGAATTTTTATTTATTTATTTATCTTCTTTTTTTTATCAGCGATGCTTATCGCCTCCGGTTCCCTCTGGCTCGCAATATAACTAACTTAATTTCGTTCGTCGTTCGTCATTTTTTACTTCCGAACAAGCGAGAAGACGAAACCGCGATTGTAGTTTTGTATTAGTCTCTCTTGTCTGTGTCCGATATGTTCAGACGTCTTCCATTCAGGTATCATTCAATGTAAGTAATTGTGATGCAATTTGTTGATAAAAATATATTACTTAAATTTAAAATCATCCCCTCTCTTTGGCTTTTATTTAAATGAATCCCTCCACGTCAAATATTTATTTTCTGGTATTTTCAGCTCCTCGACGTTCGAAATAATTTAATGTTCAGACGCCATTACGATCCCTTCGTATGTCTTTAAAATTTCACTCACTATTAGTCATTCTTATATAATACCTTGCTTGATTTCAGAACCTGCAATCATTTCTTTTGTTACTTTACGAAGCCCGGTCATTTTTTTATCTTTCTATCATTATCATTAACTTCATGTTTCATCCACGGTCATACAACAATGAAAAGCGAAGTGAACTGTCTGAGCATTAGTCTAGTACGAAAAGAATCTCGAACATTCTCATATTAAATAAGAAAAGATTAACATTTTCAGCTATTGCAGCATGAAGCATATGATCTAGTTAGATGCTTTCCGTCTGTCTTATAACGTGCCCTTGCTTGTGTTGTGCCCGACTTTAACATTCAACCCGCGGTTTATTTGGTTTAATGTTTATAAATGTTAATTTGTGGTGTGTTTTGACTAAACTATTTCAAATTAAAAATTTGGATACAACCAATTCTTTGTCCAAATTACAATTGCGGAATCAAATTTAACAACTTATGGCATCGTACAGAAGCAAGTAGAACGTTATATAGGGGGAATATAGTAAGCAGATTCAAAAGGATGCAGGTTGCCGTACATATTCTCAGATGAAGAGGCTTGCACAGGTCAGGGTAGAGTGGAGACCTGCATTAAAACAGTCTGCGGTCTGAAGACCTCATCAGTAAAAAAGGTTTGCTCTATGGTCGTTTTCAAACATTTATAATGCCTTTTGTAACAGTGCGTAACTTCCGGTTGCTGGTAATGCGGTTTCTCGAGGCTCGGAGTTTCGCTAAGTCACCGCGGCGCGGCGCGCCTGTCTTCTGTCGCTCTCAGCGACGTAGAGCCGCCTTGAGGGCGAAGAACACACAGCACGGCCCACTTAGCACGAGGGGCTCTCGCGAATTTCCAGCCGAGTGGAACTTGTTTACCGCAGCCGGCGCGTCACGTTCTGCCGTCAATCGCGTCCAACTGCCTGTTTGCCTGTTGCCGCTGATACGCCCAGACGAGCCCAGAGAGCGAGGCCGAAATAACATTCCATTGCTCCGAGTGTTTTCGTTGATCGCGTGACTTAGGAATAAATAAGTGATCATGACGTCACAAACCAGAAGCCTAGAGCAGTGTATATTACAAGCAGAACAATCCGCCACTTTGTGTCCCACGTTGAATTAGCTCATTTAAAGACTATGGAACACTTACGCTTTTTAACACGCTCTTATGGCTAGTAAATATACTTTTCTAACGCTGAAAGTATTACAGCATAACTTCCTGATTGTTGGGCCTGCAGTATCATAAATGTCGTTGAATGACATTGTAATGAAAGTTTCGGATTAATACTTATATTTTATTCAATAGCGCTACAGCTGTTTCAACATTTTGTCATTATCAAGCACCTGCGTATATAAGAATTACATTAATTAATTACAAACCAAATAATATATATATATATATATATATATATATATATATATATATATATATATATTTTCCTTATAACTTACGTCTACGATGTTTGGACGTTATATGCTGATGTCTGAAGTAACTGCTGTATAAACTGTATAGAAATGTTCACGTATTTCGTAGTTGTATACGTTTTTTAGTTGTCAGGTTTTATGCAGCTTTTAACGCTAAAACGTTAAATTAAAGAAAACTTTTATATTTTCCGTAATTAACAATAGCTCTGTCAAAGATGTTTACATACCTGTAGTAATCGACTAAGTTATCAGAGACTTTTTTAACGTTGACATCGGTCAGAGAGGTTTATTTCGATTTTTAGCTACCTCTGGTCATTTAGCATATCTTTGCTTCTCAGCCTTTTTCATCGATAAAGTCAATAAAATTAACCAGATAATTTTTGTTTGAAATCAGTGTGTTCATTAAGTATTTCGTCCGGATAATTTTTAGTGTGAATATATATATCCGAACGAAATACTTAATGAATACACTGATTTCAAACATAAAAATTATCTGGTTAATTTTATTGACTTTATCGATGAAAAAGCTGAGAAGCAAAGATATGCTAAATGACCAGAGGTAGCTAAAAATCGAAATAAGCCTCTCTGACCAATGTTAACGTTAAAAAAGTTTCTGATAACTTAGTCGACGACTATATGTATGTACCCATGAAAATGAAAATGCACTTAGGTGTCGCTGCGGCGGAGCGGCCGAGCGCATTGACACGATATGCTACGATGTGTGAGGCCGTTCTCCGTCGTGAGTTCGAATCCCACCTCGGGCATGGATGTTTGTGCCGTCTTTAGTATAAGGTAGTTTGTAAGTTTAGGGGCTGATAACCCCGCAATTAAGTAAACAAAAAATCAACGTACTGTGTCCTTTTTGTCAGGAAATCACGATTCCAATCGCACAACTGTAGCGATGTTCCACAAGCACGTAATTTGATTAGAAGACCTTTCTAATGTACAGTGTAAAAATGTAGAAATACGGAATCTGCTTGACATCCCTTTTCAATAGCAGTCATCACATCATGTGTGTTTCGCAAAAATGATACTTCCTGAAGCCTTGTTGGTTATGGATCTTCGAGGTAGTTCGTAATATTTGAGGAAAGTATATGTTCTATATTCCGACGTCAATCATGTAGGGCCTACGCCTGCAATTTTTCGGATCACTCCCGTTGCCTTTTTTGAATACTGGCGTAACCTGTCCAATTTCCAGTCTTTGGGTACGGAACGTTTGCTGAGCGAGCGGTTGTATATGATAGCTAGGTATGGGGCTATTGCATCAGCATACTCTGAAAGGAAACTAATTCGTATCCAGTCAGGACCGAGAGACTTGGTTTTTTGTTAAGTGCTTTAAGCTGCTTTAATATTCCAGGGGTATCTACTCCTAAATTACGCATTCTAAATATCAGCTTACGTAATTTTCTTGTTTATCAAACTGGTAGTCTTGAAGGCAAAAGCGTGCTCGTTAAAATCAAATGTTCAAATGTTAACAATCCTAAGAGGCCAACCTGCGGAAGTTATCGTGCCCTAGACTTACAAACTTATGCCAAGGACAATACACACACAAACACACACCAAAGCCCGAGGAAAGATTCGAACCTCCGACGGGAACAGACATAAATTTGGTATCGTTGATAATTTTTTCTTTATTTTACTCGAAATCAGAATTCCTATCAATCCACTTCCATAGAGTATCTGGGCGAACGCTATGCGGAGGATAGTCGGAAACAGTTTAACGATTATATTGTCTTTTCTGGACGAGGACATAGAGCTAATATCAAGTACTGAAGGTACTGAGGTACCAACAGCCGTAAGTATAATGAAATATTTATTCTATTACAACCAGTTTCGGCATTTCACTATGCCATCTTCAGGTCCCTGCATCGGAGCATGATATCCATAAGTAGGGATACTAAACTGGAATCGTGGATTTCGTCTACAAAATATGTAGGGTAACGTCTACAACGTATATAAGTACTGACGTACATGGACATGAATTGCTACTTACATACGTTTTAGACGTTACCCTACATATTTTGATTGTTTTTCCAGACGAAATTCACGATTCCAGTTTAGTATCCCTACTTTTGGATATCATGCTCCGATGTAGGGACCTGAAGATGGCATAGTGAAACGCCGAAACTGGTTGTAATAGAATAAATATTTCATTATACTTACGGCTGTTGGTATGTCAGTTCCTTCAGACTCTTGACCAGCCGCTGTCCCGCTTCCACCACCGATGATGGATTCAATAAGACTTAATATCAAGTACGGTGGGAAATTTACTCAAATCAGATGTTTGTAATTCTGTTGGAGCAAATTAGTCTTGTCATCAGTCCCTAGGCTTGCATCTCACGGATGTAAACTTTATTCATTGATACAATATGAATATGTAATTTTCTCCAAATTACTTTAACCCCTTGGTGTCGCGTCATCTTTTTTATTATTTTTATTTATTTATTACCTTTCAGCGTGCAATCTGAGCGGCTCTCGCGATCAAAGTGAGAAGAGCGCGTGATCTCAGACGGAGCGGGCAGTGAGAGCGCTGTGGGAAGCGGGGCATTTCCACGCCCGGTGGCGGAGAGAGAGGCCCCGGGATGAGAACCCGGGACCCGCGGCCGGGCGCCTGACCCCGCGCTCTCCGCCGCTCGCTGCCGGCGAGATCCGCCCTGGAGCGGTGTCGGCGAGGTCACCGGCCAGTCTCCGCTCTCCTCTCCAGTCCGTCTGACGTCACAGGCGGGATGCTGCCACCTTTCCACAACCGCAAGTCGTGACCGCCTACCAGCTGAGCCCTTTCCTTCACCACTGCTTCATACGGACTGTTTATCTACGAAGGTTCCAAATTAAACAGTGGCAACACTGCTGTGCAGACACTATGCATGGAATCTACTATTATCGCTGATAGCACAAGTAGTGCAAGAATCCCTCCTAGTGACTAAAACTATCTTGAAAGTGAAACTTCCTGGCAGATTAAGATTGCGTGCCGGAACCGGGACTCGAATCTGGGATCTTTGCCTTTTGCGGGCAAGCGCTCTACCGTCTGAGCTATCCCGACACGACTCACTATCCCGCCTCACAGCTTTATTTCCGCCAGTACCTCGCCTCCTACTTTCCAAACTTCACAGAAGTTCTCCTGCTAATCTTGCAAGACTAGCACTCCTGGAAGAAAGGATATGGTGGAGACATGGCTTAGCCGCAGCCTAAGGGACGTGAAACTTCCTGGCAGATTAAAACTGCGTGCCGAAACCGGGACTCGGACCTTTCCTTTCGCGGGCAAGCGACACGACTTACTATGCCGCCTCAGAACTTTACTTCCGCCAGTACCTTGCCTTCTGTGAAGTTTGGAAAGTAGGAGGCAAGGTACTGGCAGAAGTAAAGTTGTGAGGCAGGATCGTGAATAGTTCAAGTCCCGGTTCCGGCACGCAATTCTAATCTGCCAGGAAGTTTCATATCAGCGCACGCTCTGCTGCAGCGTGAAAGTATCATTGTAGAAACATCCCTTAGGCTGTGGCTAAGCCATGTCTCCACCATATCCTTTCTTCCAGGAGTGCTAGTGTTGCATGGTTCGCAGGAGAGCTTCTGTGAAGTTTGGAAAGTAGGAGGGGAGGTACTGGCGGAATTGAAGTTGTGAGGCGCGATCGTGAGTCGTGTCGGATAGCAAAGGTCCCAGGTTCGAGTCCCGATTCCGGCACGCAATTTTAATCTGCCAGGGAGTTTCGTATCAGCGTACACTCCGCTGCAGAGAGAAAGTTTCATTCTATCTTGAAAGTGTAGGTGTAGTCCTTATTTGTAGAAGATGGTATAGAGGGCGTCGGATTTACCGGACCACACTGTCCTTCTGGGATCTTCAAGATTAAGCTGACCCACCTTTGAACCATACTTGTGATCCGATGTGTAGGCGTTCCCCCTACCTGCTTCGTAGGAAATGCTCTCGATAGCGTAGTCCCTTCGCAGCTAGACAGGAAGTTGGAGTATTGCAGGAAACGCTGTTAAAAGAGCTGACACATTAACTTGTCATGAGTGGGTATTTCATCTGAATAAAATACGGGATGCCAATTAATTTATCACTAGCCACACCATAATACAAAACTGTTCAGTGACTTTGAAATTAACAATTATAGTTTTAAGGCTGGTTAGATGGTCCCTACGAGATCGGTCCGAATTAGGTGCTAACGCCGATAACTACACTGGTGCGCAGACGAGACCACCTATAAAACTTCGTCCATCTTCGTAAGTGTTCGTTAAAGGCATTGTAAATTATTTATTTATTTGAGTGCTATTAAAGAATATGAAATGATCAGCACCTACGTCTGTTGACCCCTAGTCTGCTACTAAGGTCTGTATACCACCAAATCTTTCTTAAATAAAAGACTTTAATAAATTAAAGATGTTAGATTCGCGCCATATTCTTCGTACTTCCCCGGCTTATAAGCGCGGCGGCCCTAACGTACAATCTCACGGAGGCAGCGTCTGTACCTTTCGCTACCCCGCCTTCACTGCTGACGCCATATGGTGCGTCTTGGCCATGAGAACTATAGTCGGCGTCACGTACGAAGGCGGCCCAGTTTTCAGCCATTCTGCACATCACCCTCCATTCCTCCAATGACAACCAATAATGTTTATTCTGTAGGCTTGTGGCTGCCGCGAGTTACGCAGTGTTTCTCCCGCTGGCGCAACTGTTGCCGCTCCCCTGTAGCTCCTCCCCTTCTCGCTTCTTCCACTATCGCTCCGCCTTTATGCGCGGGAGTGCCTTGTTATATGACTTCAGCTATATGACAGCTTCTACTGTCAGCAACTTCCTAGCCATTCCTTACTGAAAATGTATCTGACGCCGACTCGCGCACAAGCCTTTTAATAACTTATTGAATAGAATAAAATTTTTACCTACTTATAAAAACCCTTACAGTTGTAGACAAGCAAATGGACACGCCTGTCCCACGTAACCGGCGTGTGCACTATCGGGGGAAACACAGTTACCTGTGAGCTAGCGATCTAACGTAACGGTGTCACTATGTATTCGCAAACCAAGGAGTTAAATCAAGATTAAATGCCTCAGAGGTCGTACAGCACGAAATTGTCATTAAAGTCTTCAAGAGTCCCCAGTATGGTGACAGGTATAGTGAACTCGAGTACGGCTGTGATAGTTCGTCCACGGCAAACCGTCATGCATAGAATTTCTGTTCGTTTTTTGCAGCATCGCCTGCGACCAGCTTTGCGGAAGAAGAGGCTACACTTTCCGCGCAACCAATTTTGCATGACAATGCACTGATGCATACAGCGCATGCTGTGGCTGCTCTGTGCGGTCGATGGGACTGGTAAGTACTATGTCATGTACTGTACTCCCTGGACTTAAGCCTTTGTGACTTTGATTTGATTCCGACGATGAAATTCGACAGGTAGTAGACGGCTCCATTCGCACGATCAACAGATCAGGCTCTGCTAACGGTCTATTAGGCCTTCCACATCGCTGGCAATGGGTTCTACACAACGATGGTGACTACTTTGAAGGACAGTAACAGGTGCAAACACTTAACGCTTTTGTATCGTTCGTGAATAAATAGCTGACACTATTTTAATTCCAACCCACGTATTTATTTATTTATTTATTATTACATTATCTACCTGTTGCATTTACAATTACATCGGTTAAGTGTATTTGGACGTGGCGACCGAGAGATGAGAAATAGCATCTCCGAGGTAACTATGAGGTGGGGATTCTCCCGTAGGAACATTTCATGAGTGTACCGTGGTTATATGGAATCCAGTAAAGTATCTAATCTTCGACACCGCTGTGGCTGGATAATCGTTCAGCGTATCGGAAGTGCAACCCTACCACAAATTGCTGCGGATTTCCATGCTGCCGAACCCCTGGTGCAGTTTATAAGACCCGCTGCAATACCACATCAGATACGGTTTGGCTGAGGCGCTCCAGTCACGGTCTGCACGACCACTACGGTCGGGGGTTCCAATCCCCCCTCGGGCATGGATATTTGTGCCGTCCTTAGTGTTAGCTACTTCATAAGTTGTTTGTAAGTTTAGGGACTGATGACCCCTTAGTTAAATCCCATAAGCTATACAAACATTTGAACATTTTTGAGATACGGTTTGCACTGCTATATCCCAGAAACACATCCAGAGAATCTTTGATACAATGCTGAGGCACGTAGCAGCGGTTGTAGCTAACATAGCTAACATTCAGTTATAAATCGACATAATGAATCATCTTATTGTCAGTCAGCAGTTTCGATTTTTTTTTTTTTTTTAAATTTTCTTGTTCAATCCTTGCAGGTCATCTTCAGAATCTAATACATTTTTACAATAATTTGAATGTAAAATGAATACAACTTACGGTTAGAGAGTTCTAAGTAACTGAAGACAGCACAAACATCCATGCCCGAGGGAGGATTCGAACCCCCGACGGGGAACGGCCTCGAGCATCGAAGCATAGCGCCTCAATGCGCTCGGGCGCTCCACCGCGGCACCCTAACATCAAAACCACATATTACAGACATTCCGGCGGTCTGTGTGGTCATAGAACGGCGCTTTCGCCGCCTGAGGGGTGGCCTAGCGGCAGACGCGAGCACCTGCAATTTTGACGCTCGGTAGCGCAGTTGGGTGACGTTTAAAAAAAAAAAAAAAAAAAAAAAAAAATGTTCAAATGTTTGTAGAGCTTATGGGACTCAACTACGGGGTCATCAGTCCCAAAACTTACAAACTACTTATGAACTAGCTCATACTAAAGACGGCACAAACATCCATGCCTGAGGGGGGATTCGAACCCCCGACGGGGAACGGCCGCGCGCATCGCAGCATAGCGCCTCAATGCTGTCGGCCGCTCCGCCGCGGCGATTACGTTTCCGGACACGGGTTCCCTACCTCATTTTGTTCCTCAAGCCATCTTCTACCACCCCACGACGTTTGTCTCATTTAGAAACATCAGGTATAAAATTATGTTAAAGTGTATTTATTGTTTATGTAAGTGATATGAAGTAGTGACTACATATAAATTTGTGTGATGAGTGTTTATTAGGGAGGGGAGTGGCAGGCCCAAGATGACTGAACAGTGGTTGGAGTGGAATACAGTGTGGACACCTGACGTGTGAGAAACGTAACTATGAACAGTGTAGCAGTCAAAATTGAGATTAGGAGAATTATAGTGATTCGATATGAAGAATCTACGTACTGCAGGAAACAAATCGGGACTCCACGATGTAATGTGAAAACAAGGACCAAAACTTTTCGTAAGTAATCAAACAGTACTTTACATGTTTTGCAAATTGTCCTCTTCAGTCCCAATGCCAAGGTTAATTTAAATTTTTTTTTAAATGTCAATATCTTTTTGTTTATTAGGTTGCATAGACTCCATATTTCTCTCTTTTGAAATTTGGCAAATTTTCATTTTTTGAACGTTGATGGAACACACTTGTGTACCTCGGGCTTCAATCATAAACATATTTCTTAAATTTTCTTAAGGAAACATACTGTATTTAAGGGTAAAATTAATTACAATAAGTTGTATTTGTACAACCTACATATTTCATTTACGATATGAAATTTTACAATACATATTTACAAGTATTTGTTACTGTCAGATGGTTTTTTATTAATACCCATGACAACTTTAATCCCAACATGATGCAAAATTTCTGATGCCTTTGGTTTCTAAACTAAGTGAACTAGTCTGGACAGATTTGAGGTTTGTCTAATATGTCACAACCTCTCAGAATTCAACTGGAAAGAATTCAGTGAAAGATTCCAAGTCTCCTTTATGTCCACTGGATTCACTTTCCTCTCTAGAGATGTGCCTATGTCAGGCATGCTGAAAAAGTAACGAACAAACCATGGATAAGCACCAGACCTACATTTTTCTTAAAATCTGATGTGAAAATTTACACATTTTGTTACAAATAAAGAAAGAAACAAAAATACATTTCTTCAAAGTATAATAATACCAACCAAATAGCTCTTCACATCAAATCTCTTATGGTTTTCTTTTTAATATCACCATTCATTAAATCTTCAATGTTTTGAGACTGAATTTCGTTAGGAGCATCTCGTGGTAAGTCAGAATTCGTACGCTGTTGATTCATTACAGCAAATAAATCATCCTCAGATACAAAATATGAATATTCTGCAATACTTCCCTTTAGTATGCTTGATATTTCTTCAACACTTAGCATAAAAGCTGCCAAAATATGGTTCGTTATGAAGTACAAAGCTATTGTAAAAGTGCACACTAAGAACCAAGGTACACAGATGTGTACCATGAAAACATCGGCATTTAATGCCCAGGAAAATTGAAATAATTCACATTTGCTGTATTTCAGATGATTCTTCAAACTTCACTTATCACTCACTACAACAAAGGTACACACATAAAGCTTTATGTATTATTTACTTGTTACTTGCTGTCATAACGATGCTGCCGGGCTGCCAGCTTCACTAACATCAAAATTCTGATTCGTGTAGCTCCAGAAGTACTGCTGCAAGGGCTATACAAGTGGCGTCATTTGAAAGCAAAATATCGCACTGACGTGTTTTACGGCCCACTTTAGATTTGTAGTTTTATAAGTTTTTGCAAAAATTTTGGACCAAAATAATAATCTAAATAATGAAAAATTAATTAATAAGAGCGTCTGAACCTTTTTAGGAAAAAAAAAATTAGGTAGCGGCAGGTTCCGAACCACCGACCGACCTTTCGTGTCATAGTCCAACGCGTTGCCCACTACGCTACGGCTATCAATCATCTTAACTGATGCTAATATGGTATTTGTAGACACTAGATTATCATTTGTCGTACGAAGAACGATGTGTTTTTGTTAATTCCTCAGTGCGCCATTGCTTGGAAATGACAACGTGTATGTTACAATAAGAAAATCATCAAATACGCAACTCAAGATGGATGGCGTATGCCAGAGTTCTGGGCGAGGAATGTCACGTGACATCTCCGAACTGCTGGTTTTCGTTAATTCAATGGAGGGTGCCAAATCTCCGTTATTTTTGCAAATATGTCTCAAACGATACGAGATATGAAAAGAGAGAGAGAGAGAGAGAGAGAGAGAGAGAGAGAGAGAGAGAGAGAGAGAGAGAGAGAGAGAGACATAAGGGAGCTAAGTTGTAGAGAATTTTCTCCTCTACCAATTATTCAATATTTCGTGTCAGATGAACGGTTCGTTTGCAATTACAATTATATTACCTACGGCTTTTTTTGCTATTATTACCGTATTTTTTGTCCGAAAAATTTGAAAAAAGGAAATTCTGGTCTCTGGCGGCCTACAATCATGTCTGTAAAATTTGGTGCTGATCGGTTGAACGGTTCGGCTTCAAAACAGGGAACACGTTACGGACAGACAGACAGACATACATACATCTCAAAATCGCCGTTATTTTTGCAAATATCTTTCAAACGATACGAGATATGAAAAAAAAAATTTGAGAGCAAAGTTGTAGAGAATTTTCTCCTCTACAAATTCGGTTATTCAATTTTCGTGCCAGATGAATAGTTAAGCCGTTATTTTCATTTAAATTTCGAGCTGTCGAAAGACGATCGCAAAGGCCCACTTTTAGTGTTACTACCATAACCTAAAGTGAGCCAAAAGGTACACCATTCTGCACTCGCGGTCTGAGCACACAAAATACGCCACAGACAGAGAAAACAGTTTCCAAAAATGTTCAAATGTTTGTAAATCTATCGGACCAAAGTGCGTGGTCATCAGTCCGTAGCTTACAAACTACTTAAACTAAACTAACCTAAGGACAACACACACACCCATACCCCAGGGAGGACTCGAACCTCCACGACGAGCAACCACGCGAACCGCAGCGAGACGCTTTAGACCGCTTGTCTACTCCACCGCGGCAAAAAAACACTTTACGCAGCAAAGTGCATATATGTGCACTTACAGACTGAAGAGGATATGTATTATTACAGACCACTGAAGATTTTTACTATCAACAAAACAAAATTGTCGCCTATTAGTAGTTAACATAGACGGACAGACGTCCCCATTATAAGTGAACTAATCAAGTAAACCGTTTGCGTGGAGTCATCCTGCGACGCAGAAAGGCGTTGTTGGTTGGCACTGTCCTTAATAGCCAGCTTGCGCCATGACGCGGCGCCTCTCGGTTATACAAGGCGCGCTGTCGCCTGCCTGTTAGCCATTATACTGCGCCATTCGACCGTCCTTTCTCCCGGCGCGACAACCGTGACGGCAGGCAGCTGCAGTTTTAACGCCGCGCCGAAGACCAGACCTACCTGCTGTGCTGCTGCTCCTCTGACGCAACGCCGTCTGGATGGCTGCAGCCTACCTTTCGCTTCCTCGCAGTTTGCGTCTGCAACACTCGGCACACCGCTGCTGCTCACCGCGAGAAGCAGTTTCGAAATGTTCAAATGTTTGTAAATCTATCGGACCAACCTACGTGGTCATCAGTTCGTAGCTTACAAACTACTTAAACCTAGGTAAACTAACCTAAGGACAAACAAACACAGCCATGTCCCAGGGAGGACTCGAACCTCCACGGCGAGCAACCGCGTGCTCCGCAGCGAGACGCTTTAGACCGCTCGGCTACTCCACTGCGGCAAGCAGTTTCGTATATGTTCCACTGACAACTAGACGAGGGGTGGCCAACTTAATTTCCAAGTGGGCCATATTATCTTCTATCACTGCGATGAACCAGACCAAAAAAGGTCCTGTAAAGGAATTGATCATTATATATTACAAAAGTAAGTGTACAGTGTGCGTGCCGCAAAAACTCAAAAATAAATATCAACAATAATACATTTCCTTGAGACAATATTGTCTCGTTATACCAAAGGTATTAAACATAAGGAGAGTCATCGAATTAAAATTTGTGTTGTGCCCCGGATTCGAACCCGGGATCTCCTACTCACTAGGTAGGCGCTTTAAACCACTTTTCTTTCTCTCCTATGGGTAGATAAGTTCATTGCGATCGTTGTTCCTTCTTGTTCGTTGTCATTCGATGAGTTCTTGGCTCAGCTTTTTTATTACACAGAGGCGTTCAGCCCTCTGACCGGGCGCGCTGAGCACAGCGCCCGGCTACCACTCACCAAACAGTGTTGCAGTCACAACGGCTGCACGGAATGTCTTAAAGCACGCCTCTCTCCACACCTTTGGTATAACGAGACAATGTTGTCTCAAGGAAATTGTTGATATTTACATCACTTCGGGCTGAGGAAGAACGCGAGATTGTTTCCATCAGCGTTCTTTCCAGGGCTGCTATTCCAATATAGAAGAGTCCTGGCAATTTGATACGCATTTCACAGGGAACATGAGGCAGAATTATAGTATGTGGTATGGAGGGAGACGTGGTTTAAGACAGTCCATATAGTCGCTGTGGCTGCAACGCTGTGTTAGCTGAAAAAGTGGTCTAAATCGCCTACCTAATAAGTAGGAGGTCCAGGGTTCGACTCCCGGCCTCAGCACTAATTTTAATTCGATGTCTCTCCTTATGTTTATGGTTATTAACTCAAAAATAAATTAAGGTACGAACAAGGGACCTACAGGATGTGATAGACCTTTATCCCCTTTCGATGCAGATTACTTTTGTTATACCTATAGGGCGTACATTCCGAAATATAATTTTAATTTCAACACCAGCAGACGAGGGCAATGCGTGCGTAAAAAAACCACGTATGTGGCCACGCAGATGTATTTGACCACACATATATCTCTGGCCACGCATACAAATACTTCAACTAACAAAGAAGTGTAAGCTCGCAGGCAATGTATATGAAAAAAAAAAAAAGTTCAAACGTTCGTTAAGCTTATGGGACTTAAATGCGGGGTCATCAGTCTCTAAACTAACAAACTACTTATGAATTGCCTCATAAACGTCCATGCCCGAAGGGAGGATTCGAACCCCTGACGGAGAACGGTCTCGCGCATCGGAGGATAGCACCTCAATGCGCTCGGCCACTCCGCCGCTCGCGTTTTTCATTGAAGAGGGCTTTTACACGTTGTTGATTTGTGTGGCACTATCGCAGCACAGGATTACATCGATCTTTGAAGCACCTTATTACTTCCCACTGTTGAAGAGCAATTCGGGAGTGACGATTGCATATTTCAACACGATCGGTCAAAAAACTCATACGGAAAACCAGCACTAAGCAAAGAGGGGAAAGCTGAACTGTGGAAGAAATACATAGAGGTCCTATACAAAGGAAGTAAATTAGAAGGCAGTATTCTAGAAATGGAAGACGAAGTGGAGGAAGATAAGATAGGAGATATGATACTGCGAAGAGAATTTGACAGAGTGCTGAAGGATTTGAGTCGAAACAAGGCCCCTGGAGTAGATGATATTCCGTCTGAACTGCTGATATTGTTAGGAGAGCCTGTCATCAAAAAATTGTCCACTTGGTATGCAAAATGTATGAGACAGGGGAAATACCATCAAACTTCAAGAAGAATATTGTAATTCCAATTCCAAAGACAAATGTGAAAATTACAGAAATATCAGTTTAATAAGTCATGGTTGCAAAATACTAACACGAATTATTTACAGACCAATGGGAAAACTTGTGGAATCCGACCTTGGATTTAGGAGAAATGTTGGAACACGGGGGCGGGGGGGGGGGGGGGGGGGGAATATTACGACTAATAGGCTAAGGAAAGGAAAACCTACATTTTTAGCATATCTAGATTTGGAGAAAGCTTTTGACAATGTCGACTGGCATACACTCTTTCAAATTCTGAAGGTACAGGGGTAAAATATAGGGGGCGAAGAGTTATATTCAACCTATACAAAAATCAGACGCCAGTTATTACAATCGAAGGGCAAGAAAGGGTCGCTGAGGTTGGAAAGGGAGTAAAACAGAGTTGTAACCTTTCCCCAGTATTGTTTAATCCATATCTTGAACAAGCAGTGAACTAATTCAAGAAGAAATTTGGAGAGGGAATTAAAGTTCAGGGAGAAGAAATAAAAACTTTCCGGTTTGCCGATGACAAAGTAATTTTGTCAGAGACTGTAAAAGATCTGAAAGAGCAACTGAATGGAATGGACAGTGTCTTGAATGGAAGATATATGATGAACATTAACAAGAGTAAAACGAGGGTAATGGAACGTAATGTCAGAAAATCAGGTGATGTTGAAGAAATTAGATTAGGTAATGAGACAAAAAATGTGGTGGATGAGTTTTGTTATTTGGATAGCAAAATAACTTCTCATGGCCGAAGTAGAGAAGATATAAAATGCAAAATGGCTATGGGAAGAAAAGCGTTTCTACAGAAGCGAAACTTGTTAACATCCAATATTAATTCAAATGTTAGGAAGTCCGTTCTGAAAGCATTTGTCTGTAGTGTAGCATTGTATGGGAGTGAAACGTGGACGACAAGGAGTTCGGGTAAAAAGAGAATAGAAGCTTTTTAAATGTGGTGCTACAGAAGAATGATGAAAATTAGATGGGCAGATCACCTAACTAATGAGGAGGTGCTTAACCGAATTGGGGAGGAAAGAAGTTTCTGGCATATCCTAAGAGAAGAGATAGATTGGTTGGACACATTCTGAGACACCAAGGAATCAACTTAGCATTAGAAGAAAGTATGTGGGGTAAAAATCGTAGAGGAAGACTGAGGGACGAATACAGTAAGCAGATTCAAAAGGATGTAGGTTGCCGAACTTATTCCTAGATGAAGAGAGGCATGCACAGGACAACAACGTGTGCAAGCCACCCCCCCACCCCCTCAATGAAAAACGCGAGCCGCGGCGGAGTGGCCGAGCGCATTGAGGCGCTATCTTCCGACGCGCGAGACCGTTCCCCGTCAGGGGTTCGAATCCTCCCTTCGGACATGGACGTTTATAAGGTAATTCATAAGTAGTTTGTAAGTTTAGAGCCTGATGACCGCGCAGTTAAGTCCCATAAGCTTAACTAACATTTGAACAATTTTTTTCATATAAATTGCTTGCGAGCTTACTCTTCTTTGTTAGTTGACAGGGTAGCGTGGAGAGCTGCATCAAACCAGTCTGCGGACTGAAGACCACAACAACAACAATGGTCACCTGATCATAACGCTCTGTGTGTGGCGAAGTGGTTACACGACAGTAACAACCCTGTAATGGACTGGCCTGCACACAGTCCTGACTCTTGTATCCTACAGAACACCTTTGGGACGTTTTGGAACGCGTACTTCGTGCTAGGCCTGACTGACATACATCGATACCTCTCTACAAATGCAGCATCTTGTCAGGAAGGGGCTGTCATTACACAAGAAACCTTCCAGCAAGTAATTGAACGTATGTCTGCGAGAGTAGAATCTATCATCAAGGCTAAGGGTGGTCCAACACCATATTTAATTGCAGCGCGTGAGTAGCTGAGCAGCCTGGAGCGCGACGTTGCGGATTACGAGGATTCCCGCGTCGGAGTTTCGAATCCTCCGTCGGGCATAGGTGTATGTGTTGTCCTTAGCTTAGTCTAAGTAGTTTGTAAGCTACGGACTAATAATCTAGTAACTGAGTCCGATAGATTTAGAAACATTTGAACATATTTAATTCCAACAGTACCGATGGAGGCCACTACGGGCTTGTAAGTTATTTTCAGTCAGGTGGCCAGACACGTTTCATCACATAGTGTATCTACGATGTCTCAGAGTCCTGCAAAGTAAACAGCACTTTGAACACCGTCACTTTAACCTGATGATTCGGATGACAATGAAGAAGAAGAAGAACAATTGGAAGGAAGCAAATGTTCAAATGTTTAAGCTTGAGTGACTTAACTGCGGGGTCATTAGACTGTGACTGGCGCGCCGCAGGCCGCTCGGTCACTGCGGCCGGAGGCAAGGAAGCGATCATACAGCTGCAAGCGATCAATCTGAAGACGATACTGGTGAAGATACGGCATCCTCTTTTTCAACAACACTGGAGAAGTTGTTCTGCTAAAAGTGTAACCAAATTTTGTGCTTAAATCATATGAAAACATCTGCAGTAACTCAATTCAGAATCTTCCTTCACTTATGGTGAAAATGTTCAGTGTTGGATTCCATTTTTCTCTATAATTTTGACATGAATTATTGTTTTAAGTAATATTCATATGTCTGTTAATTCGCCTGTTAAAATCTATCTATAATTTAAAATGGTTGAATGTTTTCTTATTTCGTTAATTTGAAAAATAGTTTGTCAAAAAATGTTCAAATGTTTGTTAAGCTTAAGGGACTTAACTGCGGGATCATCAGTCCCTAAACTTACAAACTACTTATGAACTACCTTATACTAAAGACGACACAAATATCCATGCCGAGGGGGGATTCGAACCCCCGACCGTAGCGGCCGTGCAGACTGTGACTGGAGCGTCGTAGTCCCCTCGGCCACCGAGGCCGGCAATAGTTTGTCTACGGAGATTTGAAAACATTTCACACAAGATATTGATTTATCAGTTACGGATAATTATTCAGATACCTTGTTGTTGTTATGGCCTTCAGGCCGGAAACTGCTTTGATGCAGCTCTCCCCCCTACTGTATCCTGAGCAAGCCTTTTCATCTCCTCATAAGAACGGCAACCCACATCCATTTGAATCTGCTTACTATATGCCTCTCTTGGTCTCCCTCTGCCATTTCGTACCCCACACACTTCCCTCCAATGCTAAATTCACGATTCTTTGATGTCTAAGAATTTGACCTATCTAACGATCCCTTCTGTTAGTCAAGGTATGCCACAAATTCCTTTTCTCCCCAATTCTGCTCAGTACCTCTTCATTAGTTATGCGATCTAAGCACATAATCTTCAGCATTCTTCTGTAGCACCATATATCGGAAGCCTCTATTCTCTTCCTGTCCGCACTGTTTATCGTCCTTGTTTCACTCTCGTACAAGTATCTTAGTGGTTGAAATTGTACTTAAATAAATTAATAAGAGACTAGATGCAATATTCATTGTATAATAAACAATTTAAGAAAAAGATCGAAACCTCGGTATCGTATTTTTGTAGGGTGATGTGAACAACCGACATCCCTAGTTAGGTTATGGAAGCTCAACTCCCCAGTGAGAGGTTAATTGCAGCCACTCGGTGTATGTGACGTCGGCGACGCTGATAATGTCATACGAGATTATTTTCTGGGACAACTCATCAGGCCAAGCAAAAGTTTTCAGAGCAAAAAAAAAAAAAAAAAAAAAAAAACGTGCGTTACGGATAATTTGTGGTGTCAACTCAAGAACCTATTTAAGGAACTGGGGATACTTACTACTGGTTCCCAATACATTTATTTTCTAATGAAATTTGTCGTTAAAATATATCTTTTTTCTTTCAAACCAATAGCTCAGTCCATGGGATCAATACTAGAAACAAGAATAACTTGCATAAACATTTAAAGTCACTTACTTTGGCTCAGAAAGGTGTCCAGTATTCAGCAGTACACATTTTCAATAACATGCCAGCGGCCATAAAAAATTTAACTCACAATAAAGTACAGTTTGAAAAGAGTCTAAAGGATTTTTTGTTGGCCAACTCCTTCTACTCCATTGATGAATTTCTTTCCAGAAGTGATTGATTGTAACATATTTGTATATAATATTCACAAATATGAATACTGTGTTCAGTTTGACTTCAGTACAAGTCTTGTGCAGTAATATAATCATTGTAAATCAGTGTAAAAATTAATAACAAAAAATAAAAAATAAATTAATTGCTAAGAATTGTAATATGCACCTAGTACATTAGTAAGTGGTAATAAGTTTTGTGTCCTTTAAAATGTAAATATTTTTAAGATAACTGTTTTTCCTGACCAATTCCACCATTCCACAGGGCAATTACATTTGGGGTCTGTGGAAGGTACATTAACACATATGCTCTCTTTGTGTAAGTATATATTGTGTATTTTGTTCTGACATGTTCTACATCCAAGAGGATTCCCTCAATTCGGATCTTCTGGAACGAAAAGTACATCTAATCTAATCTGATAAGCTGTCAGAGATTCGGCGACTTGCCCTGAGTCAATTACAATTTTTTTTTTATTTACAATTACAATAAAAATTTAGGACTGTTACCTGGATAACTAAAACAGACCTTTACAATCAATTATTATACATTACAAATTGTTTGGTTGTTAGTAATAAGTTAATGACAACTCTAAGTATAATTCCCGCCTCTTAGCAAGCCTCCTGAAGGGGCCTACTTACTAACGTAACCATTGCAACTCATATTAATGTATTTGGTTGTTACATTTACAAAACAAAGTAAATTACACTACTTCTACTAGTGGTGCACTGATTTACACTATCCATCTCCTTTGCACCACTGAATTTCTAGTCTAGATTGGATTTGGAAGGTAGTGAGGCAGCCAACACCAGAGAACTTATTCCAGTGACTTCTCTCTTATACGTTGCTCATGCAAGGCGGGAAAGTCGTCCAGCTCTTCACTCCTTGCCTCAACTAACCTTCCGGTCATATTCGGTTCCATCCATGGTACCAAACCGACGTTAGCCGGCCAGACGCCAGGGATGGTGATGTCAATCCGGTTTTACGTACGCAGTATATTGCTGCCAATGTATGCCTCATAGAGGCATGCACGGCTTTTCTCTCCTGTTGTTTCGCAGCAGACTATCCTCGATAGATCTGCTGCGCGTGGGTTGATACTTTCTCAGTTAGTATAATTAGGATCTCTACTAACTCATCATTCCTTATTATTTCATAGATGTCCCTGGTAGGTATGGCTTCTCTCTACAGAGGCAACTCGTGCGTGTACTGGGCACTCGAAGATTACGTGTTCCGGGCTGCCTATCTCAGCACCACATTCAGAAACTGCATCAGGCCGTTTCCCTATTCGGTGCAAGTGCACTGGGTAGGGTCCGTGACCTGTCAAAAAGTGCACTTATCCTTTGGATGGAAGAAATTTTAACTTCACCCTTTCTCTCACTGATGGTAGGAAGGAGTGTACGCGCCTGGCTGTTTCAGATGAATCCCAGTCCCGTTGCCAAATATCGGTAATGACTTGCCCTGAGTGTGGGACCGGTACCCCCGCCTCCTACGGGCCTTCCCCTCGGCGGCTGAGCTTCGCTGCTCCTTATTAAGGCCTCGCAGACGGTGGCCCATTTGCACGCCACGGCCGCCTAGCCGTGCATTATTAAGCCGCTCTCTAGGAGGCTTAGCGCCGTCCCGTTATTACTCAGACGGCAGCCTTCTCTCTAATTTGACGCGCCGGCATTCATTTATTACCGCCCGTCTTTCCCCGCGAGGCTGTCAGTCCCGTTTCTTTCCGTACTCGCTATTGTTATCGGCAACCACAACAAATAAATCCCCGCCTTTCTTTCCACCTTCATCTTTCTTACTAGATGCTGCAGCCCTCACTTTGTGGCTTTACGTACGCTCTCTTGCCTTCCACAGTCGTGTTTTATTACTTAACCTCCTGATATATGTTTATAATATTTGTTTAAAAATTACGTCTCATTTTTCAAGATTTTTTTCCCTTGTTGGGGACTACAGTCATACTATTCAATCGTAATGATTTCGTCCATTTGACTGATATTTAATCATTTATTTATACGTGTATGTGTGGTGTCTGTTTTTTCGACATCCTTTGAATCTAATATCAAATACTATGAAGACCCTCAGAAACGTTTTAAGAGGAGACGGAAGGCAATTTTTATCCCTATAATATATATATATATATATATATATATATATATATATATATATATATATATATGTGTGTGTGTGTGTGTGTGTGTGTGTGTGTGTGTGTGTGTGTCTGTGTCTCAATTTACAAGTTAAATGAACATAATAACTAGTGGTTTTGAAGAATTTTATTTTATTCTTTCACCAGTAAAATTTACCTTTTTAGTACATTAATTATTATAAAACAGTTGATTGTTTTGTGGTTCTCAATTTATTTGTAATTATTTATTAGCATCTTCAGTATAAAAAGACCAAATTTCGTCTTTCTGACCCCATTAGTTTATCAAATAATGGTACCTGAAAGTAAAAAAAAAAATGTAGTTTTGAGAAAAATCAATATAAGGTTTAATATTGCAATTCTAGTACAGTTATTGATGAGAATTACTTACCACTAATATTTTCCTACACCATATTGAGCATCATCTGAATCATACTGATCTTTTCTTCTCTTGGCTCGTCTTCTTTTCTGTGAAGCTTCTGATGTGTATTTTAAATTAGCAATATCGGCTTTGCGGATTCTCTCTTTATTTATTTGCACCAAGGATTTTGCAGTATTTCCACTATATTGATTGCCCCCCATAATTCCAAAACATCCAATTTTCTAGTCACACCATCACTGAGGCATAAAATAGCATCAAAACACTAAATTTGAGATTTGTGATCTGAACAAATACAGGTTTTGATAACGTTCGAAAACAATAACAAACACGATCGGAACATAAAGTATCGATAGTAGATATAGGGTAGGAAACATTGAAGCAATAGAAACAATAGAAGCATGAAGTAATATAGGAGGAGTAAAAGAATGCTGTATGCATTTTCTCCGCATGGCGCAAAACGGAAGGCGTGGCCAGACTGCACAGAGCGTCAGAGAAACCATCATAACTCAGGAAAAAATTGTCTGATTTATATGAAACGAAAACTGTTTGGAGCAGAAAATATCAAGCATTTCAAATACGCTAAAATCTAAAAATCGAATTTTTTAGCCCAGTTGCCTTCCGTCTCCCCTTAACTGCTTATTGTGGGCACTGAAATATATTCAGTGAAACTGTTGAAAATTGGTGCCTAGAAGGTAGATCGAACTCAAGGCTCGAACTCTTTACGGGTTTCAGCTAACCATATCTACGTGTAAATGAGGCTGAAGTGCAAGGGCACTACTGTACAAGTGCGGGATTCAAGGTGAGACTTGTGTCTGGCTTATACAGTCGCAGGGTAGGTCCTGCAGTTGTGATACTCACCCTATCCAGGTGGTGTAGTGGAGGCAGCATGGTTTAAGGGCAACATAGAACAAACACGAACTCGTGATGCCAAACCACTGAACTACTGCAATAAAAGTGTGCAGAGCATTCGATGCCTGGTCTGGGCACACATTCTCAAGCAGCTGAAACGTCTGTAACATCCTTGTCTGTATTAGTTGATGCAGTGCCTCACTTTTCGCTGTATAGTCACTGACGACTGCAAAGTGAAAACTGATGTAAAAAACGCTGTACAGTTATAGCATTACAGCTATTTTGACTGACGAACACAAATATTTACGAACACGATTTATTCATATACTTTTAATTGAAATACTTCTCTAGAAGGTCACCCTAGATCATGTTAAAAAGAAGTATATTTTATTTCACAAGTAATTTCAGCAAATCTTGTTGCCATTTTCAAGAAATGTTCAAATGTTTGTTAAGCTAATGAGACTTAATGCGGGGTCATCAGTCCCTAAACTTACAAATTACTTATTAACTAGCTTATGCTGAAGACAACATAAACACCCATGTCCGAAGGAGGATTCGAACCACTTTCAAGTGAACAAAAACTTAAAAGCTACAATGCACATGTACATGAAAATACTGCTCAATTTCGTGGTTCACTTGTTTTTAATGTGATCAAGGCTGATCTTCTTTAAGAAGTATTTCAATTAAAACAATTCTAAGATTACTCTCCTACCGGCAAAATGTCGGCATTTATTAATGATTATTCATATACACTACTCTAAACTATTGAGGTAACAATTGAAAATCTAGGTTCTGAAGTATTCTTTTCGGCAGATTGCACTAAAGCGGTTCGACATCTCTGTCGCTTCCATAAAAAGGAGACAACTTTACGGCAACTGAGTTAGTGGTAATAACAGAAACTTGCTGCAGACGGGGTTTTTGTTGACTTGTGTATACTTTACCAAATGAATTATGCAACCGGTTGGGTTCAGACAGTGTCTTGATCAGGTACTGCAATGCGACAACAACGTGACTTACGAAGCTATGGTACGGAGTCATAGGAAACTTGACAGCGCGAAAGCCACAAAATGACTTAGACAAAATTTCTAGTTGGTGCGAAGAATGGCAGCTAGCTCTCAACATAGAAAAATGTAAAATGATGCGCATGAGTAGAAAAAACAATCCCATAATGTTCGAATACAGCATTAGTAGTGAGCTTCTTGATGCTGTCGCATCGTTCAAATATCTAGGCGTAACATTGCAGAGCGATATGAAATGTAACGAGCATGTAAGGACAGTTGTGAGTAAGGCGAACAGCCGACTTCGGTTTATTGGGAGAATTTTGGGAAGATGTACTTCACCTGTAAAGGAGATCGCATATAAAACGCTTGTACGACCACGTCTTGGGTATTGCTCAAGTGTTTGGGACCCGCAGCAGATCAGTTTAAAGAAGAAATAGAGGCAGTTCAGAGACGAGCAGCTAGATTTGTTACCGGTAGGTTCGACCAATGCGCGAGGGTCACGGAAATGCTCCGGCAACTCAATTGGGGATCGCTGGAAGAAAGACGACGTTCTTTTCGTGAATTTCTGTTAAGTAAATTTAGAGGGCCGGAATTTGAAGCTGATTGTAGTACGATCTTGCTGCCGCCTACTTACATTTCGCGTAAAGACCACAAAGACAAGATAAGAGAAATTAGGGCTCGTACGGAGGCATATAGGCATTCTTTTTTTCCTCGTTCAATTTAGGAGTGGAATAGGAAAGGAAATGCCTGGTAATGGTACAGTGTACCCTCCGCCACGCACCTTACGGAGTATGTATGTATGTAGATGTAGATGTATATGTAGAAAATGAGCTAGCTGTAGTTATTGGAATGTCCCGAAGTGTAATTTCCACGTCCGTCGAGTCAGAGGTTGAAGGCAACTCAGCTGCAACGCACCCTCCAGGCAGCAATAGGACCCCCAATATAAAAACAGAGCGAAATCACCTCTAAGCATGGCAGTCTGTGGTGTGTCTCCCCCTTAAAACCACATTTAGCTCAACGAATTGGGTGGAGGAACATCGTGATTAGAGGCCTAACGATTGGCCCTGGGTTCTGTTCACAGATGATGTGTTCAGCCATACAAACATCGTTCCCTCATCTGTAAAGTACGTCTATAAAGTATGTGCTATCAATTTCACCGTATCAGGGTGGTGGACGAATGGAGTGGACAGGAGTTGGTGGATGTACAGATTTCTGTGTCGTTCAGAGTGGTGCTTTGACTGTTCACAGGTATGGAGAGAGATCCGTCGACCTTTTTGTGCCTATCCTTGTGCCATAGGAAATACACTACTGGCCATTAAAATTTCTAAACCAAGAAGAAATGCAGACGATAAACGGGTATTCATTGGAGAAATATATTATACTAGAACTGACATGCGATTACATTTTCATGCAATTTGGGTGCATAGATCCACATAAATCAGTACACAGAACAACCACCTCTGGCCGTAATAACGGCCTTGATAGTGCCTGGGCATTGAGTCAAACAGAGCTTGGATGACGTGTACAGGTACAGATGCCCATGCAGCTTCAACACGATACCACAGTTCATCAAGAGTAGTGACTGGTGTATTGCGACGAGCCAGTTGCTCGCCCACCATTGACGAGACGTTTTCAATTGGTGAGATATCCGGGGAATGTGCTGCCCAGGGCAACAGTCGAACATTTTCCGTATCCAGAAAGGCCCGTACAGTACCTGAAATATGCGGTCGTGCATTATCCTGCTGAAATGTAGGGTTTCACAGGGATCGAGTGAAGGGTAGAGCCACGGTTCGTAACACATCTGAAATGCAACCGCCACTGTTTAAAGTGTCATCGATGCGAACAAGAGGTAACCGAGTCGTGAACCATCACACGGGTGATACGTCAGTATGGCGATGACGAATACATGCTTCCAATGTGCGTTCAACGCCATGTCGCCAAACACAGATGCGATCATCACGATGCTGTAAACAGAACCTGGATTCATCCGAAAAATGACGTTTTGCCATTCGTGCACCAAGGTTCGTCGTTGCGTACACCTACAACAAAATCTAAAATTGTTGCAGAATGTCACAGGGTTTTGGTGGAGCTAGGGGAAAGCAATAGGGTAAACCTATTGTGGGTCCCTGGCCACTCGGGGACCAGTGGCAATGAACATGCCGACAAATTAGCCAGGAAGGGGGCAGAGACTCTATTTATTGGACCGGAACCTGTCCTGACAATCACCAAGGCAATGATCAAATTGGAGCTAAGTAACTGGCTCAGAAGGTAGCACTTAGTATATTTGACCAATGTCTATAAACAAAAACATGGCAAGGTAATGATGCCAAAGACATCCTGGACCTGAACAGGAGAGAGAGAAAGGTATTCGTGCTGATCTTTTAGGATCAAATCCACATTCAAATGGTGAACTTTTTTCTCGATCATTAATTGATTTTTTTGATAGGGTTGTTGCTAATAATATAACAATTATTGGTAATAAAAATCTAATAATAATTCTTGTTATTAATATTATAATTATTTTTCTTGATATCTTCAAGCTTTTTGATTGGAAGTCAAATGTACTAATTATACTAGAAAAATTAATTATCTACCTCATCAGTAAATTGATAAATATAAGAATAATCATACTACATCAACAAAGTGTCAGTATCATGCTGAACAGGAGAGAGATTAGACTCATGGTTGGATTGCTGACAGGCCATGGGAATTTCAAAAAACACCTACATACCAGGGGAATAACAGAAGAGGACCCTAAATGTAGGATCTGTGATGATGGTTATGAAACTACATCACATCTAATCTTCGAATGCATTGCATTGGAGAGCAAAAGGTACAGAACATTTGGGACAACCAGACCCGAAGAAATTGTGTCTAATAAAGGACTGGTAAAGGGACTCCTTGCACTGTTCAAGGGCATTGGTTGGCTTTACTAGATATACAGGGAGCGATACCGCACAATAAACTTAGTTTCGGTGCGGGCAGTACGTTGGACCAAAACTGTTTCGGTATCCCTGACAAAATCAATCAATCAATCAATGTGCAACGAAAGCAAGGTATGAAAATGCAGTCCGTTCACGTCCAGGTCCCCTTAAGATTATTCCGTTGTTAAAGATTAATCTCTTCGGAAGAATCCCGAGCTGTTGCATTGTCTGCGATAAGAAATTGGTAGCACTATCCGCCACCTAAGTAACCATAACTTAAAGAAACTCAGAAATTCTGTATTTTTCGCGAGAACTGAACATGAAATTGTTAACAATTTTATACACTCGTTAGTTCCAGTGTAAAAACATAAACACACATCAGCTGCACTGGCATACACTGGTTCTCGCGAAATTTAGAGTCCCGACCATTCCCCGATCGAATCACTCCTAACATCAGCCAAGAATAGATATGAAGTTTCTTTTGTATGCCAACAATATGGAGTTTGATCAAGATTGGAACAAAACTATAAAATTATATGCTGTACAAACACACGAATAAAATTTGTATAAAATAGCCGAAAACCGCTGCCCGTGTATTTTTTTGTTCCATACTACAAATGTTTGCCTATCTCGTTTTTCCTCCTCGTCATATCCTCCTTTTCCACTCCATTGCGCCCCAGCGCTGACCACGAAAACTTACGTATATCTACCGACTGGCATGGTGATCTGTGAAACTATATCGAAGTTACAGGTAGGTATCCTTTGTCATGCTTCATGCGATGAGTTGTAGATTATTAATACCTTCTCCATGAAAAATCACATGAGATAGTTTTCAGGGTGATCAAATGTTCAAGTGTTTGTATAGCTTATGGGACTTAACTGCGGGGTCACCAGTCCCTAAACTTACAAACTACTTATGAACTAGCTAACACTAAGGACGGCACAATATCTATGCCCGAGGGGGGATTCGAACCCCCGATCGTAGTGGCCGTACAGACCGTGACTGGCGCGCCTCAGTCTACTCGGCCACAGCGGCCGGCTTTCAGGGTGATCGCTTAAACGGTATCAGTCTACTGTAAGGTACACACCACCTTGAACGGTATGAATTCTTATGCAGTAAATGGTATTCGTCCTGTTTTGTAGTGTCCAAAATGTCATCTATACCGAAATGAAACTGTGGATTGTCGTCGAGTTATATTGTAAAGTGCCCACCACGTTACACTGAACGAAATATTATGAAGACAGTGACATTCATCTACTTTCAAGGTGGACTGCACAAAATTTCATCAGTATTGGAACGAAAGTGCACATTGGTGAGCATGTTCTGAAGGACAAGTGTGACAAAAATCGGGTTAAAACTGCAAGGTTTTGGCAGTCTGAGTGTAATGTATCCTCCACCAAGCACCATAGGACATTTCACTTACACAGGGATCTTCCTCATGTTTTGAAAATCAAGTGTGCAAAATTTCATGAAAATCGGAATAAAGTTCCTCAGATTTACAAACCTTTGAACATTTTTGGTGGAGATAGAAAAAACATATAAACCAATTCAATGTTATGGTTAAAGTTTATGTTATCAAGTCCACTTGTGACAGTTTCCTTGACACTTTCCTATCTTCCCTTTACCTCACTCACGTTACCGCGAGCAGCGTGCTAACTCGTCTAGTTGTAATAGTCCGAACGTTGCACACTAGGCCCGCAGGCGGTTGTCAATATTTGACTACCCTGGTGTCTTCTCTCTCGTAGATGTCCTCAGCGCAGAAGCAGCACACAGGTCGTAAACTCGAAGTTCCCTGACGTGAGGCTGAAATTGAAAGTGAATGATGCTGTGGCTGTCTAACTACCATTAACGAAGTCGATAAATTTCTTCAGAGATGCCAGTGGCTCTTTTACTTTTACCAATCATACGAATACAGAAACCACAAACTGCATGTCTGTCCTAGTTTACAAAATTCACAAAATTAAAAGTCATAACACACTTTGACATACATTGCACGCACTTTACAAATGCCGGCCGCGATGGCCGAGGGGACTGAGGCGCTCCAGTCACGGTCTGCACGACCACTACGGTCGGGGGTTCGAATCCCCCCTCGGGCATGGATATTTGTGCCGTCCTTAATATTAGTTAGTTCATAAGTAGTTTGTAAGTTTAGGGACTGATGACTCCGTAGTACCATAAGCTATACAAACATTAGAAACATTAGAAAACTTTACAAATATTTTTAGCCCCATTATCGACAAGAAAAACTGGGAATGAACACCATAGACGAAGCAGTTAGAGCGAGCAGACTGAGATGGTGGGGTCATGTTACACGCATGGGAGACGCAAGGTTACCTAAGAGACTCATGAGCTCGGCAGCGGAGGGTAAGAGGAGTAGAGGTAGACCAAGAAGAAAGTACTTAGATTTGATGAAGAATGATTTTGAAGTAAAAGGCATAACATCAGACGAGGCATCAATGTTAGCATTGAATAGGGGATCATGGATGAAATTTATTAGAGGTACTTTGCTTCAGACTGAACGCTGAAAGGCATAATCAGTCTCTAATGATGATGATGATATCGACCGATTAATACAAAGCTGGTTATCGCCAGTGCCGCTAGATGTTTACCGTGTCGGGGCTCACAGTGAACTGAACTAGCAGTGGAGCTGAGCTCCGCGCTAGCGCCAAATGTTTTGCCGCCAACCGACAAAAAAAAAAAAAAAAAAAAAAAAAAAATAATAATAATAATAAAATTAAAAAAAATGTTTTTATAGCTTATGGGGCTCAACTACGGGGTCATCAGTCCCTAAACTTACAAACTACTTATGAACTAACACTAAGGACGGCACAAATATCCATGCCCGAGACGGGATTCGAACACCCGACCGTAGTGGCCGTGCAGACCGTGACTGGAGCGCCGACCGACACTTCTAGAACATCACACTCATACTTTACCTAAAATATTTAATCTAATAAATCTACAAAACAATAGTGTAATAACAAACAATTAACACACATTATGGCAATATAATTAATAACTGAATTTTTATTTATTAAATAGTTAATAAAATAGCAGGGAGGTTGTGGCGCGTAAAGATATAGCATCAGCCAATCAGATCACTCTTAGAGAAAGGAGCGGAATTTTCCCATGGGACCGCACTTACAGTACCGTCTGGCTACTATCTTGCTCACACCACTTCCTACTGTTCCATTTCTATTTCATTATAAGTAAATGAAATTATGAAATAAAATAAAGCAATGGCTGCTGCCTTGCAAGCCAGTACTGCCACAAACTGCACATTTGTATGCACTACTGACACACGGACACTGCTTCACAAGAAGACTGACTTCATTTGGGCAAGTTTAATTTTTTTTTTATACAAATAAACAATTCCTGAGACAAATTTTTGTCTCAAATATGTCAAAGACATTATTGATAAATCTGAAGCATTGAATTAAAATTTGTGGTGCGGCCGGTAATCGAACCCGGACCTCCATGCTCACTAGGCAGACGTCTTAACCGTTAGACTACATATTTTTCCAGTTATCCAGTGACAGTTATCTTTGGAACACAGAAGCTGAATTAAAGTTTGTGAAGTGGAGTAGTCTAACGGTTAAGAAGTCTGCCTAGTAAGCATGGAGGTCCGGGTTCGATTCCCGGCCGCACCACAAATTTTAATTCAATGCTTCAGATTTATCAATGTCATTTATTTTGAATGAAAATAAATAAACGAGATAAATGTGTGATATTCTTGAAATTTATTTTTTTACTAACCGGTTTTCGGCTGTTATGAGATCATAAGGTAAAATTTGTAGAATATTACACAGACACCCCGTTTACATGGGCTCCCAAAACCGGATTTCGTAAACCGATTTCCCAATTCCGCTTTTGGTTGGGCATGTAAACACTCCAAAATCGATTCTGGAAATCCGCTTCTCTAAAGCGGTTTTCCAGTTCCACAATCGATTTTCGTGCCCATGTAAACACAACCGTTTTTGAAGCGTTCTTGGCTTGTCAGATTGTGTTTTCTTGTTAAGAATTTTCGGCACATATGGAAAGAGTGATATTTTCTAATGTGAAATAAAAGTATAAATATTAGAGTGAACATAAATCTGTGCATTTAAATAAAGAAAAATAGCGATTATGCAGACTAAATAAGGAACTGAATCAGCTGTTTTCCAGCTACCATTTTAAGTGAGCTACGAAATCCGATTCAGGCTATGCCATGTAGACACGACAGCGAAAAACGGTTTACGAAAATCGGTTTTCGTCTTCCGGAAGACGTGTTCCATGTAAACGTTGTGAGTTATCTCGCGTGTTTCATTCAAAATGAATAAAATAGTCTGCCAAGAACCGACGAAACAGTGAATTCAAGTTTCATTTAGCTTACTGCGGTGAAAATCTGAGACGAAGTGAAGTGCGGAAGCGCCGGACATAGCGAGGCGGTAAGCTGAGGATCTCGCACGGACTGCATATGACGTCACAGCAGGCAGGCAGGCAGGCAGCGAAAGTGGCCCCTGTGTGGCGTGCGGTCCTTTCACTGGCTGGAGGCCAGTGTGTAATTTCAGTCCGCCTCTGCTGGCGCTAAGCTCTCCCCGCGGGGAGCCCACACTTGTCTCCGCTCGCTCATTTTTTGTTCGCTTTAACGACACTACTACTCGGCTTTCCGTAGAGCGATGAAGCTTTGAGTTTCATATGCACTTTCAGCGAGGACGACGTTGCAAATTTTAAGGTAGGGGAAAACGCGGAAATGGTGGTAGGTTAAGCAGCCTCGCTCATCACTGTTTACCATTACCAAAAATGTTCAAATGTTTGTAATCTAAGGAACTTAACTACGTTGGTCATTACTCCCTAGGATTATAAACTACTTGCACTCACTCCCTCGGTGGCCGAGGGGAATGAGGCGCGTCAGTCACGGTCTGCACGGCCACTACAAATGTTCAAATGTTTGAAAAGTCTATGGGACTTAACTACGGGGTCATCAGTCCCTAAACTTACAAACTACTTATGAACTAACTAAGACTAAGGACGGCACAAATATCCATGCCCGAGGGGGGATTCGAACCCCCGACCGTAGTGGCCGTGCAGACCGTGACTGGAGTGCCTCAGTCTCCTCGGCCACCGCGGCCGGCACGGCCACTACGGTCGAGGGTTCGAATCCCCCGTCGGGCATGGATATTTGTGCCGTCCTTAGTGTAAGCTAGTTCATAAGTAGTTTGGAAGTTTAGGGACTGATGACCCCGAAGTTAAGTCCCATAAGCTATACAAACATTTGAACATTTTTAACTTAAAGTACCGTAAAAGGGGTTGACTTTGTGACTGCTGGGGTGACGTTGTGAGATGTGAACTTTTTTGAGGAGTTTAAATACTACGCCATTTCTGCGCTTGCCACACAGCTATGAGTGATTCTGTCATATGCCTAACAAGTGCTGCTATATGTTGGCCATCACTTACACTTCTACGCTAACTGTCGTGGCTTCTACAGTGGTTTAGTTAAAACGTGTTCTTTTTCTTGCCAGGAGAAAACCTGCAAACTTTGTCTTGCACAACGTTCAACTCACTTGCTTGTGTTCCTACAGGTAATTATATTAATAACCATGCTAATTAGCAATCATTTAATGTTTAAAGAACTTAAATATATTCTTTTGGTGTAAAGCTATACACACATAAACAAAATTTCGAAGGTTGATTGGGTGACTATGTGACAGATACAGTTGTCACAAAGTCACTACAATTTTTTTTAATGTATTTTTTTTTTTTCAATTTATTCTCAGTTCAGCCAACTATATTAACAGTCCAGCATGACAAGGACGTATGTGAGGAGGACTCGAAGTCGTTCTTACAGCAAGTATAGTGAGGAAACTCTGGCAGAAGCTGTCGAACAAGGTTTGGAGAAACGCCTATCACTGAGAGAAGCTTCCTGCAGGTCAGTAACATATAAATAGAATTACTATGAAAAGATGTTATTACAATGCATAATATTAATTTATCTGTTCTTCTCAGGTACAACATTCATAAGAACACACTGTGGCTGTAAACAAAAGAGGCCCGAAAAATTCAATAATTGTGGTCAACGAGTTTTTACAGACAATGAGGAAATGGGATTTACAGTACATGCGGTATCCATGTCTGCATATGGATTTCCAGTTACCAGTTTCGATCTTCGCTGCATTGCCTAGCATTTAAAATTCATTTTTATGTTTTTTTACTTGTTCCTGATGTTAAAATAAAGTTTTATGGGGGTTACGTTGTGATTGTATTATTTCCCTATTAGTTTTAGTAGAAACGAAGGAGTATAGCTACACATGGTAGTAAATATATCTGAGATGGAAACATTTTTTCTGGTTTACATGGAAAATAGTGAATTGAGAGTCCCAAAGTGGCTCCCGCTTACGGTAACTTATGCTAAAGACAACTCAAACACCCATGCCCGAGGAAAGACTCGAACCCTCGACGGCGGACGGCCGCGCGCACCGCAGCAGTGGGCCTTAGTGCACACGGCTATTCTGCCGCGGCTTTCAGTTACTCTGCATCAAGATGTCTACTGCGAGATCGAGCTATGTATTTTTCATAACTGAAATGAACCAGTGTCCACAGTTATTTAAATTATATTTGTTTTCAGAATGATATTTTCAATCTGCAGCGGAGTGTACGTTGATATGAAACTTACTGGCGGATTAAAAATGTGTGCGGGAACCGAGATTCGAACCTGGGACCTTTGCCTTTCGCAGACAAGCGCTATATCTTCTGATCTATCCTGGTACGCTTCACACTCCCTACGTTTCAAATCAGCGCATACTCCGCTGCAGAGAGAAAATATGATAGGTACTTGAGGTACCTAAGATCGCTAATATGTAATTTTATTTCGACGACCGGTTTGATACTCTTTGCCATCATCTTCTGGTCTAAAAAAATTTCAAAACCGTTATTTTATGATGTCAACAGTACTATAAAATAATTTAAACTGAATAGATGACAGTAATAACAACAATAATTGTATGGTTTTCTGTTCCACCGGAACTAATTGAGGAGGGAGGCTCCATGGTCATGGAACAAGTCAATACAGGAAGTTTAACACCAAACAAAAATGAAATCTCCATTGCACGTATCAGAGTGCATGCATATGTGTGTATTCTGGTCGGTATTATATACCTAATGCAAGGCTGACTATTTCTTGGATTCGGTGGGCACTGAATTTCAAAAACGTTTTCTTTAATTTTCCACAAGCTAGAAAAATGAGGAGCTACCTCGTCCTTGGACCAAACCCTTCAATTTTACCTCTGCTCTAACAGTCTTTTGCTGCATTGGAAGTACAGCTTGCCTACTGTCACTGCTTAGAATTTTGCTCTCAGGATTAGATCTCATTATGTCATTGAATTGCAGCGCGAATCGAGGTACGGAGACGACTCCAGCGGCTAGTACAAGAGGGACATCTCAATTACCACATCAGCTTTGTGTATTGACAAGAGAAATTCCCCATCGCCCGCCCCCCTCTCCACTCAGATTTTGTGAAAAGAGAACGGAGCCACAGATAATCAGTCAATGAACACCGAACAAGCACCAAAACTGGAAGAAGCTTTACGGGACTGTTAAGTAATGATCGAAGTACTAGTTATTCAAAATCGAGCATAGGGCAAGAGCCGAGACGTCTTAGTTCTGCGGTGATGGTGATGGACGGCAGTGCTGGAGGTTTGTGTTCAAACCCCTTTCAGTCTGTGTATTTTGACTCTGTTTTTCACATGTCAACTGTCCGTTCGGTCACTGACATTTCCGTTCTGTTTATGTTTCCTTGAAACCTGTCTTAAGTCATCTGTTAAGTCTATATTACTGTAGCAAGTAAATGTGATGACAGTGAGAGCAGACGAAACCTCACGCAGAAAAGAAAACAATAAATAATAAACATAAGAAACTTTGCTCAGGCTTGTTCTGGTTATCTTAGATATATGCAGAATTCAACGGTTTACATGTCAAAAATTTCGGAAAGGCTAAATTATATGTTTTCACGGCGCACAGGGAAAAGTGTGTGATTGTGAAACTGTTGGTTTCATCTGCTCAGTCCGTAGGACGATGCTTTAAACGACGCGGCCATCTGGCGCGACTGTTTACATAATTTCTTTAGAAGTGATCACATTCGCGATCATACGAAAGCATAAATCTGACAAGGAAGCATATATCACTCATTCATCAGGCATACAAACTAAGTGCGCCAATGAGAGATTCCTATCCTATGACACACGTACTCTATGACCACATTTATTTTCCAGTGGAGGATTCGGCTGTCATCTTGTCAACAAACGTTTGCGCATCCCACTCAAAAACCCTACCTTTCGACTGGTAATAGAAACTTTTCCACCATCCTCTTCGGGACTGATGACCTCGTAGTTAAGTCCCCAAAAAAAAAAAAAAAAAAAAAAAAAAAAAAAAAAAAAAAAAAAAAAAAAAAAAAAAAAAAAACCTCATCCTCTTCACCTATCGCTCCATCATGCATCCTATCCTCTGCTGCTGCTACCCCACTTGGTTTTTCGCTCCCCCTACCCACTACGAATCTCTCTAAATCCTTGAACGCCAGGCCCTCCCCCTCGCTTACCGAATCCGCTCCCTTCCCCTCGCAGATCCTCTACGACCTTCTTCCTTTGCCACACCTGCTCACGTTCCTTGAACACCTCTGATATGTCTCCCACAAACTTGAATCCCAGCACCCACTTGTATCCTGTCTCTTGTTGCATCCCGGGCCTCTCCCACATCGTTACCTTGTTACCCCTTCCTCCTTTCACCTTCACACCCTTCACATCCTCTCCGAGGGCAACTTCTGTCAACTCCCCCTCCCGGATTGACGCTCTCCTTAGTCCTTCCCCATATTTGTACGCCCCCTCTCTTTCCCCTACTCATCCCACTCCCTCCCACACTTGGCTCCCCCTTCCCTCCCCATCCCTTGGGGTCCTTGCGCCTTTCTCCCCATCTCCCCCACCCTCCTCACCACCCGTCCCTTACCCCCGCGTCTCCTCTGCCTTCGCAATCCCCTGCGGAGTACCTGGGTCCTAGGGCCGCACCTCGTTACCCGCAGCAGTTTGCCCCTCTACTGTTGCTGCTCCTCGTTTTTTGGGTATTGATCGTCACACGGATATGAGTGGTGACAACCTCTCCGCGATGGGCGCCTCTACCTCTACCTCTGCCCCTTCTCTTCCTCTATCCACTTGTGCACACCGTACTTCAAACTCGTTATCCTGGTTGTTGTCATACTTCGGTACCGGTTGTCATTACTCCGATACCACACATCCATGTCGCCCACTTTCCTTAAGAAAGAAGCTTTGTCTTTCTCGCCCATTAAGTAACCGCGAACACTCTACGGTAACTTTTCGCGCAGCACGGTCATCGTGCTTCGCTCGGACATTTGACCTTTTACATGCTCAATTTTCCTGCACAAATTCTCGCAGTACGTTTTCATGTCTGTATCTTTACCCGGTCGGTACGGAGGAGCATGCATAAATTCTTGAAGTACTTCGTCCTGTTTTTCAACGGACCAGTACTCCTCTTCGAATTTTGCCAAAAATTCCTATAACGTCCTACAATTATCTGTCGCATTCACAACCCAGCTACTAGCGTCACCACTCAATCGGGTTCTAGCTATTCTGATACGCTCTTCCTCAGGTAACGCAGAAGGTATAACCTTTCTGCACGCATCCATGAAAATCACTGGGTGCACGTTACCTTTCGGGTCGAATTTTTCGATTTCCAGGCTCACATGGTTGGGATACACGCCACCTAATGTGAACGTGGTAGCCAAACTCTTTACGATTTCTAAACTCTTTACTTGCTCTTTAATTTCTACCAGCTTTTGATTAACGTTAGATTCCAAAGTCTGAGCCTTATTTTGCACATCAGCATTGACTTTAATTACCTTTTCTTGTAATTTCGTTTTTGTCTCGTCCTGAACCTTCACAATTTGTCCCTTTAATGTATTTACAGAATGATTCAGTTCAGTACGTATTTCCTCTTGTTTGTTACTGACAAGCCGTACTTCAGGATCAACTTTAGTTTCTACCTCTTCGCGAATCTTTTCTGCCTTTTCTTCTATACTTTCATTTATTATCCCTTCCTTGGACCTAAACTTTTCAGTTAACTATTCACGCTGTCATAAAGATACTCTTTCTGCTTTTTAATTTCATTAGTCATTAATTTCTTTACACATTCTAATTCGCTATTAAACTTTTTATCTAAACTCGTTATTTTACTGTCCATCTATTCAGTCAGAGTTTTCATATGTTCACCAATTTTCGTGTCCAGAGAATTTATTTTACTATCAAAAGCTGGACTCAGAGACTGAACTGATGAGTCTATTTTGTTATCTAAACCATCAATTTTGCTAGCTAACGATTTATTTGATAGCTCTATTGCATCTATTTTGTTAGTTATGTCTTCAGCTAACGCTTTGTTTGATTGAGCTAACGACTGATGTGACTGACTGATAACTTCACTAATCCTTTGCATCCACATATTCGGATCAAATGGCAGATTTGACATTGGCTCTGGTTTCATTTTCAGACCCACAGTATACTTAACTCTCTGTGTATGTTTCATCCGTAACCTGCTCACATTCTGGAATTTCCTTCTTCATTGTCACATCGCCTACATTTTCTGTTTTCACGTTAAAATCTGTGTTACGGTCGGCGTCTGGCTCACCGCCAAACAATGCGGGAGCCGGCTCCAGCCTTTGTAGTGGATGCCCCGCCTGCATTGTCGAATTCGATTTTGTTGTTTGGTCTACTGTTTGTTCCGGCATTTTCTTTGAATTTTCACAATTTATTCAAATCCTAAGATTACGTAGCTCAGGACGAGATAAGTACTGTCCTGTCACAGTCGCCACGTATAACCCTGGTACGTCCTACAACACCGGTTAGTAATATGATAATTAGAAAAAATTATCCGTGTGCCTAATTATCTTAATTTGGTGGAAAAGCTATCGGTAATGAAGCCGATGATGTAGTGGAGGCTATAACCGGAACGTTGCTGTACATCTTTAGTAGACAACAACGATCGATAGGAATAAAGTGCAAAGTAAAACTTGGAATAAAAATGATCAATGTTTAAATGAAAAAATGCGGAACAAACGGGACACAGGGATTAATTTGGAAAAAGTGAATAATTTATTGATTTACGGTCGCCAGCTCGATGTACGAGCAAATAATTTGGTGGGATGTCAATAATAGAAAAGGAAATTAACAACGTGAAATATTACGTAAAATTTAGGTAGGCAGAAAATCAGAGTGTGCGAGTCAAATTCGGTACAAAAGACACTGGCAATATACTAATTACAGGGTTCATTGTAAGACAGCGAAATGCAAGCCATAGCCGCACAAATGCAACATGCAGCAAATCATGCAAAACTCTCACCTTAATACTTACTATTTACAGCTTCAAATAATTAATTGTTTATATAAGTATCAGAAATTATTCTACAGCGAGTATACCATGCGCTTTAGCAATAATCAAGTTGTAACTGAACTATTAACTATACAAATGGCAAGCTCAAAAATTAATTAATGACTTGTCGTGATAACACTGAATATTTAGAAAAGAACCATTTAACCTTCTGATTAACTTTTACTCTATCTTTAACCAGGAATTATTAGCATTCAAACACTTGTAAACAATTACTATTCTCACTAGTCACTACTTGCAAGTTAAAACAAACTTTACCTCAAAATAATATACAGTGGGAAACAATTAATCTTTTACACTGTTATTGAAATATCTCTTGAAATTGATGTTAGTCTAGCAGTTTCGTTCAACTTCGCAAACCTATTGATCAGCAACACTGGCATAAACTACATTTAGTAATACTTTTCTGAACACACTTCTTTATTAACGACTGTCACATTGTCTTTAATTACTCTGATTTTTAGTTTTCTATAACTTTGTGAATATTCTCGGAAAAACAATGGATGAGGAAGGAACCTGTCTGGACAATGACTATGGGTAATGATTTTTAAACACAGGTTCACAAATAACAGTGTTCGCTATTGAACAATCATCACTAATACGCTGGTTAGCTGTACATGCTAAGACAAACTGGACAGATCTTACTGAATTTGGTGTGCGTCGTGGTGCTGCTGATTGGAGACTGTTGGCACTTAACAATTGGCAAACACAAGCTCTTCTTGGCGACGAATGTTAATTGCAATTTAGGGCCCACAGCATTCCTCTTGATGCATTTATTAATTATCTGAGCTGTGGCCGTATGAATAAATAATATTGCCTCTTCGCCGTCTCCTCCACTAGTGCCAATCCAACATGCATTCTCCTTCACGTACTTTTGCCGTACACGAATCCGTCTTTTCCGCCGCTACTTCTCAACAACGACTCCTTCTCGCTGTGCGCCTCTGCGCTACCAGCGATAAAAAACTCCTTACTCAAAGATGAATCTATACAATAGCAAAGCCCTTGCTAACCCAGCGTGTCTACTACATTTACAATATTTTTGACATATATGGAAATTAGCAGGACAATGCAAATATATCACAGAAACAAAATATACAAATACATAATAAATTACAAAAAATACAAATAATGAAAAATTCATAAAGCATTGTTTTATATATCACCCTGTACGCACACATGACTGGAAAGCACCGTTGGTCACTGTGTTGTTGTGTCACAATAGTTGCAACTTTCACCTTCTCCTCGGAAGACTGTTGGTATTCACTGTCACGGCTTCCATCGCCTCTTCCCGCACTTACCGTAGCACTACGGTATGCAGTGAGTTGTTCGTCATTATCATCCCTATTATCATCATTATGTGTTAGTGTTACAACAGTATCTAACTTATGCTCATATTTCTGTACCATAACAGATACGAGAAAGCAAGCGAATGATTCATCTTCTACACTAATACCACCTTCAGCGAAGAAGGGTTCTTCGTAACTTCATCTCAACCAATCGCAATACATTAGCAGGATTGATTAGCAATCGCCGCCCCATCTGACGCTTCACCACACAAATAACATCACAAAACGCAACTTCGGAGGCACATCGCACCGTCCCACCGGCGAACCGACAGGTCAAAGTGCAATGTGGCAAGGCACACGCAGAGGCCTCTAACGGACGACTGCAGAGTTTTGCAGATGCGGGAGTATCACTAATGCAATAAGGAACCTTTACATTATCCCTCATATGATTTTTGTGTAGATGTGTTTGTTCGAGCCCAAGTATTTTCCTTGTTAGCTCACCTCCAGCAATGCACAGGACGCCCCCATCGGGCATGTTTGCGCCGTCTTTAGTATATTCACCATTAAGGACTTATATGTGTATTTGAAAAATAGTAATGAATCAGTTTTTATTAATAAAATTAGATCCAACATTGTTTTCTTGCTCCATAAAAAAATCATATTGCGCTAATAAATTGTAAATATTAATTCTCATCGTATGTTTTATCATACGTGAAATTAAACAAAGTAAAAATTTAAAAAATATATGTTTTAGTAATTAATTCATGCTACTACCCTTAAAAGACCTACATTGACTTAATTTCATCAAAATCAAAAAATTGTTTTGGGCATTGGAAATTCCTGAAAAACTGACAGTGTGTTGACTACTTTGTTCTATAAAGCACACATGGATGAAGGCGAAGCAATAGACTTGCAAAGAGTTACAAGGAAAGGAAGTGAATGAAACGGAGCACATCCAACGGATTCCCCGTTATTTCCCACAGATATGGCTTTTAATTTCAAGAGACTGCCGTTTCCACTGAGACTTGTATTTTATATTACGATTAATAAGCCACAGGGCAATCTATTTAATACTGGAGTGCATTTGACATGCCCATGTTTCTCACACGGATAACTTTATCTCATTTGGACAGGGGTGGCCTCACCAAAGGAATTATTCTATTAGACCCTGGACAAGTAACAATAAATATTGTTTACAGTAAAGTAGTGAATTAAATGAATATATGAATGTCAAATATCATTTCTATTTTGAATACTGTCTTTCTTTGTTTGGATACTGTATTTAAAATTTTCTGTATAATGCAAGACAGCATTATTTCTTATACATTCTCTGATAAATATAAATACACTTTCTGTTTGTTGACTTCCAAAAGGCTTATGACAGTATCCACAGCACAAGTTTGTTTAAGGCCTTGAACGAATTTGGTGTGTCCAAGAAGCTGGTAAGACTTGTATCGCTATGACTGGATGACACAAGAGCAAAGATTAAACTGGGGAATAGAACCACGGATAGTTTTCAGGTAACCACAGGACTAAGGCAAGGGGATAGGCTGTCCCCAATATTATTCAACCTAGTGCTTGAGAAGATCACTAGAGAAATGGATAGTTTCAAGCATATGTGTATCCAGGTAGCAAATAGGATCATCACCCATCTAGCAGGCGCAGATGATATAATGACACACACAAAAGAAAATTTGAAGATGCTAATGATGACCATGGAAAGCATAGCAAGCAAATTTGGACTGAAAGTGGACCCCACAAAAACCAAATACATGATAGCTGGAAAAGCCCTACACCCAGAAATCCAGGAATTAACTGTGGAGAATAACACCTTCAAAAGAGTAAGTGATTTTAAATATCTTGGAAACATAATTTCAGAAAATTCATCGCCTGGAATGGAAATAAAGGCAAGAATTAGAGTGGGTAGTAGATGCTTGCACTCAATACACAACATTTTGACTTCCCGGACCATATCACGAGCCCTCAAACAGAGGTTGTACAAAACATTAATTCTTCCTGTCATTCTATATGGGTGTCCATGCTGGAGCACTAGAAAACAGGAATTAAACAGGCTCGCAGTTTTCGAAAGGAGATGCATGAGGAAGATATTTGGACAGATTAAAGACATCATAACAGGAGAATGGAGGAGAAGGCAAAATATAGAATTAGAACAACTCTATAGTGAACCGAACATTGTGGGCTTGATGAGAAGTAAAAGATTAGAATGGTCAGGGGATGTGGTACGTATGAATGAAGAGCGATGGCCTAGGTTGGCCATGGAGATAGTACCAACAGGGAAAAGACCACTGGGACGACCACGAAAGAGGTGGATGGACGGGATAAGAGAAGACCTGCAAAAACTTGAGGCCTGGAGAACTGGGAACAGACAGCGAAGAATCGCAATGAATGGAGAGCCTTGATTATATCATCGCGCGGTCCACCGGGTCTGATCGCGTAAAGTAAGTAAGTAAGATAAATATAACATGTTAAAAAAAAAAAAAAAAAAAAAAAAAAAAAAAAGATGGACAGAGAGAATGGATAGGAGAAGTACTAACTGAAGGCTTGAAATAATGAATAAATAAATACCCGGGTAACGCCGGGTTTTCAGCTCGTAATTAATGCATTAAATTGGCTATATGGCGATCAGCCGTAAAGGCTGCCGGGGCCGTTAAATTCAAATCCAGAGAGCCAACGACTCGTTCGCGGAAGGGTACTTCTGTTCCCGACCTCTCTGTAAGGTTGCCGCTATGGTAGGCCGTCATCCAAGGAGGCGTGAAACACGACCTTACGTGCCGGAACGAACTCTAACAGTACTCTGGTCAGGATGGTAACATGTCACTAGTTTTGCTCCAGGAAGATTGAGAGGTCCGAAACTCGAGTTAGCAAAACTGGCGTGAGCGACGTGGCCGCTCTCAGTTGTTCAGTTGCTTGTCAGTTGCTTGCAGTTCTTAGGCCGGTATTACACTGTAAAAGATCTTTGACAAAGATCTTTGTCAAATATTTTATCCAAGATCTTTGACGAAACTACTTCACAGGAGCACATTACACTAGCGTGAAATATTTCGTCATAGTAGGTTGGATAAGACTCCAAAATAGTAAAGCGTCTATATTATAAAACGTAATATAATGTTGATCGGGAGTGCATTCATTGGAAAGAACAAAAAATGGAAACAATTTTAGGTAAAACCGTGAATAGCAAGAGGATAATACGAAAACTGCTCGCACAAATGTACTCCACGAGCTACACTGCTGGGAAATAATAACCTAAATTGTTTAAGAACGTGTGACAAAATATTTTAATTCACCCACATATTTATAAATACTTCATCATAATCGATGTTTCAGGAAGCCCTAGCTGTGTCAATGGGTAAATAATGAAACACTGAAATAATTTAACGTGTGTCATGCTAAACATAACTACATTATAACTTTATCATAAATAAGAAGAGAGAATATTTTCGTAGTTCTTTCATGTTATGCTCCATTGAGGAGTATGCGCTGCGAAAGACATTTTTATAGTTTGCTGCAGTCTGACATTTGTTTTGCCTGTTTTTCCGAAACATAATATATCCGTATAAATACCTGGACTTGTGGTTAAATGTCGAAACGCATCGTGCAAAGCAAGAAAAATAATGAGCTAACTAGTGCAGTAACTCATTACGAAAATCATGAATCCCTTTCCACTGAAGATCCTCCCATTTATATCCACATACAAAATCTAAGCAGGCAGTAAAATACACGAATCCTACAGTGTAGGCATAAGATTTCACGTATTATTCCAGACATAAGTGAACCAAGATGTAAATCACTTTAGGAGGAATTACGAGGTTAAGTTAGAGAACAAAAAAAAATATTTCACTTATGCATCTCCATATATCCTTTGATCCATATAATTTCTTCCCCATCATCAACCTCATGAGTCACTTTTACTACAATTGATAGCAGTAGCTTTTCTTTATTCGATTCTAACCCTACATTTTAGTAAATGTGCTTTGTATTAATAAATATTCCACACACTTCTCGCTTTGAAACGATCACTGTGGCAGTAGCGACACAATAAATACACTTTTACGTTAATTTGCAGGTTAAAAGGCTTCAGAGCAAGGAAAGACGCATGTATACAATGGCGAACTTTTATAAAAGCTAGGCGCTCTCGCTAACTTTTATCAAATATATTTTATAAAAGAAATCTTTTATAAAAGATGACCCATTACACTGTCAGAGATTTGACCAAAGAGCTTTGATAAAAGATCTTTGTCAAAGATCTTTTACAGTGTAATACCCGCCTTAGGAGAACTGGTTCGCGATCACGTAGTATCCGGAAGTAGGTGCCATGTTCGTGCTCGGTGATATTTCGCGTGGCAGTGGATATTGCCACTCGAGTGTCAATAAAGTCACATGGGTGTATTGCCACTCTGTGCGCGTCTGCGGCTACGGACGCGGATTAATTACATTTATGTTAATAATTCTGAAATAATTATGGAAAAACAAAACCGTTTAGTGTATCCAAAAGTACTCGGTATTACATATAATACGACGATCTTGAAAAGATATTTTTTTATTTTATTTTATTTATTTATTTATTTATTTTATTTTATTTTATTTTTTTTTTTTTTTTTTTTTTTTTTTTTTTGAAAACGATGATTTTAAAGCTACGAAAACGTAATGTTTTGTTTGTTTTTTTCGCAGTCAGTTTTAGCAGAAAACCTGTAAGCGACAAAGGCACTAATTTGGGCACTTTTTCCGACATCTAGGTATTTACTCATGTTTCTCATTATCAAACTTCTACTATTTTATTCGACACAGCCAGTTTATGCTTATCTTAACGAAGTTTAAACTAGCTAAAAGTGCTTATTGAACAGTTGTAACATCGATTTTACAACATGCGTTATTTTCTTTACATTTTGTGATTCACTGTAAAATTGGGTCGTTTGAAATGAAAAGAACTAAATTATATATTTTCATGATTTAAGGTATCCTTTTTTCAACAATAGAAAATCAAACTTTCACATGTCTTGCAGAAGACCGATCGAACACCTGAATCGTTATACACGTAAACGCTCGTAAATCGGAGGTGGTCACCACGCTATAAATAATTTCGATAAACGGAGGATTTGTAGATGCGAGTGTGACGCCCGCTTCAATACAAAATAGTAGGCGATAAAAAAAATTAAATTCCACTCAGTCTGCGCAGTCTGCGCAACGCAGCGAGACGCTTTAGACCGCTCGGCTACTCCACCGCGGCTCAAAATTAAGATTTTCGTTCTCCTCAAAATGGTCGCATGTATGCGCAGTAATAGATGGGCACCGTGTGACAGCGACCCACGGAGCTTACACGAATTGTCTGAAAGCGCGTATATCTTTGAAAGAGAGACAGAGAGAGAGAGAGAGAGAGAGAGAGAGAGAGAGAGAGAGAGAGAGAGAGAGAGGGAGAGAGAATATGTCTCTGGACATTGATTTATTATTTGATAAATGATCAGTCTTTATGGTTTTGCTGAATTTTTTAGAAATAAATTCTACTTAGTTTTATGATGATCAAATTCAGTAGAAATTCTCACATATCAAGTATGACATAAAATTTTATGTACACAGTACACAACTAAAAGCCAAACGTATATAAGCAAATATTTTATTATATGTACTCAGCGGAGAAAAAAGTATGAAATACCTTACAAAGTTATTATTTCTAAGTGTGTCACTATTTTTATTTAATACTGTCTAAGCATCTGAAGAAATTCATTGATTCACTTTCCAGTTTTTCCAATTAATATCTTATTTTAATAATTTTTGTAATTAGAATAAACGTCCAGTTCTTACAATAGGCTAAGTTTACGACCCTTATTTACATAGATGACCTTCACAGAAATTAATTTTAACTTAAATTAACAGCTATGAACCCTACTGAAGTAAAATTAAATTTTCTAATACATATGCAGTATAACATTGCTGATAGCAAAAGAGGATACCAAAAACATCATTACGACAATTTGGTCTACTTTGGCATATGATTGTCATGTTTCATGGTAACACTTCTACATCTAGATACAGAATCGTCAAGCCACCATATGGTTCATGGCGTAGAGACCATCATAATTGCCTCTAGTCATTTTCTTTCCTTTTCCACTCCCAAATGTAACGAGGGGAAAAACGACTGCTTCTATACCTCCATACGATTCGTAATTTATCTCGTCTTCATGATTCTTACGCGAAATGTAAGTTTACAATAGTACAATCGTTCTGCAGTCAGCTTGAAGAACCGATTCTCTAAATAGTGTTCCTCGGTAAAAACGACATCTTCTCTCCGAAAATTTAATATTTAGTCCTCATCTCCATAATGCTAGTGTTCATCGAAACTATTAGTGACAAATCCAACAGCCTGCCTCTTAACTCTATGTCTTCCTTTCAACTTATCTGTTAGCGATCTCAAACCTTGGAGCAGTACTCAAGAATGGGTCCACAGTCCTGTACATTTTTAAAAGTGAACTACATCGTCTCAAAATTCCAGATAGATCGTGGAGTATTTCTGCATATTCTGTAAATTCCATAAGCTGAACAAGGGTCATTCCTGCACATTATGTTCAAATGTTTGTAATCATAAGGGACCAAACTGTTGAGGTCATTGGTCCCTAGATTTACAAACTATTTAAACTAACTTATGCTAAGGTCAACACCCACACCAATTCTCGATGGGGGACGGCGGCGCAATCCGTCACAAGGCGCCTTAGATCACGCGGCCATTCCTGGGCGGCAGTTGCATTTCATGCTATGTATTTGTTTATTGCGGTTTATTAGATACAGAGGACACCATTTTACTTTAAATTACAGAAAAGACAAAAGAACAATGTCATGCATAGCAGAATATTCACTTGAAAGGAAGAATCACTTCCCGATATGCCTAGAGAAAAATGTAAATTATAAAGGAAATCGTGAGTGGCAACAGTAAAGATATTGCAATAAGAACACATTGTTTTTTCCCTTCTTCTTAATCGCAGTCTTTGAATAAACATTTCTAAAGGATCAAATATACTACGTTAATATCTATTCAAGGTAAATGTATGGGGTAATAAATTAATAAGACCAGTGGGCCTATTTTGGTAATCCTGAGTATTGTAGAAGACTGCTGAGGCATTGGGGCTAAATTTCAGTGGATCCACAGAAATCGGCGAGACAGAATTTCTGAGCATAGGTAAAGTTAGCTCACTATCGTAACATATTGTAGTCTAAAAATGTATGTTGGTTTGCTTAAGTTCGTTATGCTTCTCAGCACCTGCATTGCTCCGTTAAGGTTCACATGAAATGCCTACATCTTCATAAATACTCTGCAAGTCACATTTAAGTGTATGGCAGAGGGTCCATCGAACCGCTTTTATGATGTTTCTCTATAGTTCCATTCTCTAGCAGCTCGCGGGAAAAAGGAACGCCAAAATCTTTCCGTTTTCGATCTGATATCTCTTATTTTATTATAATGATCATTTCTCCCTATATAGTTGACTGCTAATAAGAATGTTCCCATTCGGAAGAGAAAATTGATGAAAGAAATGCCGCAAATAGATCTCGTAGAACGAATAACGCCTTTCTTTTAATGATTTCCACCCTAACTGTGACACAGAGAGAAAATTGATGAAAGAAATTTCGCAACTAGATCTCGTAGAACGAATAACGTCTTTCTTTTAATGATTTCCACCCTATCTGTGACACACACACATACACACACCCCTATAAGGTGATGGCACAAAACGAGCTGCCCTACTCTGAACATTCTATAAATCTAAATACATTTTTAGTTACTTTTGATCTTATGGTGACTTTACTAAACGACAAGTGACAGCATCATTCACGAACACTCTAAGCTACTCAGATTCTCTCCTAAATCATTTCCTACGAACATGTTGCCCCATATGACACTCTGTGCATCCAGGTGTTGAACGATTTTCAAGGTAATAAAACAAAAAGATCGCATCACCTTGACCGTTTGAAACGACAAACGTACGCTCTATCGCCTTCCCCGCGGAAGATCAACATTACGCGCTATCATTGACATGCTTTTCCTATACTCCGTAGGACAGGTGTTACTGATTGCATTCCATTTACGCCTCTTTACGTTCTCTTGGACAGCAGCACATATTACGAATTATATCGATGTTTTTGGTTTATTATCGACTTTTTTTAAAGTCTCCTCAGAAGTACTGCCTTCTTTGGAAGCAGGACTTCATGTGTGCCAAGTCAACTGATGATTGTAAGAACACTCCTACGTTAGCAGGGCTTTTGAGCAATCGCTCTTTTGCCCTACACAGATGGTGGTCACCTTCATTATGGGAGGACCCGCACCTTCTATTATGGTGGATCTTCAATAATTGCACGTGGAACTCTCACACGGTGCCATCTCGCGGTATGTACAGTGCCCGCATATTCTAGGTGCCAGGTGGTCGGTCGGAGGATTTCTACTGTGCTTAGTAAGTTCCTTGTGTGCTTTATTATAAAGTCGTGTATAGTGTGTGTATATGCATATAATTTATAAAGGTGAATAGATGGGGCATAACAGCTTTCAGATAATTGCAGAACGACATGTTGACCATAGTAGTTTATTAATTCTCAATGCTACCGGTTTCGGTTATTTACCATTGACAAGCTAGATTAGCTAGATTAGCTAATAGTTTGTCATGCAAATCTCTCGTTCTGGTCCATCGAGGGGCTAGTGGAATAAGACGGAGGTACTTGTTTTGCAGTACTTGTACAATTTTTATATTGGTGGGACATGCCGTTTCTCAAGACGAGTATCCACGTGTCATGGCAGGGAGGACTGTGGATTTGTGTAAACGGACTTTGGTCTGTGTGGCCATGCGGGTACTGTGCAATAACGGAAACAGTTTATGGTTAAATTTAACCATTCTTTTTTTCTTTCTTGAGTAAAACGAGTTGTTTAAATGTTAACTTATTTGCGAGTTGCACTCCAAGGTATCGAACTTGTGGAGACCAAGGAATATTTTTATTGTTTATGTGTAGATTATCAAATAGATCAGGTCGTCGCCGGGTGAACATTACTGCCTTGGTTTTGTCGGCATTTATCTTGACCATATTTTGATGTTCCCAACTTTCAGTAAGCGTAATTATTATCGACATTCAATTTTTGGTACTGATTTGAGTGACTGACATTTGAAGGTTTGGGTTTAAGTAACAGGTCCTATCTGATCATATCTGAAATTTTCTTTTCCGGGCTTTAGTAGGAGTGCCGGGTTCGATGCTGGAAGATGGGGATATCTGGAAACCATAGCGCCTAGCACCTCGCCACGGCTGGTGTAGTTAAACCGAGCACTTGGCCAGCTCTCCAACTTGTGCGGGGAGAGCAGAGGGCGTGGAGAGCTGTTGTGCCGCTCTTCAGCCAGCGGACCCTGCTCCCCTCCTGCTTTGTCATGCTGGAACATGCGCCGCGTGCTCGGATAGCCCTCTCCGGGAATTGGTCGGCCCACTGGTCTCGCGTTTAATGAACCCGGTCGCCCACATACTGAGCGTTGGGTTCTGCCGTGGCTATACGCTGGGGTGCTGGATTCGATGCCAGCAACGAGACGACAACTCCATAGTTACTAAACATTTCCCATGCAGCTAACCTACTCAACCATCGTTTTACGTGACGACAAGGTGTTCAGCTCATCTACATACACATAAACAAAAACTGACAACTGAAATTAGAGATACCGACAATGCTGCAACTGTCTTAGTTACTGGTACTTACCTGTACTTTTCAAAACTTCAAATCGTTTTTCTCGACAATCTTTGAGAGTTGCGTCGAATGGCTTTGGTTGATTGTTATTTAGGTTCTGAGCTTCACGTACCATAAATATAAAGAAAGTCTATAATCAGAGACGCATGTGGTCTCCTTGTGACACGCATGGAAAACCCGTTTTAAATTTTTCGTATATCATTCATTGCGTACCGTTCATCCGACTGATGTGAAAATTTGGACACTTGATCTTTACAAGAAAAGGAAGGACACTGTTTATGTAAAATTTTGAAAGGTGCTAGACAAAGGGTATTTTACCCTCTAACTTGGACAAAATGTACGGTTTTATTTCGATACTGGCTTATATACCCGTGCTTCGCAACGGTTGTTAAAGAGGGACCTGTGTATATTATGTTTTTTTAGGGTTCCGGACCTAGGTCAGCAAAAACAGAATCCTTGTTGGATCGCTCTGTCAATAATTTCTCGTAGCCAAGATGTCAAATTTAAGTAGAAATCATTGTCGAAAACGATTAATGTTCATAAAGTTTTTCATACAAAATGTGAAATTAATTTAATTCCGTACTCCAGAACGATGTAAATTCAATGTTAGTTTGTGTTCATAAAGCTAAGGCTGCGGTGTGTAATTGTCTGCTGGCGTAAACTTCTGAAAACACTTCTGTCGTTTAGATGAGAAATAGTAATATTAATAACAGCGCCATGTATTGGTTCTATGGTGTCGTACTACACTGTTTCTCTCTCACATTAAGTGTATGCTGAAGTATTAGTATGTTGCAGCGTTGCGTTGGGGACAATGTATTTATTCTGTATGTAATGCTCCCTACTATCGAAAACTCGACGAATGCTGAAAGTCCGGTAATTCAATCAACAGAGCAGTTCATGTCTGTTTAAATAAGACGTCGTGGTGTGTGATAAAGCAAGCCTGGTAATCGTTGAAGGAATGGCGTCAGCTGATAGTCTGTATAGAACATTCCATTAAATATAGTATTTCCAGTGAATTGTATTGACTGTGTTAGCAGCATCTGCCACTGTTTCCGCTAATACATGTCCCCGCGTCCTGCAGTGATTACTTCGTAAAGCACGAAGTTGAAATCGACCTTGTGTATTAGAACTATATATTCAGAAGTCGAATTATAACTCTAAGTACAATATGTCTCTACAAAAGAAGATGTCTTTCATTACCTTAATGTAGTCTGCATCAAATGTAACTGTATGTATATTATCGGTTGTGGCAGGCAAAGAGCAAAAATATCTTTAGAGTGAGCATTCAGATGCGCAGAACAGATTTTGTGTCCTCAACATTAAGGTGGAAATGTAATATTTGGAAAAATCTACAATCTTTTATTTTATCTTGGTCCTTTTTTGTTTGGTTAAGACGGATGACTATGTGTTAATGGACCTTTTAGCGACGTTTCGTCAACTTTCTTGTTGCTTCTATGACACATTTATTTAGATACTACTTCATATTATCTGGTTGTTCTGCGAAAAGGAGGTGGTGCTTCTTTGCAGCCAATTCGGTACGAAACAATCGCAAGAGCCAATAAATGACTGAACGAAGTCTAAATCTTGTCCAGACTTACGCTCAAGTAACCTGTGAAAACGCCTATGCAAATTCGTGAAGTGTTTTGGAGATAAAAGGTTTTTAATAGTTGAAGGAATAGACACAACGCTTACTGAACACACTTAAAATTACGATATCTCTGTGATCTGATTTTGATAAAATTATGCCAATATATTGACGCAAAGTTTCCTGTGAAAACCGCATGAAGATTCGTACAGTAGTTTTGAAGATTGAAGAGAACAGCGACAGGCCTACATTTACAGATTTATTATTAGTGTAGATAGGTGAAATTTAGCACACTCAACCTTCAGAACAAGAGGAACACCGCCGTCTACTTAAGATTTCATACGGTGCACGTCGGAGGGTATCTTGCAATGAACTTAAGACACCACTTCTCTGACCATCATGAAGGTTAAAACACGAATTCGAAATATTTAAGCATTTCTGCCGTTTGAGAGCATTGAAATAAATTTAACGGCAAAGTTGAAAACTTGTGATGGACCGGAATACAAACCCGGATTTCCCGCTTCGCCTTTGTCAATTCGCTTGTTTTTTAAGACACATCTTATTAAAGTCAGTGTTCAACCTGCATTTCGCTATCTTCTTTTGTAGTATGAACAGGGTAAACACTCTCCCAACAGCCTGGCGTGACACTATCTGAAATAAGGTTAAATGGTTTTCAGCCAAAATGTCTATTAATTTGGGTCGATGATCCATTTAGATACTCTAGGCATCACTTCTGATCTCCATCATCACCTTAAAAGAAATTGTTGATAGTATCTCTCATAATTATAGAACAGCGTCACATTTGTATTGCTTTTTTTTTTACCAATCTTTATTGTAGAGAATTAGAATATCCAGGCACACTTCCCTGGCTGTCCAGTTTCTCAACTTTGGTAGTGCCCCCTGCTCGGAGCTTATGCTAGATTCCCTCACAGGATCTAGAGTATTAATGCGTCCGCATTGAAATGTCAATTGCTTGTTGGGATCATGTACACAGTTATTGAGCAGTTATACAATTTGTATAGGTTATGGGACCGTCTTATGCAACTGTAAATTAGTCTACTTTAGACCAGACGCGTTTCGCTTTATTCTAAAGCATCTTCAGTGGTCAGGAATTTTTTATGTTTTCGTCTTCATGTGTGGTTTGTAGCACATTGTCACTTGCTATCACTGCCAGGCCACAGAAATGGCTATATTTCAAAAACTTTCGTGAGAAATGTTACTGTAAAAAAAGTGTAAATAGTGTAAATATAAGCAGTGACAGCAAGTGACAATGTGCTACAAACCACACATGAAGACGAAAACATAAAAAATTCCTGACCTCTGAAGATACTTTAGAATAAAGCGAAACGCGTCTGGTCTAAAGTAGACTAATTTACAGTTGCATAAGACGGTCCCATAACCTATACAAATTGTATTGATATGATGTTTGATCTTTAGGACATGTCCGAAAATGAACAGACACCATATATATATATAAAAGTTAAAAGGTATAATTTTTGACAGATGGAGAAGGGGGAGACCCCAGGGGAGGACATCAGAACCAGTCAAGGACGGAGGTGAGAGCTTGCACTTACAGATATATAAAGTGATCTAGTTGATATGGGAGAAGGAGATGCTGCCAGAAGAATGAAAATTGCCAATAATATGCCCAATATACAAGATAGGAAGCAAAATAGAATGTGGTGACTTTAGAGGTATCAGCCTGTTGAATGTAACATATAAGGTACTGTCTAACATCATACTCAGAAAATTGCAACCATTCATAGAGAACAACATACAGGAATACCAAGTTGGTTTTTGACCAAACCGATCAACAATAAATCACATTTTCACTCTAAGACAACTGTTTGAAAAACATTGGGAATATGACAAACACAAATACAGTCTGTTTGTGGATTTTCAACGGGCAGATGACAGCATCCACAGGAATAGCCTGTACAATGCAATGCGTGACCTCAGAATACCCGAAACCTAGTGAGAATGGTGCAAACCTGTATGGAAGGGTCAAAGGCAGCAGTACGTTTCCGAGGAGTTACATCGGAAACATTCGAGATAGAAACAGTTCTCAGACAGGGGGACGCGCTCTCATGTGTTTTGTTAAATGCCTTCTTAGAGAAAGTAATAAGACACTGTAGGCAACAGGAGTGGGCTGGAGTACAGATGGATGACAACTTCAATTGTCTCGCATATGCAGGTGACATAGTCCTGCTAAGCAAATGTAAGCACGACTTGAAAGGAATGTACCAACAAATGGACAGCTGTGCACAGAAGGTTGGGCTTAAAGTAAACCAAGATAAAGCAGAGTTCATGGAATTAGGAAGAAGACAAGAGCAAGAAGAATTTTTGGAGACAAATGGCATGAGATTAAAGAGAGTACACCAACTCAAATACTTGGGATCTTGGTTTACCACAGACAACAAAATAGAAAGGGACATCAAGGAAAGAATAGCAGTGAGAATGAAATGCATCCACTCCCTGAAAGACACACTCGGCTCCAAATCAGTGTCTGTGAACACTAAAATAAAAAATCTATAACACGGTGATTTGCCCAGCGGTAATATATGGTTCAGAAACATGGAGCATGACTAAATGGGACAAGGAAAATAATGAGGAAGATATGGGAACCAATTTTAGATAACGGAGAATGGAGGAGGAGGACGAATGAGGAAATCTACCTTCTGATGCGACAGCCAAATATTTTACAAAAGATAAAAAGCAAGAGAATACAGTGGGTGGGCTATGTAGCCCGTATGCAGGAAGGAAGACAAGCGAAGATGCAACTTGAAGGCAAACCAAACACCAAACGCCCCATCGGACGACCAAAGCAGCGTTGGATGGACGACCTGGCGAAGGGCCTCGCAGCCCTGGGGGTTGAAAACACCTGGAGGAACCGGGCGCAAAACAGGAGGGAATGGAGGCAGCTTGTGGAAGCAGTGCGTGGTCTGCAGGGCCTGTGATCGCTGGATTGTTGATTGTTTGTTGGAGAAGGGGGAGGAGTTCGACGGACAGGTTATTGGCAGGGAAGGAGAAAAGTGGAGATGGGTGAACACCACGGGGGTAGGAGGAATGGGCAGAGGAGAGATGAGCAGAGAGAGAGAGAGAGAGAGAGAGAGAGGGCAGGGCAAGGAGATGGACAGAGAAAAGGAAAGAGCAGGTGCCCAGAGAGAGAGAGACAAGGGAAGGAGAGATGAGGACTGGAATACCCTGGAGTACCCTGGTGACGCCATGTTTCCAGCTGGTATCATATATTAAAAAAAAAACTTCCTTTATATAATAATTTCAAAGCAATCTTGAGATTAACAGATTTGAACAAACTAAGATTTACATTTTCATTTGTATAGATGATGATGGAAGATGTTTTCCGAGCATACGTGAGGCGAGGCACGAGCCGACCAGGGCAGCTTGTGAGCTGTGGCGCTCAACGTTATGCGGACAGAGATGGCGCCCACGAGGCGAGAAAGCCACGGGGAGAAGCGTGCAGACTTCGCCTCCTCTTGCGTAATAGCAGGGCGAAATTGTTACGCTGCTTCGCTGCGAGCGCAATTCTTATTATCCCGAGATTACAGAGGAGGGGAAGAGAGAGGATGCGCTAGCAGAAATTGTGTGCATACGTGCGAACGCAGCGTGGCGAGGACGTCCCAGCGGCTGTAGAATAGCAGGCGACCTGGCACAGAGGGGAGGTGATGCAAGGAGTGAAAACGCGAACAGATGAGTAGGTGTAAACACAGGCTAGTTGATGCACGAGCAATTTGTTACTTGATAATAAAAATTTAAGCTAAATCTGAAGCACTGAATTAAAATTTGTGATGCGGCCAGGAATCGAACCTGGACCTGCATGCTTACTACACAGACGGCTTACCGTTAGACTACCACACCACTAACGATTAAGGCGCCTCGGAATAGTATAAGTACGATGTATAGTATAAGTACGATGTATAGTGCAGGAGATATGACACAATAAATAATGATAGTCGTGGATAACAAGACGAAAAATCCATTTTTAATAAAGCTGGTGTCCGAAATACCATTTCTATGTTCCACCGGAGTAATGTCTGTGGTGTCGCACAAGTACAAAGTGCGCGCCACCTACTTTCGCCGCGCGCCGCCATGCACGCACGGCGCGGCGTTCTTACGACGACAGCCACGAGCGCCCTCTGCTGCAACTCCGCTCGTGGCCACCACTGAACGACATCGTTCACTTGGGACTGAGATAGGAACCAGTTTAGACCTTCGGAATCAGATAGGCACCAGTGAAGACTTGGCTATCAGTTAGGCACTAGGCAGGCCTCTAGCTCAACTATGTATCTGCAGTACTGAGCAATGTAAAAGTTAAGTATTGTATAAATTCTGTGCAATATATATCTCGTTCTAATTTACTCTAGTGTTTCTAGTTTCTGGCTGCTCCCCTCCGTACCTGCACCAGCGTGCTATCTTTATTCCTGTGTCGATCTCATTCCACTCGGCCACCGACACCTACGACGGAAACGAGACACAAAAGCGGCGACGAGGCAGGGACACAAAAATGTCAAGTTACCTAATTAAAGCGTCCAAATGTTCATTTCTATTCTGATTTATTTTATACTTCTAGCTGTTTCATGTTGTAAACAGTAATTAATTGGTATCATTTCAACAATGATAATTTCCAGTCTAGAAGTGCTACAATATAATTTATTTATAACATGCTTATAAACTGGTTCTCTTCACAATACCATGGACAACACGTTATACATACTTTACATGAAAACATTTTGGTAAGGCTTTACCGTGACTATTGTTTGAAATTGATTGAAACACAGGGTATTACTGTTACCAGTCACTTAGTTTATTGTATTCATAACGCGTTTCGAGGGTTTAAACGCCCGTCATCAGATGGAATGACATTAAGCAGAGTACATATAGGTTACGTTGACCTGTTGCATTGTCTATAAGAGAAAATACAAAACACTACATCAGAAAGTAACTTTTACAACTGTTCAAATAAAGTTAAATGTAAACAATTAAAATATCATACCTCCAGTGGCCACAGATCGCTTGTATTGTCATAACCTCACTTACATGTAACAAGTCACAACCACCATTTTTGTTTATTTCTAACAGGACCAAAGAACTTACACTAAAGACATGATGTGCCAAGATGACTCTTAACACTAAGCATTAAATGAAGATACAACTGAAGACAAGTATACAATGCACCATCGAAACCACTAACGATTAGTCTAACGAATAGTCTAAGTACGATTGCCCTCCACGTCCTAACTTTAATTCTGCTTCTGTATTCCAAAGATAATTGCCACTACTGCCAAGGCTCTCCATGCAGCGGGGTAACACCTCGGCAATGGACATATTGGAACAATCCTGTTAAGGTGATATAAATATCAATTTAATGCAAATAAATAATACCTGAGACGGATTTTCGTTCGAACATGTCAAAGACGTGATAAATCTGAAGCCATGAATTAAAATTTGTGATGCGTTCATTGCCGAGGTGCTATTCCGCAGCATGGAGAGCCTTGGCTGTAGTGGCAATTATCTTTGGAACACAGAAGCTGAATTAAAGTTTGTGACGTGGAGGGAAATCGTACTTAGACTATTCCGAGGCGCCTTAATCGTTAGGGGTGTGGTAGTCTAACGGTAGCCAGGCGCCTTGGCTCAGCGCGCCCGGTCAGGAGGCTGTACGCCCCCTGTAATAAAAAAGCTGAGCCAACCATTCAGCGAGCAACTATGAACAAACTAAACGAACGACCGTGAACCATAGATCTACTAGATGAAAAAAAACCGGTAAGGCGTCTGCCTAGTAAACACAGAGGTCCGGGTTCGATTCCCGGACGCATCACAAATTTTAATTCAATGCTTCATATTTATCTTCAATGTATTAGACATATCAGAGGCGAAAATCCGTCTCAGGGATTTTTTATTTGTAAAAATTTAAGCGTTACAGCAGTTTCCTCGTTTCTCCACCAGACGGGAGATATGACTCTTTTCATATCGACTGTCAGTTGGTAACAAGGTGCTAGTGACAGAAAACGTCTTTTTCTTGTGCTAATTGTTATGTGTATTATATTCATAGTTTGAAGAAAATTTCAGATTACAGTTAAAACTGTGCAATGATTGAGCTTACGTAGCGACATACATTTTAATTCATTTAGAAAATATTGTTCATGCGAAACACAAGTAGCTCTTCACTCACACTAAGTGATGAGTGATATCGACAAGGGTTCGCAAATCTATTCCGTATTTCTTGATTTCCAGAAGGCTTTTGACATCGTACCTCACAAATGGCTTTTAATAAAATTGCGTTGTTATGGTATATCGCCCCAAATTTGAGACTGGATAGGGGATTTCCTGTCAGATACGACGCACTTTGTAGTAATCGTTGGTAAATTATAGACTAAAACAGAGGTGATATCGGGCGTTCCACAGGGTACTGTTACTGGTCCTCCGCTTTTCTTTATTTACAAAACGATTTGCGAGAAAATCTTTTAGGTTATTTGCAGATGACGCCGTCATTTACCGTCTAGTAAAATCATCTGAAAATCAAAACCAACTGCAGAATGATCTGAATATCACTATGGTGTAAAAATTGGTAATTGACTCTAAATAATGACAACGAAAATTAAACCGTCACTCTGCAACGGAGTGTGTGCTGATATGAAACTTCCAGGCAGATTAAAATTGTGTGCTAGAACCGGGACTCGAACCTGGGACCTATGCCTTTCGCGGGCAAGCGCTCTACCGACTGAGCTATCCCGACACAACTCACGATCCCGCCTCCCAACTTTACTTCCATCAGTACCTCGCCTCCTACTTTCCAAACTTCACAGAAGCTCTCTTGCAAACACGCAAGACTAGCACTCCTGGAAGAAAGGATATGGTGGAGACATGGCTTAGCCACAGCCTAAGGAATATTTCCAGAATGGAAATATTTGAAGTTTTGCTGTCCAGTGTGGGATCCTTATCAGGTGGGATTGACGGAGGGCATCGAGGGAGTCCAAAGAAGGGCAGCTCGTTTCGTATTGTCACGATACAGGGGAGACAGCGTTACGGAAATGATACATGATCTGGGATGGAAATCATTACAACAACGGCGCTTAGAGCTGCGGCGTCGGCTGCTTACGAAATTCCAATCGCCAACATTCTCCTCCGAATACGAAAATATATTATTGACTCCCACTTACATAGGTAGAAGTGATCATCAGAATATAATACGAGAAATCAGAGCTCGAACGGAGAGATTCGGGTGTTCTTTCTTCTCGCGCGCTATTCGAGAATGAAATGGGAGATAAATAGTATAAAGCTGGTTCGATGAACCCTCTGCCAGACACTTAAATGTGATTTGCAGAGTATCCCATGCAGTTGTAGAAAGTTTTCCACAACAAGAAAAAATGGTATAGCATTGAGTCAGTTGTTGCTAAGGGGCGAGGGCAGGTTGTTTCGATGTAACAACTTTTGCCGATACGTTTCTGCTTTCCTTCAATTTTTGAAAAATATGTTTATCTACGTGTATAATGAGAAATTATTGAAAGAAAACTGACAGAGGCACTATGCTTAACGCAACAATGGAAGTGCTGAGTGACTCCACTGTGAAAAGCGAAGAAAATTATATTAGAAATTGCGGTAGCTGTACCCACTCAAAAAATTTAGAGTGGTTAAAATAGGCACTCTTGATTTGAAGGAATATTTATTTACATTGAGCCGCGCGGAGATGGCAACTGCCGGCCGGGACGGGCTGGGAAAAAGAAGGAAATCAAACTGCCCGGAGGATCAGCCGCGCGTACTGGAGCGCCGTGTTGCGGTGCACGCGGCCGTCCGCCGTCGGGGGCTCGAATCCCCCCTCGGGCGTAGGTGTTTGTGTTGTCCTTAGGTTAGTTTACCTTAGATTAAGTAGTTTGTAAGCTAGGGACTAATAGCCAAGCAGTTGAGTCCCATAGATTTACAAACATTTGAATTTGAACTTTATAAACTGATGTCGGTATATCAATATTTTTTCATGTGTTCCATTGCTTGTGAAAATCGAAAATACCTAATTTTCATTCTGTGTGAGTTTTTAATTTCATATTGCTTCTCACTCTATTTTGAAGAAAGCATACCGTTTGAAGATCTGATTTTTTGACACGTCGTATTACAGCATCTAAACTTTCTATTAAAACATTAACCTTTTCTTAATTCGTAAAAATCGTTTTAAAATGACACTCTTTGTCAGGTACGTGTACGTAATTAATTCAAAACGTTCGATAGCGGGTAGTGTACTATTCGATGCATTTTGGACCTCACATTTCAGCGAAATAGAACGAAAAGTACAGAAAAGTTTTTGAAATAGTGAAGATTTCTCGTTTATAGAGTAATTGCGTGTTAATACACATCTCATCATCATTCTCTACCTGTTTCTCCCCTTTCCCACACCCCTCTCTACATCAGTTTCCTCGGCCTTCTCTGTCTCCTCCTACAACTATATCTAACCTAGAGCCATATTTAGTCTTATGTTCAAATAATTATACCTCCGAAAGTTCTTGCCCGAATGTTTTGAAAATTTAACACAAGGTTATACTTAAATATGTTCCTGTTTTATATTCATAACTTTTCAGTATACGTCATATATGAATATATGTAAATTTTACAAACGGCAAATCGGCAAACGTTGATACGAAAATCGCAAAAGTAATATACATATAGCTTTTATACAATATATTCAAGAAATATGTGCCAAGAAACCTTCCTACACCTACATGGGATACTCTGCAAATCACATTTAAGTACCTGTCATAGGGTTCATAGAACCACTTTTATACTATTTATCTCCCATTCCATTCTTGTATAGCGCGGGGAAGAAAGAACACCTGAATCTATCCGTTCCGGCTCTGATATCGCGTATTTTATTCTGATGATCTTTTCTACCTATGTAAGTGGGAGACAAAAATATATTTTCGCATTCGGAGGAGAATGTTGGCGATTGGTGTTTAGTAAGTAGCCCACGCCGCAGCGATAAGCGCCGTTGTTGTAATGATTCCCATCCCAGATCCTGCATCATTTCCGTAAAGCTGTCTCCCCTGTATCGTGACAATACAAAACGAGCTGCGGTTCTTTGGACTCCCTCGATGCCCTCCGTCAAACCCACCTGATAAGGCTCCCACACTGGGCAGCAATACTACAAAAGAGGATGGACAAGCGTAGTGTATGCAGTTTCTTTACTAGTTCTGTTGCATCTTTAAGGGTTTTGACAATAAAAAGCATTCTCTGGTTCGCCTTTCCCTCGACATTATCTACGTGTTCTTTCCCGTTTAAGTCTGAAGTAATAGTAATTCCTAGGTATTTAGTGGAGTTCACGGTCTTCACTTTTGATTGATTTATCTCGTAAACAAAGTTTAACGGATTTCTTCCTGTATTACATTGCAACGTTGTGTCAACATTTCAAAGTAATCAGTCAAGAACTTTCGGAGATTAACGGCTGTACACAAACCAACAGACCATCTTTATTAGAGAGATTACTGACAACGAGAGGGGGGGAGGGGATTAGAGAGGGGGAAACTTTTAGACAAGGGCCTTACGCTGCAGAGACAGTCTATCACAGACAGTCGCGAAACTCTCTAGGGGAAAAATGCATCTGAAGTGATAGTAGCGCTCCAAGCAGTCAGTAGGGAGTAACAGGGGAATGGCAACTGAGAAGTTGCTGTTTTTAATGCTGTTAATTTTATATTTCCTAGTCACTGAAGGTTCTTGTGAACTTCCTAACACAAATATTAAAACATCATTAAAGTAATATCACTGCTTCTGTTAAAGGGGGTCTATATTGCCATCAATGTTTACATTTTATATTATACATTTACTATCATGTCAAAATAAGAAACACAGATAAATTTAAAATTCTACGCAGCCAAACAGTTTGATTTCTAAAAAAAAAAAAAAAAAAAAAAAAAAAATCACTCATCTTAAATTAATTACAATTATTTCCTACTTTCATTAAAAGTGGTAATATAAAATTGTTTTTGATTGCGTATATCTTTCAATGGAGATATTAATAAAAATCAATGTGGAGACCATTTTTATTAAATTTTTATCAATTTGGTGACACGTAATGGTTATAAAAAACAGTAATGGATATTCTATTTATTATAACCATTACACATATTTTATATACTATTTTTATAATAATTACACATATCCCTTTCTGTCACACAACAATCCCTCTCCAGAATCAAACTTTCACTCTGCAGCGGAGTGTGCGCTGATATGAAACTTCCTGGCAGATTAAAATTGTGTGCCGGAACCGGGACTCGAACCTAGGACCTTTGCCTTTCGCGGGCAAGCGCTCTACCACTGAGCTACCCCGACACGACTCACTATGCCGCCTCACAACTTTACTTCCGCCAGTATCTCGCCTCCTACTTTCCAAACTTCACAGAAGTTCTCCTGCGAAACTTGCAAGACTAGCACTCCTGGAAGAAAGGATATGGTGGAGACATGGCTTACCCACAGCCTAGGGGAAAGTTAATTTTAATCTGCCAGGAAGTTTCGACAATCCCTCTGCATGTAAGAACCACGTACCACCCACATTTCAGGAAATAAGAAGTGAACAGTGTTATTCGCGAAAAACTATCACATCATTCGATAATCTTCCACATCGCCTTGTAAATTGATGGACCGATTTGAAAAATGTACAAATGTTTGTACAATTATCGGACAAAACTGCAGTGGTTAGCAGTCCCTAGACACACACACACACACATACACACACACACACACACATACGGCCCTGGGAGAACTCGAAGCCCGGGAGTAGCCGCGCACTCCGTAGCAAGACGCCTTAGAGCGCACGGTTACTCCCGTGCGACGGGACTGATCTCAACCAGTTCCGTTCATGTATCCTTTTTCGTCGGAATACAATCGCTAACCGTAAAAACCACAACGATTTATAGTGCAGGAGATACGACATAAAAAGCAATGATAGTCGCGGATAACAAGACGAAAAATCAATTTTAATAAAGCTGGTATCTGAAATACCACTCCTTTGTTCCAAGGAGTAATGTCAAGTAATCTAACGAAAGCGTCCAAATGTTCATTTCTATTCTGATTACTATTATACTTCTAGCTGTTTCATGTTGTAAACAGCCACTTCACATATTAAAATCATGTAATTTCTTTAGTGTACCATTTCTCGTAATTGCTTTTTTAATTTAAATTAATAAGTAATTAATTGGTATGATAGAAAATCATTTCGACAATGATAATTTCCAGTCTAGAAGTGCTACAATATAATTTATTTATAACATGCATATAAACTGTTTCTCTTCACAATGCGAAGGACAACACGTTATATGAGGTGCGTCCAGAAAGTAAGTTCCGTTTCAATTTATTTCCTCTGTAGCGCTGCGATTGCAGTTCCGTACATGCGCTGTAGACGATGTGTATCAAGGAGAAGAACGTGCACCATTTGGAGATCGATGTCAGTTACTTACGCTTTGTTGTGCTTGTTTGAAATGTCGGCGTTCATTGAAAATCCCGCCGCCTGTAAAATCAGGTCGATGATTCTGTTTCTGAATGCGAGGAACGTGAAACCAAGTGAAATTTATCGGCAAATTTGCGGTGTTTACGGATTTACGAAATGCGATGAGTGACTCGATGGTGAGAAGATGGGTCCGACAGGTCAATGGCGGGCGGGCGTAGTGATGTGCACGATGAAGAACGAAGTGGGCGTCCACCTTTGGTTACAGAAGAACTGGTTCACGCGACTGATGACAAGATCCAGGAAAACCGTAGGCTTACAATTAGTGCTCTCGCTATGGACTTCCCCAAATTTCACGATCACACTGCAAATGTGACCTCCTACAGGGATTTGGCTGGGACGTGTTTGACCATCCCCGTACAGCCCTGACCTCGCTCCTAGCGACTTTCATCTGTTCTTACATCTCAAGTCTTTCCTTGGCGGTCATCACTTCACCAATGACGAAGAGCTGAAAGAAAGTTTCCAACTGGTTGAAGACACAGGCGGCAGATTTCTATGAAGAATGTATACAAAACCTGGTGCCACGCTATGACAAATGCCTGCAAAATTTCGGCAGTTATGTGGAAAAGTAGTTTAAGAGTTGTAGAATTTTGTGCAATAAAAATTTCTTCTGTATCTGTGTTCAATTTCATTTTATTACCAAACGGAACTTACTTTCTGGACGCGCCTCGTACATACCTATCAAATGTCACAAACATCTTTTTTCGTCACCTGAGAATGTGCTCTCAGAAGCGTCGTCAATGCATAGCATGACACAGGAAGTCTGTTTCAAAAATTCTGCATCACAGTGGACGACAGTTTCAAAGTTTCAGTGAAGTGATTTTTATTGTGTACTGTAGTTTAGTTTGTTTACAATCGACCAGGGTGCTTTTAAAGTTCACAGTCTGTTCAATAACATAAATCCTAATACATCAAACAACTCGTTACTATCCTGAAAATGCGTATTGCTTGGGTAATACTATGTGGAACTACAGTGTGAGTGTGTGTGTGTGTGTATGTGTGTGTGTTTGTAAGAGAGAGAAGGGACAGACAGAATGTGAGAAATGCAGAATACGAGATCGGAGAGGGCGTTGAGGAGAGCGCTGGCAGCAGGAGGGAAGGGGTGGGGGGGTGCTTCTAGCACGGCAGCCGGCGCCTGGCTTCCACGGAGACGAATTTCGCGCGGAATTGAAGTACGAGAGGGCATCCATTTTCAGCTCTTACCTACTCAAAGGTCACGGGGTCGTCATCCGTACCCGATGTGCCAAGAAGATTTCAGGAGTGATCGAAGCATTCATACGACGAGTCCTTTGCTAACAGTACAGGTGCCTGGTATACGTAAGGCTCAAATGATTAGCTTGTGTAGTGATAATCAGTTGCGTCATCAGTAGCGGAAGTTTCTTTGTTCTTCTCTGCTACTAAAATTGTAGACAGTTAATTTGCAATATATGAATTACAGTGTGGCTCTTGTTTGTATTGTCACATGTTATTTAAGGATTTCCTCGGCGGAGTGACCAAGCGCATTGAGGCGCTATACTTCGATGAGCGAGACCATTCACTGTCCGGGGTTCGAATACTACCTCGGGCATTGATGTTTGTGCTGTCTTTTGTATAAGGTAGTTCATAAGTAGTTTGTAAGTTTACGGACTGATGACCCCGCAGTTAAGTCCCTTAGGATTGACAAATATTTGGACATTTGATTTAAGGACTGTCGCCGGATGGAATGAACTCATGATATTCGTTGCTCTGTGCAGACCACATAACTACTCCACACCGGTAGTGGAGCGCTACCGACTGCCGCACTACCCACTTCTCGACGACTACTCGACTACTCGCCAATTGCCGCACCTCTTGCGTTGCAGAGGCCAAACCTCTCAGCCAAAGATCGTGTTATCCTGATAAAGTCCCTGACTAGGCCAGCGTGTCTACTACATCGATACAAATATCATTTCATCTACAATATGTAAATTGACGTACAAAATTAACATCAAATACACAATACAATCATATAAATAATTAGCAACATTACACAGAGTAAAATCCACATGAGCATTTGCGTAATATATTTAACATTGCACTCATGAGAAAGAAAAGAAAAAGAAACCTGTGTTATTCACTTTGTTGTGTCACAAAGGAACAAAAATGTTGTTTTTATGTTACCTGAAATGTGCTCGTTCTCGAAATGACTATTCATTGAGTAAACTATGTGCTATCCAACAAGGACCAATACCCTCATTTCCCCACGTGCCAGGAGCTTAAATTACTAATTCAAGAACAGAAACTTACACACACTTACGCACAGTGACCGATCTGGATACACATATTTCAAATTCAAATGTTTGTACAGCTTACGGGACTTAACTACGGGGTCATCAGTCCCTAAAGTTACAAACTACTTATGAACTACTTACGAACTAGGACGGCACAAATATCCATGCCCGAGGGGGGATTCGAACCCCCGACCGGAGTGACCGTGCAGACCGTGACTGGAGCGCCTCAGTCTCCTCGGCCACCGCGGCCGGCTACACATATTTTACCAGTCATTCAGTGAGTCGTCTTGCCCACGTCAATGTTTCTCACGGAATCACCACAGCAACACTTGATGTAAAGTGGTGGCCTACAGTCTTCTATGATCATATCGCCTACACTTGTAATGTTTCTCTTATTCAAAAAGGCTTTTCTTCCCATTGCAATTCTGCATTTTATATCCTCTGCATTGTGACCATCGTGTGTTATTTTCCTGCCCAACTAACAAAACCCATCAACCACCTTTATTGTTTCGTTACCTAATGTAATTCCTTCAGCATCGCCTGATTCTCTCAGACTGCACTCTATTACCCTTGTTTTGCTCTTGTTGATGTTCATCTAATACGCATCTTTCAACACACTGTCCATTCCGTTCAACTGCTCCTCCAGGTCCTTTGCTGTCTCTGACAGGATTACGATGTGATCAGCAAAACGCAATGATTTTATTTCTTCACCCTGAACTTTAATTCCTTCTCCAAATTTCCCCTTGCTTTCCTTTAGTCTGCTCAGTGTACAAATTGGATAACAATGTAGAAAGGCCAAACCCTGTCTTACTGATCTGTCAACCACTGCATCCCTTTCATGCCCTGCAACTCTAACAACCACCGTCTGGTTTTTGTACAAGTTGTAAATAACGTTCCGTTCCCTATAATTTACTCCTGCTTGCTTCATAACAATCAACATCAACATCAACATTGTCAAAAGCTTTCTCCGAATCTACAAAGGATAGAAATGTAGGTTTGTCTTTCCTTAATCTACCTTCTAAGATAAACCGTAAACTTAGTATTGCCTCCCGAGTTCCTACATTTCTCCTGAATCCAAACTGATCTCCACCGATGTCAGCTTCTACCAGCTTTTCCATCCTTCTGTAAATACTTCTTGTTAAAATTTTGCAACCACTACTTGTCAAACTGATGGTTCTGTAATTTTCACACCTATCTGCGCCTGCTTTCTTTGGAATGGGGATCATTACATTTTCCTTAAAGTCTGAGGGTACTTCGCCAGCTCATACAACTTGCACACCAGGTGAAGTAGTTTATCATGGCTGGTTCTCCAAGAGAATTCAGTAGCTCTGAGGGAATGTCATCTACTGCAGGGGCCTTGTTTCGACGTAGGTCTTTCAGTGCTCTGTCAAATTCATCTCTCAGGATAGTATCTCCTATTTCATTTACTTCTTCCATCCTTCCTACAATATTGTCTAGAAGTTTATTTCCTTTATGGAGCCCGTCTATATATTCCCACCTTTCAACTTTCCCTTCTTTGCTGAGAACTGTTTTTCCTAGAGCTGTTTTCCTTGTCTCTTTTATTTTCCTGCAGGCGGTATCTACTTTTCCCTATTTACACGTTGTTGTTGTGGTGGTCTTCAATCAGCAGACTAGTTTGATGTAGCTCTCCACGCTACCCTGTCCTGTGAAGTCTCTTCATCTGAGAATATGTTCGGCAAACTACATCCTTTAGAATCTGCAAACTGTGTTCGTCCCTCGGTCTCCCCCTACGATTTTTACCTCACAAACTTATTTCTAATAAGAAGTTGACAATTCCTTGATGTCTTAGAATGTGTCCCACCAATCTATCCCTTCTCTTAGTCAGGATATGCTAGAAACTCCTTTTATCCCCAATTCGGTTAAGCACCTCCTCATTAGTCACGTGATCTACCCAACTAATTTTCATCATTCGTCTGTAGCACCACATTTCAAAATCTTCATCTTTTTATCTGAACTCCTTATCGTCCACGTCTAACTCTCATACAATGCTACACTCCAGACAAATGCTTTCAGAAAGGACTTCCTAATATTTAAATTAATATTGGATGTTAACAAGTTTCGCTTGTTTAGAAACGCTTTTCTTCCCATAGCCATTCTGCATTTTATATCTTCTTTACTTCGGCCATGAGAAGTTATCTTGCTACCCAAATAATAAAATTCATCTACTACTTTTTTTGTCTCATTACCTAATATAATTCCTTCAGCATCGCCTGATTTTCTGACATTACATTACCTTCGTTTTATTATTGTTAATTTACATCTTATATCTTCCTTTGAAGACACTGTCCATCCCATTCAATTGCTCTTCCAGATCTTTTGCGGTCTCAATGTTGAAATGTTTGTAAATCTATCGGACCAACAAAAGTTTTTGCCATTCCGTCGAATCACATACGGGTTGCAGTTGGATATTGCAATGTTTCAGTGTGGACTTGTAGACATTCATCGTAGTGGCACGCAGTTATTTAATCAGTGTATTTAAAGAGGAGTTTTTAACATTTGTCGTTCCATAATAAAGGAAGTTAACAAAGTTTACTGTCATGGATCAACCTAGTAATTGTTCGCATCACATACCGTCAAATCATTGGAACAATTATTAAATGATTAAGCACAAAATAGAATGTAACGACAACTTCGCCCATAGAGGATTAGGTGGACGCAGCTGTGACGTTACACTTTCCTTAGCCTATCTTCTAAGATAAGCCATAATGTGAGTATCGCCTCTCGTGTTCCTACATTTCTCCTAAATCCAAACTGATCTGCCCCGGGGTCGGATTCCACAAGTTTTTCTAATCGTCTGTAAATAATTCGTGTTAGTATTTTGCAACCATGACTTATGAACTAGCTACATCAATTCAATTGCTCTTTCATATCCTTTTGTATGATACCTCACGTGATCGCATTAACTGTTTAGAGCAGCATACGTTGTGCTTCTCTGTGACGAAGAGGTAACAGACCGTGGCGCCCACGTCAAACCAGTCAAAACATTGACGATGGGAAGGCAAAAAAATCGTAATTACACTTCCGGAAAGTTAGGGAACAGAAACTGACGCGTGGGCGCGCGGACGGCTGGCTGACTCAGCCGTGTAGCAAACGGTCGGTGGGCACCGAGCGTGAGCCTCGAGTGGGTGATTACAGCAGACCCGCAGGTAGCGCTGCTCGGATATTGATGCTTTCCGTTCCGGCGGCAACGGTCGCGCCAGTTGGCCGCCCTGCGCCGTTGCGGAGCTTCCGGTTCCGCAGCGCCGGCCGGCCGGATGGTTCCTAACGGACGAAGCCAGCTGCCGCCCCCGCCACACAAGCCGTTGCCTCAGGGCCGCCAACTGACCAACAGACACTAACTCTAGGTTCGTTCCAGTGGCCCAAACGCTGATAATTACTGACGATTTGGAAGGCCTCGTTTGCGCATGCCCGCTTTTTGACAGTTTCCAACTCCGAAGCCAACTCGAACGCTTATTTCACCTGTGGAGTAGCCGAGCCGTCTAAAGCGTCTCGCTGCGAAGCGCGCGGTTGCTCGCCGTGGAGGTTCAAGTCCTCCCTGGGGCATGGGTGTTTACCTAGCGGAGTGTGCGCTGCTGTGAAACTTTCTGGCAGATCAAATTTGTGTGCCGGAACCGGGACTCGAACCTGGGACCTTTGCCTTTCGCGGACAAGCGCAGAGTGAAAGTCTCATTCTGGAAACATCCCTGAGGCTATGGCTAGCCATGTCTCCACTATATCCTTTCTTCCAGGAGTGCTAGTCTTGCATGGTTCGCAGGAGAGCTTCTGTGAAGTTTAGAAAGTAGGAGGCGAGGTACTGGCGGAAGTAAACTTGTGAGGCGGCATCGTGAGTCGTGTCGGAATAGCACAGTCGGTAGTGCGCTTGCCCGCGAAAGGCAAAGGTCCCAGGTTCGAGTCCCGGTTCCGGCACACAATTTTAATCTGCCAGGAAAGTTTCATATCAGCGCACGCTCCGCTGCAGAGTGAAAGTTTCATTCTGGAAACATCCCTTAGGCTGTGGCTAAATCATGTCTCCACCATATCCTTTCTTCCAGGAGTGCTAGTCTTGCATGGTTCGCAGGAGAGCGAGGCGAGGCACTGGCGGAATTAGCGTTGTGAGGCGGCATCGTGAGTCGTCTCGGGATAGCACAGTCGGTAGTGCGCTTGCCCGCAAAAGGCAAAGGTCCCAGGTTCGAGTCCCGGTTCCGGCTCACAATTTTAACCTGCCAGGAAAGTTTCATATCAGCGCACACTCCGCTGCCGAGTGAAAGTTTTATTCTGGAAACATCCCTTAGGCTGTGGCTAAGCCATGTCTCCACTATATCCTTTCTTCCAGGAGTGCTAGTCTTGCATGGTTCGCAGGGGAGCTTCTGTGAAGTTTGGAAAGTAGGAGGCGAGTAACTGGCGGAAGTAAACTTGTGAGGCGGCATCGTGAGTCGTGTCGGGATAGCACAGTCGGTAGTGGGCTTGCCCGCGAAAGGCAAAGGTCCCAGGTTCGAGTCCCGGTTCCGGCACACAATTTTAATCTGCCAGGAAAGTTTCACATCAGCGCACACTCCGCTGCAGAGTGAAAGTTTCATTCTAGGTTTAGGTAGTTTGTAAGCTACGGTCTGATGACCACGCAGTTTGGTCCTGTAGATTTACAAACATTTGAACTTTTTTTTTTTTCACCTGTTTCGCAGTTTGGCCACCCATAGCGCTAGTTGGCATCTTTGCTCTCTTCGGCCAACGTGTTTGTCTTATTCACCGTACCTATTAACCAACTTTAAACCATGCAGATTGTTATATTCCTCATACTGCATCTTGCATTATATATCATTTGAATGTGAAACAGTAACCCACAATATTTCTCACTATTATTCCCATTTTTAAATGTTCGCAGGTCATGCTGTCGTTTATCGGTTAGTGAAGTCAACAAAGGATCAAAAGCAACTGCAAAGCGATTTAGGGAGAAGTTTCCGCGAGAGTCGTGGTTGGTAGAACGAGTATACTTGCTATCACGTTCACGTTGTAACATGTATTTGAGATATGCTACATAATTTTTTTCCATTATTTTACTTTTTTCTTAATTTCTTATTTTTTGTAAACTGAAAACCGGGAGACCTGGATTCGAAGTCCGGTCCGGCATAAATGTTCATGCGTCACTGAACGGTTATTTTAGTAAAAGTCGGAAAATTTCGCAATATACACTCGTGAAAATATTTTTATTGGCTATCTGCAATGAAGTCTTGTTAGATTTCCTTAGAAACAGCTTCAGTAAGTAGTTCAATGAGAGGTACGTTTCCTCGTCTGACCAGGGTGTAAGAGTCGAAATTCGGAATTGGCGTCTCATATCGGTTGCTATAACGCTTGTTCCGAGAAAAACTATTGAGGGAAAATTAGATTGTCAGAAAATGTTCAAATGTTTGTTAAGCTTCAGGGACTTAACTGCGGGGTCATTAGTCCCTAAAATAACTACTTATGAACTACCTTATACTAAAGACGGCACAATCTTCCATGCCCGAGGGGGGATTAGAACCCCCGACGGGGAGCGGCCTCGCGCATCGCAGAATAGCGCCTCAATGCGCTTGGCAACACCGCCGCGCCGGCCGCGGTGGCCGAGGGGACTCAGTCTGCGTCGGGCAGCGACGCGGTGAGGAGGGACCTGTTTACGTCCCGCCGCAGCGTGCGCTTCGCGGTGTTTACGTGCTTCAGCGGCTTTCGCGCGAGTAAGTGATTTTCGATTATCATGGCCAACTCATACAGGAAATCGACTCTGAAATTCACCTTCGCGGCCGAATATGCTCGACCGAAAGCGCTAGAAGTGGAACGATTTCTTAGAGAAGATGTAAAGATCCCTTGTACCGACCTTATTGGAATCCACCTCTCCATTGTGAGCAGCGTGGTTTACGTTAAACTAGTAAATGAAGCTGCATGTAACACGATATTAGAGCGAGCAAAAGACAGACTTAAATTTCGACATAGTGACGGTAACATTGGCCCAGTGAATGTGGATCATGCGGGTCTCGGTCTCCGAACGATTCGCATATTCGAACTCCCTTTCGAACTGCCGGCAGAAGAAGTAGAGATTGCTCTCAGGCCTTATGGAAAAGTCCTCAGCCACGTTGCAGAGAAGTGGACACAATTTACCACCTACCCGGTGCTAAACGGAGTCCGGCAGGTACGCATAGAACTCACTAAACATGTGCCATCCTACCTTAACATTGCAGGATGCCGAGCCATCGTAATATATGACGGACAACCAAAGACCTGTTCGGGTTGTGGCAAAGAAGGCCATATCCGATCAGAGTGTCTACAACGAAGGATTGCCCAACTTCCGTCTACGGATCCACTGCCTGCTACCACATCGACAATCCTGCCTCTTACATATGTAGCGGCAGTACGAGGAGACACCGGGCAGAGCCACGAGCCTGAACTACCGCAGGATCTTTCACAAATGACGATGTCAGGACGAGAAGAGGAGGAACGACTGACAACCAACATGGTCCCCCCTCCCGCTCCACCGGTGCAGGAAATAGTCGAAGAGAAGAACTATGACAAAATGGAAGTGGATCAGTTGGGAGTGCCTACGGGCGCCTTTGTACCTGATCGGCGAAACTCAATTCCGTCGTCTGACACGGAAACACATTCTCGGAAACAGCGGTCTCCAAAGAGGCATAAGAAGCGAAAGAAGTCTTCATCCGATGAGGCATCGACACAATCACAAGACAACGAGGCCTCTCCCTACCACACTGACCTGGTGACCAATGATTCAACGACGAATTGTGCCATGTCCTCTACGACAGGCCCCGACACAGCTCCGCACACACAAAGTGTGCAGGGGACGCCTGACGATCAACACGACGAAAGACGCCTCGAGTACAGCGAAGGGCCAGAAAAGGCCTCGGAAGACGCAAGCACTCATCCGATGGCATGGGCAGACGATCTTGACCCTGGGTCTTCTGCCGAGGATGCAGCGTCAACTGCCACCTCGGCCACACACGACATCCAAAACGTTTAGCGCAGTGATGGGGCGACTTGACGTGGTCGTTCTTCTGCTGCGACTACGCCGCTTCCCCGTGTAGTAATGAGTGTCCCACTAATTGCAGACCAACCGCAAACTTACAGAATGGCTTCCATCAATCTTAACATGATCAGTTCACGTGTCAAAATTCAATTACTACGTGACATGCTCCGGGCGGCTGACGTGGATGTTGCGTTAATGCAAGAAGTTCGAGTGGACGCTATACCAGTCTTTTACGGATACAATGCTTATGTTACCCCTGCTGATACGAGAGGAAGCGGAACGGCTGCGCTCGTTCGAGAAGGTATAGAGGTCACCAATGTAATGTATTTACCGTCGGCGCGAGGACTTGCCTTCGACATGCAGGGAACACGAGTTATTAACGTCTACGCCCCTTCTGGGACAGATAAAAGACGGGAACGGTCACATTTTTATGCAGAAGAAATTACGCCTCTCTTTTTGGGACGTTACAATAACCTCATCCTAGGCGGAGACTTCAACAGCGTACTCTCTCCGAAAGACCAACAACCCAACTACACTCCATGCCCCGAATTGCGCCTTTTGGTACAACACCTCCGTCTTGCGGATACTTGGGAGGTGATACATGGTGACCGCCCTGGTTTCACGTACGTGACCAGCCACTCAGCCAGCAGACTCGACCGCATCTACGTCTCCTCCGACCTCGTGACAGCGACTGTACAAGCGGAGACCTGGCCCTCGGCCTTCTCGGACCACAGTGCATACATTTGTGCGGTTCATTTACGGAGACAATCCGTGTGGAGAAGTCGGGGAACATGGAAACTAAATGTGGCACTCCTACAAGATCAAGAGTGTCGACAATTAATAGAGAGTACCTGGACAGAATGTGAGCGTCGGTTACGGAGGTATCCGTCAACGATTCAATGGTGGCTTGACTGCGTCAAACCGGCCTTGAGACGTGCGCTTATACGTTATGGTAGGGAAAGATCGCTCTGGCATCGACAAACAACGGACTTCTACTACACACTCCTTCGAGAACTTACTGCACTTCCACCATCCCCAGATCGACAAGCAGAGATTTGTCGCGCCAAAGCGCAGATTCTCACCCTCGTCCGCCACAAACTTGAAGGTGTCGTGGTGCGAACGAGATGCCAAGATAGGATTGTCGGCGAACCACCCTCTATGCATCACATCATTTCTGAACGACGTCAAAAACGACGAACACTGATACATGCACTAGACCTACCAGATGGCTCTAGAGTGACGACACAAGCGGGCATAGCACGTGCCTTTGTCGACCATTATCATCAACTATATCGGGACGAGCAACATGATGAAGACGCTTTCGCTGACGTCACCCACACCATCACCAACACACTTGATGCTGCGGCGTCAGAATCGCTTTTAGAAGATATCACGAATGATGATGTTGCAGACGCCCTTGCCAAAGGGAAAATTAATAAATCACCAGGGCCTGATGGTTTTCCACTAGAATTCTACAGGACATTCAGGGATGTGATGGCCTCACGATGGAAAGACATGTACAACGAATTACTATCATCAGCAGTTCCCATACCACCGACTTTCATGGAGGGCATCATCATTCCTGTACCCAAACCATCTGGACGTACCCGAACTGAACATTATCGCCCAATCACACTCCTGAACAGTGACTTCAAGATATTCACCAGAATCTTGGCGCTACGGATTAAGCGCATACTACGCCAGGTTATTTCACATGAACAAACGTCTTTGGGAGGCGATAGCAATATCCAGACGACCCTTAGTGATTATCGCGATGTCATTGCCATTGCTTCGGCGTGTCGGCTGCGTAGTGCACTAGTCTCCATAGACTTCAACCGTGCTTTTGACAATGTGAGCCATTCTTTCTTGAAAGCTGTAATGGATCGAATGGCTTTCCCGGCTGCATTCACCGAAATAATCATGCATCTTCTCCATGATGCCACTTCTAAGGTGATTGTGAACGGACGAGTTGAAGGGCAGATTCCTATCTTACGTTCGGTTCGACAAGGATGCCCACTCTCAATGATCCTCTATGCAATAGCGACGGAGCCACTCGTCTGTGGGCTGAAACAACGACTAACAGGGATCACGTTACGAGGAACTACCTTTCAATGCCGAGCTTACGCGGATGATCTCGTTTTTATCGGTCGCTCAAAAGAAGAAATCCGGTCAGCACTGCGTTGGATCGAACGATATGGGGACGCAGCTGGCAGCAAAATGAACTTATTAAAATCACGTGCCATGGAAATAGGCAGAGGGCTACCGGAGGGAACTGAAAGTCCTTTGCAGATGACGGATAAATTGCGGTGTTTGGGCGTCACCTTTACGAAAAACGTTCGTCGCACTTCGGCGCTTAATTACAAACGTCTACTACAAGTTCTCCGCGTCACCGTCCGTGAACACCTTCTCAGATCATTGGATATGGTCCAAAAGGTCTCTTTCATTAATACCTTCATTGCATCGCGAATACCCCACATGGCGCAAATCCTACCGATGGCTCCAGTGGTGGCACAGCGGATACAGGCGGCCTTTGGATATTTTGTGAGTCATGGACTCCTCTTCAAGGTACGGTATGCAACCCTCACCCTCCCCCCTTGTAGTGGAGGATTGGGTCTTATCAACGTCCGCGCGCGGGCAACGGCCCTCTATGTCAAGACCATGCTCAAGATGTGGACCCATCGTCAGCACAGTTTCACTGGTCACCTCATTGACGAACTCGCCCCTACGTCCTGCATGCCGCCGCCGGCACTCGGGCACATCGCGCCTACGCTTTCCCACATCCAAACATTCTTTTTGGAATACAGCTATATACGCACGGAACTTCCCAGAAACAGGACACCGACAGCACGTGATGTATACAACCTGCTGATGAGGAATCATCATCAGAATAGCATAGAGAGACGACACCCAGAGGTGACGTGGCCAAAGGTGTGGCGAGCGATTCACCAAAAACACTTAACGACGGAGACACGTGCCACCTGGTACCTCGTCGTCAATGAAAAATATCCGACAAGGAGCAGATTGCACGACATTGCACTGTCCGAGTCTCCTATGTGCGTGCGATGTCGTGTGCCTGACACAGATAACCATCGTCTGGAATGCGGATCTTCAGCGGACGTGTGGCTTCTAATCCGGAAGATACTTGCCTTTTATCTCAGAGTGCCACCACACGTGATCGAGCCTAAAATGCTCCTACAACCGGACCAAACGTACTTTCCTCAATCAAAGACACAGACAATAAACTGGATAAAAGGACTGTCCGTGTATTATCTCTTTCGTGACGGTCTGAAAGATGTCCTTGATTTTTGGATCTTCTTACAGGAAAGACACGATAAATTACAGTACTTTTCTAGATATCGACAGAATTTTGCTAATTATTTAGGTAGTATATTCAATGATCCCCCTCATAGCTGGAGGGTCCCGGGTAAGAGAAGATGAGGCAATGATCACTGATTCGCAATTAGAACAGAACACGGATCTTGATGATAATACGAGAAGACGTACTCGGATCCTCGCTATGAAGAGTTGGGACAAAAAAAAAAAACTTTGCTTTCAGATACTTTGAATAGTCATCATTTTAATACCAGAAGGGTACCTTCAGTTTCACTCTCTTGTGTTTACTTCTTTACTATTTTATATTCCTTACGTAACTGCCATGAAAGAGTTCCTTTAGTTCTACTGTAATATAAGTTTAAAAAAAATCATATAAACTGTCGATCAACTGATCTTTTGTGCAGCACCGGCCATCTGGGAAAAATGGCGCGTGAGTGTCGCACTTTCATAAAAAAATAAAAAAAATAAAAAGAAGCAATAAAATACACACATTTTTTTCTCTTTTTCTAGCCCTTATCCTTTCCCTTAGCTTAATCTTTCATTAGTATAGGGTAAAAGTGGCGGTGGCACTAGACCTTTTTTTTAGCAGGCGAGATGTTGTTTAGTTTATGGGTAATAGCTGGTAGGCGCCAACGCCTGAAGAGGAAAAGCTTAGGAAAAAAAAAAAGAAAAAAAAGACAAAAAAAAGGGGGGGACTGAGGCGCAATAAAAAAAGGGGACTAAGGCAAAAAAAAAAGTGGTCAAAAAAAAAAAAGTCGGTAGAAAAAAAAATAATAAAAGGAAAAAAAAAAAAAAAAAAAAAAAATAATAATAATAAAAAAAAAAAAAAAGGGGACTGAGGCGCTCCAGTCACGATCTGCACGGCCACTACGGTCGAGGGTTCGAATCCCCCCTCGGGCATGGATATTTGTGCCGTCGTTAGGATAAGCTAGTTGATAAGTAGTTTGTAAGTTTAGGGACTGATGACCCCGTAGTTAAGTCCCATACGCTATACAAACATTTTTGAACTCCGCCGCGGCAGATTGTCAGAATTTGAAGGTGGCTGCAGAGCGATTTCATCTGCAGTCAACAGACATTTCGCGCATATACAGCAAAGATGAGATGAGTGTGTACGGAGGAAGAGAAGGGAAATTAATATAGGTAGGAGGTATCCTCCGGCACACACCGTATGGCGGTGGCTGTTGGAATATGTATGTGGACGTGGAATTGCTGAAGCACTGTAAGAACAGCCTCTGTGAGCGGAATTTCATTTGGGTCTCCTGTTGCTGCTGTGGCTTCCGGCTCGCGGCGGCGTCTTTTGATCTCCGAAACGCAACAGAAAACAAGGAGGAGAGCAAGTGGAGCGCAACGGGGAAAACGCATTCGGAAATCTGCTTCCTGCGCGCCCGCGTAAACGCCGCCCCCAGGGAATCCCTGTCTGCGTGCGACGGGGGGGGGGGGGGGGGGGAGGATGCCTGCAGAAGGCGAGCGCGGCGGCTTCCATTTCCGCGTCGGAGATGTTCGCAGGCTGCGAGGAAATGAGTTCTTTCCAGCGCAGACTCTCCAGGGCTGGAGACCCCTCTCTGGAGAACAGCTGAGCGGAGCGACAGTCATCAGGCGCTGCTGCCAGCAAAGGAGCATACTAAGCCCTCGATGTCTAAGTGCCTAATTATAAAACATTATTGTTACTCTTGATACCACGGAAGTGCACAAAGTACCCCACAGCGGTCATTTTTAATGAAATAAGTCGCAACTTGCGATCACTTATGGCTTCACTGTACTGGCTTTAGATGTAATACCAATGTGCGGCGAATAAAAATTTGTGCCCGGCCGGAATTTGAACCCGGGATCTCCTGCTTACGAGGCAGAAGGGTTGAACACTTCGCCACCGAGGACACAGTGACAAACCCGACTGCAGAGGACTCTTCCCTGCATGTCTCCCGCCACACCCAAATCTCCATTCGCCACACTGCCTCTTTCCTGTTGCCACAGTCTCTTAATAGGAAAAAGACAGCGTGGCAAATGGAGATTTGTGTGTGGCGGGAGACATGCAGGGAAGAGTCCTCTACAGTCGGGTTTGTCACTGTGTCCTCGGTGGCGGAGTGGTCAACGCCTCTGCCTAGTAAGCAGGAGATCCCGGGTTCGAATTCCGGCCGGGCACATATTTTCATTCGCCGCACATTGGTATTATATCTAAACCTAGTACAGTGAAGCCGTAAGTGATCGCAAATTGCGATTTATTTCTTTACCGCGTAATTATTTTATAACAAAATGCTTTATGAACTTGAAAGAAACTTTAGAGTCTTGACCACAAATTTCAATTTATTGAGGCCTTACGCGTTTCGACATTTCGTCATTATCGAAGGCATATCTTTTAAAAATTATTAAAAAGTAAAACTAAAACTTACTTTTTAATAATTTTTAAAATATATGCCTTCGATAATGACGAAACGTCGAAACGCGTAAGGGCTAGATACACGGTCTTTAAGCACAGCTCCGGTGTTATGGATCTCTGATTTTAACCTCCCCTTTATTGTTCAGACTCATGCGTCCAATGTGGGAATGACAGCTGTGCTGCTGCAAGAGCAGGATGGAGAGAGGAGACTTTTAGCGTTTGCTTCAAGGGCCTTGTCAGCTGCCGAAACAAAGTACCCTGTCTATAAATTAGAGGTCCTGGTGATACTTTTCGTCTTGGAAAGGTGTAAATTTTACTTAGATCATTGGAAATTTCGCCTCGAAACTGTCAACCAAGACTTGAGCCGGGCGGATAGCTCGCTGGGCAGTCAGGATTTCTGCGTTTCAACTTGATGTCTTTCATATCAGGGGAGGGAAGAACCAGATGGCCAATGCGCTGAGTCGTATTTTCCAAGAAGCAGAGGAGGAACAGCAGACTGAACACCTGAGTTGGGGGTTTTGCAACCTGAAGGTGGTCAAGACACTAAAGTTTATTTCAAGTGCATCATAATGGCCACGTCTCCTTTTTTTAAGTCTTTTCATTCCCACCCCTTAGGGGGATGGGCGGGCTGTTCGAGAGCGTCTTGTTGCTCTATTCAGCCAAAGGATTTTGGTTATACTGTTGTGGCTCTGTTTATTTGTCTGTTATTGGGTGGATTTGTTGGGGGGAGGTGTAACATCTCTGGAAAGGTGGCAAACAGTGGTGGACGTGAGCGGCCGCGACACGGGCCGCCAGAGGGCGCCCGCGATTTGAGCAGAGCGCTCACGTGTAGAGGAGAGGGCTGCTGGCTGCTGACTGCTAACTGCTGAGGCGACAGCCTTTCTCTCAGGCGCTCTCCGTCGTTCTCAGTTGCTGTTGACATCTACTAGCAGTCGTTTTTACTTGGTGTTAGATATTGGATTGCTGCTAGTATCATTTTGTCTAAGTTGAAGTTTTTTTTATATGTTCAAACAACTTACGGGTATGCTGCCGGGTGACGTCGTCGACAACCGCCGATATTTCGGCACGAGAACACCCTGCCATTCTCAAGGCACAACTGCACTTACGGAAGCAATGTGCAAGCGTATTTAATACCTCGGTTTGCAAAGTGTAAACAAGGATGATAACACACACAGTACACGTCACAGCAGAGTCAACACAACCAAAGGTGACCAAACATCAAAAATATCGATAGTGACTTAATCAACAGGTGAGGCAGCATTAATTTTATCCCTCTGTTTTTTGACGAGAGACAGTGCCGGATTCCAAGCAGAATTTAAACAAAAACCACCATCTCTGTTTATAAGGTCGCTTGCTAGTTTGATTTCAACAGCTTCCTTAATAACACTATCCCAATAGGTGGAGGTGCATGCCAGGATCTCCGTGTTGTTGTATTCCATAGGATGACCGGTGTCAAGACAGTGTTCTGCAACAGCGGATTTGTTGGGCTGTTGTAAGCGCGTGTAACGTTTATGTTCAATACACCGGTCTTCCACAGTCCTGATTGTCTGACCAATATATGATATGCCACAACTGCAAGGAATACGATATACACCTGCCTTACGCAAACCAAGATCATCCTTTACGGACCCCAACAGAGCCTTTATCTTAGAAGGTGGTCGAAAAACACATTTCACATCATATTTCCGTAAAATACGACCAATATTGTTGGAAATACTTCCTGCGTAAGGCAAAAAGGCCATAGATTTAGGTGCCACTTCATTACTATCGTCACTCACCCGTTGCACAGAAGGCTGATAGCGCAATGCACGTTTTATCTGTCTCTCACTATAACCATTCTGACTAAAGGTCACAGATGGAACAACTCAGCTGACAAACTTTCAGGGTCTGAAATGACATGTGCCCTGTGAACCAAAGTACGAAGTACTCCTTCACGCTGAGCTGGATGGTGACAAGTATCAGCTCGCAGATACAAATCTGTGTGAGTAGGCTTCCTATAAACAGAATGTCCCAATGTACCATCAACCTTCCTTCTGACCAACACATCAAGGAAAGGAAGGCAGCCATTCTGTTCCACCTCCATTGTGAACTGAATATTCGGGTGGATTGAATTTAGGTGTTCCAAAAAACATTTAAATTCTCACTACCATGAGGCCAAACAACAAAAGTGTCGTCTACATATCTGAGAAAACACGCAGGTTTCAGAGTCGCTGACGCTAAAGCACGTTCCTCAAAATCCTCCATAAACAAATTGACCACAATAGGTGACAACGGGCTTGCCATTGCAACTCCATCAGTTTGTTCATAGTACTGACCATTGAATAAAAAGTAAGTGGAAGTCAGCACATGTCGAAAAAGGTTTGTTAACTCGACACCAAACTTAACCTCAATTAGCTGCAACGAATCTGACAGAGGAACGCGAGTGAAGTGAGACACAACATCAAAACTCACTAAAATGTAAGAGTCATTCAAACGCAATCCCTGCAATCGACGTAAGAAATACGCCTGCCCACCATAGTGAGGCCTATAGTGTCTAACATTGGTGCTCCGACATATCGTGTAGCTAAACATCTTGCTAGATTGTTGAGTCCAACTGATAGTTACTTGCTATTAAAATATTATGTTCTCAGTTTCAGCAGTAACCAACTGTACTAAATACTCCCTTGTTCCAATACGTGTTAGCCTGTCCCGAATCCATGGCATCGAACCTGCAATTTTATTAATTACCGTGCTAAAATGGGCTCAGGGGAATGGAATTGTAAGGAAACCACGTTGTTGCCTTCCACACGTAACTAATAAGGTAATTATGTATTTTTATGGAAAAAGGGGTGTTATAGGGGATATGATTTGTCCCAATTCGGAATATTCCGTGGGCAAGGTGACAGCTCCGGTATTCGCCTTACAGCCAACATGAAACCTCGGAAACCTGGGCCAGAGCTGCTGGTAGCTTTTTACCACCTCTTCCTGCTGTGGAAGTATTCTTTCTTCCACTGCTTCTTTCTTCCTTTTTCTTTTTCCTCTTCTTTGTGGTTCGGCCGGCATCTCTGGTCCTCATCTTTTTCTTCGAAGACGGCGTCCGGGTGCTGCGGTAGATCTTGTTGTTGATTTTCTTCCGACAAATGTCTGGAGAGAGCAAAGAAAATACTTTATATCTCACAAAACACCTTTCACGCACTTTCCTACACTGTACAAAACAATTAGGAAATCAAAATGTTCAAATGTTTGTTAAGCTTATGAAACTTAACTGCGGGGTCATGTCCCTAAACTACTTATAAACTAACTTACACTAAAGACAACACAAACATCTAAGACCGAGTGAGGATTGGAACCCCTGACGTGGAACGGCCTCCCGTATCAAATAGCGCCTCAATGCGCACTTCCACTCCACCGCGGCAAACACTTAGGAAATTCGATGAGACAGCACATACAATATACAAACGGTAACGTATTTCATTCAGATATTGGTTACAATTGTGATTGATGTCTGATACAGTACGATATTTTGCTGCCTCACCTCCTTACTTAAGGTTTACACGGCGTTCACTTAGATTGAGGCACCATGAGGCTACCATAATGGCGAAAAAGTCATTTTCGTTGTCCTGTAATGAGGTGAGTCATCACCTCGGACGGCCACTACAGTTGCATGCCTGCGCAGCATACACTGTATCGGGTTAGGTATCAGCTAATGAGGAATATTTTAGTTTAAAGGAGGACATAGAAGCAGTTCAGACGCGGGTGTTGATTAGATCAATGCGCGAATGTTACCGAAATGCTTCGGGAACTCATCTGGGAGTCGCTGTAGGGGAGGCGACATTCTTTTCGAGAAGCACTGTTGAAGAAACTTAGAGGTCCGGAATTTGAGGCGAGCTGCAGACAGATTCTGCAGCTGCCAACCAACATTTCGCGCAAAGACTGCGTAGCTAACATCAGAGAGATTAGGATTTGCGAGGGGATAGCAGTGCACAAGGCAGCTGGAGAGGAAGGAATGAACCCATACGAGGACTGCACAAATACGACGAGACAATTTGAATTTATTATTATTTTTTGTATTCAAACAACTGCATGGTGGTAACAGTACAGGCAATTTACAATAATCATACAAGTGTATAGAAATGTTATTCAACTCTTAATCACAACTCTGTAGCCTCAAAACCGTTTTAAATAAAGGCTACACCAAAAACAATCTTCTACACCAAATATTACAGTTTAAACAATACATTAATATTAAAATCAAAACAATTACAAGTGCCACTGATATTTTCAACCGGATTGAATTTTAACGAGCTTTGAAAACAGCTGACATTACAGAGAAATAAATCAAATGTAAACATTAGAAACACAAGGTACGTCAGCAACTGTCAGCAAGCCTTCGCCTTGCTGACAAATTTAGCAAAACAGAAAGCAGTTGTCTTCTTGAGCTCCCAATTCGGCGAGAATGGCAGACTAACTCTGGCAGACAAAACGCTCCATCGAGCTACACTAGTGACAGTACACTCTAAAACACAAGAAAACAAAATTACTACCAACGTTACTCGCACAAAATTGTCTTTGTTAAAACTGGGGCGCGTTTGACGTAGTTACCAACACTAAAATTAAAAAAAAATAATAAAAAGAAACCACCACACTTAAATTGACAAATCGAGAAACAAGAAGTCACAGAAACACTAGATTTCTGTTCATTAGTGAAGTGCAATACCAATTTCAGGTCAGGCTCGTAATAACCAAACATAACCATAAGAGCCACACTGCAAATGATACTGATCTGACATCGGGTGCCTTTAGTAGATTTCAAAATTAACAAGCTAGACATAAAATATCCCCTTTAACAGTTTCAAATATTCAAATGTTTGTAAGGCCTAAGGGACTTAACTACGGGGTCATCAGTCCCTAAACTTACAAACTACTTATGAACTAACTAAGATTAAGGACTGCACAAATATCCATGCCTGAGGGGGGATTCAAACCTCCGACCGTAGTGGCCGTGCAGACCGTGACTGGAGCGCCTCAGTCCCCTCGGCCACCGCGGCAGTTTAAACAATTTTCAAATGTAACATACTGACTAACTCCAGGGGAAAAGGAATAGAGCACCCAAGGAGCCAGAGTCGAAATATCAAGCACGAAACACTGAACCGAACTACCTGCCGACAACAACCAGAATTTCACACGGTGAGGAGAGGAAGCTCGGAAAAACAGTCGGACAAGCACGAGCACGGAGTCTCACCGTTCAAAGTCACTTCCAGACGACGCCAACACACACCAAGAGGCAGCGCGTTTAGCACATGACAAGACGAGCCGCGGCCGCACATACAGGCTTCGGCCGTCCCACCACCGTTGGTGACTTGTTGCTCGGGCCGCAGCAGACGCAGTTCCGCCACACACTGCCGGCGCCGCACAGCCAACTTAGCTACACTCCCCGTAGAACAGCTCGCCTGCCCGCTTCCTACTCACAACCTCTCCGTACTGCCCCCGTGAAACCGACGCGCCCCCTCTATATCGAAGCCAACCACCAATCGGCTGGCTGGTATAACCGATAGCTCGAAAGAGGACACACACCCCGCGTCAAGATGATCCGTGGACGCCACGGATCAAGGCTCTTTCGGATGCATACAAGTATTCGTTTTTCCATCGTTCTATATGGGAGTGCAACAGGAAAGCAAGTAGTGGTACTGTGTATCCTTCGCCACTCACCTTTGAGTGGATTGCAGAGTTTGTATGTAGGTGTAGAATATTTGCCCATTCTTCAAACTTTGAACATTTCAACATTCTTCCCATGACCGAACGACGATTGTCCTGCTGAATAATTCTTGATTCATTCTTGAGGACACAACATGGCGTCATTCGTTACGACTGCAATTAGTTTCTACGGGCTAAACGGTGTCGTGGTTTCGACGCGACGCGCAACATAGGCCTCCGTGCGTACAGGCCACATTCACGAAGGCGAATGCGGTCTGTTTGTATTGGTATAGCGCGTCCTGTTGCTGCCTGTGTGGTGCGTCGCAGCTGAGTTGACTCCTTTCTCAGAGGGCTGTTAACCGGAGATAACGACCATCTGTTGCTGACTGACCCGTAGACGTTCTCGACCTTGTCTTCTTTTAATGGTTACTGTTGCCTGAAATTGCGCCCACGTCCTGGCATTACACTTTGGGACACTCCAATAGCTGCAGCCACTTACCGTTGTGTCTGTCCCGCATCCAACATGCCATAGCTTCGGGTAAATCACGTTGTGTTGTTGCACTCCACTAGTTGCTCACTATACTATCTTAACCCAAATGCTTGTATAATATGCTTCAGCAATAACCGCCATCGCTATGCGTGAATGGCGCCGGCCATACCTCACGCCATATGGGTCAAAAATACCGAACCACACTTTCCTGCTTTTCACAAGTTGCCGACACTCACTATAGATTTACCAAAAACAACTAGCCACTCACTAGTGCCAAACTGAAAATGCGCCACTTGCAGGAAACGGTGTATTTACTAAATGTTACCAAATATCTGATACGACTTTTCGTACATCTTGACTTAATAGATGTAAATAACGTTCATAATGATTTTGTATCCCCTTTGTTAAAAAGAAGAGTGAAGCTGAAGTCGTTAGTTCAAGTTATGTTGGAGATTACATGTACTGAAGTCGAAGGTAGGTGAAATAAAATGTGCAAGAAAATTACGGTAGTGATGTGTCAATTACCCTGGAAAAATTCAGACAGTAATAGTATACATCGAAAGATGATCCGAAGATAAGCATTTACTACTAATATATATGCGGTAAAAAATTATTGACCTACGACGTTTTGTGATTTCATGCCGTATCTTGGACTCGTAAACATGACGGACTTTACGAGTGTCGGGGCCGGTTGAACGGGTCGACGTAACGATCAACATAGAACACAACCGGCGCAGCTGCCGAGCAAATTGGGGCACTGGGCTACGATGCGCGAGGCCGTTAACCGTCGGGGGCTCGAATCCCCCCTCTGGCATGGATGTTTGTGCCGTCTTCTTCTTCTTTATACATTTTAACATAGATTAAAACGAAGCAACGCCATGTAAACCTCAAGTAAAGAGTCGGGACAGAAAAATATCTTTCTGAATCACACACAAATGAAAATTGTAATGAATTTCGTTACCATATGTATGTTGTGTATGATATCTCACCTGATCCTCAAATTGTTTTCCACAGCGTATATCTTTCTTCATTTTCGACATACCAGCTACAATAACAGGTGAGAAAAAAAATATTGCGTTGCTTTTCGATTCTCCCTTGAAACAAGCCAGAGACGTACGTTAAAATCGTTACAACGGTGCTTCCATTCCTGTCCGCCAAAAAAAAAAAAATAAAAATAAAATAAATAAATAAACAAATAAATAAATAAATAAATAAAAATGCTACACGTTCGGTACACGCTGGGAGTTCACTGGACAACTTGATCCTCCATTTGCCGGCGGGGAATTTGTTGCCTCGATACTTGAGCCCTCAAATATTAACCGCAGGCATTTACAAATTATTGATGTATTAATTTCCCTCTCATGGAAAGTACATCACTTTACGTTCAGTGCAATTTTAATCTCATCCACATTTTATTACATCCATATCAAATAACAGTATATAAAAGTATCGGCAAACAGAAACTTTTTTCATGCGATGACACTGCTAGATTTGTGGCTAGGAAGTGGATTACCGAATTTAAAAAATGAATACTCCATAAATAATGCATACTGCTCTTCATATCCTTCTAACAATAAAAAAGTTAGCGGAAAAATGCTCGCATAGCCGCTAACAACGTCAGAGGGTTATCTTTTTATTCTACTATTTTATTTCAGTTTGCTTGTGCCATAAAAAAGATATCTGGGGTGGTCAACATAAATGGTAGGTTATTTTAGTAATAAGCTAAGCCCGAACACGCTTCGAAGTTGGTCGGTCTCATACGAATGAATGAGAAAGCAAATTAAAGAATTCTGGCGTACTTAGAATAACCGAGAAAATGTATCAGTCAAATCAAATTCCTTCTTTGTGTTGCTGTGGTTTTGCAGAGTGAAAGTTAGAAAGACACATTCTCTCAGAAAGTAATAATTTATCGAAATTCAGCAGACTGATATATTTTTATTGAATTTTTTTTCCTGCATGAACATGCAGGGCAGACGCCGTACCGACTGCGAAGCGAGTGACAGTATAGTTTCTCTTGAGAACAGCAATCATTTTCTGCATTCTGACCAGCTAATATCCATCCTATCCTTCCCCCTCTGTGCACCACATCCGTCCTCTATCTCCGTCTCAAATTTCCTCTCTCTCTCAGTAAATCTTCCTACCCATTTCGTATTTCCCTCGACATAGCTACTCAAAATGAAACATTTACAAACTATGGATGTACCTCAAATTTATGGTAACGGCAGGGACTGACCATAAAGTTTTAAGAAAGTACCCAAAATAACATCAATAATCAATGGCCGGCCGCAGCAGTCGAGCGGTCTGCGGCGCGCCAGTCTCAGTCTGCACGGCCGCTACGGTCGGGGGTCGAATCCTCCGTCGAGCATGGATGTGTTTGTCGTCTTTAGCCTATGGTAGTTAAGTTCCTTAAGCTTAATAAACGTTTGAACAATAATCAATGTTTTTTACAGACATCGTTAAAGAAATATTTTACTTCCATTCCTGACAATATCAGTGACCTAGTAGTTTTGACTTTTTAGTTGCCCACACTTTAGAATGCGATTTCATTTCAGTGTGGCATTTTTACCACAGCACGTGAACGGTATGACGGTAGGAAGTGTGCAGCACTTCAATTTTTTAAGTTCACTTAGTCGCTTTATCACCGTTAACGGTTGTATGCACCCATGACATTTGTTTTGTTCGTTTCCATGACAAAGCACCTTTCGAAACGTATAAGTTTCATTTGCCTCCTGCCGCGGTGGAGTGGCCGAGCGTGCTAAGGCGCCTAGCTGCGGTTCAAGCACGGCGTTCCGTATTGCCCTCCTGAACCCATCGATTCCATATTCTGCTAACAGTCATTGGATCGCCATCAACGCGAACAGCAGTGTCGCGATACGATAAACTGCAATCGCGATAGGCTACAATCCGACCTTTATCAAAAGTCGGAAACGTGATGGTACGCATTTCTCCTCCTTATACGAGGCATCACAACAACGTATTTACTAGGCAACGCCGGCCAATTGCTGTTTGTGTATGAGAAATCGGTTGGAAACTTACCTCGTGTCATCACGTTGTAGGTGTCGCCACCGGCGCCAACCTTGTGTGAATGCTCTGAAAAACTAATCATTTGCATATCACAGCATCTTCTTTCTGTCGGTTAAATTTCGCGTCTGTGGCACATCTTCGTCGTGTAGCAATTTTAATGGCCAGGAGAGTAGTATTAGTAACATAGGTTTTAAAGAAGACGATTATTTACTTTATCTTTACACTATCTTTAAGAATTACTGAGACTTCAGCGAAACAATATACTGCAGTTCCTACACTGTACGTTTTAGAGCCACTTCTGTTGCTACTTTGGCTTCTATCAGATAAATAAATGCAGAAGATTGTTAAGAACGTAAACATGCACTTAACAACGTAGCTTCACTGTCACCATGGAAGAAGGATCGGAGCACAGAAACAGGAAAAGTTCGTATCGAGAATGAAATTAAGAGACTCGATAAAGACTTATGACTACTAAAAGAAAAAGTCTACGTTTAATACCTAAACAGAAACGATTAGAAAGTAATGATTGGCTCATGCGTTAATGGACATAAGAAACAATGCCAAAATCTTGAGACTCAACTGACAACTAAAGAAGTCAAGTTTTGCAAAAAGTGTTTGCAAAGACACAAAATGACTCGTCAAACCCAAGAAGAGTACCATATTTGCGGCAGAAAGATACAATCAAAGCCTTTCTTAATAATATCGGTAAGTACGAATATTGTGTAACTCTATAGAACATTGTCGATTGTGGTGCTCAAAATACCGGGTGATCATAAATCATGGAATAACGTAGATATAGAGATAAAAATTGACAAACATGCTTGAAATGACATGGGGTTTTATTGAAAGATCTCTTGGGCGTGTAGTTTGCTGATGATCGTGTGCTCAGCCGTCATTTTCGTAATGCTTGGCCTCCCAGGTCCCCAGACCTCAGTCCGTGCGATTATTGGCTTTGGGGTTACCCGAAGTCGCAAGTCTATCGTGATTGACAGACATCTCTAGGGATTGTTAAAGACAACATCCGACGCCAATGCCTCACCATAATTCCGGACATGCTTTACAGTGCTGTTTGAGAGATGGCAGCCCATCTCTCATCTTTATTAACTGTGTTAATCTTTTGTGTATTGATGTAAACTGACCAGTACATGCATTTTCCTATTGCTGTCAGGAATGCAGTGCAGGGAAGATTTTTGCTGAGGTGAGAAACAGAGCTGACTTTGTCTTGACGGGGGAGAGTGGAATTCCGGTGGAGGCGGCCGTTACAGCACACTCTACCTGCGACCAGCGGCGTGCCGTGGGGGCCGCGCCGTAGGGGTCCCGATAGCAAGGTGTCTCGGTGCTCTGACTGAGCAGCAGGTTGTAAATGTGTTAGCCTAGCGTCCCAAATTGAGGAGGAGGAGTGTTGTCTGTGCTTTTAGAACCGCTCCTTCCGATTGTAGAAAAAGATAGCCGGCCCCTGTTACGCTAATTATTGCTGTTCTGATCGGATGAAGAGATCATTTTTGAACTTTTTTATTTTTTATTTTTTTATTTTATTTTATTTATTTATTTTTTTTTTTTTTTGTTCTAATAAAACCCCATGTCATTCCAAGCATGTGTGTTAATTTGTACCTCTATATCTCCATTATTCCGTGATTTATTAAGTTTTCAAATTTATACTGACTTTTTGATCACCCGGTACTTCACTAAACAGAAAGCTTTTGTGACTGATAAGATTTCATTAATATTGAGAATTGTATAATATTTAAAACGGACTGAAGGGTGACTTATTGAGAGTAAATTTTTCCAATTATTTGATTCAAATGTCAAGGGCAGCTGTAATCTATGTTCAATTTTGGTGATTACCAGAAACTCAGTGTATGGGGTGAAACGCTATTTTAAGTAGATATGCTTCTATCGAAACAATATCTTATTATATTTTGTATCAGATTTCGAAAAGAATGTTAGTTAGTAGCGGAATGGTGCCATAAGGGAACGCGAGAAAACATCTCGCGCTGCTGACGCTTCTCGACAGTGACGTCACGCGAGGGGACCGATCGCTGCCGAACGGATTGGCCCAACCTTCTATGTAGTTTTTGGGAATAGTCAAGAATACGATACGACACGTCTGCTTTGACCAATGACGTCATATACGAAGCAAAGATATGGAAGTAATAACATTTGAACATTTGATGTCTATCAAGAAATATGTTGTTGTTGTTGTTATGGTCTTCAGTCCGGAGACTGGTTTGATGCAGCTCTCCACCCTACTCTATTCTGAGCAAGCCTCTTCATCTCCTCATAAGAACGACAACACACATCCACTTGAATCTGCTTACTATACGCGTCTCTTGGTCTCCCTCTGCGATTTTTACCCCACACACTTCCCTCCAATGCTAAATTTACGATTCCTCGATGTCTAAGAATGTGTCCTACCAAGCGATCCATTATTTTAGTCAGGGTGTGCCAAAAATTCCTTTTCTCACCAATTCTGTTAAGTACATTAGTTATGCGATCTACCCACCTAATCTTCAGCATTCTTCTTTAGCACCACATTTCAAAAGCCTCTATCCTGTTCCTGTCCGCACTGCTTATTGTCCATGTTTCACTCCCGTACAAGGCAACACTCCACACAAATGCCTTCAGAAAAGACTTCCTTACACTTAAATTAATATTCGATGTTAGCAAAATTCTCTTTTTCAAAAATACTTTTCTTCCCATTGCCATTCTGCATTTTATATCCTCTGTACTGCGACCATCGCATGTTATTTTACTACCCAAGTAACAAAACTCATCTACCACCTTCATTGTTTCGTTACCTAATCTAATTCCTTCAGCATCACCTGATTTTCTAAGGCCGCATTCCATTATTTTTGTTTTGCTCTTGTTAATGTTCATTTTATACTCTCTCTTCAACACACTGTCCATTCCATTCAGGTCCTTTGCTGTCTCTGACAGAATTACAATGTCATCAGCAAAAAGCAATGTTTTTATTTCTTCCCCCTGAACTTTAATCCCTATTCCAAATTTTTCCTTGCTTTCTTTCACCGCCTGCTCGATGTGCAAATTAAATAGCATCGGAGAAAGGCTACAACCCTGTCTTAATCCCTTCCCAACTGATGCTTCCCTTTCATGCCCATCGAGTCTAAATAACTGCGGTCTGGCTTTTGTACAAGTTGTAAATGACTCTCCTTTCCCTGTATTTTACCCCTGCTGATTTCAGAATTTGAAAGAGTGTATTCCAGTCAACATTGTCAAAAGCTTTCTCCAAATCTACAAAAGCTAAAAATGTAGGTTTGCCTTTCCTTAATCTATCTTCTAAGATAAGACGTAAAGTGACTATTGCCTCCCGGGTTCCTACGTTCCTCCTGAATCCAAACTGATCTTCCCCGAGGTCAGCTTCTACCAGCTTTTCCATTCTCCTGTCTGTAGAAATATATCGATTATTAATAAACCAAAGATAATACTATAACCAATGTTACATATAAACAATTATTAGCTCGTTTAAGAAATATGTATAATAAATTAAACACATCATATCTATTACACTATTGTATTTTTATTTATTAAAAACAGTGAAACATGTTTAAATAATTTAAAAACGAAAAGTATTGATTTTTTTTAGAGGTGATACACTTCCAAGCGTCTGAAAAAAAATTTACAACATTACGTACTAGAAATACACTTTTTTATTATTATATTAACAAATACTACTACAACTGTGTGCTATTTCGTCAAAAGCTACATGTACAATAATGTAAGAGTAAAATTGTAGTGTAATAATATAGGTTTGTGCTCATATGTCGCTATTTGAAAAGATATCTGTATCGTATTCATGACTTGAGTAGGGGGAGGTCAAGTCTAGTTTACGAAACATTTTTTAAATGTTACCAAATTACGCTATTTAGTGAGATATCTGTATCGTATTCTACACTCGACCAGAAAAAAATTAAGTAAAAAATTCCAGTGGTAAAATTTTACGACGCTTCTCGCCGAGCTCCAGTGCTTATGTTGGCAACAGGTGAAAAATGAAGTGTAGAATTGCGTTAATATTTTTCACGAGCTACAGAGTAAATTTTAATGCTGCTCGTTTTAGTAGCAGCAAAATTAATACTGTACCTGCTCTATGGTTGACAGGTTCTTGTGTGTACCCTTGTACGTTCAGAAAAAAATAATTTTCGTTTTAATTGAAGTTGTCACGAAAAAATATTTATTGGTCATCTGAGTTGCCATGATTACAATTGGTGCCAACATAACTACTGCAGCCCAGTGAGAAGCAGCTTAAAATTTAACCAATTTCAGCAATTAATACAAAAATTGTAAAACTTTAATTAGAGACGCCATGTCTTCACCAATCATTAATAAAAGTTGATCTTTATTAATTTTTTCATAATCATCCATTCCTAAAAAGATCGATAAAAGAATTAAATACGGATAACACTCAATAATGAATTATATAAATTCATATAAAATAAGAACGAACAATAAACTATATTACTTACTGTGGATTGTAAGCAATCAATTTCTCAGTGAAAATATTTATCCTTAAATTATAACAAAACTGTTGAATCACTTCGATCAATGCAGAATCGAGATATCATATGTCTAGCTTTAATGTAACCAACGGCCGTATGCAAATAGTTCCATATATTTGATACAGAAAAGTTAATATCTTCATATATATGTACATAAACATCTTTGACTGATGACGTCGTTGGTCAAAGCCGAGGGGTTGTATAGTATACCAGGGGGGTGAAACTCATATAGGGATTTCCGGTAACACGATGTTGGTTCGCTGCCAGGCCACATAGAGCGCTGCGAGCGTTGCGATTTTTCATCTCGCTTTCCCATTGGATGATTTACGCTTTACAGTCCTCCATATTTGTTTTGAGTCGTATGTGGTGTTCTGTGCTGAGGTTCTATAGCGATCTAATTGCGATCTTCTGTGTGCATTTTCTTTTAATTCGCAGTGTAAATATATTGCTGTTTGGTTTGAACACCATAGTGCTTTACTAGGCATGGTCCTATTTGGAGGTGGTATGCCGTTGCCTTCCTACGACCTTCGAACTGACTTACCCAGCCAGTTATTGGGGGACCTACAGTTTTAACGTGGGTTCCGAACCACGGTGCTACTCGGTATTTTTCACATGAGCAATACTGCCAGAGGTGAAAGAAGTGGAAAGTGACAGATAAAAATCGTAGGACCTGACGGGGATCAAACCCGCGACCTTTGGATTTGTAGTCTGGCACTCTACCAGTGTGCAACCGAGGAGCACATATTGCTATTATACTGCTTAATTTTTCTCCGCATCCGTAATATTAGGTGGTGTCATTATGATACATTATTTACTTTACATTTATTTTCATGTGATAAAGCCACACGGCGAAAATCGCAGTACCGAGTTTTAGAAACAAACAATTTTACGGTCAAAAAGATTACCAAGACATCATTTACGAAGTTTGGCCGAATGTAAACGACAGTCAAAAGCAATTAATGTTAGTTTTTCATTTAAATTTCCCGTATATATTACTTTTCAAGGTCTCAAAAACCTTTCTATGAGGTCCACCCTCGAAGAATAAATGAAAAATATTGTCATCTTACACCAATATAACGTTTTCTCATTCGTTTATTTAGAAGTAAACGTATGGATTTACGCGCCACATTTTTCAGATTGAAAGTTCACCGCCAGGCCGCTAGTAGCGCTGCTGTCGTTCTGTGTTTCCGTGTGATAACATGGTCTTTGTACATGTGTTATTTTTGGTGTTCTGTGTCGTATTGATTCGATTGATATGATTTTACCAGGGGAGCCAAAACAGTCTTGGTCTAACCCGCCACTGCCCGCACCGAAACAAAGTTTATTGTGCGGTATTGCTCCCTGTTTGTCTAGTAAAGCCAACCAATGCCCTTCAGCAGAGCAAGGAGTCCCTTTACCAGTTCTTTATTAGACACAATTTCTTCGGGTCTAGTTGTCCCAAATGTTCTGTGCCTTTTACTCTCCAATGCAATGCATTCGAAGATTAGATGTGATGCAGTTTCATCACCGTCATCACAGATCCTACATTTAGGGTCCTCTTCTGTTATTCCCATTGTATGTAGGTGTTTTTTGAAATTCCCATGGCCTGTCAGCAATCTAACCATCTGTCGTATACTAGACTTGACCCTAGTATTCTTGCGGCTGCGCCTGGTCGTGCAGCGCTGAGCGCCGGCGTGCGTGGGCGGGTGCTTTCTCTTTCTCCTCTGCTCTCTTCTGTTCCCCGCTAGGGTTGCGCAACGCTCGGGTCCAGCGGCGCTGGAGTCGGGGCGAAAGTCTGCCGGAGAGAGCCGTGGCTGGGAGAAGCACGTCTTGTCCCGCTCTGCCGCCGCCTCGCCTCCCACATGACTCACCGCCTAGCCGCCTCCAGTAATTACTGTTACGCGACCAGCGGGGCCTCTCACTGACCACTCCTCTCTACCGTAATATCCTGACAACGCGTAGGACTCGTCTTGACGCCGGGAGAGGATGTAGGACATCTGCTGGCAGGCGAAAGGAAGGAAGCGAGGTTAGGGTTTAACGTCCCGTCGACAGCGTGGTCTTTGGAGCACACGCTCAGGTTTTTTGGGTAGAGATGGCGAGGGAAATCGACCATGCCATTTTAAAAGCTGTATGTGTGTTGTTTAATACTGAACCTATCGTGAAATCTGACAACAAATTGTTCATTAACACAGTAATTTGGTTTAATTATGGCCCTGGTATTGATGTATATACTGTTAAATAACTTGTTGGTTAGGAACTGTAGGCTGAAATTGAAGAAACTACAAAAAGGTAGGAAAATAAAAAGAGGGGACCTGGATAAATTGAAGTAACCTGAAGTTCTTAAGAATTTCAGAGGGAGTTTAGGCAACAATTGACAGAAACGGGGGAAAATAAAACAGTAGAGGAGGAATGGGTAGCATTGAGAGATGAAATAGTGAAGGCAGCAGAGGACAAAATAGGTAGGAAGGCAAGACCTGCAAAAAATCCTTGGATATCACAGGAGATACTAAATTTAATCGATGAAAGGAGAAAATATAAAAATGCAGAAAATGAAGCAGGCAAAAAGGAGTACAGACGACTAAGAAATGAGATTGACAGGAAGTGCAAAATGGCTAAGCAGGAGTGGCTAGAGAGCCCCGAAAGACTTAAGTCGAAACAAGGCCCCTGGAGTAGATGATATTCCCTCAGAGCTACTGAAGTCTCTGGGAGAACCAGCTATGACAAAATTGTTTCACTTTGTGTGTAAGATGTATGAGAAAGGTGAAGTACTCTCAGACTTTAAGAAAAATGTTATAATGCCCATTCCAAAGAAAGCAGGTCCAGACAGGTGTGAAAACAACAGAACCATCAGTTTAATAAGTCATGGTTGCAAAATATTAACAGGAAATATTTACAGAAGGATGGAAAAGCAGGTAGAAGCCGACCTCGGGGAAGATCAGTTTGGGTTCAGGCGAAATGTAGGAACACGGGAGGCAAAACTCACTTTACGGCTTATCCTAGAAGATAGATTAAGAAAAGGCAAACCTACATTTCTAGCTTTTGTTGATTTGGAGAAGGCTTTTGACAATGTTGATTGGAATAAACTCTTTCTAGTTCTGAAGCAAGCAGGAGTAAAATATAGGGAGCGTAAGGTTATTTACAACCTGTACAAAAACCAGACAGCGGTTGTCAGAGTTGAAGGGCATGAAAGGGATGCAGTGGTTGGGAAGGGAGTAAGGCAGGGTTGTAGCCTTTCTCCAATGTTATTCAATTTGTACATTGAGCAAGCTATAAAGGAAACCAAGGAGACATTTGGAGAAGGAATTAAATTTCAGAGGGAAGAATTAAAAACATTTCGTTTTGCCGACGACATAGTAATTCTGTCAGATACAGCAAAGGATCTAGAAGAGCAGTTGAACGGAGTGGACAGTGTGCTGAAAGGTGCATATAAGATGAACATTAACAAGAGCAAAACTAGGGTAATGGAGTGCAGTCTTCGAAAATCAGGTGATGCTGAATGAATTAGTTTAGGTAACGAAGCAATAAAGGAAGTAGATGAGTTTCGTTACTTGGGCAGCAAAATAACAAATGATGGTCGCAGTACAGAGGATATAAAATGCATAATGGCGATGGGTAGAAAAGCGTTCTTGAAAAAGAGAAATTTGTTAACATCGAATATTGATTTAAGCCTAAGGAAGTCCTTTATGAAGGCATTTGAATGGAGTGTTGCCTTGTATGGGAGTGAAACATGGACGATAAACAATGCAGACAGGAAGAGGATAGAGGCTTTTGAAATATGGTGTTACATAAGAATGCTGAAGATTAGGTGGGTGGATCGCGTAACTAATGAGGAGGTACTGAACAGAATTGGGGAAAAAAGAAATTTCTGGCATACCTTAACTAAAAGAAGGGATCGACTGATAGGACACATTCTTAGACATCAAGGAATCGTGAATTTATCATTGGTGGGATGTGTGTGGGGTAAAAACCACAGAGAAAGACCAAGAGATGGATACAGTAAGCAGATTCAGACAGATGTAGGTTACCGTTCTTAAGTGGAGTTGAAGAGGCTTGCTCAGGATAGGGTATTGTGGAGAGCTGCATCAATCCAGTCTCCGGACTGAACACCACAACAACAACAAGAAACAGTGCATTAAACGGATTATGTGCGCAACGGATCTTTTAACAAAACAACTGTGACAAGTCACCATATGAAACAGACACTGACTATACTCAAAAAATTACCAAAATCAATATTGCACTTTAAATGCACAAATAACTAATTATCAAATGAAGGAAGTAGGTTAATCTTCTAACTACGTAAATGAAACTGGAAAGAAAGGTCAATTTTGTTGCTTGTTATTAATAATCACCATTACATTACCTACATAATACAACTTTTTCCTAATGACATGAAATGCAATTACCTTCATTCCGGCAATGGTACAACGTTTTTATAGCAATAAAAAAACAATATATATTCGAAATACAATAAAATCAACTTGCTGGCACAGCAGCCTCTGCTCTACATGGGAGCCATACACACAACTCAACCGCTCCCCAAGCGAGCTAAACCACGAGTCCCACTCTCTCTCTCTCTCTGCGCGAGCTAAGATGCTATGCGATACATAATCTTTGCCAAAGATGAAACTTCACAGACTTAAGTACACATATCGATACACACATTAGAAGCAATATTATAAATTTTCTTGCAAGCAAGTTACTCGACACAAAACAGGAGGCACAATATTAGACATTTTTTACAAATTTTTTATGGACACGTTTCAATTTGAAAGGAACCACCTCGGCATTCACGGATTTTGAATATCGTCCCAAAGCAAGACTTACTGCAGAGTTTCCAGCATATGTATCACAGAACTGAATGGCGCGTAATTATGGGAGATAACTATTTCGAAGGATAGAAACTGCAGTTCATCTACATCAACATATATACCCCGAAATCCACCATAAAATGCGTAGCGGAGGGTACACTGTACTAATACTTGACATTTCCTTTTATCTACCACTCCCAAACAGAACGAGGAAAAAAATAATGTTTTTGTGCCTCTGTACGACCGTTAATTTCTCTTGTCTTTGTGATCATTGCGAAATGTAAGTACGCGGCAGAAAGATCGTTCTACACTCAGCTTCAAATTCCGGCCCTCTAAATTTCCTCAACAGAATTTCTCAAAAAGAACGTCGTCTTTCTTCCAGCGATCCCCATTTCAGTTCCGGAGCATTTCCGTGGCACTAGCGCACTGGTCGAACCTACCAGTAACAAACCTAGCTGCTCGCCCCTGAACTGCTTCCATGTTGTCCTTTAAACTGATCTGCTGTGGGTCCCAAACACTTCAGTAATACTCAAGACGTCGTCGTACAAGCGTTTTATACGCGGTCTCCTCTACAGATTCAATACATCTTCCCAAAATTCACCCAATAAACCGAAGTCGGCTGTCCGCCTTACTCACAACTGTCCTTACATGTCCGTTCCATTTCATATCGCTCTTCGGTGTTACGCCTAGGTATTTGAACAACGCGACTGCATCAAGAAGCTCACTTCTAACGCTGTATTCGAAAATTATGGGATTTTTGTCCTAATCATGCGCATCACCTTACATTTTTCTACATTGAAAGCTAGCTGCCATTTTTCACACCAACTATTAAGTCAACGTCATCTTTTATAATATTATAGTCAATTAAAGACGACACCCACCCATACACCACAGCATCATCAGCAAACAGGCGCAAATTACAAGATACTCTGACCATCAGATCATTTATGTAGGCAGAAAGTAATAGCGGTCGTATCACACTCCACTGGAGCACGCCTGACGATACTCTAGTCTCTGATGAACACCCGCCATCGAGAACAACGTGCTCCGTTCTATTACTTAGGAAGTTTTCCAGCCTGTGACAAATCTGTGAACCTATTCCATATGCTCGTATCTTCATAGTAAATAGTAAATCTACGTTAATGTTACAGAGCTACTCACCTAACGTTAATGTCAGAGGTTTTAATTTACAAACAGGCCGGAAAGATACGAAATTGTCTATCCAGCTAAGAGGCAGTTGACAGTAGCTATATTGATCGCATTGACTAATGACGTATCACTGGATAATCGCTGATGGCCAAATGCTGTGGAAGTACGGTTGACAACGTAACGCCACGTCGAGAGTAATAAGCAACGACATCCGACCGCAGAAGCGTACACGCCCTGGGGGTTTAGTTTGTTGCCGCCTGTCGCTTTGCTGAATTATGAACGAGAACGAACCGCACGCTGTAGCCTGTCAAATCATCGTTGGCCCCGGTAGCCAGCAGTTGATTGCGAATACGTTAGCGGATCCCGGAGGAGTTGCAATACGAGTAGTCTGGCGTTACACGCATCGGAGGTGTTCTGCGTGACGGCTGCGAACACGTGTCCGGAAATGTTCGTCTGTGCACGCACAGTCGACGTTCGCCAGCTAGTTGTTTCTTTGGTAGGGACACAGGCGAAACTGTGTTATCGTGTTCGCTTATTTCGCGTAAACGCAAACATTGTGCTTTACCATATGGGTAATTTTCTAATGTCTGAATTATTTGCTGTAAGTGTTTCAATTTCTGCCTTCCCCTTCAATTTTTACCGTCTGCAGCTCCGACCAGAGACACTGGTAGACTGGCAATGGCATTGTTTTCATGGCACCATCTCTGTAGCTAAACCATTGCTTTCCCAACAGTCACGTGGTAGTGTACAGCTGTGGTACAGCTTTGCCTAGGATTATACAGAGCTTTTTGTGAAGACATGTAACATTAAATTTCAAGGGAAAGTATTATTAGTTTAAAAGGACATGACGTTACTGATGCAGAAGTTTCTTTCGATGTTATAGCGCTATTTTGTTCTTATAAAACGAAAACTGTTTATAAACGATAAATGGATGCCTTGTAGGCCGGTTATCTTAAGAAGTGTCAACAAATCAGTGTCTGGAACATTACAAACGGATTGATTTTTACTGAGAAGAGGAAGGCTCCAAAACCATTACGAACTGGTACACCATTTGTGATGATCGTAGAATCGTTAGAATAGGACCATCAGAAACGAAAGTTCTAATAATTGATACAAATTTCATCGCCTGGTTTGCTGATGCAGACAAAACTGTTGTATTGATCAATTTCTTCACAGTATCAATTTCATCCCGAAACTATTTAATCTGGTAGCTTGGATTCTTTATAGCAAATGGAAGTTCACTGCTGCATGTTGACTGATATGTGTTTTATATATAACCATTTGCATCGGTATAAAATAAGAGAGATACTACAACCTGTATTATAATCACTGAGACTAAGCCAAACTAATCCTGAGCCGAATTAAAGACTAAGACGAACTAAAGACTGACTGTGATTCATTGCACTTATATTTATAGACAGTTTTAGGTTCTAGAAAGTTCCAGAAAAATGTTGGTACACTCACATTCCTGAATTATCTTTCTGTAATTAAATTAGGCTTTTTCACTAGTTATTAATTAATTTAATCTGCACAAATATTAGACAGTTTTACGAATATTTATAGATAAGATAAAATTATATACTAAATATATATGCAAAATATGTATTGTTGGTTTGTTTCCATAATTGAAATTGTTAAATAATAAAACAGCCGTATAGTTTTGTTACAAACTGAATATGTCACACTGCTTAAGATACATTACATAACATGAGGGAATGTTAGTAATTATATTCTAGTAGTAATGCGAATAATAGCATTTTTAACGGAGAGGTCGATTTTGCCTTCAGAGAAAACTTTCTCTTAAATTAACATTCGATGTTAACAAATTTCACTTTTTCAGAAACGCTTTTCTATCCACTGCCATTCTGCAATTTATATCATCGGTACTACGACCATCATAAGTTATTTTACCGCCCAAGTAAAATAACCCATCTTCAACCTTTATTGTTTCATTACCTAATGTAAATCCTTTAGCGTCGCGTGATTTTCATAGATTACATTCCATTACCCTTGTTTAACTCTTGTTCATTTTCATCTTACGCGCCTTTCAAGATACTGTCCATTCCGTACAACCGCTCTTCCAGGTTCTTTGCCGCCTCTGGCAGAAATACTGTGTCATCGGCAAATCGCAAAGTTTTCATTTTTTCGCCCTGAAGTTTAAACCCTTATGCAAATGTCTCCTTGCTTTCCTTCAGAGCTTGCTCATTGTACAAAGTGAATAACATTGGCAAAAGGCTACAACACCGTATTACTCCATTCCGAACCATTGCTTCTCTTTAATGCCCTTCTACTCTAATAAATGCTGTCTGGTTTTTGTACAATTTGTAAAGAACCTTACGTTCCCACATTTTACCCCAGCTGACTTCAGAATCTGAAAGAGTGTATTACAGTCAACACTGCCAAATGTTTTCTCCAAATTTATGAAAACTAGGGATGTGAGTTTGCCTTTCCTTAAATTATCTTCTAAGATAAGTCGTAACATGAGTATTGCCTCCTTCTAAATCCAAACTGACAGTCAATGAGGTCGGCTTCTAGCAGCTTTTCAATTCTTTTGTAAATACATCGTGTTAGGATTTTGAACCATGATTGTTATGCTGATGAATGGCAAAATATTTTTGATCGGGCTATCATAGTTGTTCAGGAAAGCCGGGATTTCTACATCTACATCCATACTCCGCAAGTCACCCGACGGTGTATGGCGGAGGGTACCTTGAACACCATTATCGGTTCTCCCTCCTATTCCAGTCACGTATTGTTCGCGGAAAGAAAGATTGTCGGTATGCCTCTGTGTGGGCTCTAATCTCTCTGATTTTCTCTTCGTGATCTATTCGCGAGATATACGTAGTAGCAAGCAATATCCTGCTAGACTCCTCGGTAATGTTCTCGAAACTTCGACAAAAGTCCGTACCGCGCTACAGAGCGTCTCTCCTACAGAGTCTTCCACTGGAGCTTAGCGATCATCTCCGTAACGCTTTCACGATTACCAAACGAACCTGTAACGAAGCGCGCTGCCCTCCTTTGGATCTTCTCCACATCCTCTATCAACCCCACCTGGTACGGATCCGACACCGGTAAGCAGTATTCAAGCTGTGGGCGAAAAAGTGTACTGTAACCTACTTCATTTGTTTTCGTACTGCATTTCCTTAGGATTCTTCCAATGAATTGCTATTTAACATAGTTATTGACTCCATCCGACACGATCACCGATTTGTCTGAAGGATAATTAACAATCCCTGTATGCAACTATTATTTCTGGTTCCAACTGAGAAACATGCTTGAAACACGCTCGCTACCTTCTACAAGATGTATTAAAGCTGCTTACACAAAACAGCGGCATGAAACAATTCCAGTACGCCCACACGGCGCTAGCTGCTGGCGCCAGTGATACACGTGACGTGTGCCTGCCCCGCATGATCTGAAATTCTAATCACGTGCATCTGTTGTCGCTCCAAATGCATGCTGCAAATTTCATCTGATCTGGATGCTTCGTTGTGGGTATTTCGAGTGGCTACGTTTGTGCGGTCAGTAGTTTCCTTGCCCGCAGTATCGAACCTGTTTACAGAATGGTCTGCTCGACGTACTGTTTACTACTTCATTTCGAGCACCAACAAAATTTTAAATTTACTGTCTGGTCTTCTTTCTATACTTTCCTCAAACGTTATGAACTTCCTCGAAGAGAACAAGCTATTGATCCATAGTGAACACGGGTTCAGAAAGTATCCTTCCTTTAATACACTTCTAGCTCTTTACTCACTTGAAATGATGAGCGCTATCTACAAGAGATTTCAAATCGATTCCATAGTTCCCGATTTTCGTCTTCTTATCAAATTGCATGCTTATGGAAAACAGCCGCAGTTGTGCAGTTGGATTCGCGATTTCCTGTCAAAAAGGACACAGTACGTAGCAAATGACAGAAAGCCATATAGAAAAAACCGAAGTGATATCTAGCTTTCCCAGGGAAGTGTTATATGGCCCTAATGTTCTTAACCATTATAAACGATTTATGAGACAATGTAAGCAGCTCTCTTATGCCTGATTTCACCAAGCGTACGATCGTTTAATCTTTGACGATCGTTTAAATTTCATTTTTGCGTTCCATCGACGTCTGTTTACTGTAATGATCGTTAAACTCACCGTCAAAACTGACGCGCCGACTTTGCGTCGACAAACTATTTGAGGAGTCGTTTAAAGAAGACAGGTTTACTGTATTTGGAATATCCATGTGTTGTTTGTAAAGATAACACAGATACTTTATTGCTATTCACATCTTGTGGCTGTGAAGATGGGAGATAACTTTGATGCAGAAGTATTGTACATAGATTTGCTAGAAAATCTAGGGCCTGAACGCGTAATTTCTGAGCGCAATGATCATTTCTACACAATGAATGAATGATATAAAATTCATTACAAGCTACAGGATGTCCAAGAAAGTAACATTAAAACATCCGGAATAAATTAAAAATAGACTGGTTATCCAACTAACAGGAACAGACCATTAACCCCAATACAACAGCTGCTTTTAACTCTGCGAGTCTATATTACTGGATCTCTTCAAATGGTAATAGCAGACTTAAATGAGGTTTCGAAATCAACCATCTGCCGATATATAAAGTAGGTTTCAGAAGCAGTTGCATCGCTGACACCGCTATATGTGAAATTCTCGCAAGGAATGACGTGTTTCATTTTCCAAATAAGGCCTACAAACAAACTTTTCTCACTATCAGAAAATTTAGAACCTCTCTTTATTTCATTGGCACGTTCAATTTTCTTAGCGTTATTATTCCCCTGTTTCACCAAACTTACGAATCTCAACAAATTTGGCCGTACTGAAAAACCCGCTATTTACGTAACGATATTCATTTGTTCAATCGAAAACTAGAGAACAACAATAAAAACAAACGATAAAACTCTATAGTATCGATGTAATACACGATACTAGAAGCTGTTTCGATTGGAGAGCCTGTTAAAATAAACGCCTTTTCAATTCATTGAGAATGGCAATCATGAAACGCTGTAGCATTTGACGGTACGTCAAAAATAAACGAGGCGTTGAATTTGACGTTTGTTTAGACGATTTTTGGTGAAATCGGGCATGAGACTGTTCGTGGATGATGCTGTCGTTTAGCGGTTAAGTCACCAGAAGATCAAATGCAACTGTAAACCGATGCTACAGGAAAGTAAAGTGGTAACTGGTTTCTAACAAAGCACATATTAGACTGCGCATAGCAGGGGACCGGAATTGGGATGTATCTTAGAACGTTTGAAAGTAATTATCGTATTTGGCACACGTACTCACTGGAGACCAATTGGTGCTTAGCGAGGATCGGCTTCGGTGCAGCAGCTTCCGTCGCGGGTAAGAGCGTGGGATTTTGTCCGGTTTTTACCGCCCAGAGCGAAAGGTGTCGGGTTTTTCACGCGCGAGAAATTTGCCTCTCACTTTCTTGCAGCTTCTGTTCTCTGAGTCAAGGGCGCTTCCCGGGGTTACGGGGGGCTCGCTTTCACGGGCGGGAGCTGCACGCGACACAGGTCAGGGATCTTATTGAGAGATCATCTTCTGCGGGCACAATCATTTGTGCCAAGGTGTGATAGAAAACTGAAGTGGAGTTATCAAAGACGAAGTAAAAAATCCAAGGCTTCAAAATTTACTGTCTGCCTCTCTTTGGCCCTTCTCCCGCACATGCAGGGTCAGCACTGTATTAAACGCGGATGTGGCAAGTGTTAATATTTACAGGGTGGCCGGATGCCGTTCTTGCCGCCAAAGGCTTCAGAATTTTACTAACTGCGTTAAAATGTTTTGGCAATAGAAATATATGTAAAGGACAAAATGCGCCGTTGAAGACGGTAGACTACTGCAAAAATCCCAGAACAATTTAAAGACATTTCAAAGCAAAGAGCGTAACTTAATTGGAAGTTTAGTATGAATAGAAGATACCTTATTAACTTTAACAAACACACCGGAATATAAAATATTTTTTGCGAAAAATGAAAAACCTTATCAATTCGTAAGAGAAACAAATCGCTAATGAGGCCGAAAATTTTGAAATTAATAATTAGTATAGCATCTGTCGTGCCCGGTGGTCTTGGGGTAAAGCGCTCGACTGTAAACAGAAGGATCGTGGGTTCGAAACCGTCGGACCTCCGATTTTTTCAATCTGCGTTTTAACCCATCCTTCACCTCTCAACGATGCGAGGAGTCGCCAGAAACAACACGTGGTTCGGATTCCACATTAAGCTGTAGTTCCCCTTTCCTTTCCCCAGTTGGATAACTGGGTAGGCTAGGGACACGCAAGTCGCTGAAGTGGCGTCCAATTGAAAAACTTGCACCAGGGGCAATGAGACACAAGGAATTATTATTATTATTACAATAGCATCTCATACTATCCAATCAGTAAAGTGTACGTGAAGTGGAGAACTAACGATACAAATAAGTGGTCTCATTCTAGGAGGACTGAGTTGTAAAGGTTCCTGTTTATTTATTTGCATCCTCAAGAGGAATTCTGTGGAGAAGGTCGCGACCGAGCGCCGTTCTCGTCCCTTCACACTGTATCTGCGGAACCAGCCATCCATACGATTCCGTGACATCTTCCTTTTTTCTTTCAATCAATATTTCTCTTATTTCTTGATCTCTAGCCTTTCTCCTCTTTTTATTCATTTTTTCGATCTATTCTGCTGCACCTTTATCGTTGTACTTTTTTTTATTCCTATTTCTTCTCTTTATTCCTGCCCCCTTCTCACTTTTTAATTTTTTTTTATTTTGATTTCCGTCTCTTCTAGTTATTTTCCTTACGCTAGGCTCTCTTCCTCATATTCTCGTAGCTTTTCACTGTTCCCCGCCCAACAGTATTCCTAGATCATCGTTACAAACTGATAAGAGAGATATAAAAGGGATAAATCGTAAGAGTCAAGATGGCCAATTAATCTGATAAACAGTTACGGCTCTTAAAAGGCTTTTATCGCACTCTTTCTTTTTTCCCTTGCATACAATGCATTGATATTCGGCTGTTTGGTTGTCTCAACTTGAAACTCGCCAGAGATTGGTTACAAGTGTCACTCTTATCGGAAGCTAAGGAAACACAGAAGTTTATTATTTTAGAAAAATAACAGCAAAACTAACTTTTATTTAAATGATTCTTCCTCTTCTTTCAGTAAATCTGTCCTCAGACAGGCATCAACTGGATATCCTCCATGTCTTTCTGTCCTGGGCATCCTCCTCCATTTGTTCATAACTTCTTCAATTCTTCATATCTGTTAGCATTCCAAACCTTCTTATTCCTCTGCCTCTTTGTCGTACTTTTCGCTCAATTAACCTCTGCAGTAGACAGTTTATGCGTAATATGTCTCTCACCCAGATGTTTTCTTCTATATCATCCTCATGAAGTTCCTTTTCTCTTTTACCCTGCTCAATACCTCATTTCTCACTCTGTCGGTCCTTTTCACTTTCTACATACTTCTAGTCACATTTCAAAACTCTTTAAATATTTTGGTTCTTTTTTTCCTAACTGTACATGTTTAGGTACATAACATACCACGCTCCACACAAAACATTTGGCGAACCTCTTCCGGAGATTAATGTGGATGCTCCTGGCTGTCAGTAAATCATTCACTCTCCCAAACGCTTTCTTTTCCACGAATATTCTGCGTTTCACTTCTTCTGCACAACTTCCATTGTCAGTTATCAAGCTACCAGATACTGAAATGATTGAACCTGTTCCAGTTTTCTTCCATCTAGTGATATAGTGATTGTCACCTTCGGCAGATTACGCCAAATTTTTACTAGGTTTCCTCTGCGATGTAGAAATGACAGATCCTATAATGACAGTTATTTCTGTCTTTAGCCCTTTTCCCGCACAAGCAGGTTCGGCTTTGTTATTTCAGATTTGGCATGTTGGTATTGACGGGGTGGCCGGATGCCCTTCCTGCCGCCACCCCATGCCCCCCGGGAGGAAATGTGTACCCCAAATGTCTGTGTGTAGTGTTATATGTGTGAAAGTGTAAAGTGTTATGAAATGTATGCGAATCGTGTAAATGTGGTGGGACATGGGGACCAGCCCGGTATTCACCTAGGGATGTGGGAAACCACCTAAAAACCACATCCAAGCAGTGGCAGTACACTCACCTAAATAACTGGTAATTATCGACCTTGACCCTTTCTGTTTTCATAATAAATGTATCGCCCCCAAGAATGACAAACTTCCATAAAAGACATTACGGTTAGGTACGGCCCCTTTATACAGACGAGCATGCGAATCGACTTCTGTTTAGTAGCAGCTCCCGCCGGCATTTTCGTTCCAAGCGGTAATAGCGAGAGTATGTGAAACGTTTTTATTTATTTATTTATTTTTGCTTTGAAATATCGCTTGCTTCATTTCAAGTATACAAATCAAAAGGCAAATAAAGATGTGGATTAAAAATTAACTGGTCGTCATAAATTATTTTAAAATTGTTTCAAAAATCGTTAAATATAGTTTCTGAAATTTGCCCACCAGGGTGTGTATTCAAATGTTTGTAAAGCTATGGAACCAAACTGCAGTGGGCATCGGTTCCTAGACTTACAAACTACTTAAACTAAATTTCTCGAAGGACATCTCTCTCTCTCTCTCTCTCTCTCTCTCTCACACACACACACACACACACACACACACACACACACACAACACACACACCAATGCCCGAGGGAGGATTCTAACCTCCGACAGGGAGCAGTCGCGGGGTTAGGTGTTCTGAGCATTTTTTTTCGCGCTCTTCTGTTCAGTTTGGGCGGATGCCAGATATGCCATCAAAGTTCCGCTCACATGCGTTAACGCTCCGTTTTCGAATGAGATCATACATATTATCAATACTTACCTTAAATCTTAGAATTTCATTTTTTGAGTGTTCATAGACGATAGAAAAATGACTTCTTCTCATTTGAACGGTTAACGGTGGCGAAGGATTAGGAACATTGAAATTGGTTGGTACTGCTAACAACTATCAGCTCTGATTTGCTCAAATTGACTGTCTTCAAAATAATCTCAAATTGGTTTATCAATAAATTAATAACAAAGAACGTAGTTATAAAAAGGTTTTCATTTATAGTATTGACACGTAAACTACGGCTTATGATAAAAACGACCTAAGTACTATTTTAAAACCGATTCCCTTCAATAGGAGAACAAAAAACTTGTAATGGGAACGGAAGACACTTTGCAAGTAAACTACAAAAATGTTTTGTCGTAGGCTTCGTGACTTTTAACATCGCTATAGCTTTAAACATCGATGACACGAGCCGTATGAGCCACTATAAGAAAAAAAAAGAAAAAAAATAAAAATTAAAAAAAATAAAATAAAGAAAAAACAGGATGAATTGTTTAAAAGTAATTCGTACTCTCAATGTCTATCTGTAGATACTGTTTGCTGTGACCAATATATGTATAAATGAAAATCTTTAACCAAATGCTCAAATTCTTCACTTTAAAAAAAAAAAAAAAGAAAAAAAAATCGCGATGATTCTGTAATTTACAGCGTGATAAATCGTGCAAACTACAAATGGTTTAACCCACTTCGCATAGTTTTGAAGACTTTGTCGGTGTCCAGTTTTTTCACGACGGCAGTTTATTACTCATGTTTTACGCCTTTCAGGATCCACTGGAAACGGAAAAACACGGAAACCGTTGCCTGGACGATTAGAACAATTCGGGACTGTACAGTCCACCATGCTGAAAGTCTACTGACTGCTCTACGCTGCCCTATCGCGTCGATGCGAAGGGAAAGGAAATAAAAATGGCGGATGCGGATGCGCATGCCCGTCTATATCCGCGCCGGCTGTTATGCTGTTGTATAACGGCTGAAGGGACAGCGACTGCGGTTAAGGAAAGCGCGAGTGTGACGTAGCGGGCGCTTCCGCCAGGGAAAAAAAGTGAAAGGAGCCGTGGGTGGCATAGCGGTGCGCATGCGCTGGACCGCCGCAGCCGGCTGCACGGGCGTGCTCAACAGCGCAGCACCAGCTGCTATTAGCGCATAGCTGCATCCTGACAAGCCCCAACAGCACAGCAGCATTTAGCTAAAAGTAAATAAACAAGTGAGTCAATTCAATAAGAAGTGAGTAATTGCGATTAGGACGCTGTATACTTAATTATATTGTCAAGTAGGCTCAACCACAGAGATCGTGTAAAAACACTAAATTATGACGCGTTTCAAGGGTCAAGCCCTCATCATCAGATATAACTATACAAGAATCTTAAAAGCTGAGACAATAAAAATCTAAAACGTAATAAAAGAAAACGTGGTTTCTACCCTTGTAACCCTGTCTCCGCAGAAAGGTGCTCAGCATATTATGCTTCGTCAAGATTCAAAACAGATCCCGGCACTGGCGGCGCATAACGCTAGCGAAATGCACAGAGTCAACAACACGAGTCCGTGCATTTCACTAGCGTTATGCGCCGCCAGTGCTGGGATCTGTTTTGAATCTTGACGAAGTAATATGCTGAGCACCTTTCTGCGGAGACACGGTTACAAGAGTAGTAACCACGTTTTCTTTTATTACGTTTTAGATTTTTATTGTCTCAGGTTTTAAGATTATTGTATAGCTATATCTGATGATGAGGGCTTGACCCTTGAAACGCCTCATAATTTAGTGTTTTATACACGAACCATGTGGTTGAGTCTGATTTGATTTGATTTGATTTTTCCAGGGAAGCCAAAACAGTCTTGGTCTAACCCGCCACTGCCCGCACCGAAACTAAGTTTATTGTGCGGTATCGCTCCCTGTATATCTAGTAAAGCCAACCAATGCCCTTGAGCAGAGCAAGGAGTCCCTTTACCAGTTCTTTATTAGACACAATTTCTTCGGGTCTAGTTGTCCCAAATGTTCTGTGCCTTTTACTCTCCAATGCAATGCATTCAAAGATTAGATGTGATGCAGTTTCATCACCGTCATCACAGATCCTACATTTAGGGTCCTCTTCTGTTATTCCCATTGTATATAGGTGTTTTTTGAAATTCCCATGGCCTGTCAGCAATCCAACCATGAGTCTAATCTCTCTCCTGTTCAGACACAGGATTGCAGAGCTTCTTTTAAAACAAGGCTTTGGCATCATGTTTTTGTTGATGGACTTTGGTCCAATATTCTACGTGCTATCTTCTGAGCCAGTTACGTAGCTCCAATTTAATCATTGCCTTGGTGATTGTCAGGACAGGTTTCGGTCCAATAAATGGAGCCTCTGCCCCCATCCTGGCTAATCTGTCGGCATGTTCGTTGCCACTGATCTCCGAGTGGCCAGGGACCCACAATAGGTTTACTCTATTGCTTTCCCCTGGCTCCACCAGAACCCTGTGACATTCTGCTACAATTTTAGACCTTGTTGCAGGAGAATTGCGATTAGGGCTCGCTTATAGAGAACTAGCTTAAACCCGCATCTCTGCTCGCTTCTCGGTTGATTATGGTAGATAAGCTATCTTTCAGTAGTGTGCTATGAGACGGAATAGTAAGTAGTGTAGATCAAATCACACGTAAAAATGCACTCGTTTCGAAGAATCGAATCACGAAATTCAACAATAATGATTGTAATAATATTACAGATCGATCACTTGATGTAATGCGCGAAACGTCCAATCGATTTTTTTTAAAGAGGTGTATTAAAAGAAATTTCTTTTTAACTGCTTTATTTATTTATTCTTATATTCTCTTATTCCTATGCTTGTCCTTACAGAGAAAGAGCTGAAGACATTGTAGCACGCATAGACCAAAGATATTGTCTGTGGCATCACGTTTCGCTGTGTGTAACCTCCTTGCTATAGAGTCGCTAACGTCATCGCTGGACTTCAGTCCCAATTTTTTTTTATAATTTGACGACTTTCAACCACCATATCTTGCACCCTCTTATAGATATCCGCATGGAACTGCTATGGTGTACAACGGGAGACTTCGGACAACAATTGCATACAGACTATTCGTTTGCGTTCTGTAGTTTTCGCTGCAGAGCGAAATATTAACACACACACACACACACACACACACACACACACACACACACACACACACAAACATACACGTAGAATTTTATATACACCGATAACTTTCCTTCCCAATATAATCCACCCTTTTATCATTATCAAGCAAAAATGCAAACAATAAAACCATTCCCAAAGAGTATATATAATTTTCAAAGAGTAATTATTGTTCCGCATTTCGCGTTGTATTCTTCAAATTGCTAAATATCTATCATATCGCTATAAAACCGTGCCTAAATCCTTCCTCAGGTAGAAATTAGTAACTGTACAAATAGTTAAGTCTCTGCGTCTTGTCGTTCGGACAACCGTGCCTAAAGCCTTCCCCGGGTAGACATTAGTAACTGTACAAATTTTTAGCTCTTTATGTCTTGTGGTTCAGACGTGATAAACGTGCACCGAACAGACATTCACATTTATAGATACAGAAGATTCAGAACATCTGAATATACAGGGTGTTACCAAAAGGTACAGGCAAACTTTCAGGAAACATTCCTCACACACAAAGAAAGAAAATATAAGTACATGCGTCCGGAAACGCTTAATTTCCACGTTAGAGCTCATTTTATTACTTCTCTTCAAATCACATTAATCATGGGGAATGAAAACACACAGCAACAGAAAGTACCAGCGTGACTTCAAACACTTTGTTACAGGAAATGTTCAAAATGTCCTCCGTTAGCGAGGATACATGCATCCACCCTCCGTCGCATGGAATCCCTGATGCGCTGATACAGCCCTGGAGGATGGCGTATTGTATCACGACCGTCCACAATACGAGCATGAAGAGTCTCTACATTTGGTACCGGGGTTGCGTAGACAAGAGCTTTCAAATGTCCCCATAAATGAAAGTCAAGAGAGTTGAGGTCAGGAGAGCGTGGAGGCCATGGAATTGGTCCGCCTCTACCAATCCATCGGTCACCGAATCTGTTGTTGAGAAGCGTACGAACACGTCGACTGAAATGTGCAGGAGCTCCATCGTGCATGAACCACATGTTGTGTCGTACTTGTAAAGGCACATGTTGTAGCAATATAGGTAGAGTATCTCGTATGAAATCATGATAACGTGCTCCAGTGAGCGTAGGTGGAAGAACATGCCCAATCAAGATATCACTAACAATTCCTGCCCTTCAATTGGGCCAACTGGCGGTGAATCGAGGAAGTATAGTACATGCTAACGAAACAATTGGGTATTTCACAATTGTCTGCACGAATTATTTCAATTTACATTTAAAGAGAAATACTAAAATGAGCTCTATCATGGAAATTAAGCGTTTCCGTACACATGGCCACAAAACATATTTTCTTTCTTTGTGTGTGAGGAATGTTTTCTGGAAGTTTGGCCGTACCTTTTTGTAACAGCCTGTAATCAGGGTGATCCTAAAAATTTCAAAAATGAAACGACAGATAGAGGGGACTGAAATGATATTGTATAGGAATATGTGGTCGCCCTTTCACTGGGTACGTGGAGTGTTCACAGCACTCTATTTGTAAAAGTTCAGTGGTATTTAGTGAAGTAGGATGGTTACTCTGTAGAGCGGTTTGTTACCTTCGTTCAAATGGATACACATTCTTCCGAAATTATTGTTCCTGTTTGAGTATGTAACACTGTACACAACTAATTTGAACGCTGGGGTGCTGATAACACCCAACGAACTTAGTAGTGCGACTTTGTGTGCTGAACAGTGCACATCATGATGTTATTTGAGGAGGAGCAGAAACGTATTAAAAGGGTGTTGGAGGAAGTTTTTAATGAAGATGAAGACTATGAGATTCCAAAGATTCGAATGACAATGATGATGAAGATTAAGAGCGGAAAGTGAAATGCAAGTGATCAATTTACCTACGATACCGGTGAAGATACGGCATCTTTCTTTTCAACAACACCGGAGAAGTTTTTATTTTACAATTGTAAACAAGTCATGTTTTGAAATCATATGAAAACACTGTGATAATTATGTTTTCTTATAATGACATAGTGCACCTATGTACTGTAAATTATGTTATATAACAACTGATTGACATTACAAGATTATGGCCTTGTAAAATGATTTTATTGGACCAGATGATGCTGACATAGTTCAGCGAAACCGGTCGTCTTAAATAAAAATTGATGAACAGCGATCTTGGCTTTTTTTATATCTTTCTACAATATCATAATTGGATCGCCTCCTAGAACATAAACCAACTCATATGAAACATTTCCAGTAAATGTATCAATTCAGTATCTTCTTCCACTGATGATGAAAAGTTCAGTGTTGAAATGTGTTTTTACACTAGAATTTTGACATTAATGATTGTTTTAAGTAACGTAAGTATATTTTCTTTTTTGAATTTATCGATTGTTATATAAAAAATTATCAATTGTTTTAAAAATTGATCGTAAGACTTTATACAGTACAAGAATAACTTTTTTGAAGATTGACTTAAAATGTCCTCTCATAAAACAACTAATAAATTCTGGAGCCCCGTCAGCTGTTTTCATTGAGATCTTTTTTTTATACAGGTCCACTACCGGTTTCGCGTCATTAGAGACGCATCTTCAGGTGTTAACTGCACGGCCACTACGGACGAGGGTTCGAATCCCCCCTCGGGCATGGACATTTGTGCCGTCCTTAGTCTTAGTTCATAAGCAGTTTGTAAGTTTAGGGACTGATGACCCCGTAGTTAAGTCCCATAGACTTTACAAACATTTGAACATTTTTTTCTCAGGTGTTAATTTTTTTCTCTCTACATAATTTGTTACTGAGTCCGAACATTCTAGTTCCTTTCATCCGACAATTGGTTAAAAATTAAATAGGGCCGAATACATGGGTCCAATATCATTCCGATTTGATATTGGACAGAGGAGAATGCTGAGGAATGAAATAATTTGTGTCTCGATATTGCTCACCGTATTAGGCTCGATAGTACTCAGTTATACCACTCGATTGGCTTAGCGTTCAGGCCGCTCATCGGCGCTAGAGTACGTTTGTCAGGGGTCAGGCCGTGCTCTCCGCTCGCTGCCTCCTGACGCCCACCGACCATTTGTCTGTCGGCGGAGCCGCCTTGGTCTACTAACGCCGTGCTGGAGGTAGCTCGGCCGCCGCTCAGACGCTGTCGACCTCTGACCTTAGAGGAAACCAATCTCCAGATGCCCCCTCGTACAGTGGTTTGGGGCCGCCCCTCAGCAGCCCGGGCAGAATTACACGAGGGCGCAGCATCTCCCTCCACTCACCGGCCGTACTTCACACAGAAACTACCGACAACAGCGACTAGTTTCTCAAAGGCGCAATATTCACAGGATACTTCGCTAATGTCCACAGCCGTGCGCTTGTACCCGTGAACAAGTGTTTGCCCTGCAGCGAACTGAGACGAAAGAGCATGGAAGCGTGTGATCAAAGTCGTTTGCTCTTCTCTTCCACTTAAATCTCTCTCTCTCTCTCTCTCTCTTTCTCTCTCTCTCACTCTCTCTCCCTATCTACACCAAAAATTGGTCTCTGGGTTTCATAAAGCAAGTTGTGATTCAAAGACTTCATATAAAATTAGATCATTTCCTATGGCAAGGACACTGTATGTTATTACGCAAAGAAAGGTGACAAGTGATCCTACTGAAGACATAGCCTTCGGTTTTGAACGTTGTACTGGGAGAAAAAATGCGAGACCTTATTTTCTATACACGTCCATACTACCCCTAAAGTGCTAAAACACTCACATGAAAATAATTTCGTATAATATTTCTAAATGAATACCGTTTGATTCATAACAGATAAAAAAATGAGTTGGATAAAAATTCCATGGCTTTTAATGCACTGTTGAATGGTTCAACTACATTTGTCAAAAAAGTAATCATACGTCTTTTACAAATCCTCCTCCCCCACACATACACACTCAGATTTATTTTTCATTTCGACATTTTACTAATAAAAGTATGACATCGTATTAACATGTTGACTCACATATGAAGGTGTGGTACACGAAAGATGCATTTTATCAGATATGAGTTTAAAAAAAAAATTAAATTTCTGCCTGTTTGTCACATAACAAACACACGTAGCCGCCGTGGAATAGTCGTGTGCGCTAAGGCGCCTTGCTGCGGTGCGCGCTGCCGTTTGCCGTCAGAGTTCGAGTTCTCTATCGAGCATGGGTAAGTGTGTGTTGTTCTAAAGTTAGTTTAAGTAGTTCGTAAGTTTAGGGACCGATGACCACTGCAGCTAGGTCCCATAACTTTACAATCCTCTGAACATTTTCATTTGACAGTGAGATATTTCACAGTGGCGAAATGTTCCAATGTTTGTAAACCTAAGGGACTTAATTTCTGTGGTTTTCAGTCCCTAAGCTTAAAGACTACGTAAACTATCTTAAACTAAGGACAACACACACCCACACACCCAAGCCCGAGAAAGAACTCGAACCTCCGACAGTGAACAACCGCGTGCTCCGCAGCTAGTAGGCACCTTAGAGCGCTCGGCCACTCTACCGCCCTTCGCAATTCCGATGAATGTTATAAATGACTAGTTAAAAACCCGGTTTCGCCAGGGTTCTTACTTCAGTGTAAGTTTTTCATGTATCCTTGTTTTTCTCTCTGTCCACCCTCTCTCTCTCTCTCTCTCTCTCTCTCTGTCCATGTCCTCCTCTGCCTTCCCCCCTCCCGCTCTGTTCATCTGCTACTACCCCTCTATCTGCGCGTCTCCACTTTCCCGTCTGACAATCACGTCCTCGTCTCTGTTCGGAATTCACGCCATCTGTTCAGTCCGTTACCTCTTCCATCTGCGAGACATTGTTACACTCTCTTAACTTCAGTGGAATAGTTTTGAAGTTTATATCAAGATGACCTCCGGCAAGCAACGTGAGAAATCTAAGGTAGACGACGAACTTCCACTTGTTTTCAAAGTGTCTTAAATTACGTCATCATCATCAGCGTTCTGACAGAAGGCAGGTTTTCACATAGCAGTTCTCCAGGTTGTCCGGTCTTCTGCCGTCCTCTTCAGGTCCACAAAATGTCATCTATCATCTTCTATGGCCTTCTTTCTCTCTTTCTCCTCCCGCAAACCAGTCCTTTCAAGGCATCTGCTAGCATACACTCAATTCCAACCAATGTTCTATACAGTTCTGTTTCCTTTCTCTCATAACTTTCAGCAGACATCTTCTCTACCCAACCATTTCCAAAACTCTTTAATTACTCAGTATTTCCATCCAGCTTATCCTCTCCATTCTCCTCCACATTCACATGTCAAGTGCTTCTAATTTTTTTCCATCCTCTCATCTCAGCGTCCATGTTTCTGCCCCATATAGTGTCACACTCCAGACAAAAGAAAGTTTTCTTAGTAAGTTCTCAGTTTCGTATGAAAAAAAACTTCGAAGCATATGCTCTGAGCAGGAAGTTCATTGTCGCTAGCTCCCCACCTTCTTGAATAAGTTCTCCGGGTGTCATGTCCGGCACAGAACAGCTGTTCAATCGTGTATTTCTTTACACTAGCCCAATCAGGCAAATTATTCAAACATGGAGTAGGCAACTATGTGCTCAGGAAGAAATGTACAATGTTTCCATATTAGTCTGTTGTGCAGCAGTACGTTATTAAGACTAAATATGAGCCTTTTTTTTTTTTTTTTTTTTTTTTTTTTTTTTTTTTTTTTTTTACGAAAATCTCACGATGACACAAAATTTTCGTCACGCGAGAAACGTTTTGGTTATTTATGTTGGGTTAGCACATTTTGCGAACGAAATTTTAAGGATGCATCACATATTCATCTGTTTAAACGTCGAACGCTGTAGAGCTTTCTAACACGAGGTACTTATTGTTAAATATGACATCCAATGGCCAGCTCATAAGCGCTAGGCCATGCTATTTTGTTACAAGAAACAAGCTCCTAGGTATGTAATTAGTCAGTTATTAATTTTCCTGTCCTGTCTACTTAGTTCTAACATAACAGAAGTTACGATTACTCAGAAAACGCATCTTAAATAGGCCAACAAAAGAGAATCGAAGCGTTGGACGTGTGGTGCTAGAATCGAATTTAAAAAAATAGTTGGTAGGAAATGTTCACATGTTTGTAAACCAATTGGAGCAGACTGTTATGGTCATCAATACTTCCAAACTACTTAACTAACACTAAAGAACACACACCCATGCCCGAGGGAGGACTCGAACCTACGGCGGGAACGGCCGGCAGTCCATACCATGATGCCTTAGACCACGCGGCCATTCCATGCGGCAGTAGATAAGACAAGAATGAGTTTTTCCGTAGAATCGCCGGAGAAACAAACATCTCGAAACACTGACAAGAAGAAGGTACGCGATGACAGGACATTGGTGTAGACATCACGATTAACGTCCTTTACGGTTCCAGAGAGAGAGGTTTAGACGGTTAAAACTTTACGGAAGACAAAGACAGGAATGCATCCAGCAAAGAAGTCTTCAGACGTCAAAGTGACTTCAGGCGTACCCCACGAGAGTGTTATAGGACCTTTGCGTTTTAGAATATATATAAATGACCTCCTACATAATACCGGATGTGTGATGAGGCTTTTCTGCGAATGATGCTGTAGTTCAGAACACTGGAAATACAGGAGGAACTGCAGTGTATCGTCGCATGGTGCAGGGAATGACAGTTGTGGCTCGATATAAACAAGTGTAGAATCTGGCGTTGATATAGAACTAAATATCCTTTATTATATAACTACACAACAGCAGGACACACAATGGAAGGAGTTACTTCCACAAAATATCTGGAAATAACGGGACGATAGCAGATTGTTTTCAAGTGATCTGTTTAGTAACGAAGCGTCACTCACAAACAGAGGTAACGTAAACCGGCTGCCTGGAGGCTCGTGAATGTATCACCAGTTTTGACTGCCAATTGTAATTTTAATGTAACAAGTGATATGTATCGACAGAGGATAATGTACAAGATTTTAACAGACATTTGCAACATGCAGTGGATTATCACGGTTTGAAAAACGCTAATGATTTCATAGTGAACTATAGAGTCCGAAACTAGTCACCGACTTTAAAATTGTCCAACTGCGACGGACAAAATAAATTGTTTTACATAATATGCACTATTGGAGAAAGGAAAATCCACGATGGTTGCGACAAGTGGAACATCAGCGACTTTGGGGGTTTAATGTATGGTGCGCCATTATGGGAGGAAGGATAATTGGCCCCTATTTTATCGATGGCAATCTAAATGGTGCAATGTATGCTGATTTCTTACGTAAAGAATGTGTTCAGAAGTTTGTATAGCTTATGGGACCTAACTACGGGGTCATCAGTCCCTAAACTTACAAACTACTTATGAACTAGCTAACACTAAGGACGTCACAAATATCCATGCCCGAGGGGGGATTCGAACCCCCGACCGTAGTGGCCGCGCAGACCGTGACTGGCGCGGCAGTCCCCTCGGCCACCGCGGCCGGCCTTACTTAATGTTCTACCGATTTTATTACAAGATGTTTCACTGCATGACCGAATGGCGATGTACTTTATGATGGCCTTCCGGCACATGGCTCGCATGCCATTGAAGCGGTCTTAAATGGAATATTTAGTGACAGGTGGATTGGTCGTAGAAGCACCATACCATGGCCCGCACGTTCATCGGATCTTACATCCCGCGATTTCTTTCTGTGGGGAAAACTGAGGAATATTTGTTACCGTTATTCACCGACAACGCCCGAAAACATGTGTCAGTGCACTGTCAATGCATGTGAGAACATTACTGAAGACGAACTACTCGCTGTTGAGAGGAATTTCGTTACGCGTATTGTCAAATGCTATGAAATTGAAGGAGATCATTTTGAGCATTTATTGAAGTCATGAGGTAATTACAGGTAATCACGCAGTAACAGCACGCGTTCTCATAACGTATGATAATTTCACGGAAGTACGTGTATCACATTGGAACAACCGAAACAAAGTTCAAACATACCTACGTTCTGTGTTTTAATTTAAAAAAAAAACCTATTACTGTTCGTCTAAAATTGTGACCAATATGTTTGTGAATATTACAGCGCCATCTATCACGAAGCGACAAAAGTGTTCCAAATAAAACATTCATATTTATTTACGTACTAGACGAATATGTAATAAAAATGGGGGTACCCATTTAAAAAATGCAGTTGATATCCGTTTGACCTATGGCAGCGGCATCTAGCGGGCCAACCATAGCGCCATCTGTTTTCCCCTTTCAAGCTACGAAAGTTTTGTTCTTTGTTGTTTTTTCGTTTGATGCTTATTTCGTGAGATATTTGGCCTGGTCACTATCAATGTATCACCCTGTATATTTCGCACATTTGTTGTATACCTAAAGACTATCTTCCTAAACGACGTGTGCAGGGCTGTGCAATTTGTGGTAGGTGTACAGTAGATCTTTCTTTAATGCGAGGGTAGCGGAACTAGGACTACCTCGAACTATCGAAACTTATGTGCGGAAAAAAAGTAAATCGAGCTTGGAGATAATGCATGTGTCAAATATGTGAACTTTTTTAAAGGAAAAAAAGCGACAAAAGTGTTCCAAATAAAACATTCATATTTATTTACGTACTAGACGAATATGTAATAAAAATGGGGGTACCATTTAAAAAATGCAGTTGATATCCGTTTGACCTATGGCAGCGGCATCTAGCGGGCCAACCATAGCGCCATCTGTTTTCCTCTTTCAAGCTACGAAAGTTTTGTTCTTTGTTGTTTTTTCGTTTGATGCTTATTTCGTGAGATATTTGGCCTGGTCACTATCAATGTATCACCCTGTATATTTCGCACATTTGTTGTATACCTAAAGACTATCTTCCTAAACGACGTGTGCAGGGCTGTGCAATTTGTGGTAGGTGTACAGTAGATCTTTCTTTAATGCGAGGGTAGCGGAACTAGGACTACCTCGAACTATCGAAACTTATGTGCGGAAAAAAAGTAAATCGAGCTTGGAGATAATGCATGTGTCAAATATGTGAACTTTTTTAAAGGAAAAAAAAGCGACAAAAGTGTTCCAAATAAAACATTCATATTTATTTACGTACTAGACGAATATGTAATAAAAATGGGGGTACCATTTAAAAAATGCAGTTGATATCCGTTTGACCTATGGCAGCGGCATCTAGCGGGCCAACCATAGCGCCATCTGTTTTCCTCTTTCAAGCTACGAAAGTTTTGTTCTTTGTTGTTTTTTCGTTTGATGCTTATTTCGTGAGATATTTGGCCTGGTCACTATCAATGTATCACCCTGTATATTTCGCACATTTGTTGTATACCTAAAGACTATCTTCCTAAACGACGTGTGCAGGGCTGTGCAATTTGTGGTAGCTGTACAGTAGATCTTTCTTTAATGCGAGGGTAGCGGAACTAGGACTACCTCGAACTATCGAAACTTATGTGCGGAAAAAAAGTAAATCGAGCTTGGAGATAATGCATGTGTCAAATATGTGAACTTTTTTAAAGGAAAAAAAGCGACAAAAGTGTTCCAAATAAAACATTCATATTTATTTACGTACTAGACGAATATGTAATAAAAATGGGGGTACTCATTTAAAAAATGCAGTTGATATCCGTTTGACCTATGGCAGCGGCATCTAGCGGCCCAACCATAGCGCAATCTGTTTTCCCCTTTCAAGCTACGAAAGTTTTGTTCTTTGTTGTTTTTTTCGTTTGATGCTTATTTCGTGAGATATTTGGCCTGGTCACTATCAATGGATCAACCTGTATATTTCGTACGTTTGTTGTATACCTAAAGATTATCTTCCTAAACGACGTGTGCAGGGCTGTGCAATTTGTGGTAGCTGTACAGTAGATCGTTAATGCGAGGGTAGCGGAACTGGGACTACCGAAACTTATGTGCGGAAAAAAAGTAAATCGAGCTTGGAGATAATGCATGTGTCAAATATGTGAACTTTTTTAAAAGAAAATTTTTAAATAGGCATTATATTCAACTACTTTCTTCAAATATAATGGATGTTTTTGTTTTATTTTATGGCTTTCGGATTGATGGGAAACTCATAATTCCCACACCCGAAATATCGAGACTCCACTGTATCGAGTTCAGTTTACTTATTCCCTAATTTACTTTAATTTTTTTTTTTTTTTTAGGTAGATAATGGCACGCCGGCCGCGGTGGCCGAGGTGACTGAGGCGCTCCAGTCACGGTCAGCACGGCCACTATGGTCGGGGGTTCGAATCCCCCCTCGGGCATGGATATTTGTGCCGTCCTAGTTCGTAAGTAGTTCATAAGTAGTTTGTAAGTTTAGGGACTGATGACCCCGTAGTTAAGTCCCATAAGCTCAACAAACATTTGATTTTGATAATGGCACAACGAGGAGAAAAGAATCCAATTTAGAAATTCTTTAATAAATATATCGTCGACTTATCTGAACCTGTTCGCCTCCCATGTCATCTTCTACGGACTTTTGGTTAGACTTAGTCAAGAAGGCCTAGTACAGGGAGGGTAACTTGCAAAAATGTGGAAGTACTACTGTTTTATGGTTTAACATGATTACGTAAATTTCGGTTTCGGCCGCAAATAATGTTTCGGTATTTTACTACTGCGTTTTTGTTTGTAGGTAGCCTATGGGGTATCAAGTGGGGAATACTGAAGTCGGCGCGTTTCCTCTATTGTAGAACCGGACGTCCGGATGAGTCAGTGCAGCTGTTTCCTGTGAGGAGGGCAGAGCCACGTTCTCGGGAGAAACTAACGTCTTCTGCAAAACCCCGGCGGCGAGGGCGTTACGTGGTGACCCCTGACTAAAGGGTTTCGCCGAAATCGACGTGGCAGCGGCGGCAGTCTGAGTCACTGACCTGATCTGGAACAGCTGACTGCCCGTGCTTCCCGCTTCGTCACTTGGCTGCGCGCCCGCCTAAATAGTTGAAGCGACACGAAACACTGGAGGAGGCACAACCCGCCTAAGTAATTGGCGCAACAGTGCTGTGTGTGTGTGTGTGTGTGTGTGTGGAGCCGAGGTTCCCAGCTGTGGCCGTGCTGCGTTGCGTAGAGATAACACGCACTGGAGCACGGCGCCTTGGACACCCGTCCACACATTCAGATTTGTCATTTTAGGAAATATGCTGGAAACACAGCGATCGCTAATCTATACATCGTATAAAACAGGCTCTTTGTGTGTATGTGGGAATGTGTGTATGTATGTTTGTTCCACATTTCCTGCGAAGCTACAGGACCGATTTCAACCAAACTTGGTACACATGTTCCTTACTACCAGGCAACAATCGCTGTTGGGGTTAGAAACACCTACGACACATACTTAAGGATATAGGACGTCATACACAATGACAGTCGTGAAAAAACGGCCCCATCATGCGATAATATTCTACATCTGTTCCTAAACTAACGGACCGATTTCAACTAAACTTGGTACAAATATTCTTTAAGGTCAGAAAGCATTTTCTATGTTTCAAAAACCACCTACGATACATAGTTCATACGATATTGCGTCATAAAGAATGGAAACTGTTCCATCTTGCACCGCGTGATAACGTGACTTTATTCGTCAACTATTTGACAATGAGAGCACTTGGCGACTTGCAATAAACTTTGAACATTATTTCAAATCTTTACGAAATTTTATCTCACTGACAACGCCAACAACATGATGAAGGAAAAAATTTTATCGTTAACTTCTTTTCCGATGTTCATGATGCATGTCTGCCGGCCGTGGTGGCCGAGGGGACTGAGGCGCTCCAGTCACGGTCTGCCCGGCCACTATGGTCGGGGGTTCGAATCCCCCTTCGGTCATGGATATTTGTGCCGTCCTTAGGATAAGCTTTGAACATTTGATGCATGTCTACGGCATTTGGCTGGACGTTACAAGTTATTACTTCTACACTGTAAATTGTATTCGCTAGACACTTCACACACAGTAAACATAAAAACTACTGAATTTTCACGCCTTATTTTGCAGACCTTTAAATTAACATCATAGTACGACAATAAATTTAAGGAGATATGACGTCATAAACAATGAAATTTCCGAATAACTGTTAAATCATGCGTTATTTTCCACATCTCCTATTTCAACTAAACTTGGTACACATATTCTTTACTATCAGAAAGCAATCAGTGTGGGGTTGAAGTACCTACGACACATAGTTCAGGAGATATGCTATCGCAAGCAATGTGTCACAAAAACTTTCCCTTCACAAGTATCAATAAGTATTGTTTACCATCAAGTTTTGAATTAAATTAATGTTATACATCATTTGTATTTTATTACTTTTTTTTCTTTTTGTTAATGCGCTTAAAATTTTGTACATTATACATATATATTTGATTCAGTGTTTCATAATTTCTAAGCTGTTTTCATGGATACATAAAGATGAATTCCTTTTCAAGTTTTTATTTTTAATATAAAAAAGGAACAACTTCCTGATGTTCTGCACAGTTGTCACCTGATGATGGCCTAAGAAGCCGAAAGCCGGTTTGTGACCAATAAAAAAGTTTTGCAGAACGTCAGGAAGTTGTTCCATTTTTATATTATTATCATGTTCTGTCAAGTACCGACGGAAAAATCAATTAATTTTTATTTTTGTTTCTAATATGACTTGAAAAATTAATATATACGTGGCGTGACTAAACAAATGACACTGTTGTGAAAAAAAATTGCTTACCGTTTTAGTCAAGTCAGTGCTGTCTCCTTCAAAGTAGTTCCCTTCTGATTGCACACGCTTTTTCCAGCGCTAATGCCGATGATGGTGACATTTCTGGAACTCATCTTCTGTAATATCATCCAAGACGCTCGTCACAGGCTTTTCTTTCTCTTTGTGCAATTTTGCACACGTAAGCTTCAATTCATTCAAGCTTCAACACATAGTTCACGTAATATGACGTCATAAACAATTATATTCGCGAAAAACTGCTGCATCAAACGAAAATGCTGCACAATTCCTCCTAAACCACTGGACCAAATTTGTTACACTTATTCCTTGCCGTGAGGTAACAATGCTTAAGGGTAAGACTGAGATGCGACAGATGGTTCAGGACTTATACTGTAGTGCCGTACATAATAGGTGTCACAAAAAATTAGTCAGTTATTAATTTTCCTGTCGTGTCTACTGAGTCATGCTACTGGTAGGGAGGGAGCAGCTACGGAAGGTGTAGCCCATTTGTAAAGCGTGCAAGTCTTGTTGTCATACATATTTATTGGCTCAAAGATAATTATAATTCAATCTGATGAAGGTGTTTTACAAACCTACCGGTTTCGGTGAGTGTACCTTTCTCAAGCGCTTCTAGTCCAAGTAACACATCGATGCAACTGCTCAGTCGTGAGTTGTGCTGTAATAAGTTAACACATGCTTGTTTCTGTCATCACGGAAATGGAATCGCATAATATTGCGCAACGGTATGCCATTTATTTTTGCGTTAGATTGGATGGAAACACGACGACGACTTACGGTGAGCTTCAGAAGGCTTTTGGAGAGGAGTTGTCAAAAGCTCAAGATTTTACATTTCTAGCAGCCCGTTTCTTGTAACAAAATCGCAAAGTCTACCGCTTATGAGCAGACAATTGGGTGTTACATTTAACAAGCATCTCCTGTCAGAAATCTCTGACAGCGTTCCACGTTTAAACAGATGAATATGCGATGCATGTCATTCCAAGCATGTGTGTGAATCTTTACTTCTCTATCCACATTAATCCGTGATTCATCAAGTTTTCAAATTTATACTGATTTTTTCATCACCCAGTATGTCGCTTGTTCAAGGGTGGACTCACCAAAGATTTATATTAGCTCCTGGACAAGTAACCAGAAGTATTGTTTATAATTAGGTCTTGAATGAAATGATTATCATTTGTATCTTGATGAATACCTCTTGTTTGTTTGGATACTGCATTTATTAAATTGTGTATTATGCAAGGCACCCTTCTTTCATAAATAATCTCCCATAAATGTAAAATCATTTTAGAAAAGGAGATGGGCGCAGAGAGAGAGGAAGAGAGAGAGAGAGAGAGAGAGAGAGAGAGAGAGAGAGAGAGGAGAGAGAAAGAGAGGGAGGAGAGAGAGGGACAGAAGGGATAGGAGAAGTACAAAATCAAGGCTTGAATAAATACATGAATAGCCGGCCGACGCTGGATTTTCAGATGGTAGATCTGTAAAATCGATATGTATATGTATTTTATTCGTTACTGTGTAACATGGTTACATATAGTGCTAATCAGCGTGTTTCATCCATATCTACATACTAATATCTCAGTATAATGTATATTAAAAAGTTTGCGGGCCGACTGCAGATCAAATCTGGCGTTAGTTCACAAATTAAACTCTATTCAGGGCTCATCTCTATTGTATACGACTAAACCTAGATCCGCCGAAGCTGGTTCAACGTTGATCTGGATTATGGCGCCTCAGCCACAGATATTAATCACTATACAATATTTGTTAACAAAGCTTTCATGTTGTAAAGATGTAAGGAATTAAACACGAAAAAAGAGCTGTATTTACCTTTAGAAATCTTTTTGGGTTACATAAGGACAATAGAAATGGTAGAAACAAATAAACCTACTATGGCCTACAAGGTAGAGACATGGAACATATCGTGACTGGAAGAGTCTGCAAGTGTATTATGGACTCTAAATGACATAGTTTCAGGTAAGTCACGTTGTTGCATTGCATATTGCATTCACCTATGGCACGAAGGTGCATCCCAGCTTTCATGGTGTGTGTAATGGGGGGGGGGGGGGGGCGGTGACGTGTCAATCAGTTACAGCTCACAGTCAGATTTACTTTCTGCAGGGTAATAAATGCCCTCTGCTTTGCACAGGTTTTTATACCATGTCATGCTCACTACGCTATCTGAACTCAACTGCTTGTGTAATTCGTTTGTTAGAGGTAACACAAGCCAACACCAACCTCCTCTGCAGCAACTTTCCCGTTGGCATAATTTTATTGTCTGCACTTCGTAGAAGCAGCAGAATTTTAGTTCATTTTGCAGATGACATCAGAATGTAGATATCCCAACTGAACTAATTGTTTGTATCAGTGTGATGGATAGCAAGTCCTGGTCCCCCCCCCCCCCCATTAGGAGGCTCACTATTCTTTTGTGAGTATGTGCATGGTGAGCATGGGGCCCCGATCTAATGCAGTCTTTATCTTTCTTTCCTCCCTGGACTGAATTTCCTTTCCCTTCCCCTCCTTTCCTATCCTCACTCCTTTCTCTCCCCACCACGGGCCGATAAGCTTAGCAGTCTGGTCCCCTATCCCAAACAAGCAACCAACCAACCAACCAAGTGCTGATCTATAACTTGATGCCTGAAAGTTCGCAGTGACGTGGCCGCGGTGGAGTAGCCTCGCTGCGGAGCGGGCGGTTGCTCGCCGTCGGAGGTTCGAGTCCTCCCTGGGGCATGGGTTTGTGTGTTGTCGTTAGGTTAGTTTACCTTAGTTTAAGTAGTTTGTTAGCTACGGACTGATGACCACGCAGTTTGGTCCGATAGATTTACAAACATTTGAACATTTGCAGTGGCTTGGGTGGCACTGATTGCAGCCCAATGAGCCCCGTGTGTGCGCCAGGTAGCGGACGACGCGGACTCAGAAACAGGAAAATACAGCTGGTGGGTACTAGCTGGTGGTTTGCTGCTCCCTTCCAGTTAAGAGAGTAATCTAGCAGTCAGAGCCGTGTGTGTGCCCTGAGCCGTCCCCCAGGGCCACTTGCCACGTGTGTCAGACGGGTACTCTGGGACTCGGCGGGTACCCGACACAGCCCGACACTGCCCGACACGGCCCGAGGCCGCCTGAGTGGCAGTCTGGGCTCGGCTGCTCGGCAGGTAGCGTGCCTGCCAGGCGTGGGCAACCTTCCGGGACCCGCGAGTTGGACGCACATGTGTACTGAAGCTATAGTCGAGCCGCCGAAAGAACGACTCTGACTGCTAGCGGCTATGTTGCCAATACTGCTACGCGGCTGTTTGTTGTTACGCCGTGCCAGTCACCGGCATACGAATATCACGTCCGAACTGTTGCTATGTACTACTAACGCGTTAACGAACGATAACAAAAATGAAATATATGTCGAGTTAAAGTAAAGGTTCATATGTTCCAGTATTCCATTAAATATAATTTATAATTTAGTCTTCAGCCAAAGGTCGCTAGTTGAAGAATTTTGTTTGTATATTTCATCTTCTATAACCATTGTCCACAAACTCGGCGTTATTACTCGGACAATGTATTGTGGCAGTCTGCCGAGAGGGTAAACAAAGAAGGTCTACCATTTTCCAGGAAGTAAAATCGCCTCTTCCAGTGAAATGATTTGTCTTCTTACATAAAAAGGAAGAGTGTTTTTTTGCCTCATTCATTTACGGTCGCTGTTGACTGACATAGTGTAGTGTCCGAGTAATATCATCAGATCAGTTTCGACAGCCAGTCTATTGGTCACGGAAGTGACTTTCTTACGGTTACAGGAAGAAGCCATCTCACACACGTCTGAAATTAACGACACGTAACACGGCACGAACAAAACCGGTAACGATGAACACACGACAGATGCTTTGCAGCGACTGAAGCATGCCACCCCGTGCGACCTTGAGTGACAGGGTGGCAACGCGGCACCGTTACCCTGGCAACGTTTACGAATTCCAGAGCTCAGGTTGGTGGTTGAGTGTCCCCCCCCCCCCCCTACCTTCTGCGGCCCACGTGCGAGAACTGTCAGGGTCGTTCTTTCAGCGGCCCGACTATAACCGCCCATTCTAGGCTCCAGATCTAAGGGTGGTGGGAAAAGAGGGGGGGGGGGGAGGCAAACAGAGCCGTCTGCCGTGGGTGACACCCGCAGGGAGGCGTCAACATTGTCGGAAGTCTAACGAGGGTGGGGTTGAGGGAGCACTATTAAGTTCATGTCCAGGTTGCGCGCCTGCTCTCCATCTGAATCCTCTCTCTCGGTCATGGATGTGTGTGTTGTCTTTAGCATAAGTTAAAGTGCTGGTGGTGTTCAAATGAAAACGTACGAAACTTCTTAACAACAAAACCCATAAAATTTGAATTTGCCGCTTTTCGATAACGTACTGCGACTTCTAGGGACGCGAAAAATGCGTTGTCTCCTCCCCCGAAAAAAATCATGGTTGTGTCCTCAGCAGGCAAGGTGATGCTCACCATCTTTTTCGACGTCCGAGGACCGATACTAATGGAATTCCTCGAGCACGGAAAAATTATTATCAGTGACGTGTACTTGAGACAATCTGTAGTGTCATGGTGGAGTAGCCGATCGGTCTAAGGCGCCTCGCTGCGGAGCGCGCGGTTGCTCGCCATCGGAGGTTCGAGTCCTCTCTGGGGAATGGGTGTGTGTGTGTGTGTGTGTGTGTGTGTGTGTGTGTGTCGTCCTTAGGTTAGTTTACCTTATTTTATGTAGTTTGTAAGCTACGGACTGATGACCACGCAGTTTGGTTCGATAGATTTACAAACACAAACAATCTGTAGTCCACAGCAGACGACCTGGCCTGCTCACGGAGGGAGTGATTCTGCTTCATATAACGCTCGTCCACACGTCTCCAGGGTCACACAGAGTGTACTGGCCAAGTTCAAGTGGGAGCAGCTTGAGCATCCGCCCTACAGCACGGTCATGTAGCTTTTCCATCTCAAACGGACCACGAACTGAAGGACAGAGTAGAGGACTGGCTCTTGCTACAGCCACAGAAATTCTGGGAACAGCGAACCCCTTGGCTCGTTGAACAGTGGGATAGTTGTGCTCAGGCCTATGGTGATTACTTCTGAATAAAAACCCACGGAGTCGTTTCGCACATTTTCTTTTGAACACCCCTTGTGGTTTGTAAGTCCAGAGACTGATGACCACTACAGTTTGGTCCCATAGCTGTACAAACATTTGAACATTTTAGTTCGGGTGCTTCAGAACAGGCTGTACACATCATAGAACGCTGAAACTCCGTGATTGTGTTCAGTAATCGGTGCGTTCGCGGAGTATGATGAAATAACATGTAGTTCTACTTTCTGGCACGAGGGGAAAATATGGCGCTGTAAGTAGTTGTAATATGGTGGGAGTGTACGAAAAGGGAGTAACGATAAAACACATGATGACTGTGGTCTGGGTACTCTTATTGGGATATCGTAAGAAGTTACTGCTTGTCAAGCGAAGTTTCTAGAGACATATTTTGTTTCGATGTATATCAAAGATATAAATATGAAGAAAAGGCATTGATCAAAATTTGTACCCCGGCCGGGATTCGAACCCGGGATAATTATCTCATTTATATTATTTGTGCCTGAGATCGTACCCATTAACATTCATTGCTGGGGTGCTATTCGGAAAGGCTTGGCAACATTGGTACGTATTTATTCAAGGGAACATGACGCAGAATTGAAGTTTGTGTTGTGCAGGGAGAGGAGCCATAAGAAAATCCGTGAAGTCGCTGTGGAGCCACAGTGACTTTATGACATAGCACCTGCCTTGTAAGCAGGAGGTCCCGGGTTCGAATGCCGGCAGTGGCACAACTTTTTAATTCAATGCCTCTCCTTCAGGTATTGTTTATGTTCAAAATAGTCTCCCGACATGCCGCATCCGTAACATGTCATGGTCGACAATTGCGTGCAGCATATCTGGTTAATGTAGGCGATATGCAGTCGTATGCTATCCTTCATATCAGGAGGAGTCCGGGTACATTCCTGACAGATATGATCTTCCAAATATTCCCACAATCTGAAGTCACATGGACGTAGGTCGAGGGATCTTGAAGGCCATACATCTTCAAAGTGCCTAGAGACGATACAATCGTCACCGAAGGCTTCTCGAAGCATTTCTTTCACATCGCGAGGGACATGTTTCTCGCGAAGGCGTCTTACAACATGCAGTGGTTATTGTACACCAGGGGTATCCAAATTTTCAGATTACCTGGGCCACACTCAAAAATGACCAGGATTTTTTAGGCTATTTATACTTAACAAAAACAGCACACCAACTGGGGTGCTCAGAGGTGTTGAGTTAATGTATTTAAGTAGCCACATGTATTTTAAAATAGGAAGATAGAATTAATCTGATACATGAGATATCTTTAACAATTTTATATGTAATTAATTACAAATCATAGAGAGACAGTGCAGTGTTAGCAACTTTGCACGCCACAGCAATCACTTCCTGAGGTAGAAATGACGAGCAGAAGTAACAACGTTTTGTGAATAATCACTACACCGATATTAATGTTCGAACGCATTTCTTATTTATAGGAATGGATACGATATTCCAATAATGTTACATAACAAAGATTAGCAATCCACATGAAGTTTTCTATCCACTAACAACAGAAACCATGCATTTCCATGACCTAGTAGTATTATATTTCTGTAAATCTCTAGTTCCGCAGTTGCAGATAAAGTATCAGTAAAATAATAAGCCAGCGAGTTTAATACTAAAAGTATTAGCTAATCGAAACTCTTCTCTTTTACCTATCGTGTGGTAGATGCTGCAGAGTTACACTGATAGTTGGTTTGGGCCGCATGTTGGACACCTCCGCTGTATAGCTAACAGGCCGATGAGGTGTCATCTCCTCGAAGAAAAAACAGGTTGAGAATCAAGGAGCTTCACACTGCGCAGTCACATCAGTTCGGTGGATGTATATGCAAAACTTGTTGGAGAGTAGAAACCCACATGCGATAGTTCTCTGAGTTCACGCCACCGCGCAGACTAAAATGTGCGTCGTGCGTCCAAAGAATATCATCTGGCCACATGTCATCCATGTGTGCTAAGAAACGAAGGACCAAACCAGGGGGTTGTAACATATCCTGGAGACGAATTTGGTGCGACTTATTAATCTTGTAGAGATACCAGTGTAAAATGTTACGTATAATCGTTTGAACTGTTCAGCGGAAAAGAGACAGTTCCCGTACGACAGCTCGAGCGGTGGCTGTAGACTTTGAGGCATGTGTTGCACGGTCGACTACAGCTGCAGCGTGGGAATGGGACACCTCCCTCTACTTGATGCAACACCTTATTTGCCTCTATCTCCAAATTCCTCGATAATATCCTTCGGCCCATTTATTGGTATAGGGCCTCTTCGCACCTGTTTCTGTCGTCGATATTCCCGCAATGCAGCGCTACTGTTCTTGTCGTTCTGAAAATACAACTTTATCAGCAGCCATTGAAGTTCGAACGGAAAACTTCAACGTCTCAACCCTTTACACAAACAGTCACTTTATAAACGACGTTAACAATCGTCGCTGAGCAACCAACAGCCGCCCGCAGTGGTCGAGCGGTCTGCGGCGCACCAGTCACGGTCTGCACGGCCACTACGGTCGCAGGTTCGAATCCTCCCCCCTCGGGCATGGATATTTGTGCCGTCCTTAGTATTAGCTAGTTTTGTGTCCCAGCCTCGTCGCCGCTTTTGTGTCTCGTTTCCGTCGTAGGTGTCGGTGTCGGTAGCCGAGTGAAAAGAGACCGACACAGGAATAAAGATAGCACGCTGGTGCAGGTACGGAGGGGAGCAGCCAGAAACTAGAAACACTAGAGTAAATTAGAACGAGATATATATTGCACAGAATTTATACAATACTTAACTTTTACAAAGTTCATTGCTGCAGAAAGCTGATACATAGTCGAGCTAGAGGTCTGCCTAGTGCCTGCCCGATAGCAAAGTCTTCACTGGTGCCTATCTGATTCCGAAGGTCTTAACTGGTTCCTATCTCAGTCCCAAGTGAACGATGTCGTTCAGTGGTGGCCACGAGCGGAGTTGTAGCAGAGGGCGCTCGTGGCTGACGTCGTAAGAACGCCGCGCCGTGCGTGCATGGCGGCGCGCGGCGAAAGTAGGTGGCGCGCACTTTGGACTTGTGCGACACCACAGCTAGTTTGTAAGTTTAGGGACTGATGACCCCGTAGTTAAGGCCCAAAAGCTCTACAAACTTCGTTATTATTACTCAATCAACAGGATACTGGTGCCAAACCAGGAATCATTTAACATTCTGAGTGCTTATAGCGCCATATTTTCGCAATTAAGTGGAACCTATATCATTTTATCATCATACTACACCATCACACATAACACTGAACAAATCCACGAAGTTTCAGCGTCCTGCAGTGTACACAATCCGCATTACAGCCATCCGAACACTGCTACTTTATTTAGAAGCACCTGGTACATGCACTATGTTCACCACATTTCTTGCACATATATACTTACCTTACGACATTTTACGATTACTCCCTCTCTGCCACACGCAAATTTCTTCCGCGGTTCCTTTGCGGTCCCCGGGCGGTCGGTCGCCCACGCATGCTCTACACTTCAGCAATTGCAAAGCTGAATATTTGAGGCTCACTCACAAGCAGTCTTTTTTAATTCGAACAATGTTTACGAATACAGTTTCTAACGGCTGGATTTCGATTAAACATGGCTCTAAAACTACGAACAAGTCAATCCCTTAAATGTCCTCTATTGCTTTGAATTTGTAAATAATGAAACGCTACGTGCATGTGAATAAGAAGTCTGCACCCTTCGATGTTGTAAACCTTGTTAATTTCATTAAAGTTCCTTCTAGTAATATCGCATTTCTGCTATAATGTGAATAAATGAAATGTTTTTACGAACATATGCAGAAATTAAGTGTTCGTCTCTTGGCTGAGGTCAATAAAAAATACTCTCATACCGTATGAAGGTGATCTTCTTTCCATCACCTACACTTTCTTGAGTCAAAGCCAGTCTTCAGACTCTGCCTTAATTGGCCCAGACATTTCAGAACCGCTGAATTGGTCGGATAGGCCCCACACATTGGCCTGCACGTTCACAAATATCTCAGTCCCCTAGACTTTGGTTATATTCATTGATGTTTCTGTAATAGGTTCCTCTTGGGCGTATAAGTTTTTAGCCTTCAGCACCCAAAACCTGGTGAATGGGCTGTCACCTATTCTATTTATAATAGTGCTGCATGGCAGTGCATCGTCGAAGAGGAATTCAGTGGGGAGTGACAGGCAGGTTGGAGGACTTGACTTTGGATATGCCAGCAGTTTCAAGCATATGGAAGCAAAGCTGAATGATTTAAGACTCGAAGCATCGGAGGTGGGACTGAAGTTAAATGGAAAGAAAAAACTGAGGAGACGCGTTACAATAACCGAAATAAAGCAATTAAAAAAATTATAGTAAACACCTATACAAAACTACGTATCTTTAATACAAATGTAAGTACTGCTCTATGGGCGTGAATAATGGAAAACTAACAAACAGCAGATTAGCAGATTTCAAACATTTGTGAACAGAAGTTTGAGGAATATCTTGAGGATATGGTGGCCACAAGTAATCCCCAATGAAGAAGTATGGAGAATAACCCACCAAACACCCATTGATATTGAGATACGCCGTAGGAAATGGAAGTGCATTGGACATACATACGGGGTGATTATGACAACGTGGAAAGACAAGCCCTGGAATGGAACCCAGAAGGTAGCAGGAGAAGAGGCAGACCAATGAATACATGGAGGAGGAGTGTAATAACAGAAGGGACCGAGAAAGAAGGGATGACCTGGACTGAGACAGTGGTACAGAACAGAGTCTGGTGTCGGGAGTTCATTGATACCCTATACTTCACTTAAGAGATACAAGAAATAATGCTAGGCTTTGGTTAGGCAAACACTTGAATAAAATTACAAAATTTCAAAAACCGATGTTCAGACATTACGGGGTCTCGTCTTTCGTGCGTATCAGCAAGTACAGTACTTAGAACAGGTGTACTACGAAGGGTGCGTCATTCCTTACATCGAAGGGCAGATGGATGCATTTCAAAGCATGGGAGTAAAACGTGAAAAACTTCCTATAAACACGTTTTTTTTTCTCAGAGAGTATGCGTTTGCGGGCCCATGTTTATTGGACTTATTTTTGTTGTTTCGATGTGTTCTACCAACTCTTAAAGTATTCAACACTCTTTTTCTGTACAGGGAAGAACTATAAGCAGTTAAATGGGGGGGGGGGGGGGGGCATACACGAAAATGACCAAAATTGTGAAAAAATTTTAATGGTTCTTCATTTACTACATGGTATTGAAATTTAAATTTCCAAATATTACGTCCCAATTCTGCTTCTAAATGCGAAAAAAAAAAAAAAAATAATAATTTATAATAACCTGCACAGGACCAGCCTTCTACCTTGTTCTTAATTCTCTCGTATTATCTATTTATGTGGCGTTTTCTTTTTAATGGTATGCAATCATAATGCAGGGAATGTTTGTATACTACATCAAGAAGGCTGTGGAATAATAACAGTCCATCCAAGAAATGCGTTCATAGCAAAACGCAGAATCCTAATTACTCTCTGAAGGGCCTCATCTGAAAACGTTGCCCCAAAACTACACTTTTCTCATCCAAGGTGGTTAGTATTGTAGTTTATGATCCAGTAATTGTCTATAATGGTGACAGCTCAGAGAGGATAAGAGTCTTGTAGAGAATGGGCTTCAAGCCAGGAGTTTTCACTCGCGACATCTTGACGAGGATTGACACTCAACGTATACTTGCAGCCATTCAATCCATTGAAGACCTTGCAGAGCAAACAAGACAGAAAAGTAGAAGCCAGAAGAGAAGTCTTGAAGGAAATGAGGACATTCATTACAGATATGGAGGCTTTTAAAGTTGGGAATGGCAACGAAAAAGCATGTTTAACTTTAAAATGCATTTTCTCAGAACTACCGTTTTCAAAACAAAACAAAAAAATTCACTGTAATTTTTGGCACGTCTTTTGCATTACACATAAGAAACATTTAAACAGTGAATATTTAATATCATTTATGTATCTCAAGGTACGGAATAAAGAAAGTAGAATTTCTAGGTGTAGTTTTTTAATTAAACGATAATTAAACCTAAAACTTTGTTAAATATCAATAAATTGAAATGATTCTGTGGGATTCTTTATATGACGGTTGGGATTATACTGCAAAAAATCCAAGGAAATTTTATAGAAACCTTTGTGACTCAAGAGTTCATAAACTTAAAAATTGCAATTAAAATTACAAAACAATGTCAGTAGATCCTTTGTACTACCTGTGGATTTTGTGATAGGTTACATTTGTACTTTTTTTCGTGTACGTCCCCCCTTAACCGCCTTGAAGAGAACCACGGCACTGTGGCCGAAACTTCGCCAATTTCTTTGATTTAATGGTTTATAATGAAGCAGCACAGCACCCGATAGTATTTTATTCAGAATGACACTCTGTATGGACGTCTATGAGCCTATAATGCGTAAATTATTCATCAAATGACATAAAAGTTTTCTTTGTGTTATACCGCGTCATGGTGTAAGTAGGTTAATACTTTAATAACCGACGTTTCGGCCAACGTTATCCAGTTGAAGGCTACTGTAAAGTTGGCCGAAACGTCGGTTATTAAAATAATAACATACTTACTTCATGACGCGGTACAACACCGAGAAAAGTTTTATGTCATCTGACTCTGGCCACGGAAGCCTACGCAATTATATTCATCAAATGGTAAACATTTGATTTTCAGACCGTTGCGGAAGCGTGGCTTTGGTAAGCTATTAGCGGGTACTGAAAGAGCGAGTGCGTTTTCTGTGTGGCGTGGCGAACACAGCCAGGGGGAGCAATGCCATTAACGGCACCAGCGGGGGGGTGGACAGTCACGGTGACATTTCGTTCGTGGGGGAGGCGGGCTTTAATGTTTCACCTTTTGGGGGAGAGCGCCCGAAAGCGCTGACGCAACAGCTGTGTTTTATTGATTCTCTCAGCAGGCCAACAGCGCCGGCTGAACGGAATGGCTGCGTGTCCAGTTCCGGTTTCGCGAGAACTGCGCGTTAACTGTTTACTGTTTGTCTCCACGCAGGGATAGAGAGAGACACAGAGACAGAGAGGGAGGGAGAGGGAGGGAGAGGCAGAGAGAGATAGAGAGAGAGAGACAGAGAGTGAGGGAGGGGAAGAGAGAGAGAGAGGGAGGGAGGGAGAGAGACAGAGCGAGAGGGAGAGAGAGAGAGAGAGAGTGACAGGGAGAGAGAGAGACAGAGAAAGAGGGAGGAAGAGAGAAAGAGAGGGAGGGAGGGAGAGAAGGGAGAGACAGAGAGAGAGAGAGAGGCAGGAAGAGAGAGAGTGTGGGAAGGACAGGGAGAGAGAGAGCCAGGAAGAAAGAGAGAGAGAGGTAGAGGCAGGGAGATAGAGAGAGGGGGAGTGAGAGCGAGAGAGTGGGAGATAGAGAGAGGCAGGGAGAGAGAGAAAGAGAGAGAGACAGGTAGGGGGAGAGAGAGAGAGAAAGAGAGAGAGAGGGAGAAAGAGAGAGAGAGAGAGAGAGAGAGAGAGGCAGGGAGAGAGAGAGAGAAAGAGAGAGAGAGAGAGGCAGGAAGAGAGAGAGTGTGGGAAGGACAGGGAGAGAGAGAGCCAGGAAGAAAGAGAGAGAGAGATAGAGGCAGGGAGATAGAGAGAGGGGGAGTGAGAGCGAGAGAGTGGGAGATAGAGAGAGGCAGGGAGAGAGAGAAAGAGAGAGAGACAGGTAGGGGGAGAGAGAGAGAGAAAGAGAGAGAGACAGGTAGGTGGAGAGAGAGAGAGAGAGAGAGGCAGGGAGAGAGAGAGAGAGAGAGAGAGAGAGAGAGAGAGAGGCAGGGAGAGAGAGAGAGAGAGAGAGAGAGAGAGAGAGAGAGAAAGAGAAAGAGAGAGAGAGAGGGAGAGAGAGAGAGAGAGGCAGGGAGAGAGAGAGAGAGAGAGAGAGCGACAGAGAGAGAGAGAGAGAGAGGCAGGGGGAGAGAGGCATAGGGAGAGAGAGAGACAAAGAGAGAGAGAGAGAGGCAGGGGGAGAGAGAGACAAAGAGTGAGAAAGAGGGAGGGAGGGGGAGAGAGGGAGAGAGAGATAGAGAGAGAGAGACATGGAGAAAGAGGGGGGCAGGGGGGAGAGAGAGACAAAGAGAGAGAGAGGCAGAGGGAGAGAGAAAGAGACAGAGAGAGAGGGAGGGAGGGAGAGAGAGAAAACTCTCTCTGTGAGTCGTAAGCTCTCCAGATCTCACTACCAACCCACTGGATGATGGGTGAGTACGCTACCGAGAAAAAGAAAATACTATACCTGGAAATACGACGACGATTTTGATCCGTTGGCCGATCCGTGAGAGCGTCACAGATAAAGTAACTCCAGTGGCAGACGCTACAGGAGATGCGTTCCGTATCGCAGTATGGATTTTTAACAAAACTAGTATTGCCTGTGGTCGAAAATCGACCAATTGTGTTTACAATGGTCATTGGGGGTAAAATTTTACGTATCATGTCGGCGGCCTCGCGTGATTATGTTGGCAACATCAACAACACGATAAAAAATCCTTGCCCATTTGTTCGAACCACATAGAATGACTCGATTAGTGTATCGTACAGACCATTAAGTAAACAAATAATGCTGTTCCTGCTTTATGGTTGACAGGTTCTTGTATGTACCCTCGTCAGCGCAGTAAAAATAATTGCCCTCGTAAAGCGAAGATTCCATGAGAATATATCAGCGTTGGCAAGCGATTGGCTAAAATGAAGACTCACAGGATTCTTACTATTCAGCATCTGTTGCCAACATTATCATAGGAGGCCGCTGGGATATTTGGTAAAATTTAACCGGCACTGGGAGGTATGAAACGGTATCTTTTACGTGTTAAGGAAAATGACTGACACAATAACAACAAATAAAAACGGAAGTATATACTTCACATGCAATTTTCGAATTATATAACTTTCATTAGCCAAATATTTGAAATGAAACTACAATTTCGGTGTTCGTATATTTATACAACGCCAAGAAATAACGTTATTTCGATACTGCGATATTCAGAATTGCAGAGCTGACAACATGTCGACTTCGTAGTTCCACCCGTGCACCGCTACATGCCTCTCCCGGCGCATCGTCCTTTATATCGGCATTCATGTGAAAAAATCCATTTACTTTAACCACTCTTAATCACTGCGAAAATTAAGCATTTGAACGGCACAAGAAAGTGAGTTGGGAGCAGTCCATGTTTCGATATTCTCTTATTTTAATAAATTGTTTTAATACTGCAGATGCGCTGCATTACAGCGTCTTTGGTCGAGGCGAATAGCCAGTCAGTGAGCTGATTGTTGGAGAATGTAGAACTTGATCCAAGCTGTAGATAGGAAAATTTCTACTTCATTTTACCACTTTTAGTGGCTAAATGCACACATCATATTTATATTCGTGAAATCTACGACAAACAATCTTTCGAAATATGTAACTTTCATTGGCCTTCTTTTACGAATAAATTAGTAATCTGTACCACAATTTTCGTGTTAGCGTATTTATATAATTATTCCGAGACCAAACGTTTCATGAAGAGTCAACCAACACGAGGGTCGTCCACAAAGTAAGTTCCCTTTCTATTTCTATCCGCGGCAGCGTTACTATCGCAGTTCCGAGCATGCGCGGCAATTACTCTAAATCAAGGGGAAGACATGTACTCCATTTTCAAATCACTGCTACCGACGTGTGCTTTGTAGCGCTTCTTTATAATGTCGTCCGTAATTGAAAATTCCGCAGCGTATGAAATCAGATCTGTGACTCGTTTTCTAAATGCAATGAACGTTAAACGAAGGAAATTCATCGGCAAATCTTCGAGGTTTACGGATAAAATGCTAACAGAGGTTCCATGGTTAGAAGAAAAGGTATGTTCCTCATTTATTTGTTACCATTGAAGTGGTTGCATGTAGATTGTGACAGTTTATATAGAGTCCAGGCACGTGTTAAATGGTTTTATTGCTTCTCAACATTCATGGTGCCAGGATTTGCCGAGGTTAGTTCTGTCACGTTCAATGAAGGACGTGATAAAGTGCACAATGAAGCATGAAGTGGACGGCCTTGTGTGATTACTGATGAACTGATTCACACAATTGAAGATTAAGCACAACCGTAAGTTTACACTTAGTGTCCTTGCTATGGAAGTTTCGCAATTATCACGATCACTAATTCATGAAATTGTTACTGAAAAATTGAAATTTCTATAACTTTGTCCAAGTTGGACGCCCAAAATTCTTACTGAACAACACAAAAAATAACGGATGGGCAGTGCACTCCAGTTTTTGACACGCTACAATGAAGAACGCAATCGTTTTCTTTCTCGGTTAGTCACGGGGGATGAAACTTGAGTATCGTATGACACCCCTGAAAAAAAGGTAATCAGTTGACTGGAGGCACTCTTCATCCCCAACGCAGGTTAAGCCTAAGCAAATCTCGATAGCTTGAGAAGGCATGTGCACCGTTTTTTGGGACAGAAGAGGTATGTTCCTCATTTATTTCTTACCATTGAAGTGGTCGCAGGTAAATTGTGGCAGTTTAGAGAGAGTCCAGACAAGTGTTAAATGGTTGTATTGCTTCTCGATATACATGGTGTCAGGATTTGCCGAGGTTAGTTCTGGTCACGCCTCTGCTGCGTGACTGCGGACGGCGATGTGCTGTTGTGCTTCGGTGGTGTAACACTCCTCGCTGACACTGCCGTCTTGGGCTGTTAGGCCAGACGCCTTCGAGGGTCGATGGCGCAGCCTCGCCACCTGTCCACTCGTTGATCGCCGCCCCCCCCCCCCACCCGGGTGAGCGATGACGAGGCCCCTTTGATGCTGCTACTGTGCCCATGGAGAATGGTTCGAACACTGGTGCCGTCCTCCAATCAGGAACTTGTCCGCAACACGTCGCGTCGATGTTGCTGCCGGTAGTTGGCGAGATGGCTAGCCCCTCACTGCGGCATGACGGCACGCCGACCTCTCGAGTGGTCCGTTGTCCGGACTCGAGAGATGAACCGCGAACCGCTGACGATGACCACCGAGCTACAACTACCAGTAGCTTGCTCGCTGGCACACTGTTGTCCTCCGAGCTGAGCTGCGGACTGCGAACTCCAAACTCCAAATGCCGACTGCTCTGGAACGCATGCTTTATATTTCACCCGGCTTGGTCGTGTTTCCCAAAAAGCTCCGTTTCAAGCCAAGTACAAGTCAACAACTCCGACACACGTCTGGTGTATTGACCTTTCGTTACACACCTGCGACTGTTGCTGTGTTTGCAGTCCTTGCCATCTGCGGCCCAGGATTCTCGTACTTCATACACAAACCTGTTGCGGTATCTGAATGCGAGTCTTGCCTGAACCACCGGCTCTGAACTGGCACCTCGCTGCATGCTTCTTTCACAACGTAACTTTTCCGTTCATTTACCTAAAATTTCTACAAAATACACTTGCTGCGCTACACCATGAGGCCAAACAATCAATGCACATGGTTACTGCGAAACCATTAAGAAATTGAGCCGCGCAGAACAAGCGCCGAGGATTACTGTCAAAAGGTGGTGTCTTTTTTCCACTATAATGCCCGACCTCACACGGCGAATGTGACCAAACTCTTATGGCAATTTCACTGGGACGTGTTTGATCATCCTCCTTACAGCCCGGACCTCGCTCCTAGCGATTTTCATTTCTTCTTACTCCTAAAAATTTGTCCTTGGTGGTCAACACTTCAACGATAATGACATGTTACCACTTGATTGAATACACAGGCGGCGATCTTCTATGAAGAAGGCATACAAAAACTTGTGCCACTCTATGACAAGTACCTACAAAATTTCAGAAGCTATGTGGAATCGTAGCATAACAGTTTCAGAAGTTTGTACAGTAAATATTTTTTCTGTATCGATACACGTTTGTTTTACACGTATATCTCGCAAAGCATCCAGAAGGATAAGATCAGAGATATTGGGGTCCACCCAGAGCCAAAGAGGGAATCATTTTTCCCGCGAACTATACACGACTGGAATAGGAGCATGTGAGAATAGTACGCAAATACCCTCCTCCACACACCATGTGGTGGTTCGCAGCATATGAATGTAGATGTAGAAGCAGACGGCAGATTCCACCTGTTCCATATTACATGTCCTTATAATGACTTTAACGTCGTTTGCCAACAGCGTAGTGAACCCTGTAATAGGGAATGTTTACAGCCATAAGTCTGTGTGATGCAAACAAGAGCCATACCAGGGAGATGCATTCGTACTTTCTGCAGACAACTGAGAGTGTTTGAAAGAGAACAAATTGTATCGTCTAACCAGGTTGAGTCTATAGTCAAAACTGGTGTATATTTTAATATTATTGTTGAGTGAAAAATATTAAAGTTTATTAAAGTATTCTGACCGTGTAGCCTAAATTACAGCTTTAAAATTAAGTTAACCTGTTTGTGTCAACCTACTGCTGGTAAGACTTTCCACATGAAACTCTTCGTAGTGCAATTAGTAACGAAAGTCATCTCCAGTTGAAGTCAATGTATTTCAGACAAGGAAAATATTAATAATCTGTAAAAATAATCAAGAAGAGAAAAGTAGAATTTTCTTAGCAATGTTGCAGATCGTCGTATCTCATTGATAAATGAAGACTCCAACGTGACGTGCGGAGTCCCTGAAACTTTTACTCTAGTTCAGAAACTTGAAAACTTGGTTCCTCTCCCACCTGAGTGTGCAGTGTCTGCCTGTGTATAATTCTTGTGCTGATTATCTTTAAATGAATTATCAATAACTGCTGGATCGTCGCATTCACACCCAAGAAATAGTAGAGTTCGATGCACTGATTTCCCTATCGAGAAATGTTGACAAATATGAGGAAAATAGACAAAAACTTTTCAGATACATTGAGTTTCCAATATATGAGGAAACTAGACAAATAATTTTTCAAGAACGAAGTTGAAACTCGCTGTCGATTTCTCTTGGATAAACTCGTTCTGAAACTCGGAGTTCTACGAAACTTACCTTTTAAATATACTGTTGCGTCGTGCTGAAACTTACTGTAAAGAATTGTCTGAACTGTTGTTCAACAATTGTATGTGGTGTACCGTTTTTAATTAAATATTTTTGAGCCACGATAGAAATTTTTAATTAATATTAAGGATATTACTGTATCTAACCTCGCGCGTTCTTTAAACAGTTTCATGCATGCAAATTAGGAATGAAATAACTTGTGGATACATGTGACTCTAATTTAATCTTTGTGGCTTTTAGAAACGTGTAAATTGTTTACACTGTAGAAATGATACCATTGCCTTTAAGCATTTTAAGATGACGTTAAACTCGGCCCATTAATCCTATAGCTGCTCAAGATTGAGGTCAGCGCCCCATCATAAAATTCTGCTTCCAGACAATCACGGAGATTCGTTAGCGGAAAGCAGCTCAGGAGAATAACACACATAAACATGGAAAAGAAACTATATAATCTGTTGTGTAGGACCGCGTTGTTTTTAAGAAATGTGATGGCATCTTTGAGACAGTCCTGACCTCGTACTTGACGATGGGAGGAAAACTGAAGAAAAAATCAAGACACGATCATACGATTTATCTATCAGAAAAAATGATAGTGAATGTAAATTAACATAAAAGATTGGAAATTCCTTTAAACTGATAGTAGTCTATACAGAAAGAGGGATAGTATGAAACGTGGACAAGAACTAATAAGACTGGAATAAGACTGAATACGACGAATGACATTCACAGATTGAAAAGGGTGTGAAAACAGGATGCAGTCCTACGGTTCGTCCTATACGTCGGAAAAGCAATGACGAAAATAAAAGAAAGGTTCAAGAGTGGGACAAATTTCATCGCGAAAGTCTGTCGAACTAAATGCTCTAATGAATACACAAAAGTATAAAAGTAATCAGAAGTAGGAATAAAGAGGAACTTTATATTAAAATTAGTAATAGAGTAGCAGAAGTTAATGAATCCTGCCAGCTTGGAAGCCTAGGAAACCATGAAGGACGCACCAAAGAGGACATAAAAAGTCGGTTAGTAGAGGAAAAGAAAACGTTTTCCTTGCCAAAAGAAGTTTATTATGGTAAAATATAAGCCGCAATTTGAGAAAAAAATATCTGAGAATGTACGATGTACATTTTACGGTAGTGAATCACGGACTGCAGGGTAATTGGAATAGAAGAGCATCGAAGTGTTAGAGATGTGATGTTACAGAAGAAAGGAAAACATGCGAAATACTGGCAAGGGGATAGAACAGAGAATAAGAGGTCTATGCTACTAGACAAAGTTGTTACTATGCAGATAATTGTTTATGTGAACCATCCATGCAAATGACCTCTAATTGTAGCAGGTGACAGAGTGATTGGAATAGATGCAACTGAGGATGTACTGTGTAAGAGCTACACCCAAAATTAAGATTTTGTCTCAGTAGAGGAATTTATCAGGTGGCACCAAACAAATAAGATGACTGATTTAAAAAAAAAAAATAAAATAAAATAAAATAAATCTGAGAGAATTTCCTACTTAATGAGCATTGGCTCTCTTCCGTTTTCCACCAAGTAAATACTGTAGTTTGTTTTACACACACGTTGGGAGACGCCAGCATCTGAAGTGGAGGTTTGCTTCACTACTTACTAAAACAACATTTTAGGTTTTTTTTCTGATGGTAATCAACGAGATGGTTGACTTGTTGGAGACCATGGTGTTCGAAAAGAGTAACTGCATCCATGTAATGAACGAAATAAAGTCATGTTATTTTTCAGCATAAGATATTACAAAGCGTGTGGAGTAATTTTTCTTCTAGTAAATTCAATTTAGATTTAAAATCTATTTACATAAGAAAAATTGCAAATATTTTTGCTTCTTTCTCGAAAAGCCTGCAAGTATAGCTTGAAAGCTAAATATGAATTGAATGTATTAATCGGATATTTATAGGAGCAGTAGCTGAATAACAATAATGGGGGTAAGGTACTACCACTTTTATACGTTTGAGAAAATCATTGAGCAAAAGAAATATTTATTATGCAAGAAAATGCTATAAATTTCTAATTATAATTATCTAGCAGAAACTAAATAAAGTGACCTCTGACTGAAGTAAAATCGCTGGGTTGTTACACCATTTTATTGAAAAAGGAGGAAAATTGAACTTTCTCTGCGACTGACTCACTTAAGATTAATTAATTAATAGTGAGAGAGAAACTTTAATGTAATGCTGAACATAAATATCAATAGATTTTGAAAATGAACAAGCCGTAAATCGTAATTTTCACATATTTCATGAAATACGACGAAGAGATTTGTGCACACTTGCGGTAACTTCAGATCTCTAAAACAATAGCAGTGGGCAGTGCTTGAGGTTATTAGTGATAGAAAATGAATCGTATTACGTTTTTCGCTCAGTGTATAGCAAAATACGCCAAATCTAATAATCCCATTAGCTGTACTGTTATGTTTTTCTAAACTATTCGAGGTTTGTTAAAAAAAAAATTACAAGTTGCTATGGCCTATGGGTCATGAACTTTTAATATGCAGGATCCATTGACGAGAACCTAGTTCCGCCGAAATCGTTCAGAAGAAAGCTTTTAGAAATGGCCTGTGGTCGTTTTGTAGTTTGTGAAACAAATTAGATAACGGCAACAGCTGACACAGTGCATTGTGGTAATGTATATTACCTCCCAAGGGCAGGCGAATATAGCAGGAGTTTGGCACGCCCGTTAGGCAGCACAATACTTCCCTGTCATTATAAAGACTCACTGAGCTTTCTTCGGCAATTTGTTTCCTAACACATAGTGGGATTTCGAAGAAAATTCTTACTGCATATTAATATTTTGCAAGCTTGACTAATCTTAAATAATAAGCAATAACTTAATCAAAATATCCACGGGTGTACTGCCGGTCTATAGTGTCCAACGGGCATAATATTTCGGCGATCATACATGTCGCCATGACGGACTGAGCTCCTGGAAACGCGCCGGCACGGAGATCCGCACGCTACGGCGGCTCGATGGGAACTGGGTTCTAGCCCGATAGGGGGCGATTTAAATACCCTCGGCCCGCGGAGCGACCCCTCCGCGGTCCGCGCCCCGCGCCACGGTCGCGCAGTGGAACCGATTGCGACGGCGTCTTAGATGACGTCGATGTGAGGGCTCTATCCGCCGTGGTCGCCACTACGTTACGTTTGCTAGATTTACTCTTAATTAACCCAATCGCTGGTTCCCAAGCTTTGCTAAGATTATAGCCACAGTCACGATTTATGAGGTCGTCACTTATGCGAATTTCAATGTCCTCTCTAACGACGCAGTCCCAGTATCTCGACGTCTGCACCAGAATCCTAGTGCGTTCATACTCCATCGCGTGACAAACAATGTTCAGCGACCGCCGACTTGCTCGGATACATCAATCGTGTGTGCCTCTGGTGTTCAACGCGTCGATCCACGACGGTACGCGTCGTCTGTCCAATATATGACTTGCCACACTGACACGGAATCTGGTACACGCCGGCCTTCCTCAAACCGAGATCATCTTTGGCGCTCCCCACCAGTGCACGAATTTTATTCGGTGGACAAAAGACAGTTCCAACCTGGTGTTTCTTCAAAATGCGGGCGACCTTCCCCGAGAGTGCGCCGGTATACGGAATGGACGCAGTGCCTACATCCTCCCTCGTGTTTTCATCCGTTTCCACAGGTTGTGCTGTAGTGGTTGGGCGGAGAGCTCGCTGAATCTGCCACTCTGAGTACCCATTTTTTCGGAATACAGTTCTCAGATGTTCCAATTCCTCGGGTAGACTCTCTGCGTCGGAGATAGTGCGCTCCCTATGTACCAGAGTTTTAAGTACTCCATTCCTCTGTGAAGTGTGATGACAGCTGTCTGCGTGTAAATACAGATCAGTGTGTGTTGTCTTCCGATACACACCATGACCCAGGGTACCATGAGCTCTTCTCTTTTCCAGGAGCTCAGGCCGTCAGTTCACCTGATGAGGCGACATGTATGATCGCCGAAATATTGTGCCCGTTGGACACTATAGACCGGCAGTACATCCGTGGATATTTTGATTATCAAATACGTCGGGAGAAACTCAAGAATCACAAGCAATAACTTACGTACAAACAAAATTTGATGCAAATCGTTGGTGCCGTTTCCAAGATACTTGAAATATAGGTATATAAAAGAATAGTTTCCTTTGGTATAGGCCTATGAGATAAACTAAAAGAAATGTTGTTATCGAAATTTAACTCAAGGAAAGGATATGTTCTCCGTAATCTAAGGATTTCATGTACACTGACATATAAGGCTAATATTGTTCTTGTTGTTGGCAATTAATTGGTTGAAGATTTCAAAGTATGTTAACAGCCACACAATACTGTAGCTTGTTCGCACTAACTACCTGGACAGAGAGGTACGTCGATGTGACATCAAGAATTCAGGTTCTTACTGTTTACTAGTATCTGTACAACTGTAGCCGTTAAGTATTGTGATTTTACTAAAGTATATTTCCCATTGCTGCCATTTGTACTGCAACTTAACGAGAGAGAGTGAAATTATGCATCCGCTGTCCATGCTGCGAATGTACTTGCCTTATATTGCATCATACGGATAATGGTTTCATTTGATGCTATCTTCCCAATATTGATTGGTTTCATTAATGGGATACGGCTAATATCGTTCATCGTTTTGAAAAAGGACTGAATCATGTCACAATATCAAATATTTGCTGCCTTTCGGAGTAAGTAAAAACTTAATTATATTTGCCAGTGGAACGAACGATCCAATTATAAACTAAAACACGTTTGTTTCCCTTTGTATTTTTATTTTCTTAATTTAAAATAAAAGTCTGCAGTTGTGTATTTTGCATTTGGGAAATGACATACTCTCACCGAGATAGGATAGCGATTACAAATTTCAAACAAACTTCTCTTATGAAGACTCTCATTTAGTCACGTTAAGTAGTTATTTCTTTTTAATTTTAAACGAATTTCAGTGACGATGAACGATTTCGCATTCGTGTGCAGTCCGGTCTCGATATCACAAACTTCCTCCTTACAATGCGTATTAACGAATAGCATTGTCAAAGCAATTCGAACCGTTTCATGTGGAGGAAATTGAATCTCGACAAGCAACTACCTGATAGATGAATCTGACGTTTACCTTAATGTCTCTCAGTTATTTTTCCCCGAGAATACAGTTTAAAAACAGGGCTTTTAATGTTGTTTCAGTACCGATTAAACATTGAAAACCGATATTACGGCACGGTGTATAGTCATCGGTCTTTCACTTTCGCTTTTATGTGTTATCTCCTTTGAGCGCCAGTGAGAATTCAACATCCTTGGAAGAATACAGTCTCGCTGAAAAACATTCTAGCCTAGTCTCGTGTATGATGTTAATCGTCCTACGACCAGGTTGGTGCTAAGATTACAAAACACCATTTGGTGTAACATCAAACGCTCAGTGATCTACTACTATGAACAGCAGACTAATTGAAAGGCAATTATGGTGATAAACTTTGATGTTATTCGTTGTAACAAACTTTCAGTTATGTTCAATTACGTATTTAGATACAAGATAACAGTTTAATTTATTATACTACTGCAGCCAGTTCCTGTTGAACGGTCTTACTACGCACGACAAGAAAGTTTTCATAGCTGGTTCTTCACAACTAACTGCAGCTTGCTACGTTAGCATTTAAATATTTAGTGCTGCAAAACATTGAAGTGAAATGTATTTAGTAGCACGTTTTGATGCTTCGTGTTTTTCAGGAAGACACTCTTAGAAGAAAGCAAATTCAGTCGCCTATCGACGTATCTGGCGAGGGCGATTATTCCTTGCTTTCTAGAACTTATTTGCGCCATTAAACGCTACACAACTGTCCACCATTTTTCGTGACTTACACTGGGACCTGTAGGTGTCACAGTTATGAGTAACAGATACTGCAGATATGATCTATGAAGGTAGGCTTTGAAGGCCAGTTATTCAATTACTGCCAATATTATTTTTAGACATTCCTGGGAATAAAACTGTGCTCCAGAGCGTAACCGAAGCATGACAATTCGTCTTCTACTGCTGAAGGCATCTAAGGAGGATTTGTAGATACTGTTTCAGACTGGAGGTGAAATCTAATAAAGGAAAAGTGTTTCTTCCCTATATGAAAACGGTGATATGGTACTGATATGATATTGCAAAGAAAAAGAAAGGTGGATGAATATTTAAACACTGCCATTCGCCATAGCAGGAATGTACCAAATCCCTTGCGGTTAAGCATACATAATTACAAAAATGAGCATTAACTTTTGTCGTTGCTCCTCACTTAGAAAGATGAGTATTTAAGTATTTATTTATCGTATGGTTTGTATACTTGTAAACACACACACACACACACACACACACACACACACACATATATATATATATATATATATATATATATATATATATATATATTGTCCAAATTTGACAACCAGTCCAGAGCACTTTCTGTCACTTGATGTAAACTCTCCACGTCACCATTAAATGCTCGCAGCGGACACTGCTTCACGATGTATTCTATGGTCTGCTCCTCCGCTCCGCAGCCACAGTCAGAAGCTGGAAAGAAACACCTCTTCTCCATGTTGTAAGCGTACCTCCCTTGACCAGTCCTGATGCGGTTCAGCCCTGACTAGGTTTGGCGTGGTAGATGAAATCCCTCAACCTTCTTTCATGGATATTGCACGAGGTGGACGTTGTGCGGTGGATGTTCGTTCCAGCGTTCTAGCCACTTGGAGTTCACAACGAAGGAACTGGTGTTTTCTGTGTCACATCAGGGAGTTTCCTTGATTTGAGACGATATGTTGGGGGATCCTGTAGAGCATCAGACACTACTGGCTATTAAAATTGCTGCACCAAGGTGATAAACGGGTATTCGTTGGACAAATATATTAAACTATAACTGACATAAGATCACATTTTCACGCAATTTGGGTGCATAGATTCTGAGAAATCAGTATCCAGAACAACCACCTCTGGCCGTAATAACTCCTGGACATTGAGTCAAACAGAGTTTGGATGACGTGTACAGGTACAGATGCCCATGCAGCTTCAACACGATACCACAGTTCATCAAGAGTCGTGACTGGCATATTGTGACAAGCCAGTTGCTCGGCCACCATTGACCAGTCGTTTTCAATTGATGAGAGATCTGGAGAATGTGCTGGTCGGGGCAGCAATCGAAAATTTTCCGTATCCAGAAAGGCCCTTACAGGTCCTGCAAAATGCGATCGTGCATCATCCTGCTGAAATGTAGGGTTTCACAGGGATCGAATGAAGGGTAGAGCGTAACACATCTGAAATGTAATGGCCAGTGTGCAGAGTGCCGTCGATGCGTACAAGAGGCGACCGAGACGTGTAACCAATGGCACCCCATACCACTACGCCGGGTGATACGCCAGTATGGCGATGTCGAATACACGCTTCCAATGTGCGTTCACCGCAGTGATGCCAAACACGGATGCGACCATCATGATGTTGTGAACAGAACCTTGATTTATCCGAAAAAAATGACGTTTTGCCTTTCGTGCACCTATGTTCGTCGTTGCGTATACCATCGCAGGTGCTCCTGTCTCTGATGCAGCGTCAAGTGTAATGGCACCCGTGCTCTCCGAGCTGATAGTCAATGCTGCTGCAAACGTCATCGAACTGTTCGGGCAGATGGTTGTTGTCTTACAAACGTCCCCATCTGTTGACTCAGGGATCGAGACGTGGCTGCACGATCCGTTACACCCATGCGGATAAGATGCCTATCATCTCGACTGCTAGTGATACGAAGTCGTTGGGATCCAGCACGGCGTTCCGTATTGCCCTGCTAAACCTACGTATTCCATACAATTGTATATTTTCGACGACGTTACAGCGATCAAAGAATGAAATAAATCGCAATTTTCGATCAGTTATGGCTTCACTGTACTAGGTTTAGATGGAATACCAAAGTGCGGCGAATAAAATTTGTACTCGGCCGGGATTCGAACCCAGGATCTCCTGCTTACTAGGCAGACGCTTTGACCACTCCGCCATCGAGGACACAGTGACCAGCCCGACTGCAGAGCATTCTTCACTGCACGTCCCGATCCCGGGTGGAGCAGGGTACAACAATATATCGCACCTTACATTAATCAGTCCCAGGTGCTGGAATCCAGGTCTACCATCTTTCAAACAAGGATTTGGATGGACCAACTGTGTGTTGGAGAAAGACTTAAACTTTGCTCCCACGCCAAGGAGTCTTCCGGTAGAGACATTATTTGCTCTGTAGAACAAGCAGTGCACAGCCTCCCTGAGGATAAGGCGGAAGAAATAAGACAGGAAGTGTCCCATACTTTGCGTCGGGCTCGGCCACCACGGGATAACATCTCTTCTGCGGAGAGTGCAGCTATTCGCTCCCTTAGGAATGATGATGAAATTGTAGTTTTACCAGCAGATAAGGGGAACTTGTTTTGACAAGGGATGATTACGTCCTTGAAATTGATGACCTACTCAACGATCGAGCGTACATTAGATTACAGAGTGACCCCACTGAAAGGATTACGCGCAAGACTCTTTCACTGTTGAAAACGAGCACGTTGTCAGAAGAACTGCGCAAGAAGCTTCATCCCGCTGCTGCTGTTCCTCCTAGGTTGTACGGTCTTCCAAAAGTGCACAAGGAAGGGGTGCCGTTATGCCCTATAGTCTCTAATTTGGGTGCACCCACATACCCCCTGACAAAGCATTTTCGGCCCACGCGTAGGCAAGTGTGAACACCACATCTCCAATTCTATGGATTTTATTAGACGGTTGAAGTCCTTGAAGCTGGGGCCTTCGGATTTACTCGTAAGCTTTGACGTGGCATCCCTCTTTACACTGGTACCACTGAAGGAGCCCTTGAGTCTAATTAGTGAACAACGGATGAAGAGGTGGTGAAGCTCTGTCGTCATGTACTGACGTCCACGTAGTTTTCTTTTGGTGGCAAGACTAATCCACAGATATTTAAATCTAGATAGTATTTCTCAGTAGGCTATTATATGAAATAAAATATGCACATCGATGTACATAATGCGTATAATTTCTACTCTCTGTAAACACTATTGTATGGTGGCCTGAGATCTGAACTTGTTTGTTTAGTACGATGATTCTTTTTTAGGAAATTAGTTTTCGATACTTGACCGGCGCTGGTCATTGTCTCTAAGCTGTTAAGGCGCTCGAAGGCGCCACACAGCACAGGTCGACCTCACGGGTGGCCTACGGCGTCTTCAGTAAGGGGCATTCCGCATCCTACAAAGTCTATAGCGTCCTCTCCGTCTAGGTGGGGCGCCCTCGCAGAACTTTCTGGACCAATGCGTTACTTTATGCAGGTTTCCGTTAAGCGTGCCAGGAAGATGTGTTCACGCGAGATGACCCCGGTGACAAGTTGATGGTGCAGGATGCTTTGTTAGACAGGCAGCGCTCTATAGCAGTTGGAAGCGATCGCGTCATCTTCTCAGCGGTCGCCCATAGTCTGGGTTCACACACAGCGCTACCTGCGTGCGCGGTCCATTGTTCTGATTGCTCCACAAGTCACATTCTCAACAGCGTGTAACACTTGTTAATGATTCAGTGTTTTGGCAAGTGAGAGTTAACAGCCGTTTTCATAAAAAGCGTCTTGAACCATCAGCTGTTCATTAAATCCTTAAAAATCTACTAGTTTTTATGTTTGACTGATCGGATAATCCTATATGATAATTTTATTGAAATTTACTCCTCATGTTATCATCAGATTTATTTCGTCTAATGCATTTGAATATTCTTGTAAATGGGGTTGCTGCCTATCGCCTTTCCTCTCAGACAGAAAGTTACACTCACCTGCTGATCTAATGCCCTTGGACCGTAAAGGCGTCGGACTTCTTCTCTTGGCAGGTGTTTCGTCGCCTTATTGAAGATTCGTTAATTGAAAAGAGGACAGTATGAAAGTTACAGAACAAATAGGCAGAAGTGTGGTGAAATCTGTATTCATAAATATATGGCAAATTGAGGTAGCCCTGTTGCATGTTTAATATTACTTCACAAATAAGACTATTTTGCCACGAAACCACCTTGCTGTAGAACAAGTAATTACTAACAATAATAAATAAGCACATTTTATACAGATACATTTGCAGTCCCTAGAGAGAGCGGAGAGAGTTTGAATCAGAGAGAGTGTTGCTAGGAATGAAGTCATAATACTATACCAGAGCAGGTGTAAAACGGCCAAGCTTACTTCACTCTAAACTGTGAATGGTAATGTAGCGGATGCTTCCACTAGCCCATCATTGTATCAGACGCGGACGGTCCTCAAAGTCACACTTTCCTAATACGGCGGTAACTTCCGCGCTAGACTGTTCGCGAGGTGGATACTTGGAAGCTCTGCAACCGAATGGCGGTGCGTGTCTGTTTGCCGGACACGGCTCTGCAGTGTGCTTGCAATGTTCAAAAGTAGTCCCTGTAGGCAACCTTACAGGTAGGGGAGAGAAACCGTCGGGGAAGCTTAGCCCTTGCGGGCGGCGCTGTGTCTTGGACACTCAGGTTGGGACACCTGTTTGGAGCGCGGGACAAAGCTGGTATGCCTCCGCCACGGCGTGGCTTTCTCTTGCTTTTAAATTTAACTGTAACAGGAACTTCTCCATTTTGAGCAATTCTAGATTAACCAAACGGGCAATGTAGAAATTACTCTGTCCCTTCCATTCGATTGTACTCTAAGTAAGAAATCATTCTGTGATACTCCTTGGTTGATGCAAATTAATAAACCGTCCTAAATTAATTAATTAAATTTTGCTACTTTTTAATAATGACCCGTCTGGTTTGTTATTGGTATCCGGGAGTTCGTAATTTTACTGGTAACTCAAATCTGTGGTCGGAACAACATGTTTAATTTATTTTTAAGTAGATTCCATTTTGTGCCAGCCTACCACAGAATTATAATGAAATAAAAGGTTTCCGCTTGGTAGGCGATGTGAGATGTTTCTTTTATTAAACTTCAAAACATATCGATTTCGTCCCTATGATGGGACATCATCAGTGCAGAATTGCAAGTCATGATGACCTATGTGCTTTTACCGGCAAGACCTTTTAAATGGTTTTTTTATGACATGACTGATAAAAATGTTTTAAGCAGAGCACATAGGTCATCATGCCTTTGCAATTCTGCACTGATGATGTCCCATCATAGGGACGAAATCGATATGTTTTGAAGTTTAATAAAAGAAACATCTCACATCGCCTACCAAGCGGGAACCTTTTATTTCATTATGTTTAATTTATTTTGCTCTGATTTCTTGTTGTGGCAAAGCCGTTGCGGCCCTCAAAAAGTCTGTGCGTTACAATCCGTTTTAATACCTATTTATCTGTTATGATGGTCTACGAGCGAAACTGGCAGATTTTTATGGATTTAATAAACAAATAATATGAGGGGTCCCACTACTTCTGCCACCCCAGTGCACATTCCTCCTCCACTTCCCCTTCGCCGGCCGCGGTGGCCGAGGAGACTGAGGCGCTTCAGTCACGGTCTGCACGGCCACTACGGTCGGGGGTTCGAATCCCCCCTCGGGCATGGATATTTGTGCCGTCCGTAGTTGTAGCTAGTTCATAAGTAGTTTGTAAGTTTAGGGACTGATGACCCTGTAGTTAAGTCCCATAAGCTTAACAAACATTTGAACATTTGAACTTCCCCTTCCTACACCCCCTACCACATTCCGAACACAGAAGCTAACGATAGACAGCGCCCAATCTATTATGCCTCGTGAGTGTAGAAACAATTCCTGGAATGAAACTCATCCTGTAGTGCATCTGGTTTTCGGAGTAGCCTCATAGGCCTTTCAGTCGAACGCTGTTTACTGTATGAAAAGTAAGTACATGAGGTGTGTTCAAAAAGTAAGGTGACTTTTCATAAATATTTATTTATTCATCAATATTCATTTTGTCCCCTTCAAATTATTCCATCTCAGATATAAAACACTTGTGCCAACGCTTCATCCAATCCTCGAAGCACTTCTCATAAAACCGTGATGGAATGTTCGAGCGCTCTGGAGCACACGGTTGCTCCCCGTCGGCGGGTCGAGTCCTTCCTCGGGCATGGATGTGTGCTTTGTCCTTAAGTTAGTAGAAGTAGTTTGTAAGCCTAGAGACTGATAACCGTAGTGGTTAAGTCCCACACATTTACAAACATAAGAATTTTTTGTACAGCCTTGAGCACTTGCAGCGATGTTGTTTTTTTTTTCCTCAGTCATTTCAAATCTTCGTCCTTTCGTAGGTCTCTTCAGTTTTGGGAACAGGAAAAAAGTCACAGGGGAGCAAATCCGGTGAATATGGTGCTGAGGAAACACCGTCCTGCTGTTTTTGGCAAAACAATTCTTTACGAGTCACGATGAATCAGCAGGTGCATTGTAACGATACGAAAGGCACGATTTCTTTTTCCACCTTTTTTGCTTATTGATTCTTGCAAATGGCGCATAAAAGTAGTACTTGTTATTGACCTACGACCTTGAGGCAAAAATTAAGGATGCCCTTCGTCATGATAATAATTATTGGGAAAAAAAGACTGAACAAAACTTTGACATCTGATCGAACTTGGGGTACATTTTTTGGTCTTGGATGTCCGGGATGCTTCCATTGGAACAACTGCGCTTTGGTTTCGACGTCATAACAGAAAACCCATATATCGTCACCAGTTATGACTCGTCTGCGCTAATCAGGATCACCACTGACGTCATTCAAAAGCTCCTGAGCGATGCTCATGAGACGGTTCTTGTGATTAAATTTTAGAACTTTTCGAACAAACTTCGCTTACACACGGGTCATGAACAAAACTCAAAGTCGCGAAGGATCAATATGCTCAGCAGCTTCTCTTGCGGTAATTCCTCTATTTTCCAAAATAAATTTGTTCGCAGCTTCGACGTTATCATCTGTTGTTGATGTGGTGCAGCGTCCAAAGCGAGGTTCGTCGTTAACATCTTCTCCGACATCTTGGAAGATCTCGTAAAAGTTGTAAACATTTCTTTTACTTAGAACAGACGCGCCATATGCTACTGTCAACATTTTAAGTTTTTTAGAGCACTTGATTTTTCACACAAAATTTGTTGCAGATTCTGTCAAAAACAAACGAAACAACTGTACACTTCAGACTGTGGACATCTGTTTGGGAGGCGTGTACCAACGAAACAAACAAAAACGTTTTATAATGTACCCTTAACAGCAAAAAAAAGTGGATCACTTCTGAATGCAACCCAACTAACGTAGCTGTGTTGCAGGTCCTCTAATCACCAAACCCCTGTGGAGTACAGTCATTCGAGTATACACAATGGGTACCATAAGAAGTAGTAGAGAACATTGCTCCTTAAGGCAGTCAGTCCACGTGTAATTCAATACCGTCATACAACAAATATTAGAATACAATTCATTAGAGATGAGACAGCAAAGTAATTTCAATTTCATTACAATAAGTGACAAATCGAATACTTTATCACACTCATTGAATGACATGATGAGCTTTTGTTCGTGCTCAGAATTTGAACCCACTGTTAACCAAAAAAAAATTGAAGTTCTATTCGAGGCTCGATTAGGCATAAAGACACGTAAAACATTGACGTTTTCATTAGTATCGGTTTAGAAGGCCAATGTTCGAACCCAGAAATGTATGGTTAACCTTTTCATTACACCAGGAATTGCATGAAGCTCAAATTGTTGTTGTAAGCACTAAAGGTATATAATACAGCGTGTCAAACGTCATAAAATTGTGGAATAGAACGCAGTACCTATATGAATAGTTAACTAAGCACGATCACACGTCAGATATCAAATAAATTCAGAAATAGAGCTATATTTGAACTTGAAACGATGATACAATTGACTTCTTTCACAGCTGAGATTCAAACCCGCACTATTCACTATTGTGTTTATATATATATATATATATATATATATATATATATATATATATATATATATATATATATACTGTTTTCTCACCATTAGCGGGATGTGCACATGTTCGGCTTGAAGTATCGTAATAAATAACTTGGTGCTGCTTGGGACTCCAAAATCGCACCTATCGTCACCGTTGATAGACGACTAGTAATTATGATCACGCCGTTCGTAGAGACCTGCAAGGGACTGACATTTTGAGGAAACAATGAAAACTAATCCATCTTTGTTCTAGTCAGATGAGAATGGACATACGTGATGTTGATTTGAAACACGCCACAGTCCTAAATTCTTTACTTGGAGGTACTGGAGGTGGGGATGTTTGCGATTGTTAAAAACTGTTATCCCAGCAACAATCAAACCATATCTTAGCCATTACATATTATCATCAGCCCGACCAACTACCTTTTTTTCAGATGTGATAACCGAGCGAGGTGGCGCAGTGGTAACGCACTGGACTCGCGTTCGGGAGGACGGTGGTTCAAATCCATCTCCGGCCATCCAGATTTAGGTTTTCCGTGATCTTCCTAAATCATTCCAGGCAAATGACGGGATGTTTCCTTCAAAGGGCACGGCCGATTTCCTTCCACATCCTAACCCAAACAAACCGACCGTAGGCTCCGCCTCTAATGACCATCCTATCGACGGGGCGTTAAACACTAGTCTTCCTTCCCTTCCTTCAGATGTGATAGTATAATGTTTTTGTCAAAATGGAGTGCAGAACACATGGTACGAAAAGTAAAATAGTTCGTCGGTATCTGTCTACGTAACAATAATTTCTTGGTCGCGCGGTCTGAGCTTTCTTGTCCCAGAGTTGCGACCGCTCCCTCCAGAGGTTCAACTCCTTCCTCGGGAACGTGTCGTTATATATGAATGTGTGTCTGTGTGTGTGTGTGTGTGTGTGTGGCGTCCTGAGCGTAAATTAATTAAATTAGCATGTAAGGGTAGGTAGGGACTGATGACCTCAACTGTTTGGCCCATTAGCAATACATAAAAATATTCTATATAATATATAGAATTATGTAACATTGCGTATGATGGTATACTGCGTTTCAGCATGCTCCGTGGTGATTTTGTATGGTGATTTTCAATGGAATCAGTAGGACAGGAAGCCAAATGCAATTCCAAATTCTCAGGTAGCCTTCTAAATACAACGGTGATTTCAGTTAGTGTTTCAAGTGGCCTATCTAGGAGCACTAATTTTCCTAATTCCTCCTGACAGAATTCCTTCATAGACTGTTTCCCCTTTTTGTAGACAGACGCATGTAAAAACTCATTCTGCAGCCTGACTTTGTTAGATTTACTTCAATATTTATTTAAAAATAAATTTTTAAAATCTCTAAAAGTGGTGTACACTGATTAGCCCATGTGAGGGCAGCTTGTAGCTCGCGATCCACGACTAATACAGGCCCCGGTCGCAAAATCAGCCTCAACCCTTTAAGTATCACTAGTTTCTGTCAACCTACTCAAATGTGTAGTATAAACTACCACCGATGGAGCTATTTCGCCATGAAATGAGCAGCCAAATTATTTTTTGACTTTTTATTCAAATATTTAACGAAGTTAAAGAATAGAATCATGATAAACGTAGCTACCACACAATGTTTCACCTAGATAGAAATAAGACACAGGAAGCTATTCTTTGTTTCCAGCGCTATGCATTACATCTATACGTAATAAGATATGTATTCAACCTAGAAAAATAAGCGTGTTATAAAATTAAACAGTTTTGATGGCAACAACGCAAATGTATACATGTAGTATATAATTCACGTTTTGTGCACTTGTAAAGTATACTCACTGTCTATTGTTCAACACGAAGGAAATTACCTTCTGCTGACGCTCTTCATTAACACGATTGTTCTGTTTTTCACAGTAAAGTGTTTCGTAATGGATTCATAGAATCTCAACAATTTCTCGACCGTTCCATGCATTTACGAAGCTCTAACAAAAAAAATTATAATGATTTTACAGCCAAGATCGCATTTTTCATTTATTATGTTACCGGTTTCGGTGTGCTCGACGCCATCTTCAGACCTGTCGTAATTTACATAACTTCAAGACATTTTTATATAATAAACAGGTCTGAAGATGGCGTCGAGCACACCGAAACCGGTAACATAATAAATGAAAAATGCGATCTTGGCTGCAAAATCATTATTAAACAATTATAGATCGCCCCATTGAACTACGGGTTCCTGATATAAAAAAATTGCCGAATAGCATTTCTGCGAGTTCTAATCTGATATATTCTTTCAACTCTTCCGACGACCTCCCTCTATCCCGACAGGTAATAATCACACACTGCTCAGTGATATTGCAGAAGAGGTAGAATAGTTGTAGGGTCTGCAGTCTCCTTAGGAGACGCTTAAATCTTCTAATGGTTGTGTCAATAACAGACCATTTGTTTCACCTTCGTCAAAATATGTGTTATTCCCGGTTAACGTTGTTTTTAATTGCACCCCCAGGAATTTCGTCATTTGTATATCTTCAAATTTGTATTGCTTACTCTTTTAGTAATCGTGTTCAGAGCCAAATGAATATTGATGTTTAAGGTCAATTGTCACAATTTCCACTGTGAAGATACAAATTCTAAATCATTTCGCAATAGACTTTGCTTTTCTTAGTTTATTAGTCGGCAGCACTAACTGCCTCAAATCTCAGAGCAATATTTTGATTGCTCATTAAATATTTCTAATATATATTCGAAACAGGAGACGTTCACTTTGCTGGAAGAATTACTCTCGTCTTGTCCTTTTCACTAGGTGACTCCTCGTCAGTTAGTGCAAACTATTACTTTGCAGACAGGACATCACTATACTCCTTAGGAAAGCGATATGGTTATGACTGAAGATACCAAAAATCGTTTTGGCGCTCTATAAATATGGAATTAGTTTGAGAGTACTCTTCATGCAAATAGTATCGCTAGGCTCAAAAGAGTAAAGACTTCGAAAACCATACCGGTTTGATGTAAATACGTGATACACTTCTAGATGTTTCATAACCTTGGGAATAGTATTTGTTCAAACATCCTGATACACGCCGATTTCAATTAAATGGACCTGTAACTCTCTTTACGTATCTGTGCAACATTTCCTTCGTCTCCCTCACTATAAGTAAGTAATTAATTCATTGCGTAGTGTGTGCACAATATGTTCTACGGTTTTGGACCACTCGAGAAAGACATTGCCTGTAGAAAAATTTTCTTTCTGTTACGATTATGTAGTGAAATGACAACATGGTGGATCATGTCTGTGATAGTTGTGCTGCTTACTGAAATGACAGAGAAGAATCTAGATTGAAATAAATAACCGACATAAGCTCCTTCTGGCCGTTGAGCCGGCCGCAGTGGCCGAGCGGTCTGCGGCTCGCCAGTCACAGTCTGCACGGCCGCTACGTTCGGGGGTTCGAATTCCCCCTCGGCCATGGATGTTTGTGTCGTCTTTGGTATAAGGTAGTTCATAAGTAGTTTGTAAGTTTAGGGACTGATGACCCCACAGTTAAATCCCTAAGCTTAACAAATTTTGGAACTTTTTTTTTTTTTGCCGTTGAGTGAACGCATTGGGGAACAGTTGTGCCCAGCCGGAATTCGGGCCCGGTTCCTACTGCTCTCTGAGCAGTTACGGTAACCGCTGCACGAGCGGGGAAACAACGATCATCGCAGGTGCGCGGGCTACCCCCTCCCTACCCTTCGTCGCCCACAAGGCTGAAACTTCCTCACACCGCTTGCGTAGTTGCAGTTTCCAATTTGCACTCAGTGCTCGTGGCACTTTGCCGATTACCTCGAGAGTTCAGGCGTAGTTTGCATTTTCACTGAAGGCTGGATCTGTGGTCGTCTTCTCGTTAATTATTTATATTTACGTGGTGTCTGTTCTTTCGAAAGAACAGTCACCACACTTATATGTATAGAGAAGAATCTTTGAATATTCACTTGATATATTGGAGGTATTCCAATTAAAATGTCTAAAAATTTAACTTTGGTGTTGTAAGAAAATTGCCTGTTGGAGGTCGTCAAATAATCTCAAAATTTAGAATGCGTAATGATATGCTCTAGTAATAATAATTTTGTTATTGAATGTTGAAGCAAATCACAACTAATGGGTCCCAACAACACTTTCGCAGTGTAAGTTAGAATTTTGAATAAATAAAAGAATCACAGATATTAATTAACTTAAAACAGTCACTGTAGTAATTAATTAAGCTTGGCCCTATCTGACTTAGCATTGACTACAGTCTCCAACTAGCACCTCTTACGATTCACGAACAGCACAACTTCACTAATAAATGTGTCGGAATTCATGTAGTGGTGATGACGTTTTCGTGTTATAATCAAAATCGTAATAGCAGATAGACTCTGATTACAATGATAATAGCTCAATACAGTGAAACTCCGTAGTGCAATGAGCTTCACAAATACTATAGTCAAAGTTCTCAATAATTTTGATATTATTGTTTAAAGCATTCAAGTTCCTTATAAAACTTTACGTAACCAATTGGTTCCAGGGCCTGGGTACCGTACGCGTGTAACTGGCTGTGCAGAGTTTGGCATTTAAGGTATTTCATAAAAAAAATTACTTCAGTCAAGTCTGGTAAAACTACTATAATACTTTGACTACTGTTAGCCTGGTTACTTCCTACATAAATGAAACCAACTTTACTTTACTTGCAAATTCTGTTGCACTTTAATTACTAGTCTCTGTGGTTGCAACACGTTTAGCAATTCTTTAACTCGTCTAGCAATTTCTTTAAAACTGATCGTAATTACTTTGAAAATGATTGAATTTGTTAGTCAATGTACAGGCTTGCATAATCAACATAATCTAATAATGGTGATAATGGGGGTGACTACAACTACTTACAAAATTAAGACTGATTTCAAAATAAGTCATGTATAATTGAACCAAAGTTCTGATTGGGTTGACACTACATGTACATGCATACAAAATAAAATGTTACAAATGTACTCATCTGCTTTCGTCGTCTTCGTCGTGAAGTCCATACAAGACAGATATGATTACAATAGGTACTCTTACTACAACAACGATCACACTCGGTGACAATAGACTTGATACCAAACAATTACTTTTATTGCACACATGGAAAAAGATTATACTGATCGAGTATAAATAAACTTATTTCGCACTTCGTTCAATACATTAAACAGTACGCCTCTCAGGCTTATTGCAATTGCATAAAACTCGCGCCACACTGCGCCTACCGTGCCTCTGCACCATCAACAATACATTTATGTGTTTACTATAGCGAGTCCGCTTCGCGACTGCTTCAGCAGCGCGACACTCACAGCTACTACTTCTGTACCAAAGACAGTCTTTACAATAGGTTCAACATTTTCTCTGGCGCATTGCTAACTTACAGCATAAGAATGTCCTTGCATTCATGCGGGTTTACACATACAGTACATGTTTACACTAAATGATTCAATATAGAAAATGACGTTACATAAGAGATATATCTAGCATACATGAAATGAAAAATACAAGAAATAAACAAATTTAAGACAATATATACATTACGTTAAATCAAACTAAGATACACCGACAGGTGTACTCTTACATCCTGCCCGGGTTGAGAAAAAAAAATTGTTAACCTTAAAACACATATTTCATATAGAAAAAATTAAAGACATAAAATAAAGATACATAATATTGGTTACAATGCATTACATAAGATACAAAGGTAGGAAGTTGCATTACATTATTTACAAAATTTGATATGTTGGGATGCGTCGGTGTGTGACCTTATCGGCGTATAAACCTGCAAAAAATAGCACTGCACTGAATTGACCTTCATGGCCGAGCTTGATAGCTCCACTTTATTGCACATCACTTCACACGTTACGTTTCGTAGTCCCGTTGGATGAAGCGGTGTGTGTGTTCCTTTGAAGTCGCTACCGCCCATGGCTGTCGGCTGCTTTCAAGTCGCTCGCGCCGGCGGCTGACCGCGCGACGCAATTGTTGCCTCTGGTAGTGGCTGCCGCAGGCGGCACGTCTAATGTCCTAGAGAGCATTGTCGCCGCTCCGCAGGCCCGCATACCAAGCTCACATCCACTTGTTTTGTTTATTATGTGCTAACCTGCAAACGGGGCTTAGCTTCAGTCTTTCATCTTGCATTCACATATACAGTAATTAAAATAAATGATAAGTTATACAATACATTAATATTTACAAGTCATGTTTATCACATCAGTCTTTCAGTTGTAGTGTAGTTCCCCTTACAATATTATGATTACAATTTACATACTAGTGATAAAATTTTTTAATGTCACAAACGTGTCTGAGTCCTACATTTTTATTGTTCTTTATGGACACCAGTTCCATAGCATTAGTATGTTTGACTTTGTTTACTCGGTAGGGTCCCAAATACCATCGGTAAAACTTCTTGCATCCGTTATCACGTGGTTTACCCAGCTTTTTGTTTCGTAGTAAGACAAGGTCTCCTTCTAATTTTCTTTCTGGATACTCAGAAATGTTTTCAATATTAACCACTTTCTGACGAATCCTTTGTCTTATCTCTTCCTCTTCAATAGTAGAATGATTTACGTAATAATAATTAGTTTCCTCTTCTTCGTTAAGGTACACAGAGTCAACGTAATGTTGCATCTCTGCGTGTGTTTTCTCTTTCTTTTCAAATAAGTTCCATTTCATCTTGATTCCACTCACATTCCATTCTATATATTTTTCATAATAATTAATCTTCATTTCTAACTTCTGCATCGTGTCCGCACCAATCACGACGTCGGTCTTTAATCCTCTGTCAACTAAAAATTCTGCCACTATGGCCTGTTCATCTCTAGCATTACTCGTTTCCGTACTTGCACGCTTTGCTTTGGTATAATAGATGAAGTGTTTATATTACAATAGTCTTCTTTGATAATTAGCTTCTGCTTGCGGCTAATTAAGTACAAATCCTCTTCGATTGCATTGTACTGGCTTCCGGTGTCCGGTGTCACAGTAACAATCCGTTCTCCTACAAATCCGGTAATTATCAAGTTCATTTCGGTGTCCTCTTGGGTGTCGTCTTCTTCGAGTAAAAAATGTGTCCTTTCTTTGTGTGTCAATCCAAATAAGGTTTCATTTTGCTGTACCCCACTTCTTCGTCCGCTGCAATGCTCTTGATTCACATAACTACAGTCAGACGGTTCATTTACAGTTGAGTGTTTCATTTTCACGCGTCGTCTTCTCCAGTACTCTGTGCCGGCTCGCGGCGCGTCACGCCTCATCGTTGTCGGCACGTTGCTTATACCGTTAAGATCTTCAAATTGTTCGTCCTTCTCTTTTAACCTTTCTCTTTGCCTTTGTTTGCCATGACCTGTTTTTATGTCTTTCTAGCTGCATCTGATATTAAATGTTTTTACTGGATGTTCCACTTGCGGTAATAATTCGGTGGTGTACTGGTTTCCTTCGTCTTCAACAGTCAAAAGATTTATTTTCAAGTCCACGACCGCTCTAACTTTCTGTAGCCAATCAGCTCCAATTATCAACGGAATATTTATCTCTTCCACTACTACAAACTCATGGTAAAATAGTTGGTTAAGCTCATTGATTTTAAATGGCAAGAAAATCTTCTTCTTTGATTCCACAAATTTAGAATTGAAAGCTCCATATATTTTCAATCTAGTTACTGGAAGTTCTTCTATTCTATGCAAGCTTTTCTTAACATCCTCATAAATCGATCGTGTCAAAATTGAAATCATCGACCCAGTATCGATTAATGCTTCATAATCCTTGCTTCCGATTACCAGTTTTAGTTTCGGACATGTATTGATTTCGCTCTGTTTGGCGTCTCTCAATACTCGTATTTCAGTTCTAAGCACATCTTCTTCTTCCGTTGATAACCTTTGTTGTTCATCTGACGTTCGGATGGTATTGCATTGTCTCATCTGCGGTGCTGTTGTTGCAACGTCGTGGTGGCTCCAAATTTCGATATGCTCGATGATGTCAAGAAACTCATTCTGCAATGAATCATAATTTTCTGCTACTTCTTCCGTACAGGTGGTTACGGTATCTGCTGCTTTGTTGTCTGGTTCTCCCTGCTCATCTTCTGTCGTATCCGATTCGTCACTGTCTTCCGTCTCTTCCACGTCAGTATCTTCTTCCAGTTGAACACAACAAGTTTTCTTATCCTGATCATTGTTGTCCAGTAGCGCATCTATTGCTTTAACGAACATTCTTTCATGGTATTATTGTTCCGTTTCTGGCCTGACTGTTACTTTATTTATTTGCTCTGATGCGTCAATAACTTTGTTTATTTGCGCTCCCTCAAGCTTCTTTACTTCTTCAGTTGTTGTTCGTTCATTCTCGCCATGTTCAATTACATTCGTAGTCTTGTATATAACGTTAGATTCGTCTTCATCATCTGTTGTTGTCCACTCATTATCGGAATCTAAACAACGTGTGTTTTCTTCGTGATTGTTCGTACTTTGATTACGTATTTCGTGGTTGGTGTCTCCATTATCTACTGTGCGTGCTTCTAACGCATAAACCTGTTTGTCGCGAGGTCCCGGTTTCTCGTAGACTGTTCTTCCGTCTCCTCTACTTCTGTCTACATTACGTGACTGATTGTATTCTTTGGGCCTAGCTCCGGTGTTTTGCCAATCATTTCGATTATTCCTCTCTCTATTACGATTTTCCTGTCGGTCTTGTCTCGGTTCTTCTTCTCTCTGATGACGTTGCCGTCGATCATCTTGTCGGCCGTTATTGGTATTACCTCCTCGGGATCTGTCTTTCCGTGTATCCGCTTGTCGGTGCCCGTATCCGTTATCTGCACGGCGAGTACCTTCGTCCCTCCGATAATGTCGATCATCTGTTCCATTCCTATTCCCTCTCTCCTGTCGGTTGGGACGGTCTCCATTTTCCCAGCTTCGATCACATCTTTCCAAGACTTCCATAAATTTTTCTATAGATAAAACTGGTTGAACAATGAAAAGATCTCGCACACGTCTGGGCAATTTTGCTAACATTACTGAAATGAAAGCTCGCTCCGGTATTGGATAGCTAAGATACCTATTCTTATTCCAGTAATGTTTCACATATTTCTCCATTGTACTGAATTTATTTGCGTTAAAGATCGGTGCTGTGTGAATATCTTCATAAAATTCATCTTGCTTTGCTGATGACCAATATTTGCGTATTAGTTGATCCTTAAATTCGCGGTTGCTTCTGCTCTCGCAACTCATGTCCATAACGTCATTATGAATACTTTCATGCACGTTAGACAGAATATAATTTATACACATGCGATCCGACCAATCTCGCGGTAAAGTTTGTTCGATATGATTCAAAAATTTCATTATATGGATGTCGCCATCTGGTTTGAATAGTGGCGGTCTGATACTACGCAAATACTTTTCCATTCGTCTATCATTTTCGGTGCGCCTTGCCTCCTCATTGTTGTCAACACAAGGCAATGGCGCAACATTTCTTTGCTCCGGTACAGTTCCGTTCAAATTTATTTCGTAATGCGAATTCCCGTTACTGGTTTCGGTGACAGATTTTGTCGTTTCAAAGCTAACGTTTCCTGCAGCAGGCTGCCTCACGAGATGATAACAATTATCTGTTGCGTCATCATTGTGACTGCCAACTTGCGCTTCTGTACTAGGCGGGGTCCACGTATTGTTTTCATGTTCCACAACACGCTGGATTTCTCTTTGCATCTGAACAATTCTTTCCTCAGTGTGTTTTAATCCCTGTTCGAGTCCCGCGACTTTGTCTTTGGTTCTGTTTAATGATTTTTTAACCAAAGTGACTTCGTTACTGCACTCGGTGTGACGCTCCTCACAATTTTTTTTGCGCCTGCGTAATCTGTTGTTCCGTTTGCATGGCTAAATCATCTATCCTTTTGTCCTGCTTACTTATTTGCTTCCTGACGTGTTCATTTTCCTTTTTTATTTCTTCGATTTTTATATCTATTTTCTTTATGTCCTGTCCAAGTTCCCGTCTCATTTCTAACTGTGATTTTTCAATTTTTTTTATTTATTTCTAACTGTGATTTTTCGATTTTTTGATCAATTTTATTTATTTCCTGTCCAAGATTCCAGCTCATTTCTGTGACTTTTCAAGATTCCGGCTCATTTCTAACTGTGACTTTTCAAAATTCTGGCTCATTTCTAACTGTAATTTTTCAAAATTCTGGCTCATATTTTGCATAAATTGCATTAACGCACTTATGTCTGCATTTCCTTGAGGCACAGCATCCCTCATTTTTGTCCTTCACCTATCCTTTTTATTTCAGTCGATTTTCCGTTCTTCCTCACTACTTGATGACAGATCTTCTGATGAACATTTAGCCTCCGATTCGTTCTGATGTTCGTCAATTACCTTTTGCTGATCACTAACATTGTCCGCGACCTCATCCACGTTAGTTTTCTCTCCATTAATTACGTGACCCACGTTTATCGCTAACCTGCGATCGTTTGAGTGTCTCAAATCCGTACTACTTCTTCGAACCTCATTTTGATCACGCGTAATTTCTTGTCGATCTACGCTCAAATTTGCATGTTCCATTTCCGGTACGTTTTCCATTTCGGTTACTTTTTCTAATCTAGAATCCATTGTTGATACCTGGCTTCTACGCGTTGTCGCGTTCCTAGTAAGGACCCTACTTTTCTCTATTGTTGAGTCACGTTGACGCTGCCCTACTGGTGCCATGTTTAAACTTTTCAACAATGTTTCAAAATCAACAAACGATATACAAATTTCAAATCCAATAATCAGTCAATCAATATACAGAATAAAATAATAAATCAAAATTTGATGATGACTTAATTACTATTACTTGATTAACAAATTTCTTGCCAAACCAGTTACAAACGTAGGCGCCCAAACTATCCTGGCAGTAGTGTCGCCAATTGTAAGAAAATTGCCTGTTGCAGGTCGTCAAATAATCTCAAAATTTAGAATGCGTAATGATATGCTCTAGTAATAATAATTTTGTTATTGAATGTTGTAGCAAATCACAACTAATGGGTCGCAACACTTTCGCAGTGTAAGTTAGAATTTGGATAAATAAAAGAATCAATTTTGTTATTGAATGTTGTAGCAAATCACAACTAATGGGTCCCAACAACACTTTCGCAGTGTAAGTTAGAATTTTGAATAAATAAAAGAATCACAGATATTAATTAACTTAAAACAGTCACTGTAGTAATTAATTAAGCTTGGCCCTATCTGACTTAACATTGACTACAGCCTCCAACTAGCACCTCTTACGATTCACGAACAGCACAACTTCACTAATAAATGTGTCAGAATTCATGTAGTGGTGATGGCGTTTTCGTGTTATAATCAAAATCGTAATAGCAGATAGACTCTGATTACAATGATAATAGCTCAATACAGTGAAACTCCGTGGTCCAATGAGCTTCACAAATACTACAGTCAAAGTTCTCAATAATTTTGATATTATTGTTTAAAGCATTCAAGTTCCTTATAAAACTTTACGTAAACTATTTTTTTTTTTTTTTTTTTTTTTAAATTGGTTCCAGGGCCTGGGTACCGTACGCGTGTAACTGACTGAGCAGAGTTTGGCATTTAACGTATTTCATAAAAAAATTACTTCAGTCAAGTCTGGTAAAACTATTATAATACTTTGACTACTGTTAGCCTGGTTACTTCCTACATAAATGAAACCAACTTTACTTTACTTGCAAATTCTGTTGCACTTTAATTACTAGTCTCTGTGGTTGCAACACGTTTAGCAATTCTTTAACTCGTCTAGCAATTTCTTTAAAACTGATCGTAATTACTTTGAAAATGATTGAATTTGTTAGTCAATGTACAGGCTTGCATAATCAACATAATCTAATAATGGTGATAATGGGGTGACTACAACTACTTACAAAATTAAGACTGATTTCAAAATAAGTCATGTATAATTGAACCAAAGTTCTGATTGGGTTGACACTACATTTACATGCATACAAAATAAAATGTTACAAATGTACTCATCTGCTTTCGTCGTCTTCGTCGTGAAGTCCATACAAGACAGATATGATTACAATAGGTACTCTTACTACAACAACGATCACACTCGGTGACAATAGACTTGATACCAAACAATTACTTTTCTTGCACACATGGAAAAAGATTATACTGATCGAGTATAAATAAACTTATTTCGCACTTCGTTCAATACATTAAACAGTACGCCTCTCAGGCTTATTGCAATTGCATAAAACTCGCGCCACACTGCGCCTACCGTGCCTCTGCACCATCAACAATACATTTATGTGTTTACTATAGCGAGTCCGCTCCGAGACTGCTTCAGCAGGGCGACACTCACAGCTACTACTTCTGTACCAAAGACAGTCTTTACAATAGGTTCAACATTTTCTCTGGCGCATTGCTAACTTACAGCATAAGAATGTCCTTGCATTCATGCGGGTTTGCACATACAGTACATGTTTACACTAAATGATTCAATATAGAAAATGACGTTACATAAGAGATATATCTAGCATACATGAAATGAAAAATACAAGAAATAAACAAATTTAAGACAATATATACATTACGTTAAATCAAACTAAGATACACCGACAGGTGTACTCTTACAGTGTGTCATATACTTATTAAATATATGATTACAGACAAGGGTGATGAATTTCACGTAGCAACTACAATTATTCTCGTCCCATACATTCTAAATTAACTGCATCAGCTATCAAAAGGGCAATGAGAAGGCGATTCACGCTGCAACTGTTCGCTTCCTACTTGAAAATGTCGACGCTCTCTAAAGATTAAGAGGCAACAGCTCTCAATTGCAAATTGGAGCGAGAATAACATTTGACCACCTCTCTGACAGAGCTACAAACTGCTATATTGAACTGAGAAATATTTGTGACAGATTATGCTGCTATCTAGTAAACACCTTAGAAAAGCAAAGCCAATTTTAAAATGAGTCAGTTGACCATAAACATAAATATGTGTATAGTTCACCACATGATTATCAGAAAATTTCCATCAGGCTTTGAGAAATCGATAAGCAAAACGAATTTAAAGATTTCTGGTGCGCATAACTAAAAGAAAAAAAACTTTAACTGAGAAAAATGTATGTTTTGGCGAAAGTAAAATAACCGTTCTGTTATTGACACAACTACTAGAAGCTTAAAAACGTCTCCCAAGGCGACTGACAACCCTACAATTGCTCCACCTCTTCTGCGGTATTGCTGAGCCGTATGCGATTATTACTTGACCGGATAGAGGGACGACGAAGAAACTAAAAAATACATTAGATTGTGTAGTATAGTAAATTAGCCGAAAGAAGGTCTCGGATATTTTTTCATTTAGGTTGGGGAGAGGGGGGGGGGGGGTGATGAGATGGGGACGCAATATTAAAACAAAAGCGTTTTCAGTGTAGCACGCTTCTTCCATGAGATTTCAATCATCAACCTCCTCCTACAAATGCAAAGTGCTTTTGTTCTCATTACGGTAGTGAGTATCGTGTTACAATTATAAGAATGCCGCGCAGAGTAGGCGCGCGGTCTACGGCGCCATGTCATGGATCAGGCGGCTGCTCGCGTAGGAGGTTCGAGTCCTCCCTTGGCCAAGGGTGTGTGTAAATGTGTGTCTGTGTTGTCCTTACAATAAGTTACTTTATGTACTGTGTAAGCTTAGGAACTAATGACCATAGTAGTTAAGGCTAAAAGTAGGCCACTGTACGAAATAAAAAATTAATTCTGGTAAGAGGTACCCAGATAAGAATTTACTGTTATAAAAAAGCTTAATTTTAGCAGTAAAATTAGCAAATTCAAATGTTTGTTAAGCTTAAGGGACTTAACTACAGGGTCATCAGTCTCTAAACTTACAAACTCCTTATCAACTACTTACGAACTAGGACGGCACAAATATCCATGCCCGAGGGGGGATTCGAACCCCCGACCGTAGTGGCCGTGCAGACCGTGACTGGATCGCCTCAATCCCCTCGGTCACCACGGCCGGCTAAAATTAGCAAAAGATCCGTGTAAGGTACCAGCTACTCCCTGCTGCAAAACCTTGTTCCTTGGTCGAAACTGAGAACTGATTTGGTTCAAATTACTCTAATACTCAGGAAGTTAAAGATACAGTGGCCAATATACGTAGCAGCGCACACGAAATTACATACAGGCATTAATAAACACACCACAATTAAAGTTATTTCATATAGGTGGTTAAGAAAACATTTATGGCGCAACGGATCTTATACATAAAAATTGCATCTGAGCTTGTTTTCGGCACTAATGAAAAACAATATTAAATAAAGGGGGGAAGGTGCTCGAAAACTACAATTTATAGGCAAGTCAAAATTATACTGAACTTAACTTGTTTATTCAGGTCGAACGCAAGCAAAATGGGGAACCAATTTTTATTAATACAATAAAAATTCATCTCCTTTACAGTATATAATACTGACGATGCCCAGCACTGAATTTAACATAAATTACGCAGAACTTAACGCTACTGGGGGTAGGATTTACAAACAACACGCACTCGCTCACACACACATAATGCGACAGCGAAACTCATCAAAATCAGCGTGCTGAAACGAGGAAGAAGCAGGCGCAGCTATCGTAGGCGAAATTCAGCAAACCCGGAGGTACCACACAACACAATACACAATAAAATTGCGAAGATGGCTCTGGTCTATCGTGCCTGATTTGAGATGGTGCGTTAGTATAGCAAAGTTGCATCTAGATTAGCCCGCGAGCAAACACGCTAACGGCGACACACGGCTACGTTACATGATCTCACTCCTGAAGGTGAAGCGGTTAAAAATCTGATTCATTACACAAAATCACGGTGGACTCTTAAGTTGCAATCTGAGAATAAACTATCTAGGTACTGTTTTTATGAAAAGTGGCGTGAATTCAGGTGACTAGCTGCTAACCTCTGAAGTCGGATTTCGGACCCACGTGGTTCCGAAAACCGATAAGAATGAATAAATTCAATTTCCGAAAAATAAAGAAAATTAACTACGGCATGCAACCCCTAGAAATCTTTGGAATTACATAAGGAAGCGAATGAAATGCAGCCATACGCGATAGGGAACGATTACAGAGATGGATGAAGTCCGGTCACAAAAACCAGAAAAGTGAAATAATTACAAAGACGGAAAAGTAAGAATAAAAACTACGGCATGCAACCCTTAGAAACGCATAGAATTTAATAAGCAAGCTATTAAAGGCGGTTGTTCAAGCCTCAGAGAGAATTACTGACAGAGACTGAGTGTATACTATAACTCCGGAGAAGAAACAGCAAAATTAAAAATAGGCGGGGAGAGAAGGTCACGAAATGTTAGTGGAAATCAGAAGGATACACGGATAGTTACTTGCTTGATGGGCATGGGACAAGAACCAACCACGTGAAACACACATATCACTCACAGAAGGAAACGATAAGGAAGATTTTTACATGCACTGTACAAAAATTAACAAATCTTCTGTTAGAAATCGGGCCCCACAAAGCTAGAAAGAATTTACACAGTTCGTAGACCGCCACATGATAACAAAAGGTTTGAATACATCAGGCCGTTATCAAACTGCAACATATACACCGCGTTTATCTGTTGGTAATCACTGGATTAAAAAACTAGAACACATTTCCGCACACGATCGGAAGGAATATTAAAAAAAAAAATGAATCTAAGTTCAAGAGTGTAAGTTTAACATGCTAGACAACGAATTGCTCCATCTCCGCAGACACAACAGAAGAACCAACCATACCTCACCACGATCCCAGCACAAAGTGACCACCGAGCGGCCAGGAGGCGAGAAAAACTACCGGAAACTGGGAAAGCCAGGAAAACAGCGGTGGTGGGGAGAGAAGATCGTGAGACTCGCCCTGGGGAAGGCTCGTTGACTGGCTTGTAACCAAACGGTTTATAAACCTCTTTGGTCGCATCAGCAGCAGGGTTTGGTAACGACTATCGACTCTGAGCCAGAGAGAACCATGCAAAGCGAGCTATTACCACCCACATTCAGACAGCCATTAGATCCTCGCACAACCACTTAAAAGTAAAACAAGTGCACATTCTCAAAGGGACAGTGGCGTAGCGGAGAAGCCGTACTTATGGCCACATTCTTAACCACAATAATAAATTATTAAAATAAAATCCTAGCAATATTAACTAACATTTCAGAAACTAATATTTTGAAACACGAAATAAAAATGCTGTTCCTCATGCTTTGAAAAGAGTGGGGTTCTAGTTTTGACAAAACGCTTATCTAGCGACATCAAATAAATTACAATTCTAAAAAAATATATGGAAGACGGTCGTCTTTTAAGGCGCATAAACTTTCACACACATTCGAAAATTTGATTCTATGAATAACATAATCGTAATTAGAACGCGCAGATATGCTTTTTGGCACTTGTTTTCTCGAGCTTCGTATAAGAGCGGAACAGTTGAGAAACTGAAGCGATTCTATGAACCCATTACGAAACACTTGCGAGCTTACTCACGGAATTTCCATTAACAAACTAGCAAAAAGCACACTATTCTGTGCAGGATGATAAAATTATGCACAATTTCCTTCAGTTGGCTCGAGCTCCCACTGCTACAGCACGAAAAAAATTACAAATGAATCATCCATTTACAGCCTGTGTTTGCTTGGGGCTTTGTGAATTGCGGCTGTAGACCCTATTTCCTATACAAATTACAAATGGACTGCATTGTGTCTAGGAGCCAGCCACACCTGCTGCACTGTCCTCAAAATGTTTATCTTTAAATAAATGCAGTCCGGAAAAAATGCGAGAACGACACATTCACTTTTAACTAAATTGATGTTTATTCCACCTAATATCCATCAGTGAATATTTGTTACACCTGAATTCAGAGCAATACCGAGTTCATTGAGGCTGCCACACCAAAAAATGTTAACTTGACTGAATGGTTTCTAAGTCGCACAGTCACTAAATAAAAATTAAAGTCTAGCAATAATCCTGAGAAATTCTAATTTCCACTGTCACAGAATATCGTTAGAGTGCACGAAGCACCACTGAAGACTTTTTCTAACAAGGGAACATCATCAACTCGGCCTCATATTTTCTTGAGAAAAAATACATGAGCTAGATATAAACCCCAGAAATCAATATCACGTGAAAATTTGGGCCATTATTCAGATACTACACTGTTAAGGTACAGCTTTTAAACATCAAAGAAGCTTTCACCATCACTGACGACCTCAATTCTACGCCCAAGCCCCGTTGAAGCAATGAAAGTGCTCGTCGCATCTGACAGTGGTGAAATGGCAGCGTCGTTATCGTTGACGTCATCCTCTTGTGAATCTGCACCAAACGTCAACCCGCTATTTTCTTCTATATCCAGCACGTGTTAATCAGTGCAACTGTCTATGATATCTGCAACGCAGTTGAAAGATATAAGGAGGAGCATAAAGAAAGCGCTATGTATTATCTTTCGCCGTGTATAGTTCGTCTAAAATAACTGCAAAAAATTATGCTTACCGTTGAGGACATTAAAGAGCACTAATTCTTTGACATTTAATCGTTGCAGATTAGTCATCATTCCAGACCGCTCCCGAAGGTGTCTGCACGACAGCCTGTGGGTTAATTGACATCGTGAACACATACCTCTTACTAGACTCTGCTCGCAGTACTAGACGTTCGGGCATTAAGCGGCCGTAGTGAAGTGGGCTGGATGTGGAACACCCCAGGTACGTGAATGTTTAAAAACTGTACTTTAGGAGGCCGTAACTGCGTAGTATCTGAATAATTGCCCCAATTTTCATGTGATTTCGATTTCTGGGGCTGATATCTAGCTTATGTATTTTTATTTATTTATTTATTTATTTTATTTATTTATTTTTTTCCTCAAGAAAATTTGAGGTCGAGTTGATGAAGTTCCCATGTAAGTTCCGTAGACGCAGAATAAAATCAAAGTTATCTAAGCACCACAGAACAAATATTTCTAAGTTCCACACTAGAACTATTGGCTGAAATTTTACAAGTCCTCCACTGTCGCCCATCATAACGACACGCCTTTGTCTGTCAAACCGACACTAACAGACTGACCGTAACAAGCCAAAATGGCCGCCCTAAGTACTCTCGCTGGCTTACTCTTAAGTTAAATCAGTATCCTATTTTCACAAAATTACCGCTTTTACATAAAATACAAATTAAATGAATACATATGATAGTATTTAATGGAAATTTAAAAGTTTTTATTTATAACGTGATAAAAGAAATGAAAGATCCGAAGAGGTTTGCCGAAATCTAAAAATAAATACATAAATAAACGATCTTGGCTGTAGTTGATAATAAAATGATCGAACGGATCGCCACCCCCCCCCACCCCTCAAATGAAAAACTTTTATGAAAAATCGATAATATAATTCACAATTTGAAAAGTCACGTTAGTATTTGAACAGCCATCGTATGAAAGCACTTTCAGTACGAAGAGTCTGCTGGAAACTGTTGGAAACACGTATTAGAAACGATAACTTCTGCGATAAGTTGTTGTTGTTATGGTCTTCAGTCCGGAGACTGGTTTGATGCAGCTCTCCACCCTACCCTATCCTGAGCAAGCCTTTTCATCTCCTCATAAGAACGGCAACCCACATCCACTTGAATCTGCTTACTATACGAGTCTCTTGGTCTCCCTCTGCGATTTTTACCCCACACACTTCCCTCCAATGTTAAATTTACGATTCCCTGATGTCTAAGAATGTGTCCTACCACGCGATCCCTTCTTTTAGTCAGGGTATGCCAAAAATTTCATTTCTCACCAATTCGGTTCAGTACCTCTTCATTAGTTATGCGATCTACCCACCTAATCTTCACCATTCTTCTGTAGCACCACATTTCGAAAGCCTCTATTCTCTTCCTCTCTGCACTGCTTATCGTCCATGTTTCACTCCCATACAAGGCAACACTCCATTCAAATGCCTTCATAAAGGACTTCCTTACCATTAAATTAATATTCGATGTTAGCAAATTTCTCTTTTTCAAAAATGCTTTTCTTCCCATTGCCATTCTGCATTTTATATCCTCTGTACTGCGGCCATCACAAGTTATTTTACTACCCAAGTAACAAAACTCATCTACCACCTTCATTGTTTCGTTACCTAATCTAATTCCTTCAGCATCGCCTGATTTTCTAAGACCGCATTCCATTATTTTTGTTTTGCTCTTGTTAATGTTCATTTTATACGCTCTCTTCAACACACTGTCCATTCCATTCAACTGCTCTTCCAGGTCCTTTGCTGTCTCTGACAGAATTACAATGTCATCAGCAAAAAGCAATGTTTTTATTTCTTCCCCCTGAACTTTAATTCCTTCACCAAATTTTTCCTTGCTTTCCTTCACCGCCTGCTCGATGTACAAATTGAATAACATTGGAGAAAGGCTACAACCCTGTCTCACTCCCTTCCCAACTGATGCTTCCCTTTCATGCCCTTCTAGTCTAATAACTGCGGTCTGGTTTTTGTACAAGTTGTAAATAACTCGCCTTTCCTTGTATTTTACCCCTGCTGACTTCAGAATTTGAAACAGTGTATTCCAGTCAACATTGTCAAATGCTTTCTCCAAATCTACAAAAGCTAAAAATGTAGGTTTGCCTTTCCTTAATCTATCTTCTAAGATAAGACGTAAAGTGAGTATTGCCTCCCGGGTTCCTATGTTCCTTCTGAATCCAAACTGATCTTCCCCGATGTCAGCTTCTACCAGCATTTCCATTCTCCTGTAGATAATTCGTGTTAAAATTTTGCAACCATGACTTATCAAACTGATGGTTCTGTAATTTTCACACCTGTCTGCGCCCGATTTCTTTGGAATGGGGATTATTACATTTTTCTTAAAGTCTGAGGGCATTTCGCCTGTCTCATACATCCTACACACCAATTCAAATAGTCTTGTCATGGCTGGCTCTCCCAGAGACTTTAGTAGCTCTGAGGGTATGTCATCTACTCCTGGGGCCTTGTTCTGGCCTAGGTCTTTCAGGGCTCTGTCAAATTCATCTCTCAGTATAGAATCTCCTATTTCATCTTGATCTACTTCCTCTTCCCTTCCCACAACATCGTCTCTAAGTTCATTCCCTTTGTAGAGCTGCTCTATGTACTCTTTCCACCTTTCAGCTTTCCCTTCTTTGCTGAGAACTGGTTTCCCATCTGAGTTCTTAATATTCGTAGATCTGCTCTTCTTGTCCCCAAATGTCTCTTTTATTTTCCTGTAGGCGGTATCTACTTTTCCCCTTCTTATACATTCTTCTACAGTTTTGCATTTGGCTTCTAGCCACTCCTGCTTAGCCATTTTGCACTTTCTGTCAATCTCATTTTTTAGTCGTCTGTACTCCATTATGCCTGATTCATTTACTGCATTTTTATATTTTCGCCTTTCATCAATTAAATTTAGTATTTCCTGTGATATCCAGGGATTTTTTGTAGGTCTTGCCTTTCTACCTATTTTGTCCTCTGCTGCCTTCACTATTTCATCTCTCAATGCTACCCATTCCTCTTCTACTGTTTTATTTCCCCCTGTTTCTGTCAATTGTTACCTAAATCTCCCTCTGAAATTCTCCAGAACTGCACTTTCCTTCAATTTATCTAAATCTCATATCCTTATTTTCCTACCTTTCTGCAGTTTTTTCAGCTTCAGCCTACAGTTCATGACTAACAGGTTATGATCAGAGTCTATATCTGCCCCTGGGTATGTCTTGCAATTTATAACCTGGTTCCGGAATCTATGTTTTACCATTATAAAATCTATCTGATACCTTCCGGTGTCTCCTGGTCTCTTCCATGTATACAACCTTCTTTTGTGATTCTTAAACCAGGTGTTTGTTACGATTAAATCATGTTCCGTGCAAAATTCTACCAGGCGACTTCCTCTTTCATTCCTCCTGCCCAGTCCATATGCACCTATTATTTTTCCTTCTCTTCCTTTTCCTACTACCGAATTCCAGTCTCCCATCACAATTAAGTTTTCCTCTCCTTTAACTGTCTGAATAATTTCCTTTAGCTCCTCATATATTTCTTCGATCTCCTCATCATCGGCAGAGCTAGTTGGCATATAAACCTGTACTACCGTTGTCGGTGTTGGCTTCGTATCTATCTTGACAATGATAATGCGATCACTGTGCTGCTCATAGTAGTTTACCCGCATTCCTATTTTCTTATTCATTATCAGTCCTACTCCTGTGATACCCCCAACTGATTTTGTATTTATAATCCTGTACTCACCTGACCAGAAATCCTGTTCATCCTGCCACCGAACTTCACTAATACCCACTATATCTAACTTCAACCTATCCATTTCCCTTTTTAAATTTTCTAATTTTCCTACCCGATTAAGGGATCTAACATTCCACGCTCCGATCCGTAGAATGCCAGTATTGTCTTTCCTGATGACAACATCCTCCTGAGTAGTCCCCGCCCGGAGATCCGAATGGGGGACTATTTTACCTCCGGAATATTTTACCCGAGAGGATGCCATCATCATATGTTCATACAGTAGAGCTGCATGTCCTCGGGAAAGGTAACGGCTGTAGTTTCCCCTTGCTTTCAGCCGTTCGCAGTAGCTGTGTGGCAAGGCCACATTAGCTGATGTTACAAGGCCAGCTCAGTCAATCATCCAGACTGTTGCCCCTGTAACTACTGAAAAGGCTGCTGCCCCTCTTCAGGAACCACACGTTTGTCTGGCCTCTCCACAGATACCCCTCCGCTGTGGTTGCACCTACGGTACAGCTATCTGCATCGTTGAGGCACGCAAGCCACCCCACCTCGGCAATGTCTGTGGTTCATGGGGGTGGCTGCGATAAGAACCACCAATATATCTCGGTTTGGTCTCGAGTGCTGGTGGGAGGGATCTATTATCGGTAGTGGTATTCGAATCCTAGACGTGGTCTCGCGTAATGCATTGGTATTCACTGTCGACCGGCCGGCCGCGGTGGCCGAGGAGACTGAGGCGCTCCAGTCACGGTCTGCACGGCCACTACGGTCGGGGGTTCGAATCCCCCCTCGGGCATGGATATTTGTGCCGTCCTAGTTGATAAGTAGTTTGTAAGTTTAGGGACTGATAACCCCGTAGTTAAGTTCACTGTCGACCACAAACCAGCACTAGACGAATCTCTGAGCATAGCTGTTTAAAAAGTCGTGTGAAATGTGTTCTGAGTGTCACGTTAGGTTTGTGGGATTCTAGACAAAGAAAATTAAGTCGTTGCTAGGCTCCATGACAGATGGAAACTAATGAGTGAGATACCGCGGCACCAGAATAGAGGGACCTTGTCCCTAGCGTGGCTAATGGTCACTTCCGACCTCTCTCTAATTTTAGGCCGATGAAGAGATTCCATCTCAAGAGACAGCGACCGAACTCTCCCCTCGCTCTTATCAGTATGATGGAGTGCTAGTGGAGGTTCGCATGACACCCAGAAAAACAGACTGCGCCTGGACACAGCGATGAGATAGCGACGTAAGCCTTTCCAGCCACTCGACGCAAGCTCCTGCACTATTTAATACCGCGGGTTCCTGAGAAACGGGCTGACCATGTCGCTGATTTTACTTCTCGTACTCAACACTACGGTCCAAAAGTCCATCATTTCGGAGGCTATGAATCAAACATTTCCTTCCTATAACTTCTAGGATCGTTTCTGTGGCGGTTTTGAGGCATAGTTGTTCCACTTCAATCCACGTTTTTTTTTTTTTTTTTTTTTTTTTTTTTTTTTTTTTTTTTTTTTTTTTTTTTTTTTTTTTTCACCCGACCAAGCGAGCTGGTGCAGTCGCAATCAGGACGAAGGCGGATCAGACCAAGTCTGTTGATATCGGGAATACGATATATTGATATTTAAAAATACGAGGCGCGTCCAGAAAGTAAGTTCCGTTTGGTAATAAAATGAAATTGTACACAGATACAGAAGAAATTTTAATTGCACAAAATTCTACAACTCTTAACTCTTAACTCTTCTACAACTTTTCCACATAACTGCACTTGTCATAGCGTGCCACAAGTTTTTGCATGCATCCTTCACAGAAGGTTGCCGCCTGTGTATTCAACCATGTGATAACAGCTCTTTATCATCGTTGAAGTCTTGACCAACGAGGACAAATGTTAGGTGCAAGAAGAGATGAAAGTCGCTAGGAGAGAGGTCCGAGTTGTATGGAGGATGATCAAACAGATCCCATTGAAATGTCCGTAAGAATTGTTTGGTCACATTCGGTGTGTGAGATCAGGCATTATCGTGAAAAAAAAATTAATTTAAAAAAATCTTTTGACAGTAATCATCTTCTTACACCTAAAATCTGTCCTTGGTGGACAATACTTCAACGATGATGACGAGCTGAAAGAACATGTTACCACATGGTTGAATACACAGTCGGCAACATTCTATGAAAAAGGCACACAAAACCTTGTGTTATGCTATGACAATTGCCTACAAAATTTCGGAAGCTATGTAGGAAAGTAGTTTAACAGCTGTACATTATTGCACAATCAATATTTTTTCTGTATCTATGCCCGTTAGTTTTATATAACCAAACGGAACTTATTTTCTGGACGCGCCTCGTATCATTATTGGACCAAGATATATTGAAAAAGTATCGACATAGAGACTTTTTGAGGATAAAATATCGATCTTAGGCCAATGAAAATATCAAACTCACACTGCAAATATACTGCCGGTTTTAGAGTTGTATATTTATGTGTTTATTTTTAATAGGACGAACACAGGTCTAAAAACTATTTGTCTAACAGTTGGGAAAGTAGCACTGTTCCAAGAGCTAATAGAAAGTATCTAATCTCAAATCATTATGGGTACCGAAAGCTGGCTGTCTAAAGCCGGAAACGAGTTCAGCTGCAACTTTTACAAAGGGGCAAATGGTGTTCAGAAAGGATCGATTGAATAAGTAGTTGGCGGCTTATTTATTGCTGCCACAAGTGATTTATCCTGTAGCGATTATTCCTGCGAGTTGGTATGGGCACAGATTACACTTGACAACCAGAATAATTAATAAATAATTGGTTCTTTTTACCGACCCCCTGAGTCAGACGATTCGATTGCAGAAATGTTTAAAGAAAGCTTGGATCAAATTTTAAAAACTTTCCCAACGTATACAATTTTAATTGGTGACGACTTTACCTTACCCTCGATATGTTGGCAAAAATACATGTTCAAAACCGGAGTAGCCGAGCGGTCTAAAGCGCGGAGCTCGCCGTGGAGGGTCGAGTCCTTCCTGGGGCATGGGTGTGTGTGTTGTCCTTTGGTTAGTTTACCTAGGTTTAAGTAGTTTGTAAGCTACGGACTGATGACCACGCAGTTTGGTCCGATAGATTTGCAAACATTTGAACATTTGAACATACCTTCACTACATGATAGAAATAAATTGTGATGCTACCGATGACCTGCTAAAGCAGAATTGTATAAGACAGCTTTCCCGATATTCCATCACCATGCCGGCCGTGATAGCCGAGGGGACTGAGGCGCTCCAGTCATGGTCTGCACGGCCACTACGGTCGGGGGTTTGAATCCCCCCTCGGGCATGGATATTTGTGCCGTCCTTAGTATTAGCTAGTTCATAAGTAGTTTGTAAGTTTAGGGACTGATGACCCCGTAGTTAAGTCCATAATCTATACAAACATTTGAACATTATCCATCACCATATCACCAATGAATACGAAGCAAATACTCTAGAATTCGTATCAAGAGCAACTGGCAGATGCGTAATTTAAAAATAGATAACCCCCGGACTATTAAAGCAACTTAAATCACTTATCAAAAGTAAGTCTCCCATTTTCGATTGTATACAAATTAGGTTCATTTCAGAGTATGCTGATACAATAGCCCCATACCTAACTATCGTATACAACCGCTCGCTTAGTGAAAGATCCGTACTCAAAGACTGGAAAGCTGCACAGGTCACTCCAATATTCAAGAAAGGCAATTACAAGAATTACAAGCCTATGTCATTGATATCAGTTTGCAGCTGCAGCGTTCCTTAAATATTAGGAACTACCTCGAAGAGAACGACCTATTGGCCCACAGTCAACGCGGATTCAAAAAGTATAGTTCTTGTGTACCCCAGCTAGCATTTTACTCACGTGATGTGATGAGTGCTATCGAAAAGTGATGTCGAATGGATTCCTAGTTTTTCGCAAGACTTTTGACACTGAACCTCACAAGCGTCAAATTGCGTGCTTATGGAATATCGTCACAGTTATACGAGTGAATTCGCGTTTTCTGTCAGAAATGACACAGTTCGTTGTAGTTCACGGTAAGTTATCAAGGAGAACAGAAGTGATATCTAGCCTTCCCCAGGAAAATGTTGTAGGGCCCTACTCTTCCTTATATTTTTATTTAGGAGACACTCTTGAGTAGCTCTTAGACTGTTCGCGGACGATGCTGTCATTTATCGGTTAGTAAAGTCACCAGAAGATCAAAAGCAACTGCAAAATGATATAGATATCTGCATGCTGCAAAAATTGGCAGTTGACCCTTAATAATGATCATCCATATTATCACTAAAAGAAATCCGTTAAATTTCATTTACACGATAAATCAGTCAAATCTACGGGCCGTCAACACGTAAAGCAGTCAACAATCCGATGACCGGTTTGGACACCACAGTGGTACTAGGCATGGACCTGTTTGGAGGTGGTATGTCGTTGCCTTCCTTCGACTTTCTGACTTACCCAGCCAGTTATAGGGGGACCTATAGTTTAACGTGGACTTCGAACCACGGTGCTACTCGATATTTTTGACTGTTTGTAAAGCTTATGGGACTTATCTGCGGGTTCATCAGTCCCTAAACTTACAAACTACATATGAACTAGCTAACACTAAAGACGGCATAGACATCCATGCCCGAGGGGAGATTCGAGCCCCCGACGGGGAACGGCCTCGCGCATCGTAGCAAGGCGCCTCAATGCGCTCGACCGCTCCGCCGCGGCGATATGACATCAGCAACATTACCAGAGGTGAAAGGCATGGAAATTGACAGATAAAAATCCTACGACTTCGTGGGGAACGAACCCCGATAGTCCGGCAAACTACCGGCCGTCAATTTAGCTAAATACCTTGGAATTACAATTACGAAAAACTTAAATTGGAAAAAACACACTGACAATGTTGTTCGAAATGCGAACCAAAAGGCTATGATTCATTGGCAGAACACTTAGAAGATGCAAAAGTTCTGCTAAATGCCTACACTTATTTTGTGCGTCGTATTTAGGAGTACTGCTGCGCACTGTGGGATCCACATCAGGTGGGAATGAGAATCAAGGAATTGATGCACGAGTTGGGGAGGAAAACATTAAAAGAAAGGCGTTATTCGTTGCGGCAAGATCTATTTTCGAAACTTTTCCACCAACTTTCTGTTCCGAATGCGAACATAGTTTTTAGCTCCGACCTACATGGGGAGACATGTTCAACATAATGAAATAGGAGAAATCAGATAGGAAACAGAAAGATTTAGGTGTTCCTTTCTCCCTCGAGGTATTATAGAACGGAACTCTAGAGAAATAACATAAAAGTTGTCCGACGAACCCTCTGCCAGGCACTTCAATTTATGTATACTTGCAGAGTATTTATGTAGCTGTAGATGTTAATTATTAAATATTTTGTACACTCAGAAGCTAGGAGACCTTCTATTCCCCTTAAGCAAATTAATTGCTTGTACTGTATCTTCTTGATCGTTAATATGATAATGTACCATATTAAGAGTGTTAGTGCATTAATATTCTCCAAGTGTAAAATCTAAAGCTATATGAAATGAAAAATTGCAATTATTAACTCACCCGTTAAAGTTTGAAGCTCGTCGGCACATTTAGTGTTGCTGGTATTTGGACTGCAGAAACTCTTTGAGCTCATCTTCACGACAGTTATACCAATTGCACGACTGCTAGTGGCATGGTGTGAGGCGACGTGATGGTGCTGTGATGGACAGAGTGACTTAGTAATAAGACTAATGTACACAGAAAAAAAATTTCACATATTTGCCGGAAGTTGCGAAATACGTATAACATAAAATAAAGGTATCGGAAATAGCATTTGCAACTTCGGTATCGGTATATCGATATATACTTAAAAACAATGTTGCCGACATATATATCGCTATACCTCGTAAAAAAGCTATTGAATTTTTAGGAATTATCTTTTTTGGTAATAGATTACTGTCTCCAAGGGCGGAGCTGTAGCCGTTACTTGAAGAGATATATTTGATGGTCTTTAGTTCTTTTTCAGAGGCAAATTCAGTTGATGGCACCCAAGGTCAACACGAATTTAGAAAATATCGTTCATGCAAAACACAACCAGCTCTTTACTCACACGAAGTGGTGAGTGCTATCGACAAGGGTTCGCAAATCGATACCGTATTTCTTGATTTCCAGAACGCTTTTGACACCGCGCCTCACGAAAGGCTTTTAATAAAATTGAGTGGTTATGGTAAATGGCCCCAAATTTGCTACTGGATAGGGGATTTCCTGTCAGATAGGACACAGTTTGTAGTAATCGCTGGTAAAGCATGGACTAAGACATAGATGCCATCGGGCGTTCCACAGGGTAGTGTTATTGGTCCTCTGCTGTTCCTTATTTACATAAACGATTTGGAAGAAACTCTAAGTAGTTCTCTTAGGTTGTTTGCAGATAACGCCGTCATTTACAGTCTAGTAATATCACATGAAGATCAAAACTAATGCAGAACGATCTGAATATCACTATGGTGTAAAAATTGGCAATTGACTCTAAATAATGAGAAGTGTGAAGTCGTCCACATGAGTACGAGAAGAAATCCGTTAAACTTTGTTTACAAGATAAATCAATCAAAAGTGAAGGCCATAAACTCCACAAAATACCTAGGAATTACTATTACTTCAGACTTAAACTGGAAAGGACACGTAGATAATGTCGTGGGAAAGGAGAACCAGAGACTGCGTTTCATTGGTAGAACCCTTAAATGATGCAACAGAACTACTAAAGAGACTGCATACACTACGCTTGTCCGACCTTTTTAGGAGTGTTGCTGCCCAGTGTGGGATCCTTATCAGGTGGGTTTGACGGAGGACATCGAAAGAGTCTAAAGAAGAGCAACTCGTTTTGTAATGTCACGATACAGGGGAGCCAGCGTTACGGAAATGATACAGGATCTGGGATGTGAATCATTACAACAACGGCGCTTATCGCTGCGGCGTGGGCTACTTACTAAACTCCAATCGCCAAGATTCTCCTCCGAATGCGAAAATATATTGTTGACTCCCACTTAGAGAGGTAGAAATGATCATAACAATAAAATACGAGAAATCAGGGTTAAAACGGAGAGATTCAGGTGCTCTTTCTTCCCGCGCGCTATTCGAGAATGGATTGAGGGTTAATTGCATAAAGGTGGTTCGATGAACCCTCTGCCAGGCACTTAAATATGATTTGCAGAGTATCCCAAGTAGATGTAGATGTAGATGTAGAAGGGGATGCACTATGGAATGAAAGGTTGCATGTTTGTTGCTGTGGGGAAACTTGTCGCTAAATCAAATCAAATGTTTGTATAGTCTATGGGACTTAACTACGGGGTCATCAGTCCCTAAACTTACAAACTACTTATCAACTACCTAAGACTAAGGACGGCACAAATATCCATGCCCGAGGGGGGATTCGAACCCCCGACCGCTGTGGGCGTGCAGATCGTGACTGGAGCGCCTCAGTCTCCTCGGCCACCGCGGTCGGCGAAACTTGTCGCGATCACTCTATCTTTGTGTATGGTTTTCCTCACAACCATGGAGTCGGTAATTCAAATCCCACTGTAAAAGGTTTTTTTTCAGTTTCTAATTCAGTTATATAAAACATTTTGGAATTGCTAATCCCATGTGTTGTAACAGTTTCGTTTATGTGTATGTAGACGAGCTGAAAACCTTGTCGTCATGTAAAAAGATGGTTGAGTAGGTTATCTGCTTGGAAAGCCATTAGAAGCTAGGGATATGTCTTTCCAAAAACAGTGTCGTAACTCTTCACAAACGGAACAATCAAAGACTAATAGTGAAGACAATACTGTTAAAAATTTAACTTATGTTTTTTGATTTAAACCATCATTATTAACAAACTTCTATAAAATATATAAAATTACAAATAAGCAAAAATATGTGCACTTCTGGTAAAAATTTTAATTGCATATTAAGTATAAGAACGAAAAAAAATGTCACGGCGGAACCTGAACCACCGACACAACGGTTGGAAGGCCAGAATGCTACATAAAGATGCTTCAATTCATTTAATGACTGGTACTCCCATGAACCACAGACATTGCCGAGGTGGGGTGGCTTGCGTGCCTCAACGATACGAATAGCCGTACCGTAGGTGCAACCACAGCGGAGGGGTATCTGTGGAGAGGCCAGACAAACGTGTGGTTCCTGCAGAGGGCCAGCAGCCTTTTCAGTAGTTACAGGGGCAACAGTCTGGATGATTGACAGAGCTGGCCTTGTAACATCAGCTAATGTGGCTTTGCCACACAGCTACTGCGAACGGACATGCAGCTCTACTGTATGAACATATGATGACGGCATCCTCTCAGGTAAAATATTCCGGAGGTAAAATAGTCCCCCATTCGGATCTCCGGACAGGGACTACTCAGGAGGATGCGATCATCAGGAAAGACAATACTGGCATTCTACGGGTCGGAGCGTGGAATGTTAGATCCCTTAATCGGGTAGGAAAATTAGAAAATTTAAAAACGGAAATGGATAGGTTGAAGTTAGATATAGTGGGGATTAGTGAAGTTCGGTGGCAGGATGAACAGGATTTCTGGTCAGGTGAGTACAGGATTATAAATACAAAATCAATTGGGGGTATCACAGGAGTAGGATTGATAATGAATAAGAAAATAGGAATGCGGGTAAACTACTATGAGCAGCACAGTGATCGCATTATCATTGTCAAGATAGATACGAAGCCAACACCGACAACAGTAGTACAGGTTTATATGCCAACTAGCTCTGCCGATGATGAGGAAATTGAAGAAATATATGAGCTAAAGGAAATTATTCAGACAATTAAGAGAGAGGAAAACTTAATTGTTATGGGAGACTGGAATTCGGTAATAGGACAAGGAAGGGAAGGGAAGATAGTAGGTGAAAATGGTCTGGGCAAAAGGAATGAAAGAGGAAGCCGCCTGGTAGAATTTTGCACGGAACATAATTTAGTTATAACAAACACCTGGTTTAAGAATCACAAAAGAAGGTTGTATACGTGGAAGAGACCAGGAGACACCGGGAGATACCAGATAGATTTCGGAACCAGGTTTTACAGTGTAAGACATACCCAGGGGAAGATATAGACTCTGACCATAACTTGTTGGTTATGAACTGTAGTCTGAAACTGAAGAAACTACAAAAAGGTAGGAAAATAAGGATATGGGACCCGGATAAATTGAAGGAACCGGAGGTTCTTAAGAATTTCAGAGGGAGCTTTAAGCAACAATTGACAGAAACAGGGGAAAATACAACAGTAGAGGAGGAATGGGTAAAATTGAGATATGAAATAGTGAAGGTAGCAGAGGACAAAATAGGTAGGAAGGCAAGACCTACACAAAATCCTTGGATATCACAGGAGATACTAAATTTAATCGAAGAAAGGAGAAAATATAAAAATGCAGTAAATGAACAGGCAAAATGGAGTACAGACGACTAAGAAATGCGATTGACAGGAAGTGCAAGATGGCTAAGCAGGAGTGGCTAGAAGGCAAGGATGTAGAAGAATGCATAAATAGGGGAAAAATAGATACAGCCTACAGGAAAATAAAAGAAACATTTGGAGATAAGAAAAACAGCTCTATGAATATCAAGGACACTGATGGAAAACCAGTTCTCAGCAAAGAAGGGAAAGCTGAAAGGTGGAAAGTGTATATAGAGGGGCTCTACAAAGGAAATGAACTTAGAGACGATGTTGTAGGAAGGGAAGAGGATGTAGATGAAGATGAAATAGGAGATACTGTACTGAGAGAAGAATTTGACACAGCCCTGAAAGACCTAAGTCAAAGCAAGGCCCCTGGAGTAGATGATATTCCCTCAGAGCTACTGAAGTCTCTGGGAGAACCAGCCATGACAAACCTGTTTCACCTGGTGTGTAAGAAGTATGAGACAGGTGAAGTACCCTCAGACTTTAAGAAAAATGTTATAATCCCCATTCGAAAGAAAGCAGGTGCAGACAGGTGTGAAAACTTCAGAACCATTAGTTTAATAAGTCATGGTTGCAAAATATTAACACGAATTATATACAGTTGTTGATGATGGAAAAACTGGTAGAAGCCGACCTCGGGGAAGACCAGTTTGGGTTCAGGAGAAATGTAGGAACTCGGTAGTTAATACTCACTTTACGTCGTATCCTAGAAGATAGATTAAGAAAAGGCAAACCTACATTTCTAGCTTTTGTAGATTTGGAGAAGGCTTTTGACAATGTTGATTGGAATAAACTCTTTCAAGTTCTGAAGCAAGCAGGAGTAAAATATAGCGAGCGTAAGGTTATTTACAACTTGTACAAAAACCAGACAGCGATTGTCAGAGTTGAAGGGCATGAAAGGGATGCAGTGGTTGGAAAGGGAGTAGTCTTTCTTCAATGTTATTCAATTTGTACATTGAGCAAGCTATAAAGGAAAGCAAGGAGAAATTTGGAGAAGGAAATAAAGTTCAGGGTGAAGCATTAAAAACATTGCGTTTTGCCGACGACATAGTAATATGTCAGATACAGCAAAGGACCTGGAAGAGCAATTGAACGGAATGACAGGGTGCTGAAAGGGGCATATAAGATGAACATTAACAAGAGCAAAACTAGGGTAATGGAGTGCAGTGTACGAAAATCAGGTGATGCTGAAGGAATTAGATTGGGAAACGAAGCAATAAAGAAGGTAGATGAGTTTTGTTACTTGGGCAGTAAAATAACAAATGATGGTCGCAGTACAGAGGATATAAAATGCAAAATGGCAATGGGTAGAAAAGCGTTCTTGAAAAAGAGAAATTTGTTACCATCTAATATTGATTTAAGCCTAAGGAAGTCCTTTCTGAAGGCATTTGTATGGAGTGTTGCCTTGTATGGGAGTGAGACATGGACGATAAACAGTGCGGACAGGAAGAGGATTGAGGCTTTTGAAATACGGTGCTACAGAAGAATGCTGAAGATTAGGTGGGTGAATCGCGTAACTAATGAGGAGGTAATGAACAGAATTGGAGAGAAAAGAAATTTCTGGCATACCTTGACTAAAAGAAGGGATAGATTGGTGGGACACATTCTTAGACATCAAGGAATTGTGAATTTAGCATTAAAGGGAAGTGTGTGGGGTAAAAATCACAGAGGAAGATCATGAGATGGATACAGTAAGCAGATTCAGACAGATGTAGGTTGCCGTTCTTATGTGGAGATGAAGAGGCTTGCTCAGGATAGGGTATTGTGGAGAGCTGCATCAAACCAGCCTCCAGACTGAAGACCACAACAACAACATAGTTGACATTTTGGATAAACGGGATTACTGCCGGATGTATGCGTCGTTCTGGCACAATATTTCGGCCGCGTAACTCGCTGCCTTCTTCAGGTGCTACCTGAGACTGCCGTTTTTGGAGGACCTGGTCCAGTATTTATGCCCAGCAGACGTTAGGCGCTCTGTCTGCGGTCCGCGCCCAGCTGGGTGTTGTCTCTTCCCTGGCGTTCCGTCGGACGTCCGCGCCCCAATCGGCCGCCATCTGTCGCAGCGGCAACTCTCTGAGGCCCCTCCCACGTTGGTGCTTCCTCCGCGGTCCTCGCCCGTCTGGCGCTGCTCCTGAGGTGTTGTGGCTTCCCTTGTGCACCAACAGACGTCCGCGCCCATCTTGTCGACCATCTGTGGTCGGTGCAGCTGTCTGAGGCCCTTCTGGCGTCAGGCGCTCTGATCTTGGTCCTTGCCCACCTCGCGCCTCTCCTGAGATGTTGTGGCTGCGCAGATGCTCCAACGGACGTCCGCGCTCGCCTCGGCCGACATCTGCTGCTAATACAGCTGTTTGAGGCCCCTCCTGCATTGGGTGCTCCATTCGCGGTCCGCGCCCGCATGGCGCTTCCTCTGAGGTACTGAAACCTCCCTGCTGCTGCGACGCACGTCCGCGCCCAGCTCGTCCACCATCTGTGGTCAGGGCAGCTGTCTGAGGCCTGCCTTTCGTCAGGTGCTCTTTTCTTGGTCCGCGCCCGCTTAGCGCCACTTCTGAGTTGTTTCTACTTCTTGTGGAGTTATTTGGTCCCTTCCGCTGGGCCTTAACAAGTTCCAGAGCCGGACTCCAGGCTGTGCTTAGCTGGTAACCGCTATCTCGGTTTATTAGGTTGTCAGTGACCTTTATTTCGATGGCCTCCTTTATGATGCTGTCCTAGAATCTTGGGGTCTGTGCCAACAGAAGGAGTGGCAATGGGCAGCCCATTATCACCAGTGGTAGCCAACCTTTTCATGGAAAGGTTCGAAGAGGAGGCACTTGCATCAGCCACTTATCAACCCAAGTGCTTCTTCAGGTACCTTGATGACACATTTGTCATTTGGCCCCATGGCAGGGAGAAGCTGGAGGAGTTCCTGGAACACTTAAACTCACACCACCCGAGTATAAAATTCACCATGGAGCTAGAGTAGGATGGGCAGCTCCCATTCTTGGATGTCCTGGTCAAGAGGAAGGCAGACGGCACTCTGGGGCACAGTGTGTATCGAAAACCCACCCACACTGACTTATATCTTCAAGCCAGTAGCTGCCACCACCCAGCACAGAAGAATGGAGTCTTGAAAACTCTAGTGCACAGGGCCCGAGCTCTGTCAGATCCAGAAAATCTTGCCACGGAGATTGAAGACCTTCAGCTGGTTTTCAGCAGAAATGGATACTCCTCCAGAGACATCCAGAGGGCACTTCATAGAACCAGCCAACCACAGGATACAGAGGAGGAGCCGGAGGAGGCAAAGAAGGTGGCATACCTACCATATGCTGGTCCTATTTCTGCGAAAATCAGCATAAGTCTTATGAAGTATGACATTAAGAGCATATTCTGCCCACCTGCCAAAATTGGGACAAAGCTGGGAAGTGTGAAAGATGACCTGGGGCTACGTAAACCAGGCATTTACAGCATCCCGTGCCAGTGTGGGATGTCATACATCGGCCAGATAATCAGGACGGTGAATATAAGGTGCAAAGAACACCAGAGGTGCACCAGACTCGGACAGGCAACCAAGTTAGCCATAGCAGAGCACTGTCTAGAGTATGGCCACACAATGGACTATGACAAAACCAAAATTGTGACACAGACCCCAAGATTCTGGGACAGCATCATAAAGGAGGCCATCGAAATAAAGGTCACTGACAACCTAATAAACCGAGATAGCGGTTACCAGCTAAGCACAGCGTGGAGTCCGGCTCTGGAACTTGTTAATGCCCAGCGGAAGGGACCAAATAACTCCACAAGAAGTAGAAACAACTCAGAAGTGGCGCTAAGCGGGCGCGGAACGAGAATGGAGCGCCTGACACCGGACGGGCCTCAAACAGCTGCCATAGCAGCAGATGTCGGCCAAGACGGGCGCGGACGTCCATTGGAGCATGTGGGCAGCCACAACATCTCAGGAGCAGCGCGAGGTGGGTGCGGACCAAGAACAGAGCACCTGACGCCAGGCACCCCTCAGACAGCTGCCCTGACCACAGATGGTGGACGAGCTGGGCGCGGACGTCCGTCGGAACAGCAGGGAGGTTTCAATACCTCAGAGGAAGCGCCATGCGGGCGCGGACCGCGAATGGAGCACCCAATGCAGGAGGGGCCTCAAACAGCTGTATTAGCAGCAGATGTCGGCCGAGGCGGGCGCGGACGTCCGTTGGAGCATCTGCGCAGCCACAACATCTCAGGAGAGGCGCGAGGTGGGCAAGGACCAAGATCAGAGCGCCTGACGCCAGAAGGGCCTCAGACAGCTGCACCGACCACAGATGGTCGACAAGATGGGCGCGGACGTCTGTTGGTGCACAAGGGAAGCCACAACACCTCAGGAGCAGCGCCAGACGGACGCGGACCGTGGAGGGAGCACCCAACGTGGGAGGGGCCTCAGAGAGTTGCCGCTGCGACAGATGACGGCCGATTGGGGCGCGGACGTCCGACGGAACGCCAGGGAAGAGACAACACCCTACAAGCAGCGCCAGCTGGGCGCGGACCGCAGACAGAGCGCCTAACGTCTGCTGGGCATAAATACTGGACCAGGTCCTCCAAAAACAGCAGTCTCAGGTAGCACCTGAAGAAGGCAGCGAGTTACGCGGCCGAAATATTGTGCCAGAACGACGCATACATCCGGCAGTAATCCCGTTTATCCAAAATGTCAAGATCTCGCCGGGAAAGCATGAAGAATTACAACAACATAGTTATTCGTTCCGTAGATCCATGTTGAGGAGATTCTCGTGGATGTGGAACATGTCAAGAACATCCTAGGACCTGGTGGTAATCGAACCCGCAACCTTTGGATTTGTAGTCTGGCACTCTACCACTGTGCAACGGAGGCGCAATTTTTAAAGCATCATTATTAACAAACTTCTATAAAATATATAAAATTACGAATAAACAAAAAAATGTGCAATTTTGATAAAAATTTCCATTTCATCTTAGGCATAAGAACGGAAAAAAAAGACAACAAAAACGTCACGTCGGAACCTGAACCACCGACACAACCTGAGCTACCTAAAAATGCTTCAATTCATTTAATGATTGGTACTTACGCTTACTTGCAAAACTTCAAAGTCGATTTTCTCAAGAATTTTTGAAAGTTGTGTCGAATAGCTTTGGCTGATTATTATTTAAGTTATGTACTTCAAGTACCATAAATATCAAAAAGTTTTAAAATCCGACACCTATGTGATCTTCTTGTCCATGCCAGTCACGAGACGTCAGTCGTCTAGGAAGCCGAAAACAGGTTAGAGACCGAGTACATAAATAAATATCTGTGTTTTCTTTTTGTGCTATCTCATCATGTTCCGTCAAGCACCAACTAAAAATTCAATTAATTTATCGTATTAACTCGTTTGAGTTGTAATCAGACGTTTGACGCAGTGCTATACATTGGAATGCGATTCTTTATGGCATCGAGCGATTTACTACAGTAATCACACAAGATTACCGAGACCGGTAATAATTTTCTGCAGCTCTCAACAGAAAATGTTCATAAACGTAATGTGAACAATGTCTTCAAAAGGCCTTGATCAATCATTAAGTGTTAAATGTCTGGCGATGATGAGGTTCGCCTGCGTATAAGCCTTAATGGCGGCGCTTCGTGCTTCCGAAACAAATTACTGGCTAATCTCCCGCATGGGAGCCATCGCCAGGACATCCGTCAACGTCGCCCCGAGTCCGATCCCCGGGTCTCCATTAACTGCAGGCTCCCACGTCACGACCACTCAGGAGGCCTTGTTTCCAAACGCCCGCGGCCCTTCCCAACCCCTTTCCTCCAATGACCAACGATCATAATGTATTGTCTGTGTGAGGAGGAGAGCGGAAGTGGAAAGATGGTGAGGGGAGGGGGAAAAGGGCAGGTGGTGGGGGTGGGAGGGAGGTAACAGGTTGCTGAACTGCGCAGGAACATATTTGTACATACTCTCTTGATTTCAAAGTTCGTGTTCCCCGTTGGCACTGTTGTAGTAGTTGTTAGTTTAATCTCCAGTCTGGAGATTTCGGTACCTTCTATTACCATTTTTTTCTAATTAAAGAATTGGAACACTTCCTATTTATCAGGGTGAAAAAAGAAGACGCTTTCCATAAGGTAAAGGTAAAGCAGTCAACAATCCGAAGATTGGTTTCAACACCACAGTGCTTTACTAGGTATGGTCCTGTTTGGAGGTAATATGCCGTTGCCTTCCTCCGACCTTCGAACTGACTTACCCAGCCAGTTATAGGGGGACCTACAGTTTAACGTGGGTTCCGAGTCACGGTGCTACTCGTTATTTTTCACATCAGCAACACTTCCAGAGGTGAAAGAAAAAAGAAGTGGAAAGTGACAGATAAAAATCTTAGTACCTAGCGGGGATCGAACCCGTGACCTTGGGATTTATAGTCCTTTTTTTTCATCTTGTAGATCTATGGTTCGCGGTCGTTCGTTCAGTTTGTTCGTTGTTGTTCGTTGAATGGTTGGCTCAGCTTTTTTATTACAGAGGGCGTTCAGCTCCCTGACCGGGCGCGCTGAGCCACGGCGCCCGGTGGCTTTATACCACTGTGCTATGAAGCCGCAACACTTCGTATAAAATGTCTGTAAATCTATCGGACCAAACTGCGTGGTCATCAGTCCGTAGCTTACAAACTACTTAAACCTAGGTAAACTAACCTATGGACACACACACCCATGCCCAGGGAGGAATCGAACCTCCACGGCGAGCAACCGCGCGCTCCGCAGCGAGGTGCTTTAGACTGCTCGGCTACTCCACCGCGGCACTTCGTATAAAACAGGGTGAAAAAAAGAGGATGCTTTCCATATTTCACGTATTATCTTTTTCTGTGATGGGCACTCCTAGGCGCAAACTGTAGCGGGAATTAGTTTGAAAAAAAAAAAAAAAAAAAAAAAAAAAAAAAAAAAAAAAAAAAAAAAACTTGAGTTTGAGTAATAGTGGACAGGGAAAAGTTGAAAATTTATATCTGACGAGCGGCGCGCTTGAATAGTCACCGGGTGCCGTGGCTCACCGCGCCCGGTCAAGGGGCTGAACGCCCTCTGTAATAAAAAATTTAAAAAAAATTTAAAAAAATTAAAAAAAAGGCTGAGCCAAATGGTCAAAGAACGATCAAAAAACGAACTGAACCGACAACCGCAATAGATCTATATGATGAAAAAAAATAATGTCATACATTCCGTCAACACGAATTTTTTTACCATGTTTGGTGACCTTTTCTTTGCGATGCTAGTAAAATATTTCCTGCAGGTTTCCTAATAAACCAAAAACTAGTTCCAAATAAATAAAAATTAGCGGAAAAAACCGTTTAGTTTGTTTTCAGCCTTTAAAGATCTTTGTCGTTAAAAAAATTTACGTGCTTTGTGTCATCATGAAGTATACCATGACGGTCGGGATAATTATGCTAGTCAATTTAGATGTAGGGGCAGGGCTTTACCCAGCTCTGTTCATGGTTAATTTTGTCCCTCTTATGCATGTACGCTGGACCTTCAGCCGTATATATAGCAATGAATACAATGATTAACAACACCGTCAGCTGTATTTTCATTTTGTTATTTACTGGCAACCAGTTTCGATGGACCACGGCATCATCATCAGATTTTTAAAACAGGATAAACTACATTTTGCTTCATCTAGGAAATAACAAAATGACTGGTGTCGCACAGTAAGGAGGATCAACAGCGACAGCAGAAGTTAGTCCCTGTCGATCCTCCTTACCGTTATGTTCTATGATTGTTGGACACCAGTCATTTTGTTGTTTTTTAATGCAGCAATATAGAGTTTAGCCTGTTTTAAAGACATGATGATGATGCCGTGGTCCATCGAAACTGGTTGCCAGAAATAATAAAATGAAAATACAGCTGACAGTATTGTTGTTCATTGTATTCATTGCAGCTCTGTTCAGTCTACAGCGCGGGCAGATTAATATTGTTTAAACACCTGTGTTGTTGAACTTCACGATCACTACTGGACGGATACAGAAGCACTTCTTTATGAACAGAGACACTGATGGTCACGGTAGAGTGGCCGAAATAAAATTATTGCTCAAATCAGATGTACCGGAACATACAACACTTCGGGGTCCATATTATTTGTGTAGTTTTTATTGGACCGAATCTATTTCGTAATTTTATTTTGTTGGAACAAATATTTTTTAAATAAAGTGGTTTTTTTTTTTTTTTTTTTTTTTTTTTCAAATTGCAGTGTTAAAATTTCATAATTGCAGTCTCTTATATAGAGTTATTTGTGAATCTACACTACTCTAGTTTTTCCATTGTATCTTATTAATGTGAACAGCTTCTCAACACCACCGTTATGGACTGGCACTGCAGAGAAGAACTATCAAACTTTAATCACTTACATAAACTGTTCCTCACTACTACACGACTCATTCTACTTTGCACCAGTGGTTCATATTTTCTATTATATATTACAATGATGTTTTAAATTTAAATAAATTAAATAATTTTATCAAACGAAAATTGTGTCGACGCTTCCACCTAACTCCATGATACATCTACAAAATCAGGCCACTTAGAACAAGATAATTTACATATTCACATCTCTCAGAGTGGTAAATATCTCAGAAGTCTCTGAATAGCTGCAAATACTGATATCCGACTTTTCTTGCTACGGTTCATATTTCCCGTATACATTTTAGACTGTAATATTGCAAGCTTAGGAAATAATTATAAACACAATGACAATTATGTAATTTAATAATGAAAGTACAAACTGTATTAATTGTTGATGATATCAGATGAATAAGTTTGGTTTCAGTCAGTAGCGAGCCAAGGTTTGCATCGGACATTCAAAAGTGCCACAACCCCTTTGAAAATGTCCCTAGCAGTTAGGGACGAAACGTTGGGTTTCAGTAATAAATTCATAAGACCGCGACATAATAACCCGGAAATTTTTAGTAATATTGATCTTTCCGGCCATGAAAGTTTACATTTTACAATATCAGATGAAACAAAGATAAAAAGAATTCCCAAACTAAAAACGTAAAAAATATGTCGACGTCATGTCGAACGTCGAAACTGCAACCCTTTCCAAACCTAGTCTGTCTTTTTGAAGCTGTTATCTACAACAATTGGAACCTCCTTACTGTAGGTAAGCATTAGTCGTCCCCTACAATTTTAATTCCCTCGCCCTCCCCACCTCACAAGCACTTCCCTCCATTTTCATGCATTTATACCTTCTTTTAGTAAACTTTCGACATATATTTCTTTTTTCCGCAATTCGGCCCCTCCCCTAATCCATTACTCGGTCTATCTATCAGCAGTCTTCCGAAGCGACATGTTCCAAAACCTCCTTTCCTCATCTTCTCTGAAATGCTTGTTCTTCACATTTCAGGCTATCCAAAGCTGCACTCATGGCAAATGCCGGCAGATGAAATTTCCCAATAGTTATATTAATTTTTAATAATTTCTCTTCGGAGGTTCGAGTCCTCCGTCGGGCGTGTGTGTGTGTGCATGTGTGTGTGTGCTGTCCTCAGAATTTCAGTAGCTGGCAAGTCTACGGACCGATGACCCTGGCAGTTTGGTTCCTGAGAATTACAAACATTTAAACATTTGTTTATATCCTTACTGTCTTTGATTTTATCAGATATTTTGCTACCCAGATGTTAAAAGTCGACTCTCTGCGCTTAGAACGTCATTTCCTAATGTAATTTCTTCACAATCCCCTGATTCCACCTGACTGCTTTCCATTACTCTTTTGTTGATCTTATACACTCTTTTCAAGATACTGTCGTTCCATTCAGCTGCCCTTCCAAGTTCTTTGTTCCCTCTGCGTGAATTACTTCGATCTGGTTTGACACAACTGAAAAGTAATTAAAACCATATACTCCGTTCTACAGGCCGAGGGAAGGGCATCCGTAGCGACTGGCCCCTGTTTCACCCTCAGGCTAAAAGAGACGGAGTATGAAGGAACATATGGTCAGCACATCGCTCGAAAAGTGACAGCAGAAGTAGATTTTTCTTTCGTCGATGTAGAGCAGTATCCTCCCGTCGTTATCGTAGATGTACAGAAGTGTCCCAGTTTCGCACATATTTGTCTCTAAACGATAAAGATCGGTACCAAATTTTTTTATTCCAGATCTAGATTTTAGTCACTATGCGACCGTCCTCCTCAGTGCGCAAATTGTACGTTAAACATAAAACTTACGTATGTGTACACGTTTGACTCTTCATTAGAGAGGCAGAATTCAAACACAGTAAGTGAAATCAAGATCTGGAATAAGAAATATTTGCTACTGATCCCTGTTACGCTTTCGTATTTGAGAACATTGGCGTTGAGCAACTGTAGTTTAGAAATGGAATCAAACTCAATAGTAGTTGTTTCACCTACCACGGATTCTGCTGTCAAATGTTCTATCGACCAAACATGTGTATGATGTTGACCAATCCATTTGGGACTTTTGAGAACTTGTGTCAAAGTGTACAAATCGTTACATTTCCGCGGAGGAATAGCCGAGCGGTCTAAAGCGTCTCGCTGCGGAGCGCGCGGTTGCTCGCCGTGGAGGTTGGAGTCCTCCCTAGGGCATGTGTGTGTGTGTTTGTCCGTAGGTTAGTTTACCTAGGTTTAAGTAGTTTGTAAGCTACGGACTGATGACCACGCAGTTTGGTCCGATAGATTTACAAACATTTGAACATTTGTTACATTTATCAAAGTTGTCAAATTTAGATTTCTTTGCAGTCAGAGGTAGTTAGCAGGCCTTTTAACTATGCTTAAAATTTTTCATCGCTGGACTGCATACTATTACAATTTTTTTTTCGAATACCCATAGTTGTTATTGATAGACGTGTATAATATGCTCACAAGCCAACAATCGTTTGTTTATATTTATTAATACACTATTGCACAACTTGTTTCGGCGAACTATGTCGCCATTCTCAAGTACCTGTATCCTACATCGAATAATTACAATGAATCAACCGAATTGAACGTCTTAAATTGCATCAGTTTCAAGAAGAGTAATCTTAAATGTGGAATTTTACGTTTACCAAAGGTCAGAAACAATATCTTAAAAATGGAATTTTAGATTTACCAAAAGTAATCACAAGAAAATATTCAGCGTATTCCCTTAAGGGAGCTAGATGAAAATTGCTATTGGTGAATGCAAAAAACGCTACTGTACATGCATTACTTGCTATTGTGATTAAATTCCACTTTTAAGATTACTGCTACTGAAACAGAATCAATTTAAGACGTTCAATACGTTTCCCCGGTGAAAGGGCCGAGCGGTCTGAGGCGCCTTGCTGCGGAGCGCCCGTTTGCTCGCCGTCGTGGATCGAGTCCTCCCACGGACATGTGTATATGTGTGTGTGTGTGTGTGTGTGTGTGTGTGTGTAACAACGGTTGTTTGCTGAAGATGGCGTAACAAGACGAAAAGTGATTCAAATTAAGTAAAGTTTAGTAGAACAAAACAGTTTGTTTTCAAACTGAATCTATTATTTTTCTGTGAAATGATTTCGTTGACAGTGGTGCATACAGTTACACAACTTCAGTGCATCGCCTCGGTATTTACGACCTTTCGCCAATTGTCCGGAAGACGTCGAATACCATCTGTGTTGATATCCATTGATGTTGATTTGCCGGCCGCGGTGGCCGAGGGGACTGAGGCACTCCAGTCACGGTCTGCACGGCCACTACGGTCGGGGGTTCGAATCCCCCCTCGGGCATGGATATTTGTGCCGTCCTTAGTCTTAGCTAGTTCATAAGTAGTTTGTAAGCTTAGGGACTGATGACCCCGTAGTTAAGTCCCATAAGTTCTACAAACATTTGAACATTTTGATGTTGATTTGTGTTGACCGCCCTGTGGACGGATAATACCAACTCTAACTTTCAATTTAGGCACAGAGTTCGTAACATAAGGGACATGATGTGTATGGTGGATATCCCAGGGCTCCCCACTGCATTACCAGCGGCACAAGAGGTCCTGGCATTGTCATGCGAAATGCTGGGGTGCAGTTACAAGAAATGCAGCACCGTCCAGCGCTCAGCTGAAAGCGACATGGCACGGAACAGCGGCGAATCGTTCTGCATGACATTTCAGTGCCACTGGACTGTCTCGCGGCAGTACGTACTTGACCTGTCAACTTGTTTCAAGATGTCTTCCATATTCCATTCTGCTCTTAGCTGCCACACTGAGCGCTCCCTTTAACTTCGTTGCTGCTTCTTTGTTTTGTTATTGGTGTTTGCTATTATTTTGTTGTTGCTGTCTGTCAGTGAACATGACTCATTCTCACAAAACGTTCCAAAAGTGTGAGGAATGCAATTCCGAGTTCAGTGCGGAAGAACCTCTACACTCACATGAGGTAAATTCATGTAACTGATAACAAGAAGATACAGTCTGTTTGAGAACTACATAGTTTATCTGATAAACTTAACAGAGATCGCAGTATTCAATTTCATTTACCTTAGTTTACATTTTGACAAACAATTGTTGTTATGGAATATATTTATTCGTTGTTTCCTTGGTACAAACTGCCTTTTTACGTCATGTTTACATAACACTCCCTGTATCAGTCGCCATGACAATTCATCAAAGATATATCCTGTGATGGCGGTCAAAGATATAGATTAGATTAGATTAATACTTGTTCCATAGACCATATATACGCCATTTCGTAATGATGTGGAACGTGTCAGTTTAGTAAATTTTGTCTACACTTGACAATCAATATTTTAAAGATTTTTATTACATTTTTGTTGATTATTTCTATTTATTTATAAGTTTTATCTAGAAATTCATCAACATTGTAGAAGGAGTTGCCATTTAGAAATTCCTTTAATGTGTTTTTAAATACTAGTTGGCTATCTGCTAGACTTTTTATGCTACTTGGTAAGTGACCAAAGACTTTTGTGGCAGCATAATTCACCCCTTTCTGAGCTACAGTTAGATTTAATCGTGAATAGTGAGTTTCATCCTTTCTCCTAATGTTGTAGCTATTCACATTGCTATAACTTTTGAATTGGGTCGAATTGTTAATAACAAATCTCATGAGTGAGTATATATATTGTGAAGCTACAGTGAGTATCCCTAGATCCCTAAATAAATGTCTGCAGGATGCTCTTGGGTGGGCTCCAGCAATTATTCTGATTACACCACGCTTTTGTGCAATGAATACTTTTTTACTCAATGTTGAATTGCCCCAGAATATGATCCCATATGAAAGCAGTGAATGAAAATAGGCGTAGTAAGCTAATTTACTGAGATGTGAGATGTGTATCTTCTAATTCAGTTCTTCGTCAATGCAAACACCTCAACATTTTGAATATTCTATCTTAGCCACAGATTTATGTTCAAAGTCTAAATTTATTAATGATGTCATGCCATTTACTGCATGAAACTGTATATAGAGGAAATGTGCCTATTATACGATAGTTCCCGAATATGAGACACCCCCACTGTGCTCTTGGTAAGTGCTGCACTCTGGTGGACGGTTTCTTAAAAACGTCTATTGCGTGCCAGACGGCGACACAGCGAGTAGGACGCCATTGTTGAGCCATACTGCGTACGTAGAGGTTGATACAAAATTTCTTGTGTGGACTTTTTGTGACATCGCTGTTAAGACATTATTTCAGCTTAAAGGTGAGTGGATATTACTGCACTCTCTTATTGTTGTTATTTGTCGTGATATTACCTATAATTATTGACAGTTACTTGCACTTTCCAACGAACGTTGTTAGCATGTGCGTGATTCTTTGTGCAAGATGGCGAAATTCCTAATATGCGATAGTATGGAGTTCCTAATATGGGACAGTGTCGCACATTACCATACCTATATTGGGGGAACTCTTTCTCTTATGCCTTGTTATATGTAATTTAATCAATACTATCATAAGATAATAATAATTTATCATTTATTGTAGTAAAATATTGGCAACTTCGTTTATTTTAATTCGACTAAATTATCATAAACAGGAATTACTTTCACTAGTTTTATGATCAAAAATTGGACCTTTCTTTCAGGACAGTATTCTGTTCAGCAGGTAATCAGTATTACTCCAAATTTAAAGTTCTCCGCTAACAGTACTTATAAGAAATACTCTAACAAATGAAATCATAGAAGTCCTTTAAGAAATATGTCAGATTACTGTATTTATTCTTTGTAGATGGCCCCAAAAAGGAAAACGTGGGATAAAAACGCCAGGATTTGTGCCATTTCATGTGTGAGAAATGGCGAGATGGGTTACTTAAAAGCCTCAAAACTTTTTGCTGTACCAAAACGTAGTTTGGAAAGGTATGTGAAGGATAAAACTCGTACACCCGAGGAGCTGGTTGGTGGTAGCCTCGGCAGAAGGTCTATTCTCTCATCTCAATTGGAAGATGAACTAGTGAAATACTGCCTTGCAATGGAGGAACGATTTTATGCTCTTAAATGTAAGGACATACGAAGCATGGCCTTTCAGTTAGCTGTCAAGAATAGGCTGAGAAATCCCTTCAATTCAGAAAAGGCTTCAGCAGGAAAGAAATGGCTCCGAGCTTTCCTTAAGAGACATCCCATTTTATCAATGAGAACTCCTCAGGGTCTTTCAGCAGCAAGAGTGAAACTTTTACTCCAGAAAATGTGAGGGGATTATTTGATATTAACGAATCTGTGCTCTCTAAAGTCAACCATAACCCACATCGAGTCTTCAATGTTGAAGAAACTGGGGTGACGTCTGTGCAGCACAAACACAGCAAGGTTATTGCTATGAAAGGGAAGAGACAAGTTGCTGCCTTGACTTCAGCAGAAAGAGGAAATCTCATGACAATTGTGACATGTATGAACGCTTCTGGCACTTATGTTCCACCACTAATCATCATCCTACATTGTATGTTTGCCACCACACTCAAAGCATAAAATGTAGCCACTTCACGTCGGATTTGTGGGGCCTTTGAAAACCTACTATGCCCAAGAGATAGAAACGTGGTTGGCAAGTAACCCAGGTCGTGTTATCACCCCATTATTAATAGCCAGATTATTTGGGGCAGCTTATAACCGAGCAGCAACAATAGAAGCATCTGTGAATGCCTTCAGAAAAACAGGTCTCATCCCATGCAACAGAAACATCTTTAGGGAACATGAATTTTCAATTCACCGCCATGCTGACGCTCTTCAAGGAAGAGATGCCGACAACAAAAGTGAAACTGCTGATAGTGATGTTGGTCAAAATGTCAGCCCTGCAGACATCAGATCTCTTCCACACCTCGAAAAACAACATGGAGATAGTCAAACAGGTCAAAAATCACTTTCGTGCATTGCTGCATTGATAACTTCAACTCCTTATGTGAAACGTTTACAAGAATCTAAACAGCAGCCAGAAAGTTATTTGGGAATAGGTCTAAGAGTGAAAAATCTTCAAATCAGAGATGTAAACTAGAAGAATCGTCTAGTGACTTGTCATCCGATGTCCATCTTGATGACAGTGAGGATTCGGATAGCAGTGATGACGATGTGTCTGTTCTGTACTGGGCGCTTTTCTGAAGACAAACCCGGGGAAATATGGGCACAGTGTACGAAATGTTATCGCTGGGCTCACGAAGATTGCCGTGTCACAGAAGACAATTTTGTTTGCCCCGTGTGTCGTAAATATAAATGTAAGTAGTGTGAAATGAGTGCAGGAGAACAGAAATTGATGAAGATGTGTTTAATTTGTGTATTCATATGTAATTATTCTGTAATAAAATAATTAAACCAGCATATCACTACTGTCTCATATTCGGAAACCTTGATCTCATTTCTACGAAATGAATTGTTTGTGAAAATTTGATAATTACTCTGAAAGATTATTTATCATTGCAAATATGATTATTGTATGATAAAATTAAATACCGCAAGACATTATTACCATGATAAATAATATTTTTGCACTTACTTGTAGGTCTTTAAAATGGGTTTAAAAAGTGTGTCTCATATTAGGCACCTTTCTGCTACTGGGTTTTATCAAAGTTTAATGAGAGTCTATTTGCAGAGAACCTCTTAATAACATTCTGAAAGATATCGTTTACAATTTCATCAGTTAATTCCTGTTTGTCAGGTGTGATAGTTATACTTGTATCATCAGCAAAAAGTACTAGTTTAGCATCTTCGTAAATGTAGAATGGCAAGTCATTAATATATATTAAGAACAGCAAATGACCTGAGATCGAACCTTGTGGGACCCCATTTTAATAACTCCCCAATTAGGGGAATTACTTGTTTCTTCTATATCATATGAACTGCTTATTTCATCTTTCTGCACTCTTCCAGTTAAGTATTTATTTTCTCACTATGAATACCTCGATCAATTATGTAGTTCTCAATCAGTCTGTTATATTTTGTAAGTATCTTCTGGATGACACTACTGGGATATGTCCAGTGGCGGCTCGTACAAAATTTGACCAGTGTGCTACAATATTACAAAAATAAACAGCAAACAAAATATACTAAAATAAAAAGTCAACCTTTGTATGATTGCCTTTAATAAATATCAATTAATACTGTATTGACAGTAAGACCTTCAGGAGAATCTATAACAGCGCTGCCAATTGCATTTATTGACTGCAGGTAGTAAATATAACGTTTAAAAAATATTAATTTTATTTACAGAAATTAAAAATTTAGACTCAGAGGTATTTGAATGCCTCAAACAGGTGGTTTTGAGAGACAACGCGCAAGACGCCTGAGCCAGCGCGCTATTTGACTCTGTATGCCGCAATATTCGTCATATACTATTCTTTCCCAGCCGTCACACCCAGCGCGAAGAGAAATATTGATCTGGCGCTGCAGTCGGTCTCAGCACACACGAGTCGCCAGGCCTGACGTTACGTCTGCGCATGCGCACTAGCGATCAGACAACTGCGCCGCCTCTCTGCGCACGTATCAGTGCGGCTGAATCCCACTTCAGCACACGGAGCTGGTTTCCAGCTATCGCGGCGAGAGCGCTCCAAAAATCCTTATTACTAGCATTCTAATACGCATTGGAAGGGAGTTGGCGTAATTTTATTGTGATATCTGGCTCGTATTCCAACAGAAAGGATGTAATTTTACAGCGATTTCTCGCTTGCATTCGAAGAGAAATGGCATAATTTTAGTAATATATTTACAGTGTCCTGCAGCACATTAGCACATCATCACCAGCCGCCACTGGTTATGTCATATTCCATTGTAACTTGTGTGTAATTCATGACTATAAATTTTTTTAACAGACTCTTCTGGTGATGGATATTATCCGAAAATGGTAAAGTTCTAAATAGAATAAATAGAAAAAGAAAGTGAACTTTGTCGAGGTTGTGTGCATCTTCACTGGTGAAGTTTTTTCAGCATCTCCGTGGCGCTCTCTCATGGTCGGAAGACGTCAGTCTATCTCTGCCTCTGTCTCTCTCCCTGAGTGAGTACAGTCTGTTCCGCTGGGCGCCGGCGCGCGGCGGCGGCAGCAACAGGTGCGCGTGCTGCGACTGTACATTCCGGCGCGGCGCTGGCGGCTGGTGTTGAGGCGGTCAGGCCGCGGTGACCTTGAGCCTGCGCTGTGTGGGAACGCCCGACGCCGACCGCCTGTAGCCTCTGCCGCTGCCGCCGCGGGTCAAGCCAAGGGCAGGGCAGGCGGTGGGGCAGCCGACCACCACACCAACACCACAACACAAACGCGACAGCTTCCCAAAGTTACCACTTCCATTTTTATTCATGGAAACTACAGGTGTTGTTGTTGTTGTTGTGGTGGTGGTGGTCTTCAGTCCGGAACCTGGTTTGATGCAGCTCTCCACAATACCCTATGCTGAGCAAGCCTCTTCAGCTTCACATAACAATGGCAACCTACACCTGTCTTAATCTGCTTACTGTATCCATCTCTTGGTCTTCCTCTGCGGTTTTTATCCCACACACTTCCCTCCAACACTCAATTCACAATTCCTTGATGTCTAAGAATGTGTCCTACCAATCGATCCCTTCTTTTAGTCAAGGTATGCCAGATATTCCTTTTCTCCCCAATTCTGTTCAGTACCTCCTCATTAATTACGCGATCCACCCACCAAATCTTCAGCATTCTTCTGTAGTTCCACAATTCAAAAGCCTCTAACCTCTTCCTGTCCGCACTGTTTATCGTCCATGTTTCACTCCCATACAAGGCAACAGTCTACTCAAATGCCTTCAGAAAGGATTTCCTTTCACTTAAATTAATATTTGATGTTAACAAATTTCTCTTTTCCAATAACGCTTTTCTACCCATTGCCATTCTGCATTTTATACCCTCTCTACTCTGCGACCATCATATGTTGTTCTACTGCCCAATTAATAAAACTCATCTACCTCATTTATTGTTTCTTTGCCTAGTCTGATTCCTTCAGCATCGCCTGATTTTCTAAGACACTTTCAATTACACTTGTTTTGCTCTTGTTAATGTTCATCTTATATGCACCTTTCAGCACATTGTACATTCCGTTCGACTGCATTCCCGGTCCTTTGCTGTCTCTGACAGAATTACTATGTCGTCGGCAAAACGCAATGTTTTTAATTATTCACACTGAACTTTAATTCCTTCTCCAAATTACTCCTCGCATTCCTTTATTGCTTGCTCAATGTACAAATTGAATAGCATTGGAGAAAGGCTACAGCCCTGTCTTACTCCCTTCCCAACCACTACATCCCTTTCACGCCCTTCAACTCTGACAACTACTGTCTGGTTATTGTACAAGTTGTGAATAACCTTACGCTCCCTATATTTTACTCCTGCTCGCTTCACAACTTGAAACCGTTTATTCCAATCAATATTGTAAAAGCCTTCTCCAAATCTACAAAAGCTAGATATGTAGGTTTGTCTTTTCTTAATCTATCTTCTAGGATTTCTCCTGAACCCAAACTGATCTTCCCCGAGTTCGGCTTCTACCAGCTTTTCCACCCTTCTGTAAATAATTTGTGTTAATATTTTGCAACCATGACTTATTAAACTGATGGTTTCACACCTGTCTGCGACTGCTTTCTTTGGAATGGGGATTATAACATTTTTCTTGAAGTTTGAGGGTACTTCGCTTATCTCATACATCTTACACACCAGGTGAAACAGTTTTGTCATGGCTGGCTCTCCTACTACAGTAGAGTCTCGATTAGCCGATCTTCGGTTATCCGACCCTCCGACTCATTTCACCGCATTGTGACTGTACGCAAAAAAAAATCTTGGATGAGCTCAGACATTTTTAAAGAATCGTTTGTGCAAAGAGTCCGTACGGCAAACTGAAAAGATTTTGAAAGCCAACAACTTGCCCCGCAAAGCACTGTTCCTTCTAGACAGTGTCACATGTCATCCTAATGAGGATGAACTTCAAGATCAAGATATAAAGGCCATGTTTTTGCCTCCAAATGTCACATCCTTATGTCAGCCTCTGGACCAAGGGACCTTAGAGACACTGAAGAGAATCTACCGCAGGAACTTTCTTCCCTCTTTATTCAATTCTGGGGACTAGGTAGAAGCCATGGCAGAGAAATCCCCCATTATTAATTTGAAAGACATAGCTTCTGACGTAGGAGAGTGTTGGAGCAAATAAAACTGCAAAATCCTGGAAAATCAAGAAAATTATCCAGATGATAATATTCCCCTGCTTTCGTGTTACAAAAAGTTCCGGGACGTGTTGACGCCACAGAAGATGACGCAAATGAATGGATTTTCCAAAATGAAGAATTTGAAGTGACAGATGAAGAATAGTCAACATGGTAAACAAAAAAGAAGAAGAAGACGTTGTTGTTATGGTCTTCAGTCCGGAGACTGATTTGATGCAGCTCTCCACCCTACTCTAACTTGAGCAAGCCTCTTCATCTCCTCATAAGAACGGTAACCCACATCCACTTGAATCTGCTTACTATACGCGTCTCTTGGTCTCCCTCTGCGATTTTTACCCCACACACTTCCCTCCAATGCTAAATTTACGATTCCCCGATGTCTAAGAATGTGTCCTACCAAGCGATCCCTTATTTTAGTCAGGGTATGCCAAAAATGCCTTTCCTCACCAATTCTGTTCAGTACCCCTTCATTAGTTATGCAATCTACCCACCTAATCTTCAGCATTCTTCTGAAGCAACACATTTCAAAAGCCTCTATTCTCTTCCTGTCCGCACTGGTTATCGTCCATGTTTCACTCTCGTACAAGGCAACACTCCACACAAATGCCTTCAGAAAAGACTTCCTTAAACTTAAATTAATATTCGATGTTAGCAAATTTCTCTTTTTCAAAAATACTTTTCTTCCCATTGCCATTCTGCATTTTATATCCTCTGTACTGCGACCATCGCATGTTATTTTACTACCCAAGTAATAAAACTCATCTACCACCTTCATTGTATCGTTACCTAATCTAATTCCTTCAGCATCGCCTGATTTTGTAAGACCGCATTCCATTATTTGTGTTTTGCTCTTGTTGATGTTCATTTTATACGCTCTCTTCAATACGCTGTCCATTCCATTCAACTGCTCTTCCAGGTCCTTTGCTGTCTCTGACGGAATTACAATGTCATCAGCAAAACGCAATGTTTTTATTTCTTCCCCCTGAACTTTAATCCCTATTCCAAATTTTTCCTAGCTTTCCTTCACCGCCTGCTCGATGTACAAATTGAATAACATCAGAGAAAGGCTACAACCCTGTCTTACTCCCTTCCCAACCGATGCTTCCTTTTCATGCCCTTCGAGTCCAATAACTGCGGTCTGGCTTTTGTACAAGTTGTAAATAACTCTCCTTTCCCTACATTTTACCCCTGATGACTTCAGAATTTGAAAGAGTGTATTCCAGTCAACATTGTCAAATGCTTTCTCCAAATCTACAAAAGCTAAAAATGTAGGTTTGCCTTTTCTTAATCTATCTTCTAAGATAAGACGTGAAGTGAGTATTGCCTCCCGGATTCCTATGTTACTCCTGAATCCAAACTGATCTTGCCCGAGGTCAGCTTCTACCAGCTTTTCCATTCTCCTGTAGATAATTCGTGTTAAAATTTTGCAACCATGACTTATCAAACTGATGGTTCTGTAATTTTCACACCTGTCTGCGCCTGATTTCTTTGGAATGGGATTATTACATTTTTCTTGAAGTCTGAGGTTATTTCGCCTGTCTCATAATCCTACACACCAGTTCAAATAGTCTTGTCATGGCTGGCTCTCCCATAGACTGTAGTAGCTCTGAGGGTGTGTCACCTACTCCTGGGGCCTTGTTCCGACCTAGGTCTTTCAAGGCTCTTTCAAATTCATCTCTCAGTATAGTATCTCCAATTTCATCTTGATCTACTTCCTCTTCCCTTCCTACAACATCGTTTCTAAGTTCATTTCCTTTGTAGAGCTGCTCTATGTACTCTTTCCACCTTTCAGCTTTCCCTTCTTTGCTGAGAACTGGTTTCCCATCTGAGTTCTTGTTATTCGTAGAGTTGCTTTTCTTGTCCCCAAATGTCCCTTTTATTTTCCTGTAGGCGGTATCTACTTTTCCCCTTCTTGTACATTCTTCTACAGATTTGCATTTGGCTTCTAGCCACTCCTGCTTAGCCATTTTGCACTTCCTGTCAATCTCATTTTTAGTCGTCTGTACTCCATTTTGCCTGTTTCATTTACTGCATTTTTATATTTTCTCCTTTCATCAATTAAATTTAGTATTTCCTGTGATATCCAAGGATTTTTTTGTAGGTCTTGCCTTTCTACCTATTTTGTCCTCTGCTGCCGTTACTATTTCATCTCTCAATGCTACCCATTCCTCCTCTACTGTTTTATTTTCCCCTGTTTCTGTCAATTGTTGCCTAAAGCTCCCTCTGAAATCCTCCAGAACTTCACTTTCCTTCAATTTATTTAAGTCCCATATCCTTATTTTCCTACCTTTCTGCAGTTTTTTCAGCTTCAGCCTACAGTTCATGACTAACAAGTCAAATTATGTATTAATTTCTTTGCTAGTCGCTAAGTGCTCTCATCCCTTAACTGTCTGAATAATTTCCTTTAGCTCCTCATATATCTCTTCGATCTCCTCATCATCGGCAGAGCTAGTTGGCATATAAACCTGTATTACTGTTGTCGGTGTTGGCTTCGTATCTATCTTGATAATGATAATGGGATCACTGTGCTGCTCATAGTAGTTTACCCGCATTCCTATTTTCTTATTCATTACCAGTCCTACTCCTGTGATACCCCCAACTGATTTTGTATTTATAATCCTATACTCACCTGACCAGAAATCCTGTTCATCCTGCCACCGAACTTCACTATATCTTCACTATATCTAACTTCAACCTATCCATTTCCCTTTTTAATTTTACTAATTTTCCTACCCGATTAAGGGATCTAACATTCCACGCTCCGATCCGTAGAATGCCAGTATTGTCTTTCCTGATGACAACATCCTCCTGACAACATCCTCCGCCCGGAGATCCGAATGGGGGACTATTTTACCTCCGGAATATTTTACCCGAGAGGATGCCATTATCATATTTCCATACAGTAGAGCTGTATGTCCTCGGGAAAAGTAACGGCTGTAGTTTCCCCTTGCTTTCAGCCATCAGCAGGTAAACAAAAGACACTTACTTGCTTATTTACACAAATATAAATATATTTTTGTAGTTCAATGAAGTTTTCCACGAACACAACAGTAGACTGTTGGACGTAAGTAAATATCTATTCAGTTTAATTTGATTTGTTTTGTATTAAATTTTGAAGTCATATGCCCTATTTTAATTTTTGTGTAACGTAATATCTTATCACTTTTCTTTGAGTGCCATCTAATGTATTTGAACAATATACAGTTTTATTCGCGTATTTAATAATTTTTCGTTGTTCGAATAAATTTATGAAATTTATTATGTTTCTTTGTATTATTCTTCGTGTTATCCGACCTTCCCGGTTATGCGTCCTTGCCGCGGCCGGCTTAGGTCTGATAATCGAGACTCTAGTGTACATGAGCCAGCGAAGTAGAGCAAGAGACGGAGACGGAGGGCGCTAAACAGGGACTCTGGTACCATCATCTTCAGCATTTAACCCTACTACGCGTAGTCTGGGTTTTGATCTTTAATTCCTGTATGAAAGCTCGGGAACCATGTCATTGAGATGACGCACGGCAAAATAGTGAAAAAAATCCGAATTTTATTTTATTGCGTAATTTATCAGGTTATTGTTTTAAGAATGACATCTCTAACTTTAGTTATAGAAATGTGGTTAGAAATATTTTTAAGAACGACATTTCTTCGACCATCTGCGCATCGCACGTCCCCTTTATCTGTGCTGTGCTCCACTCCTTGTTTACACTACATATATATGTTTGTGTTAATTTTTGTCATACAATCTAAACGAACAGCAGATGTATTTAGAACGCTCTGACAAAGATTATACCAGAGTTTTCCTTTATTTATAACGTGATTTGCTTTTAATAGTTCATAGTACTGGAAGGTGCTGACAGATAAAGAAATTCATACACACTACAAATATATTATGGGAAAGCCATCAGGAACAATGTACACAGTGTGAAAGCAATGCAGCCAGCAGTGTGGGCAATATTCTTTAACAAACTTTGCACAGATGAGACTCATTAAAACCCACTGTGTGACATATCATGGAGAGAATATCTAGCCTGTGGAAAACCATACATCCATAAGCATCGTTTGCCACTTGCTGTTTTAAATGTTATAAAGTCAACTTTCAGATATCTAGCAAACCTTGAACTTATGAAAAAAGGGGTGCATGGGGAAAACGCAAAATACAAATGAGAGCTACAATCATCTCATGACCCAAAACAGTGTTTGTGTCCTAAAATGTTGTGAAGATAGCTGCTTGTGATGCCTGTCTAGTGTTTAAGAGTGAAAATGTAGGTAGGGTTAAGTTCTTGCAGAGATTAGGCTTCCATCCAGATGCGTTCACACTGAAGATATTCCAAAGCATCTATGAAGCGCGGCTTGGCAGAGCTCAGACAGCAGAGGAAAATATCCAAAAGTTGGCTAGGCCAAGCAGACAGGGAAAGAGAATAAATACTTCAAGAATATAAGGAAGAGAATGATGATTATGGATATGGACAGCATTACTGTGTAAAGGTATGGCAATATTTTTAACTAACCAACTCCATCCGACAGGCCTCAGACGGCCCATTGGGTACCGACCGGCCGCCGTGTCATCCTCTGCCCGAAGGCGTCGGCGGATGCGGTATGGAGGGGGGCGTGGTCAGCGCCCCGCACTCCCGGCCGTTATGTCAGTCTTCGTGACCGGATCCGCTACTTCTCCATCAAGTAGCTCCTCAGTTGGCCTCACAAGGGCTGAGTGTACCCCGCTTGCCTACAGCACTGGGCAGACCTGGATGGTAACCCATCCAGCAGCTAGCCAAAACCGACAGTGCTTAACTTCGGTGATCTAACAGAAACCGCTTTATCCGCTGCAGCACGACCGTTGGCAATATTGTTACAAATTAAAATAAAAACTTTAAATGAGATTTCCCATAAAGTAATTTTTTTATAGATATAATGTACCTCGTCTCAGGAACTATAAAAGATAAACTCCTCAAAATTGGCACACTTCTTAAAAATTACTTACTTAACAATCCTGTGCAGCACTTTACCTTGTAACAGAATAGTTCTTCCTTCCTTCATGACGGAAGTAGAGCAGTCTAAGTTAACATGAAACTGAAAAATTAAATTAAAAGTAACCATGACATTAAACAAACATCTGTTGCACACGTTTTAATAGCCTTTAATACAGAAATATACTGCAAAGTTTCAGCTTTAATGCTTGAATAGTTTATGAGGAAAGGTACATTATATATACACCAGTAATGAAGTTTTTCTAACGAAGATGAAGCAAGAAGGATTGCTGCCCATCGGCTTTCCTGTCAGACAGGAAGTAACACTCACTTGCTGATCTGCTGTCCTTGGACCGTAGAGGCGTCGGACTTCTTCTCTTGGCAGATGTTTCGTCGCCTGATTGAAGATTCATTAATTGAAAGGAGGACAGTAGGAAAGTTACATAACAAATAGGTAGAAGTGTGCTGAAATCTGTATTATAAAGATATGACGAAACTGAAGTAGCCCTGTTGCACGTTTAATATTGTGTCACAAATTTTGACATGAAACCACCTTGCTGTAGGACAAGTAATTACTACAGAAGCCAAGAAATAAGCACATTTTATACAGATATATTTGCAGTCCCTAGAGGGAGCAGAGAGTGGTTGAGTCAGAGAGAATGTTGCTATCCATGAGGTCATAATATTATAACCAGAGCAGGGGCCAAACGGCCAAGCTTACCTCACTATAAACTGAATGGTAAGTGTACCGGATGCTTCCACTCGCCCATCATTGTAACAGACGCGGTCCTCAAAGTCACACTTTACTAATACGGCTGTAACTTCTGAGAGGTGGTTACTTCGAAGCTCTGCAACCGAATGGCGGTGCGTGGCTGTTCTCCGGGCACGACACCGCAGTGTACTTGCGATGTTCAAAAATAGTCCCTGTAACCAACCTTGCTGGTAGGGGAAAGAAACCGTCGGGGAAGTTTAGCCCTTGCGGGCGGCACTGTGACTCGGACACTCAAGTTGGGGCACCTGTTTGGAGCGCGGGACAAAGCTGGTATGCCTCCGCCACGGCGTGGCATCCGCTTTCTTTTAAATCTAGCGGCTACAGGAAATTCTCCATTTTGAGCAATTTTTTACATTAACCAAACGGGCAATGTAGAAATTATTCTGTCCATTGTCCTCTAAGTAAGCAATCATTCTGTGATGCTCCTTGGTTGTTGAAAATTAATAACACGTCCTAAATTAATTGATTTAATTTTGCTACTTTTTAATTAAGGATCCGTCCGGTCTGTTATTGGTATCCATGAGTTAGTAGTTTTACTGGCAACTTGAATATGTGGTCGTAATAACATGAATAATTTCATTTTGCTCTGTTTCTTGATTGTGGCACAGCCCTTGCGGCCGTGAATTGTGTGCCCTCAAAAAGTCTGTGCGTTACACACAGAATATTGTGCATTATATACTACACAATAGTGCTAAGTTTTAAATTTGTAACTATAACATTGTAGGGTATATCAAATTTTAAATGCCAGTATGCATTTTGGCCTACGTCTGCCCTTAACCTATAGACAGGGTTGAGACGAGGAGATGGTGTCACCTATATCACAGTCTATCACAGACAGTCGCGAAACTCTGTAGGGAAAAATTGCAGCTAAAGCGATACTAGCGCTTCAAGCGGCCAGTAGGGCGTGATACAAATTGAAGAGTTACCGTTTTTAATGCTGTTACTTTCGTATTTCCTAGTCACTGAACGTTGTTGTGAACTTTTTGATACAATTATGAAAACATCGTTAAAGTAATATCATTGCTTCTGCTAATGGTAGTCTATAATAACAAATTGTCAGTGCAGTGTAATTTATAAATTTCACAATGCCCGAGTCGTATTTGTATCCTCCAAAACTTTTGAAAGCAGAAATAAATCACAACCTGATGTCCTTAAGTATAAAAGGACCTGCTTATGTTCGTGTGCTCGGTGTGTAGCCTAGTAACATATTGGACGAGTTGTTTTTTAGCGGATTTCGGACACTGTAATATTTTCAAAAGTACGCAGGATTTTGACATTGTAGGAGACTAGAGTCTACATCGCCGTATAAACCCTCTTTTGACCTTGGTTCTGTGCCTTTAATTTACCTGACATAGTTTTTTTTTAGCTGCTTGGCAGGTATCAAACTGAATATCTTCAAGAATGTGGCGTGCTAATATTAACAGTTTATTTATGGACATATGACTTATTAGTAGCTACGTATACATTTTATCAAACCGCCAAAATATGCTAGTATACAGGGTTATAATTTTTGTGAAACTGAGCTACGTATCTAAGTAGACTCTACTAAAATAGTTCATTAACTGCTATTGGAAGCATTCACACCTTACCTTTATACAGCAGTAGTATTATGATACAGTGGTCAAGTATTTGCGAATCTGGTTAAGAGCAAAAATTTCGACGTGAATGAATTGTTAAAGTTTTACTTCTATGTCTAAAAGTATAACTAACCACGTTAAACGAACACTTGATATTCGTTAGATTATTCTCTTACTTCTGAGCATCAGTGACAAATAAGAGACTTCCGAATTATATTTTTGATAGTTGCTACAATTTATAGCGCCACAAATTTCGGAAGCGGCGGAATAGCCGTGCGCACTGAGGCGCTGATCTGCGGAGGTTCCGGTCCTTCGTAGGACATTGGTATGTGTGTTGTCCTTAGATTAGTTTAACTTAGTTTAAGTAGTTTATAAGTCCCATAGATTGAACATTTGAACAAAAGCTCGTAAATACGATGGTATTTTGAAACTGCTGCTGCACTCCAAATACACATTCTTTACTCAATCGTTTCGCGATATGTTTTTACGACCCAGCCGCTTGGCAGCGCTGCAGTCGCGAAGTTGCAGAAATTCGATGGCAGTTTCGGGACTCATATATTCGATGCTGTCTATATTGTTCAATCTGATGCGCAAACAATTCGCTCAGTAGCAGAGTGCACCAACCTTCATATGCATGCTCAGGTCTTAAAAAGAGCTACAAATTCAGCTGTACCAAGATCCATCCGACTGAAGGCAGCAGCTAAGTTCTCAAACACGGAAGAGCTTATTCCAGCAGTTCAAAGAAATAAATGTACATAAGAAGATGCAAAGTTCGCCCAAGAAATGCTGACAAAAAAGAGCAAGCTCTTCTGTTATAAACGTAACTAAATGTTGTGTTTAAATTATATGAAAATCATCCGCAGTCGATATATTAATTCAGAATCTTCTCCAGTGATGATGAAAACGTGATTTTTCTCTAGTCTTGCGACATGAACGATTGTTTTGAGTTATATAAATATGCCTTTTAACATCTCTCCATAATCTGAAAATGGTTAAAGTTTTTCTTATTTGATTAATTTAAAAAAAATAGTATGTATACGGACATTTTAAACCATTTCTCACAAGTTATTGATTTATTAGTTATGGATAATTATTCGAGTACTTCAGTGTTAAAACTGTTCTTAAATGAATTAATAGAAGACTAAATGCTTTGTTTATTGTATAATAAACAATTTAAGAATAAAATAGAAACCTTAGTATCATATTTATGTACGGTCCTTTGAACACCCTGTAACGAGACACTGATATTTTTATTTATTTTTTGTTTATCTTTGATCGGCGATACTTATCGCCTCCGGTTCCCTCTGACTCGTAATACAACTAATTTAATTTCGTTCGTCATTTTTTACTTAAAAACAAGCGAGAAGACGGAACCGAGATAGTAGTTTTTACTCACTCTCTTGTCTATGTTCGTTCTGTACGGACGTCTTCCATCGATGTATCCATTCAATGTAACTAATTGTGATGCAAGATGTTGTAAAAATATATTACTTAAATTTAAAATCATCCCCTCTCTTTGGCTTTTATTTAAATTAATCCCTCCACGTCAAATACTTATTTTCTATTCGCCTCTGTAATAGTTTAATATTCAGACGCCATTACAATCGCTTCGCATTGTCTGCAAAATTTCAATCAATCAATCATCTTTATACAATACTTTGCTTGATTTTAGAACCTGCAGTCATTTCTTTTGTAATTTCACGAAGTCCGATCATTTTTTTTAATTTCTTTTTTTTTATCATTACCGGTAACTTCATGTTCCATCCACGGTCACACAACAATGAAAAGCGAAGTGAACAGTCTGAACATTGATCTACTACGGAAAGTATCTTCAACGTTCATATATTAAATAAAAAAAGAGTTATTATTTCCAGCTTCTACAATACAAAGCGCAGGATCCAGCTAGATGCTTTCCGTAAGTCTTATAACCTGCTGTTGCTTGTATGGTGCCCAACTTTAATATGCAATCCGCGGTTTATTTGCTTTAATATTCATTTTGTGCTGTACTTTAACTAACTTATTTCAAAATTCAAAAAATTCGGCACCGTCAATTCCTTGTCCAAAAAAATATAATCGCGGAATCTACTTTAACAATTATGGCATCATGCGAAGCAAGAGCAACGTTATAACCCCACGTCCCTAATTATGATATGAATGCTCACCTCCCCAGTTAAAGTTATTCGATTCTTCATGGAATATGGGGGCTTCACAAGTTTATTCGCAAACAGATTGGGTGCACTGCTTCCGACCTCGGAAGGGGATTGAGTGAGTGGTGAGGCTGATGACCTGACTGTTTGGTGCCCTTAATCAGCAGCACCGCCAGTAACGAGCTGCGTGTAGGACCTGCTGGAAGCGATCCGGTAATGAACACTACTAGTGAAGCTGCAGACACTTCTAGTGCTCAGCCAATTATTCAGATCAGTTCGGTAACCTGCTGCCAGGTGGAATGATAACAAAGTTGCCGAGCTGAACGACCGTGTCGACGGTGACCGGTATATTTCTAAGTTGTTGTGCCGGTGGAGATTCTTTGACTCTGTACAGAGTAACCAGAACAGTGTAACACGTTTGCTGAATATATTAGCTAATATTCACAGAATATATGGCATCAACTGCGATTGGGCAAAGCTGAAAATGTGTACCCAGCCGGGATTCGAACCCGGGTCTCCTGCTTTCTAGGCAGTTGCGCTGACCTCTACACTACTGGGGACACAGTGATCACCGCACCTGCAAGGACTACCTGAGCACGCCTCCCGTCAGATACAAATTCCCAGCTTCGCCCTGCCCACAGTACTCAAACTCGTAGTTATGAAACTAATTCCCATAACTACGAGTTTGAGTACTGTGGGCAGGGCGAAGCGGGGAATTTGTATCTGACGGGAGGCGTGCTCAGGTAGTCCTTGCAGGTGCGGTGATCACTGTGTCCCCAGTGGTGTAGGGGTCAGCGCAACTGCCTAAAAGCCAGGAGACCCGGGTTCGAATCCCAGCTGGGTACACATTTTCAGCTTTGCCCAATCGCAGTTGATGTAATATATTCTGCGAATATTAAATAATAACAACTGCAGGATCAGAAGTGACGTCTGACGCCACATGTATATATATGAATATATTAGCATCATTTACATGAAATTAGTCGCTGTAATTTCTCCCGGCCGAGCCCCTCTCCCTGTACATGGTGAATTTCTACGTGAAATAAAGGGTGTACCATGAGGAATAGCAAATATTTTTGTAGGTGGTAGTACAAACGAATTGGAATAAAAAATAACATGTGTCCATTTTGTACTCACTACACAGACACAGCTGTTAGCAGGCTATGTAATGCAGAATAAACGTAAAACACACGCGGCGTGACAACAAAGTAATGACAGTGATGTGAAAAAAATGTTGCTTATTGTTTTACTGAAGTTCAGTGTTGTCTCCTTCAAAAATTCCCTTGTGATTGCATACACTTTTTCCAGCGCTTCTGCCGTTGATGGTAACATTTCCGGAACTCATTTTCTGTAATATCCTCCAAGACCATCGTCACAGCTTTTTGGACATCTTGTGTTGTTTGAAAATGGTGTCCATTGACCGCCATTTTTACACTTGAAAATAAAAATAAAAAAAGTCAACGTAACGATATCTGGTTAATAAGGTGGCTGCGGTAGTACTGACATTTATTTTGAGATTAAAAATTGCTGTACTGACACAGCAGTATGGGATGGTGCATTATCGTGATGCCGAATCGAATTTTTAGCAGTGTTGGTACGGACACGAAGAACTCTTTTACGACGTCTTTCTAAAATTTCTTTGCAGTAATATTAGTAAACTTTGTCCAGGAGGCACTCACTTTTTGTGAACAATTCTCTTGATAACAAAGAAGCACACAAGCATGCATTTCACTTTTTACTTTGACATGCGAGCTTTTTTGGTCTGGGTGATTCCTTTGAGCACCGTTGCGAGCTTTGGCTTTTTGTCTCTGGATTGTACTGAAAAACCCAAATTTCATCACCAGTGATAACACGGCCCACCAATTCTGTTTTGCTTTCCGTTTGCTCTAACACATCGGCTGCCACATTTCCAGTGCTTCTCGCTATTGTGGTGTGAGATTTTTGGGGACCATTTTCGTACAAATCTTTCTCATACCAAGATCGTCAGTTATTATTAGACGAACCGTTTCTCGATTGATGTTCAGTTCTTTTGCAATCATTTTCACAGATAATCTTCGATCGAATCGTACGAGTTCATGCACCCTGGCCAGCTTGACATCCGTCCGTGAGTTTGATGGTCGTACACTGCGGTCTTCAACATTCGTTCTCCCTCCACTAAACATTTTATGCCAACGTAAAAACTTGAATTTTTGACATATCCTCCTCCCAAAAAGCCTTCTGAAGCTCATCGTAAGTTGTCGCGTTTTCACCCAAAAAAGAAATGGCATACCGTTGCGCAATATCATGCGGTTCCATTTCCGTGACGAGAAACACAAACACATGTCAACTCATTACAGCACAACTCACGACTGAGCAGTTGCAACGGTGTGCCGCTTGTTCTAGAAGCAGCTTATAGACCCAGGTGAAAGATGTTGTGCCTAAGCAAATCTGCACGGTTGCCACATCTTGCAAAGGAAATCAGTCTAATTACTTAATTGTCGCACCTCGTGGAGAAATGAGAAGTTTTTAACAATTCTTTCGTCGGTTCGTATTAGAAGATCGTCATATTGAAACAGAAGAAAATTTTTGGGAACTGATAAGTGAAGTCATGTTGACCACTGGTGTGAAGTTGACGAATGGGGTGAAGTTGACCGAAAAGTTAAAAAAGATTTCGTGACGAACAACTACACTAAGGTAAATTATTATTGTTATTATTTTCAGCTATTATGTTTATTGTCATAATGTTGCAAATTCACAGTAATGGCTAATTGTATAGAATTTCAAACATTCATCCGAATACTAATGATTTTCTGAAGGGCTGTTTCTTTCAGATTTTTAATGAGCTAAGACTTTCTTTTGTGTGACTAGCATAAACCAATAGATGCGACATCCTCACTTGTCATCACTGGCGTTGGCGATCTTCCATTATTAACTGCGTGGTTTGCGGATTTTACAAAACCATGCAGTGGTACTCGTAAATCCGCCTATTGTCTTTGACCTTGTTGTATTCCATTACCCCTGTCTGCAAAAACAGTTGCGTCTGTCACAGAGCTATGAAGTGGCGCTCGTGACTCTGCTTTCTAAATCAGGGCGTTCTCTCTCCTATATACAATATGTACGATTGGTTCTACATATTGTAAAGAAGCTCCTGCCGCTTGACCTATTCCAATATCTTCGTTGCCTGCTGTATTCCTTACGACATGAACAGACGAATATTCAGAACTGCAATACAGTCGACATGCATTATGTTCGTCATCTCGTTACCCTTCTTCTCTGTCGAATTCAACCATTGGAGTGACGTCATCCGGTTCATAGTATGCCATTATTGTCACATTATATTCAGGAATTTCCATATTTTCTCCTAGTCTGTGACATTCTATCACAATGCACAAAAATATCTTTCAACTAGATAACGCGTGATCCTCACATTCACTGATTCAGGTTCAAACGTACTGAAATTTAACTTAACAGATCCATTAATATGCAAAACACAATACTCTAAAAAATTAAAAAAATACTTTCCATCTGAAGATTGTGCGATCCCCACTATCTTAACTACATCGTATTAGGACGGTGAAAAGCTATCCTGGCAAGGTCGCCATTATCTAACACTGACTGTTCTAGGGCCTGCCTTAAAACTGTGGACAAACCATTTGAGCCACCTTTTATTATACGCAAGGATTCATCTGTAATATTTTTGTGCCCTGAAATGGTGGCCCTGCAGATGGAACGCGTCTACCGTGACACGCAGCCTTAGATATCAGGAAGACGAGCACGTCTCAATCCAAGACAGGTAAAAGGTTTTGTGCATGGCTGTGAATCAGCGACTGTTACAATACAATTAAATTTATAAGGGGCAGCCCTCAGTCGCTAAGTACGAAAATAATCGTTACCAGGTTTCAATGCCGCTATGGGCACCTTCTTCAAACGAAGAAGGTTTAATATATTCATCTTCGTTTGAAGAAGGTGCCCATAGCAGCGTTGAAACCTGATAACGATTATTTTCGTACTTTGCGACCGAGGGCTGCCCCTTATAAATTTAACAGGTAAAAGGTCCTTAACTGTGCTCAGAATGAACCGAACAATAACTGCTAAATGACCTTAACTAGGTATGGGAATGTGGTGTTAACAGGGTCTCAGTAAAATAAAGTGCTTTTCTACTGAGAGATAAAATTTAATTTTACTAACTTTAAGCAAAGCGGAAAACCAAAAACAAATGACGTTAAAAATAATGAAATGGTAATAACAAGAAAAGGATAATATTCCACCACCAACAGTATCGCTTTGACACTCGAAACCGTATGTAAAAATTAACAATATAAAAAAAGAAAAAAATATCTATTAGTGGTTTGTCTGAGTTCGTGCCTACATTTGAATTTACAATTGGAACTGAACTAACAGAGCTGTGAGGCTGTTGCAATAAATGTAGTATAATGTGGTTTTGCTGTCGGTGCCACTGCACAAGAGCATATTGGTTGAGAGAAAAACCTAGCTTCGCATTAGTGTGCAATTTACAGTTCGATTCATCGTCGGCTGCTGATTCCGCAACTGCTTGTTCAGATCTAGAACTGAACTAAATCAGCCAAAAAATTCTTAATAATCTTGATGATTTGCATACTTCCCTAAAAAAACATTCAAATGTCTGTAAATCTATCGAACCAAACTGCTTGGCCATCGGTCCGTAGCTTACAAACTACTTAATCCTAGATAAACTAATCTAAGGACAACACACACACATGCCCCAGGGAGGACTCGAACCTCCACGGCGAGCAACCGCGTGCTCCGCAGCGAGGCGCTTTAGACCGCTCGGCTACTCCACCGCGGCGCATACTGCCCTACTCTAAACATATGTGGCAGGATACGGTATTTCAGCGAATTAGGCCACCGTCATGCCTCCTCTCTCTCGTCCACGGACGGTAACTAGATAGTGTGGATGGAGCAAAATTCTACTGCACGGTCTGTGAAAATGCCGTAATTACAGGTGAAGCATGCAGCTTAACACTAGGCACCTAGCATGTACTGTTTTATGCCACAAGGCAAATGACAGTGAACTGGTTAACTTTCTGTTATTACCGCTATCTCAGTTGCCGTAATGTTGTTGTCTCCACCCTGTAGAACCGACAAAAATCGTCGAACTATTTTAGTTCACTCTGCGGATGACAATACTTCAGAATCTATATGTCTCAACTGATCCCCCAATTATTTCGACCAGTCTATATCTGTGCATATCGCTGTCCCATAGTTTTTGTTAATTCAGTGAGAACTATGTGACGTTCTCAGAATTATCACATTTTATCTTACTATTAGTTCCTCTTTGTGATAACCATTATCTGGGACTGTTTAAAGTGAGCTCTCAGTGATTACTCGCAATGTTTAATTCGTGCAAATATCTCCGCAGTTATGAAAATTAAAATACACAATTTTGTGTTTGTTCTACAGGTTTGTTTATTTTGCGAATCGATTTTCGGCTTCTTAGGCCATCATCAGACATTTACTGAAGTTTAGTCAAAGAACATGGGTTGTCAACAAACTAAAAGAGATGTTACATGCAGAGAAATAAATTATCTTCTTTGATGAAGCAGTTACAATGTAAATAAATTTGTAGATTAATAATACTGCAAAAAGGAAAAATTGATACTATTCATCGAGAAACGGTGTATACATAACAATTTCTTGACAACAATGACTACAGTGAATACAATTAAATTAAACAAAAGTCTAAAGTTTGAAGGGTTGTTCAAAATACTAGGTGACACAAAACCTAAAAAAATATAGAATAAATATTAAAAGCCCGGGACACTATTATAACTAAATAAACAAATAAAAATAGAGGGGTGGGAAAGGAGGGTATAGGTGGGGTGCAGTGGAGAATCGTGAAAGTTAACAAATCGGAGGTATGCACTAGAACTGAAAAAACAGTGAAAATAAACATATTCATTTATAATGGTCAGAATTAAATAAAGAATTGATGTAAAGGACAGAGTACAGAATAATTTGGAATCTTAGTTCTAACAATGAAAGATACAAAACAGGTTTGATACACTGGAAAGCTAGACTGTTATTAACTCAGAAATTAGATAAACAGTGGCCATACCAAATTTAAATTAGATTTACAACTTTGTATGAGTAACGTAATTGTAAGACAAAAGTAATGAAATATATTACAAACATATGCTGACTCAAAAACAAAGGTAGAATAATAAGATACAAGAATTGGAGGAATAAAATTGAACATGCCTAGTGAGTTGTATTGGAAATTCTGAGATTAGGTTGAGCTCAGAAGTGGTGATGTATTGAGGACTGTTTGATCATTTAATATTAAGCCTAGACTGAGAGATATATGTTTGTTTATTCCTAAGGTCTCTAGTAGATTGAGTTTCTGGCCTTTCTTAGCTAAGTGGAGTACGTGAGACAGTGGTTGGTACGTGCAACCCTCACTCAGAACGTGATCAGCAAAAGTGGAGTCATGATTTTGCAACCTCCAATTGCATTCATGCTCTCTTAGCCTAGTTGGTATGTCCCTATCTGATTGGACAATGTAAAAACACAATCTGGGCAAATAAGTTTGTATTGCAGAATGAAACCCACACTCTGCAGCGGAGTGTGCGCTGATATGAAACTTAGTGCCAGATTAAAATTGTATGCCGGAATCGGGACTCGAACCTGGAACCTTTGCCTTTTGCGGGCAAGTGCTCTACCGACTGAGCTACCTCAATACGACTCACGATGCCGCCTCCCGGTTCCGGCACACAATTTTAATCTTCCAGGATGTTTCATATCAGCGCACACTCCGCTGCAGAGTGAAAGTTTCATTCTGGAAACATCCCTCAGGCAGTGGCTAAGCCATGTCTCCACATCATATCCTTTCTTCCAGGAGTATTAGTCTTGCAAGGTTCGCAGAAGAGCTTCTGTGAAGTTTGGAAAGTAGGAGGCGAGGTGCTAGCGGAATTGAAGTTGTAAGGCGGCATCGTGAGTCGCGTCGGGATAGCTCAGTTGGTAGAGCGCTTGCCCGCGAAAGACAGAGGTCCCAGGTTCGAGTCCCGGTTCCGTCACAGAATTTTAATCTGCCAGGAAACTTCAAGTTTGTATTGAGTATAGTTGGGGCTTGTCTTTACTATTGAAAATAAACTGGGCGATTGTGTTGTTGGAATAGTAGGAAACGCTGTAGTTATAGGATTTCATAGTTTTGGCTAATAACAGTCTAGCTTTCCAATGTATCAAACCTGTTTTGTATCTTTCATTGTTAGTACTAATATTCCAAATTATTCTGTACTCTGTCCTTTACATCAATTCTTTATTTAATTCTGATCATTATAATTGAATATTTTCACTGTTTTTCAGTTCGAGTGCATACCTACGATTTGTTAAGTTTCACGATTCTCCACTGCACCCCACCTATACCCTCCTTTCCCACCTCTCTATTTTTATCTATTTGTTTATTTAGTTATAATAGTGTCCCGGGTTTTTAATATTTATTCTATGTTTAGGTTTCGTGTAACCTAGTATTTTGAACAACCCTTCAAACTTTAGAGTTTTGTTTAATTTAATTGTATTCACTAGAGTCATTGTTGTCAAAAAATTGTTATGTATGCACCGTTTCTCGATAAATAGTATCAGTTTTTCCTTTTGCAGTATTATCAATCTACAAATTCATTTACATTGTAATTGCTTCATCAAAGAAGATAATTTATTTCTCTGCATGTAACATCTCTTCTGGTTTGTTGACAATCCATGTTCTTTGACTAAACTTCAGTAAATGTCTGATGATGGCCTAAGAAGCCGAAAATTCGATTCGCAAAATAAACAAACCTGTAGGACAAACACAAAATTGTGTATTTTAATTTTCATAACTGCGGAGATATTTGCACGAATTAAACATTGCGAGTAATCACTGAGAGCTCACTTTAAACAGTCCCAGATAATGGTTATCACAAAGAGGAACTAATAGTAAGATAAAATGTGATAATTTTGAGAACGTCACGTAGTTCTCACTGAATTAACAAAAACTATGGGACAGCGATATGCACAGATATGTACTGGTCGAAATAATTAGGGAATCAGTTGAGATATTGATGCCTCGTCTGATGTATGCCTTCAAAATCATTCTGCACCGAATCTAAGTACTTTCTTCTTGGTCTACCTCGACTCCTCTTACCCTCCGCTGTCGAGCTCATGAGTCTATTAGGTAAACTTGCTTCTCCCATGCGTGTAACATGACCCCACCATCTCAGTCTGTTCGCTCTAACTGCTTCATCTATTGTGTTCATTCCCAGATTTTCTTTGATTTCCTCATTATGGACACCTTCCGGCCATTGTTCCCATCTACTAGTACCTGCAATCATTCTTGCTACTTTCATATCTGTAACCTCTACCTTATGAATAACGTAACCTGTATCCACCCAACTTTCACTCCCATACGACAAAGTTGGTCGAAAGATATAGCGGTGCACTGCTTAGTCTTGCTACTTACTTCCTTCTTGCAAAAGAGAGTAGATCTTAGCTGAGCACTCACTGCATTAGCTTTGCTGCACCTCAATTCCAGTTCTTTCGCTATGTTGCCATCCTATGAGAAAATACATCCCAGGTACTTGAAACTATCTACCTGTTCTAACTTTGTTCCTCGTATCTGGCACTCAATCTGTTTGAATCTTTTTCCCACAGACATTACTTTCGTTTTGGAGATGCTGATCTTCATATCATAATCCTTGCATCTCTGATCGAGCTCTGAAATATTAGTTTGCAACCTTTCAATCGAATCGGCCATTACAACTAAGTCATCCGCATATGCGAGACTGCTTATTTTGTTTTCACTTTCTTTAATCCTGCCCTGCCAGTCTACTGTTTTCAGCATATGATCCATGAATAGTATGAATAGTGTCTTACCCCTGAAACTACCCTGAACCATGAGCTTAATTTGCCATCTACTCTAACTGCTGCCTGACAGTCTACGTAAAGCCCTTTAATTGCCTGCAGAAGTATGCCTCCTATACCATAATCTTGAAGAACTGACAGTAGCTTCCTCATAGGAACACGGTCATAAGCGTTTTCCATGAAACATAGATACAATTCCCTCTTCCACTCATAGCACTTTTCCATTACCTGCCGTAGGCTAAGTATCTGGTCCTGACAGCCTCTAAGAGCCCTAAACCCACACTGATTTTCATCTAACTTGTCCTCAATTAATACTCGCACTCTCCTTTCAACAATACCTGAGAATATTTTGCCTACAACGCTAATTAAAGAGATATCTCGATAGTTGTTGCAATTTTTCTGTTTCCATGTTTGAAAATTGGCGTGATTACCGCTTTCGTCTAGTCAGACGGAACCTGTCCCGATTCCCACGCTTTTCCAATTATCCTGTGTAGCCATTTGAGACCTGATATTCCACTGTATTTGACGAGTTCCGGCTTAATTTCATCCACCCCAGCCGCTTTATTGCACTGTAATCTACTGACCATTTCCTCTACTTCCCCAAATGACATCCTGTTTCCATCGTCGTTCCTATCCCATTGTACCTGAAAATCTCTTTCCCACAATTTAAGTGTATTGTGCAGTAAATGTTGAGACATGCATCATCGTGAAAGGTGTGGCACAACGACTTTTGGATACGTGCGCATGCTGAGGTAATATCGGGCAGTGGCCTACCCTCAGCACGTCCCCGGCGGCTGCTGGGGCGGACTGTGCTGATGGTTGGGGCGTCAGATGGGCCCTCGCCTCGCCCCGGCGCGCGGCTCGTCATGGGGAGCAGATGGCCCCGCGGGCCGCTCATGCGAGGCGCCATATCGACCCATCGCACGCGGTGACTCACTGCGCGGTCGATTTGCTGACGTCTTCCCCCGCGAGCCGCGCCGCTGCCCTCCTGCCGGCCTCCCACGCATGTTGACAGCAATTTGTGGCCCAGATAGGAAGGCATCTCAAATGGCGGGCGGTGACGTCGCCACTTCGCCTGTGCATCTTCAGCTTAAGGTCAGCAGCACTCAAACCACTGCTGCCTTTGGGTAAGAGGAAGTACCGTCGTTGCGCGATCGAAAGGAACTAGCCTTTCCACTATTTGCAAGAAGTGGTGTACTATTCCATATCTAGATATGAAAGTAGCAAGAATGATTGCAGGTACTAGTAGATGGGAACAATGGCAGGAAGGTGTCCATAATGAGGAAATCAAAGAAAATCTGGGAATGAACACCATAGATGAAGCAGTTAGAGCGAACAGACTGAGATGGTGGGGTCATGTTACACGCATGGGAGAAGCAAGTTTACCTAATAGACTCATGAGCTCGACAGCGGAGGGTAAGAGGAGTCGAGGTAGACCAAGAAGAAAGTACTTAGATACGGTGCAGAATGATTTTGAAGGCATAACATCAGACGAGGCATCAATGTTAGCATAGAATAGGGGATCATGGAGGAATTTTATTAGAGTTACTTTGCCCCTGACTGAATGCTGAAAGGCATAATCAGTCTCTAATGATGATGATGATGATGATACTTGAGGAGCCCAATATCAAAGACGCCCCGAGCCTAGATTATATTGTTTACAAGAAAGGCAAAAAATAAAAAGCATATTAGCAAAATACCCACAGTTGAGGAAAGTAGGGGAAACGTGCGCAGCGGGTAAACATGCGCATTGCTGTATCTTTGGTTTAAAAGCTTCTTTGAACTTTGTAACCAGTGCTCTTCTCCTCAGAGACTAACCACCTACGGTCATAGGGACCACCAACAAGCAAACACGTTGAATATGGCGAACCCCTGCAGAACAGCAAACTGACTGTTCACAGCCGACCAACAGGCAAGGCAGGAAAACCATATTCAACGCACTGAACACAAACAAACCTATACAGTCCCATATATTTAGCCAGTTCTATGACCGAACTAACTATCATGACAAACTTGGCTATGTTCACAGGTATTCTGCCGCAGCCGACTCGGGAGACTTCACAGGAGCTTAGCTGCAGCAGAACGTCACATCAACCGGACTGATTCATTATGTCAAGCCTAGCAAAGTTAATGGTACCGAGATATGCCCTTTACTAACATTACCAAACCTTGCATGATCTGTCGCAGATAGCATACCGCTACTGCCCTTAAAACCTACCCCACTGTCGCAGAGGTTTTTTTCTCCTTGGCTCTTGCCTTGGCACTTTTTTTCCTCTGTCCTTACATACGTTTACCCTTCGTATACCTTTCAACCAATACTATCTCCAGATGCACCGTATTAATGGGTGATCGTGCCCACACGTACGGATAACATTGCGGTTCCCACATCCCGTAATCCACGTTAGCAAACTAACCATACATGGAGGTGTCAGTAGAACTTTTGTGATGGTCACCACGATGGTGTGGGCGTGCAGGGGTCCCATCCTCTGTAACCAGTGCTACACCTAGCGGCAGGTTAGCGAACTACTTTCGTTTGGTCGCTGGGCCACCATTACGGTTTCGCGTTCAGTGAGTTTGCAAATGGTGAAACGTGACATTGTGATCTAATTTGCAGTTCTCGAGATTTAAGACGGTGAATCTCTATTTACTATGTTGACTAAATTTACTTGTGATACAGTTAAAACCTGTATCTCGCCCTTTATTCACATGAAGTGATTAGTGCCATCGACAAGGGATCTCAAATCGATTCCATATTTCTGGATTTTCGGAAGGCTTTTGACACTGTACCCCACACGCGGCTTCTAATGAAATTGCGTGCTTATGGATATCTCCCCAATTGTGAGATTGGATTCACGATTTCCTGTCAGAAAGGACACAGTTCGTTGTAATTGACGGTAAGTCATCGAGTAAAATAGAAGTGATATCTGGCGTCCCCAGGGAAGCGTTATAGGTCCCCTACTCTTCCTTATGTTTATAAACGATTTAGGAGACAATCTGAATAGCTACCTTAGACTGTTCGCGAATGATGCTGTCGTTTATCGGTTAGTGAAGTCAACAGAGGATCAAAAGCAACTGCAAAGCGATTTAGACAAAATTTCTACATGGTGCGAAAATTGGCAGTTGACACTAAATAAAGAAAAATGTGAAGTAATACACATGACCACTAAAAGAAATCCCCTGAACTTCAGTTACGCGATAAATCAGTCAAACCTTAAGGTCGTAAATTCTACTAAATATCTAGGAGTTACAATTACGAACAACTTAGACTAGAGAGAAGACATTGAAAATATTGTGGGGAAGGCGAACCAAAGATTACGTTTCATTGGCAGAACACTTAGTAGATGCAACAGCTCCGCCAAAGAGACTGCCTGGAGTACTGTTGCCCATTGTGGGACCCTCACCAGGTGGGACTGACGAAAGATATTGTGAAGGTTCAGAGAAGGGCAGCTCGTTCTGTTTTATCACGTTAGGGGGGGGGGAGGGGGGAGCGTCACGGAAATGTTGCACGAATTGGGGTGGAAATCATTAAAGGAAAAACTCCCTCTGAATCCTTGAATGCCATACACCCCTCATTGCTTTGCACATCCGCTTTTACTCTACTACGCGGAGTCTCTAACATCTCATCAATTTTTCTGTCCTCCTTAACGATATGGAACACCTCCGCATCTCATATAAAATCCGAAATTACAATCCAATAAGCCCGTTGCTTCCATTCTGATGCCCAACGCTGGAATACTGCAGCGCCTTTGCACTTGTCATCCTCCTTCCTCCTACACATATTCCATGCCTTATCCCAACGCAACTTCACATCCTAGACAATGAAATCCGTTCCGAAATTTATCCATTCTCACCCAATATCAAAGCCCATTCCTACTCATCCTTTATCGCCTTGCTTTTAAAGCCCAACCCACACACCCAACCAAACCTCATTGTATGCCTTCTTTTACACCTTACCTGTTACCCTCATCATCTACCTTCGCCTTGTACGCCTTACCTCATGCTCGCATTATCTATCCAACATGCTCTTAAAATACATTTCCCTCAACATTGCAGAACACGTCTTCACTGCCCAATATATATATATATATATATATATATATATATATATATATATATATATATATATATATATATATGTGTGTGTGTGTGTGTGTGTGTGTGTGTGTGTGTGTGTGTGTGTGTGTCTGTGTGTCTGTGTGTGAAAATCCATAAAAATCATACATACTTTTATGTAATATAAAAGAGGAAAATTATTTGTAAAAATCTGTAGTGGAAGAGAGTCATCATCGTCATCTTGCACAGTTTCCAGCGACGGACTGGGTCTGTTTGGAAAACAAGCCACGCCACTTTGTCCTGTCTTCCATGACTCTCTGTTATCACTCTAGCCCAGACCCCTCCTGACACAATCCTCCACTCCTTTTAGCCATCTACCCTTAGTCTTCCTCTTGGCCGTTTCTTTGTATTTCGTGTAACCTCCTCGATATCCTCGTCTCCTTCATTCTCTTTAAATAGCCATACCACTGAAGTCTTGATCTCTCGATCCTACACTGTAAGGGCTCCTGATTAGGTAGTACTGCTGTGAAGCTGCTTAGGTCGCAAACTATTTATTATTGGTCACACTTGATGTACAGCGTGCCCTCAAAATGACGCGTTTCGGAATAACCATCATCAGATTAGAATCGTGCCATGTGCACACGTGAACAGATGGAAGATGTTCTTCAATTTACATACAAACGCAGACTACAAGTTTTAACACGCATGATACTGTCCAAGTAGACATTTTGGCCACCAGGTGGCATTACAATGTGTATAGTGGCGCCATATCACATAAGGTATGCGTATCAATTTACATAGGTCAGCTGTGCAATTGTTGTACAAAGTATAAAATATAATTTTTTTAAAAGAACAATTATACATATGCTTTTAAAAAACACTTGTCAGCTGCTAAACTTTGTTCTAAATCATGATAGGCTATATAAGCACTATGTAGTCAAAGTTAAAACCACATAAAATAAAATTAATAAAAAGTGACAGAATAATATTACATTTAAAATGAGATAGACAGCTCAACAAATCCTGAACATTGTCAAAGGTGTTTAAAAAATGACTAGCATTCCTTATGACAGTTGGCTGTAGCCATAGATAGAACAAGTAGTCATAAAATTAACATAAGGCACTTTACATCAGATAAGGAGGTGTAAAAACATTTATAACAGCAGTAGCATTCATCATAGATATAGGAAACCAGCGGGCTGGGCACTGTTCATAATAAATCCCGAAAAATGTCAAAGAACCATTTTCTGTGAGAACGGATTTGTTCGTTCAAAATTCCATCTGGGTTTTCCTTACAGCATTTGTAAATTTCAATATCTTCTAGAATGTCTAGGTCTAGACCTTTTGGCTCTACATGAAGAATTTTTAAGGATTTTTCAATCGTATCTAGATGATGTTTTTTGTCGTTGAGATGACACCCCATAGCTGTATTATTTTTATTACAATGTTCTTTAAATCTGATTGAAAAATCACGCCCTGTTTGTCCAATGTAAACACTACCACATGATGCACAAGCTATTTTGTAGACTCCCGATTTTTTGTATTTATCCTTTTTGCTGTCAACAAAGGTACGCAATATTGTCTTAAGTTTATTGCGCGTCCGGAATCCTATTTTTTTATTGGTTTTCTTGAAGGCGTTAGCAATTTGTTCACAGAAATGCCCTGTGTAGGTCATTGACGCAAATCTAGATTGATTTTTGGTGGGATTAGATTTAGGTGTTTTTCTTTTATTGAACTCTGATTTACGAATGTTCTGTATCGCACGTTTGGTATATCCATTACTTATACCTATTTGTGTGATTATATCAATTTCTTTTTGAACACTTGTTGCGTCAAGATCCAGTTTAGCTAACCTGTTGAACATTGACCGAAAGAAAGCATTCTTATGGGCGCGTGGGTGGCACGAGTCTGCTGCAATAATGACGTCAGTGGTAGAGGGTTTTCTAAATATGTCTAAACAAAAGCCCGTAGATTGTCTGGTGATGTTCAAGTCCAAATAATTAATGCTCCTGTTTGATTCTACCTCTACCGTGAAGTGTATCTTAGGATGTAATAGATTAAAAGATCCCGCAACCTCATCTATGACTGATCCCGTACCTTTAAGTGTAACGAAAATATCGTCAACATATCTGCGATACAGAATAATCTTGTCGCATATTGACACATGATTAGCAAAAAAATTTACTTTCTAAATGGATGATAAAGATATCAGCCAGAAGGCCTGAAAGACAGCAACCCATTGCCAGACCGTCCTTCTGAAGGTAGATTTTATCGTTAAAAGTAAAACAGTTGAACGCAAGTGTTAGGCGTAATAACTCTATTAATTCATAGACACACGTTTGCTGATAGAGTAGTTAATCTTACTAACTTGAACCTTTCTCATGAAGAAAATTCCCTGCTTCATAAAGGCCTAAATTTCAATCTTCCCACCAGGATGAATTCTAATACTATTAAACGAACTATAGCCGAAGTAAAAGGCGTATGTGAGATGCTAAAAGTCTCACAACCTGTACAGGCCAAGATTGCGGTGACAACTCATAAAGCACTCAGTAAACCTGTCCCCATAGGCACTTTTTCTAATTCTCTCTCAACCATCTTAAATAAATTGAATGGAAAACTAATAGAAAATGAAGTTGTTGTCACAAAAGCGGACAAGGGAAATTCTATTGTCCTTATTTCAGATTCTGATTACGTCTGTAAGACTTTGGATTTCTTCCGCTCTAATGATATAGTAGAAACTGTAAGGAACCCCCTCCCTAAATTTGTTACCGAACTAAAGAAATTTGTGAAAGGTGCCAACTGTCTCTTTGCCACCGATCACGCTAAACGTAAGCAAATCCCGATGAACCCAAAACTTCCTGTTCTTAGATCACAAATAAAGTTTCATAAAAGTAATTTGCCGATACGTCCAATTGTAGATGGTTTCCAGGGCCCAAATTACAGGGTTAACAGTTTTTGCTATGCTAAATTAAAAGCTGCATACACTTTTGAAAAAACGTGGGCTGTCAAAAATAGCTACGAGATGGCAATGCTGTTGAGAGATACTAAGATTCCTCATGATGCAATAATGGCATCCCTTGACATAACCAATTTGTACACTAATGTGCCTGTAGAAGAGACATTAGATATCATTAGACTGAACCTTATTAGACATATGAAACTTCCAATAGGGGAAATCTATGAATTAATAGAGTTATTACGCCTAACACTTGCGTTCAACTGTTTTACTTTTAACGATAAAATCTACCTTCAGAAGGACGGTCTGGCAATGGGTTGCTGTCTTTCAGGCCTTCTGGCTGATATCTTTATCAACCATTTAGAAAGTAAATTTTTTTGCTAATCATGTGCCAATATGCGACAAGATTATTCTGTATCGCAGATATGTTGACGATATTTTCGTTACACTTAAAGGTACGGGATCAGTCATAGATGAGGTTGCGGGATCTTTTAATCTATTACATCCTAAGATACACTTCACGGTAGAGGTAGAATCAAACAGGAGCATTAATTATTTGGACTTGAACATCACCAGACAATCTACGGGCTTTTGTTTAGACATATTTAGAAAACCCTCTACCACTGACGTCATTATTGCAGCAGACTCGTGCCACCCACGCGCCCATAAGAATGCTTTCTTTCGGTCAATGTTCAACAGGTTAGCTAAACTGGATCTTGACGCAACAAGTGTTCAAAAAGAAATTGATATAATCACACAAATAGGTATAAGTAATGGATATACCAAACGTGCGATACAGAACATTCGTAAATCAGAGTTCAATAAAAGAAAAACACCTAAATCTAATCCCACCAAAAATCAATCTAGATTTGCGTCAATGACCTACACAGGGCATTTCTGTGAACAAATTGCTAACGCCTTCAAGAAAACCAATAAAAAAATAGGATTCCGGACGCGCAATAAACTTAAGACAATATTGCGTACCTTTGTTGACAGCAAAAAGGATAAATACAAAAAATCGGGAGTCTACAAAATAGCTTGTGCATCATGTGATAGTGTTTACATTGGACAAACAGGGCGTGATTTTTCAATCAGATTTAAAGAACATTGTAATAAAAATAATACAGCTATGGGGTGTCATCTCAACGACAAAAAACATCATCTAGATACGATTGAAAAATCCTTAAAAATTCTTCAGGTAGAGCCGAAAGGTCTAGACCTAGACATTCTAGAAGATATTGAAATTTACAAATGCTGTAAGGAAAACCCAGATGGAATTTTGAACGAACAAATCCGTTCTCACAGAAAATGGTTCTTTGACATTTTTCGGGATTTATTATGAACAGTGCCCAGCCCGCTGGTTTCCTATATCTATGATGAATGCTACTGCTGTTATAAATGTTTTTACACCTCCTTATCTGATGTAAAGTGCCTTATGTTAATTTTATGACTACTTGTTCTATCTATGGCTACAGCCAACTGTCATAAGGAATGCTAGTCATTTTTTAAACACCTTTGACAATGTTCAGGATTTGTTGAGCTGTCTATCTCATTTTAAATGTAATATTATTCTGTCACTTTTTATTAATTTTATTTTATGTGGTTTTAACTTTGACTACATAGTGCTTATATAGCCTATCATGATTTACAACAAAGTTTAGCAGCTGACAAGTGTTTTTTAAAAGCGTATGTATAATTGTTCTTTTAAAAAAATTTATATTTTATACTTTGTACAACAATTGCACAGCTGACCTATGTAAATTGATACGCATACCTTATGTGATATGGCGCCACTATACACATTGTAATGCCACCTGATGGCCAAAATGTCTACTTGGACAGTATCATGTGTGTTAAAACTTGTAGTCTGCGTTTGTATGTAAATTGAAGAACATCTTCCATCTGTTCACGTGTGCACATGGCACGATTCTAATCTGATGATGGTTATTCCGAAACGCGTCATTTTGAGGGCACGCTGTACATCAAGTGTGACCAATAATAAATAGTTTGCGACCTAAGCAGCTTCACAGCAGTACTACCTAATCATTTCATCATGGTCGCCTACCTCCTCAGTGACTTTATGTCGCATTTACAGTAAGGGCTCCTCTCTCACTGTTTCCATGTTCTTCTTATTCCTCCTCCTCTCTCTCTTCTTATTACCCCTATTCTTCATCCTGTCTCTTTATTACCCCTATTCTTCATCCTGTATCTACTTAATACCCCTATTCTGCTTAGCAGTAATTTCATTTCCCTGCTTGTATTTTGCTAATATATCTTTTTCTCATTACCCAAGTTTCCGACACATAGGTCAACATCGGGATATAATAAACTTCCGTATAACACTCCTTTGCTTTTCTGTGATACGTTCTTACTCCACACTAAACTCCTAATATTTCTCAGAAATACTTCTGTCTGTCTGCCACATTCTAAAATCCCCTTGTTATTTCTCCTAATTTCCTCATTTCCTAGGTACTTGAAGATTTCTATCTTCTTTATCCGTTGACCTCCAAGTGTTATTCTCGTCACAGGTATCCTTTTTCCTGTTGGTTAATATGAACTCACATTTACAGATGTTGAACTTCATATTCTCTCACTGTTTCTTCCCAAGCATCCAGTTGCTCCTGGATTTCCTCAGTCTTGCTGCCCCAGACCATCGGATCGTCTGCAAACACCGTTGCTTTTATCTTTTCTTCACCAAATTTTCTTACTACCTCTGACATTATATCATCCATGGCCTCAATGAAGGGGTGACAACGCACTGCCTTGCTTCAACTCGCACACTTGTTGGAGACACGCTGTTCTTCCCTCTCCCACTTTGACACAGGTCATACTTCCACAATACATCTCCTTTACCCTGCTTACAGTCTCTTTTTCCACTCCTCAAATTTCAAGGGCTTCCTAAACTTTTTCTTACATACACAGCTGTTCTTGGAGTTGCCTTACTGCAAATATGAGGTCCACTGTCGATCTTCCAGGTCACAATCCATACTATTCTTCTCTCATTCCCCTCTCGCCTTTGGATTGATTTCTATTTTCCAATATCTTCTCATATAACTTTGCACAGTGTTGCAATTTCTGCACTCCTTTCTAATTCTGTCTTGAATATTGGGAGTATCAATCCTTTCTCCCAATCATCTGGGATCTTCTTTTTCTTCCATATCACCCTCATCACCTGATAGAGTCACTGTTTCCCAACTTCCCCTGCTGCCTTCATCATTTCCACACTCACTTCGTCCACTCCTAGTATCCTTCCCCCTTTCGTCTTGTTTAGTACCATTTCCTTCACTGACTTTTCTATCTTCTGCTGTATTGCTGTCCCCATATGCATTTCCATCCTCAAAATACTCTTTCTACTGTCTTGAGAGTCTCTCTCTTATAAAGCTCATTCCCATACTTGTTCATCATCACATCCTCTCTCAAACCTCTTACTTTTCACCATCACATAGTACTTTCTTATTTTCTTTTCTGTCCTCCTCCATCATCTTTGTCCATTTCACTATCCACTTTTTCTTTTCCACTGTGACCATATTTACTGCTTCTTTCTTCTTTTGCTTGTAATCATCTCTTGCTATATCAGCTTTTTCCTGGAACCATATTCTGCAAGTCGTACCCTTCCTTCCCACTATTTCTTTTAATCATTCCATCAGGGTTCTCCTACATCGCTTTCTGTTGCTTGTTCTTCCGCATACCGCTACTGCAGATTAGACCATTCCGCTTTTGAACAGCATCCACTCCTCCTGTCTTTGGATTATCTGCTGGCTACTTTTCCGTTATTTTCGTCTAGAATTCCTCCTTGGCTTCCTTTCCCTTCAGATTCCATACTTTGAATTTTCTTTCCTGTACTCTGACCTGTTTCTGTCGTTCCCTTCACTCAGGTTAATAACCAGTAGCCAGTGGTCACTATCTAAGGCCTCTGGTGGTATTACCTTTATATCTGTGACACTCCTCTGAGTTTCGTTGTCGTACAGCATGTAGTCAAGCAATGACGTCTTTCCTAAATCACTACTGCACCATATTATTTTGCGGCTCTCTTTCTTCTTAAACCATGAGTCCCCTACCGCCAAACTATTTCCTTTAGAGAAATCCTGCTACTTTCTCCCTTCAACATTACTTCCATCTCATCCTTCTGCTCCCATTACAATTTCATATGCAGAAAATAAATCTAAAATGAAGAGTATAGTGTAGGGCCGGAATCCGTGGAAAGCATCGAAAGACAGGAAAAAAAAAAAAAAAGCACATGAAACCGATGAAACATGTGTGAATATATTAAAATATTGTAGGGGATAGTGAGAATAGAGACGTAATATGGAAAGTTAATTATAGCCAGAGACACTGGATTCTGTGGGAAGTGGAGCGAACTGGTTTTACATTGAAAGTCCAACACTTTATTACAAGGTTATTAACCTTCAACAGCCCAAAAAGAAAACAATGTTCTTACATTGGCTGAACAATCAACACCGTACCCTAACATTTCATTTTATCGTGCCCTTTAACAGAGCAGAGTTTTAAAATAAAGACATTACAAGAAAATTGTAATTGGTAATTTTTAAACAACAATATTAACAGATTTTTAATATCTGGAACACGGTACAGTGTACCAAATGCACTTAACGCTTTTACTGTTTATAATCAGGTTATAGAGCTTTCAGTTATTGCCCAAGGGTGCAGTGCTTCGGCCACGTAGGAAAATTTACAGTTCTTTACAGCAATTTACACAGCCAGTTCATCAACGCTTGCCGTTAAACTTTAATAAGTTAACTCAGTTCAACCAGAACTTCACGAGAACATCAGATAAATATTTTAAAAGCTCATCCAGAAAATTAACTGCTTCTATTCTCATGCAATATTTTTTTAACAGTTTGTTGTTGTTATGGTCTTCAGTCCGGAGACTGGTTTGATGCAGCTCTCCACCCTATTCTATCCTGAGCAAGCCTTTTCATCTCCTCATAAGGATGACAACCCACATCCACTTGAATCTGCTTACTATAAGCGTCTCTTCGTCTCCCTATGCGATTTTTACCCCATACACTTCCCTCCAATGCTGAATTTACGATTCCTCGATGTCTAAGAATGTGTCCTAACAAGCGATCCCTTCTTTTAGTCAGGGTATGCCAAAAATTCCTTTTCTCACTAATTCTGTTCAGTACTTCTTCATTAGTTATGCGATCTACCCACCTAATCTTCAGCATTCTTCTGTAGCACCACATTTCAAAAGCCTCTATCCTCGTCCTGTCCGCACTGCTTATCGTCCATGTTTCACTCCCGTACAAGGCAACACTCCACACAAATGCCTTCAGAAAAGACTTCCTTACACTTACATTAATATCCGATGTTAGCAAATTTCTCTTTTTCAAAAATGCTTTTGTTCCCATTGCCATTCTGCATTTTATATCCTCTGTACTGCGACCATCGCATGTTATTTTACTACCCAAGTAACAAAACTCATCTACCACCTTCATTGTTTCGTTTCTTAATCTAATTCCTTCAGAATCACCTGTTTTTCTAAGACCGCATTCCATTATTTTTGTTTTGCTCTTGTTAATGTTAATTTTATACGCTCTCTTCAACACACTGTCCATTCCATTCAACTGCTCTTCCAGGTCCTTTGCTGTCTCTGACAGAATTACAATGTCATCAGCAAAACGTAATGTCTTGATTTCTTCCCCCTGAACTTAAATCCATATTCCAAATTTTTCCTTGCTTTCCTTCACCGCCTGCTCGATGTACAAATTGAATAACATTGGAGAAAGGCTACAACCCTGTCTTACTCCCTTCACAACTTATGCTTCTCTTTCATGCCCTTCGAGTCTAATAACTGCGGCCTGGTTTTTGTACAAGTTGTAAACAACTCTCCTTTCGCTGTATTTTACCCCTGCTAACTTCAGAATTTGAAAGAGTGTATTCCAGTCAACATTGTCAAAAGCTTTCTCCAAATCTACAAAAGCTAAAAATGTAGGTTTACCTTTCCTTAATCTATCTTCTAAGATAAGACGTAAAGTGAGTATTGCCTCCCGGGTTCCTACGTTCCTCCTGAATCCAAACTGATCTTCCCCGTGATCAGCTTCTACCAGCTTTTCCATTCTCCTATAGATAATAATATTTTGCAACCATGACTTATCAAACTGATAGTCCTGTAATTTTCACGCCTGTTTGCGCCTGATTTCTTTGGAATGGGGATTATTACATTTTTCTTAAAGTCTGAAGGTATTTCGCCTGTCTCATACATCCTACACACCAGTTCAGATAGTTTTGTCATGGCTGGCTCTCCCAGAGACTTTTACCACAAGAAATTCAATCAACATCTTATCATAAGAGCTCTCAGTGATAACCGTAATTACTACTCTGCCAGTGCAAGGAACTTTTAGCACTACAAACAATAGCACACAGCGAGATGTTACAGTAACAAAAACCTGATTAAAGTAGCACATATAAACTAAGATGACTTAAAATTACTTAACATACACCCACCCCGTAGACCGGTCATGCTTTCTTACTATAGGTACATCCTCATTACGGGACTGACTTCCAGATCAACAAATGTTGTGCCTTAGCTCCGGCCAACCAAACGACTCACTCGTTACTGGTGCTGTCCGTATTCTCCCCTCTTAGAAAACTTCACAGCAGTTGCAGCAAATGACAATATCACTTGATTGGGGTGAATTCGGGTTTCAAAAGTTGCAAGGCGACATACCGTTATTCTACACAGTATGGCCGGCCGCGGTGGCCGAGGGGACTGAGGCGCTCCAGTCACGGTCTGCACGGCCACTACTGTCGGGGGTTCGAATCCCCCCTCGGGCATGGATATTTGTGCCGTCCTAGTTCATAAGTAGTTTGTAAGTTTAGGGACTGATGACCCCGTAGTTAAGTCTCATAGACTATACAAACATTTGAACATTTGAATTTTACACAGTATGGCTGCCACAGCGTGCCGACGTCTTGCTCAGAACTCCCGAAAGTTTCTGTCGATGCATCAGAGATGAACGTCCCTCTGCCCTTCGCAGCTGTCCAAAACCACCACCGCTCGCTAGGCGTTCCGGGCACCAACTTCCCGCATGCGCAACGCCACATCCTCGCTCGCCAGAGAGACTCTTTTCTTTCCTCGCCCGCCTTACACGCCTCTGATGAGTGAACTTTAACGCAAAAGTTGAACATCGAAGCGGTGGTGTTGGAATCAGGAGAAAAAGACAGGTTCGTCAGAGAGTCAGCCACGGCGGAGAGACAGGCAGCCACGGCTGGGCAGTCACCTGCCGCCCGGACTGTGTTCTCGTCGACAAAACTGTTATTATTGTTATCGCAAACCTGAGTCTGTCGCTGGCTGGAAGCACTTCGACGCAGTGCGGCCAGCAACCGATCAACACGACATCCCCGTCTAGAGATGCAGCCAGTGGAATAGCGGCGGCGCAGCCTGACTCAACGGCCAGCGGGTTCCCGACCTCGACAGGTGCCACCGAGCGTCGAACCGACGAAGGTCTGCAGCCAGTTACTCACCCGGGGGCGTGGTGCTGACGCGGCCACACCCGAAGTGCTCCTGTGACCGTCTGGAGGGCGAAGCAGCAGCAGCGGGAGAAGGAGGGCCTGGTTCAACTCCCGGACAACGCCCAGCGCGGTACGGCCTTCGCGGCGCAGTGCGAGGACGATCCCTCGCCTTACGCAACGCAGAGGCGTAGCGGCCGGCGGAGAGCCGCACCAGCAGCGTCACCTACTCCGAGGATCGTGGCGACAGCTGGACGTCACATCAGCACGTGCAGCACGCACGCACACTCCACTCGCCTCCAGCCGTTTGTAAGCTTTGATGCAAATAAACTGTTCTGTTATACTGGGCCACTGTTTCGTTGACACCCAGAGTTGAGTACTGAGCTCACAGCCCACATGGAACGAACTAGCCAACCTGACATAGACGTAGTCTGGGTGTGGAACATTCGAACTTTGGTGTCAAAACCAACAAATAGTGCCCAGACACGTTACAATATTGATATAAAAGCGAATTCCTTCAAAGAACGAATAATATCGACAATCCTTGTATTCTGGACTAAGTTGTCTGAGAAAACAGGAAAGAGTTGCACCACTGAGGATTCTAGACGAGATGTGCAAGATAGAGCAACGGGCTACGACGGAAAAAAAAAGAGAAAAAGATGGGGGTAATGTCTTTAAAGTTGGAGAACGTTAGTTATTTGAGAGGGAGTACGTAAGTTTCTTTTTCCTTTCTTTCTCCCCTCGGACCTGTTACCAAGACACTTTGTAATGCTGCTTTCGTATGAAAATGGGTGTTGTGTACTAAAGTTGAGGTTCGGGACCACAAATTAAATTTTACCGGGTAGTGAAATACTTTTAAATGAAAATACTGAGCAATCTTGAAAAGGAAGGGACAATTTAAAAAAAAATTATTGGATTCCGTCATTAAATGGTAGCGGTCGTGACTTCGGTAGCAAATACAACACCAGAAAGCAAAATTACACAAGTCGACGGAATCTAAATTTTACCTTATTGAGAACTGCACTAATATTTATGTCATATTCTGTAGTGATTCTAGCAGAGATGACTGGAATATTACTTCGATAAATTGATGCTAAATTGTGCGTTTCCTTTACTATTCTTCTATGACCGTATTGAAAATTGATCGTGATAGTCGCAAAAAATTGCAAAATTATCGGACTCCATAAACACCGCGAAGATTTTTCTGCAGGCATTAAAATGTAATAAACCATTCATAGACACGAAATAAATAAAAGTTGCACGGAGAATGTTCTAGTACAATCGCGAAACAAACCGCAACAATACCCGAGCATCACTTTATGAAGTACTGGATCTGCTGAAAATAAATAACTTTAAAATTAGTGAGAATTAAGAAGGGATTCTAAGTAAGTCAGATATTTCAAATTAATTTTGAGGGTTTATTGAAATTAAGAAAAAAAAGGAACTGAGCTCACAGTTACAATAATTAAGCAAAATCCTGGAACACGTCCTAATAAATGGAGGAGAAGATAGTAAGTGACGAACATTTCTGCTCTCTCCCTTCAGCTTGTTGAAAAAAAAAAAAAAAAAGAAAAAGAAAAAAGAAAAAAAAAAAAAAATTGAACGTGACAAATGTCATATGTTTATCGATACTCTGGCAGAGAGAGGGCAGAAGTCAGCGACAAGCATCGCACAAGTTATTTTTAAAAAATCATTAATGTATTATTACAACTTCGTGCGAATGTTCGTATTTGTGAAAGAGAAAAACACTGCAGTGAAGGTCGTATTGGTTCTCACCTCGTCAGGGTATGAAGACGAGAGTTTCTGTTCAGTGATCTGGTATCTTCTTTCGCTGCTTTTGTCCCCTGCGCAGAAGAAGCACTCAGGTCGTGGACCCGTTGTCTCTTGATGTGAGGGTGAAATAGTGGTGTAATGTGGCTAGGCTTTGATTCTACAAAGATTTTGTCACACGAAATTTCGATATGCCACTGACGTTTCTTCGTTTATTAATGATTCGCTGTTCCTACACAGAAAGCCACAACTGTAGGATGGACATTTGTAAGTATTCAACAATTTTATATTACGATATACACAAAACACCCAAGCGATTGATACAGATGTTGTCCGCCCTAGGCCCCTAGCTCGACTGATGGCGGCAGGTGTAGCACTCCGCGTCTGTGGCTACATTTTGGCGCCAACGGAACATTGTTACTCCTGTCATCTTTCTACTAAACTAACATTTACATAAATTTTTAAATAACAGAAACGCAAGGTAATTACATTGTATAAAGAGACATTGTTGTTGTATTGTGGTGGTCTTCAGTCCGGAGACTGGTTTGATGCAACTCTCCACAATACCCTATGCTGAGCAAGCCTCTTCATCTCCACATAAGAACGACAACCTACATCTGTCTGAATCTGCTTATTGTATCCATCTCTTGGTCTTCCCCTGCGATTTTTACCCCATACACTTCCCTCCAATGCTGAATTTACGATTCCTCGATGTCTAAGAATGTGTCCTAACAAGCGATCCCTTCTTTTAGTCAGGGTATGCCAAAAATTCCTTTTCTCACTAATTCTGTTCAGTACTTCTTCATTAGTTATGCGTCTACCCACCTAATCTTCAGCATTCTTCTGTAGCACCACATTTCAAAAGCCTCTATCCTCGTCCTGTCCGCACTGCTTATCGTCCATGTTTCACTCCCGTACAAGGCAACACTCCACACAAATGCCTTCAGAAAAGACTTCCTTACACTTACATTAATATCCGATGTTAGCAAATTTCTCTTTTTCAAAAATGCTTTTGTTCCCATTGCCATTCTGCATTTTATATCCTCTGTACTGCGACCATCGCATGTTATTTTACTACCCAAGTAACAAAACTCATCTACCACCTTCATTGTTTCGTTTCTTAATCTAATTCCTTCAGAATCACCTGTTTTTCTAAGACCGCATTCCATTATTTTTGTTTTGCTCTTGTTAATGTTAATTTTATACGCTCTCTTCAACACACTGTCCATTCCATTCAACTGCTCTTCCAGGTCCTTTGCTGTCTCTGACAGAATTACAATGTCATCAGCAAAACGTAATGTCTTGATTTCTTCCCCCTGAACTTAAATCCATATTCCAAATTTTTCCTTGCTTTCCTTCACCGCCTGCTCGATGTACAAATTGAATAACATTGGAGAAAGGCTACAACCCTGTCTTACTCCCTTCACAACTTATGCTTCTCTTTCATGCCCTTCGAGTCTAATAACTGCGGCCTGGTTTTTGTACAAGTTGTAAACAACTCTCCTTTCGCTGTATTTTACCCCTGCTAACTTCAGAATTTGAAAGAGTGTATTCCAGTCAACATTGTCAAAAGCTTTCTCCAAATCTACAAAAGCTAAAAATGTAGGTTTACCTTTCCTTAATCTATCTTCTAAGATAAGACGTAAAGTGAGTATTGCCTCCCGGGTTCCTACGTTCCTCCTGAATCCAAACTGATCTTCCCCGTGATCAGCTTCTACCAGCTTTTCCATTCTCCTATAGATAATAATATTTTGCAACCATGACTTATCAAACTGATAGTCCTGTAATTTTCACGCCTGTTTGCGCCTGATTTCTTTGGAATGGGGATTATTACATTTTTCTTAAAGTCTGAAGGTATTTCGCCTGTCTCATACATCCTACACACCAGTTCAGATAGTTTTGTCATGGCTGGCTCTCCCAGAGACTTTTACCACAAGAAATTCAATCAACATCTTATCATAAGAGCTCTCAGTGATAACCGTAATTACTACTCTGCCAGTGCAAGGAACTTTTAGCACTACAAACAATAGCACACAGCGAGATGTTACAGTAACAAAAACCTGATTAAAGTAGCACATATAAACTAAGATGACTTAAAATTACTTAACATACACCCACCCCGTAGACCGGTCATGCTTTCTTACTATAGGTACATCCTCATTACGGGACTGACTTCCAGATCAACAAATGTTGTGCCTTAGCTCCGGCCAACCAAACGACTCACTCGTTACTGGTGCTGTCCGTATTCTCCCCTCTTAGAAAACTTCACAGCAGTTGCAGCAAATGACAATATCACTTGATTGGGGTGAATTCGGGTTTCAAAAGTTGCAAGGCGACATACCGTTATTCTACACAGTATGGCCGGCCGCGGTGGCCGAGGGGACTGAGGCGCTCCAGTCACGGTCTGCACGGCCACTACTGTCGGGGGTTCGAATCCCCCCTCGGGCATGGATATTTGTGCCGTCCTAGTTCATAAGTAGTTTGTAAGTTTAGGGACTGATGACCCCGTAGTTAAGTCTCATAGACTATACAAACATTTGAACATTTGAATTTTACACAGTATGGCTGCCACAGCGTGCCGACGTCTTGCTCAGAACTCCCGAAAGTTTCTGTCGATGCATCAGAGATGAACGTCCCTCTGCCCTTCGCAGCTGTCCAAAACCACCACCGCTCGCTAGGCGTTCCGGGCACCAACTTCCCGCATGCGCAACGCCACATCCTCGCTCGCCAGAGAGACTCTTTTCTTTCCTCGCCCGCCTTACACGCCTCTGATGAGTGAACTTTAACGCAAAAGTTGAACATCGAAGCGGTGGTGTTGGAATCAGGAGAAAAAGACAGGTTCGTCAGAGAGTCAGCCACGGCGGAGAGACAGGCAGCCACGGCTGGGCAGTCACCTGCCGCCCGGACTGTGTTCTCGTCGACAAAACTGTTATTATTGTTATCGCAAACCTGAGTCTGTCGCTGGCTGGAAGCACTTCGACGCAGTGCGGCCAGCAACCGATCAACACGACATCCCCGTCTAGAGATGCAGCCAGTGGAATAGCGGCGGCGCAGCCTGACTCAACGGCCAGCGGGTTCCCGACCTCGACAGGTGCCACCGAGCGTCGAACCGACGAAGGTCTGCAGCCAGTTACTCACCCGGGGGCGTGGTGCTGACGCGGCCACACCCGAAGTGCTCCTGTGACCGTCTGGAGGGCGAAGCAGCAGCAGCGGGAGAAGGAGGGCCTGGTTCAACTCCCGGACAACGCCCAGCGCGGTACGGCCTTCGCGGCGCAGTGCGAGGACGATCCCTCGCCTTACGCAACGCAGAGGCGTAGCGGCCGGCGGAGAGCCGCACCAGCAGCGTCACCTACTCCGAGGATCGTGGCGACAGCTGGACGTCACATCAGCACGTGCAGCACGCACGCACACTCCACTCGCCTCCAGCCGTTTGTAAGCTTTGATGCAAATAAACTGTTCTGTTATACTGGGCCACTGTTTCGTTGACACCCAGAGTTGAGTACTGAGCTCACAGCCCACATGGAACGAACTAGCCAACCTGACATAGACGTAGTCTGGGTGTGGAACATTCGAACTTTGGTGTCAAAACCAACAAATAGTGCCCAGACACGTTACAATATTGATATAAAAGCGAATTCCTTCAAAGAACGAATAATATCGACAATCCTTGTATTCTGGACTAAGTTGTCTGAGAAAACAGGAAAGAGTTGCACCACTGAGGATTCTAGACGAGATGTGCAAGATAGAGCAACGGGCTACGACGGAAAAAAAAAGAGAAAAAGATGGGGGTAATGTCTTTAAAGTTGGAGAACGTTAGTTATTTGAGAGGGAGTACGTAAGTTTCTTTTTCCTTTCTTTCTCCCCTCGGACCTGTTACCAAGACACTTTGTAATGCTGCTTTCGTATGAAAATGGGTGTTGTGTACTAAAGTTGAGGTTCGGGACCACAAATTAAATTTTACCGGGTAGTGAAATACTTTTAAATGAAAATACTGAGCAATCTTGAAAAGGAAGGGACAATTTAAAAAAAAATTATTGGATTCCGTCATTAAATGGTAGCGGTCGTGACTTCGGTAGCAAATACAACACCAGAAAGCAAAATTACACAAGTCGACGGAATCTAAATTTTACCTTATTGAGAACTGCACTAATATTTATGTCATATTCTGTAGTGATTCTAGCAGAGATGACTGGAATATTACTTCGATAAATTGATGCTAAATTGTGCGTTTCCTTTACTATTCTTCTATGACCGTATTGAAAATTGATCGTGATAGTCGCAAAAAATTGCAAAATTATCGGACTCCATAAACACCGCGAAGATTTTTCTGCAGGCATTAAAATGTAATAAACCATTCATAGACACGAAATAAATAAAAGTTGCACGGAGAATGTTCTAGTACAATCGCGAAACAAACCGCAACAATACCCGAGCATCACTTTATGAAGTACTGGATCTGCTGAAAATAAATAACTTTAAAATTAGTGAGAATTAAGAAGGGATTCTAAGTAAGTCAGATATTTCAAATTAATTTTGAGGGTTTATTGAAATTAAGAAAAAAAAGGAACTGAGCTCACAGTTACAATAATTAAGCAAAATCCTGGAACACGTCCTAATAAATGGAGGAGAAGATAGTAAGTGACGAACATTTCTGCTCTCTCCCTTCAGCTTGTTGAAAAAAAAAAAAAAAAAGAAAAAGAAAAAAGAAAAAAAAAAAAAAATTGAACGTGACAAATGTCATATGTTTATCGATACTCTGGCAGAGAGAGGGCAGAAGTCAGCGACAAGCATCGCACAAGTTATTTTTAAAAAATCATTAATGTATTATTACAACTTCGTGCGAATGTTCGTATTTGTGAAAGAGAAAAACACTGCAGTGAAGGTCGTATTGGTTCTCACCTCGTCAGGGTATGAAGACGAGAGTTTCTGTTCAGTGATCTGGTATCTTCTTTCGCTGCTTTTGTCCCCTGCGCAGAAGAAGCACTCAGGTCGTGGACCCGTTGTCTCTTGATGTGAGGGTGAAATAGTGGTGTAATGTGGCTAGGCTTTGATTCTACAAAGATTTTGTCACACGAAATTTCGATATGCCACTGACGTTTCTTCGTTTATTAATGATTCGCTGTTCCTACACAGAAAGCCACAACTGTAGGATGGACATTTGTAAGTATTCAACAATTTTATATTACGATATACACAAAACACCCAAGCGATTGATACAGATGTTGTCCGCCCTAGGCCCCTAGCTCGACTGATGGCGGCAGGTGTAGCACTCCGCGTCTGTGGCTACATTTTGGCGCCAACGGAACATTGTTACTCCTGTCATCTTTCTACTAAACTAACATTTACATAAATTTTTAAATAACAGAAACGCAAGGTAATTACATTGTATAAAGAGACATTGTTGTTGTATTGTGGTGGTCTTCAGTCCGGAGACTGGTTTGATGCAACTCTCCACAATACCCTATGCTGAGCAAGCCTCTTCATCTCCACATAAGAACGACAACGAACATCTGTCTGAATCTGCTTATTGTATCCATCTCTTGGTCTTCCCCTGCGATTTTTCCCCATACACTTCCCTCCAACGCTAAATTCACAATGCCTTTATGTCTAAGAATGTGTCCTACCAATCTATCCCTTCTTTTAGTCAAGGTATGCCAGAAATTCCTTTTCTCCCCAATTCTGTTCAGTACCTCCTCATTAGTTACGCGATTCACCCACATAATCTTCAGCATTCTTCTGTAGCACCATTTTTCAAAAGCCTCAATCCTCCTCCTGTCCGCACTGTTTATCGTCCATGTCTCACTCCCATACGAGGCAACACTCCACACAAATGCCTTCAGAAAGGACTTCCTTAAGTTTAAATCAATATTCGATGTTAACAAATTTCTCTTTTTCAAGAACGCTTTTCTATCCATTGCCATTCTGGATTTTATATCCTCTGTACTGCGACCATCTTTTGTTATTTTACTGCCCAAGTAACAAAACTCATCTACCTCCTTTATTGCTTCGTTTCCCAATCTAATTCCGTCAGCATCACCTGATTTTCTTACACTGCACTCCATTACCCTAGTTTTGCTCTTGTTAATGTTTATCTTATATGCACCTTTCAGCACACTGTCCATTCCGTTCAATTGCTCTTCCAGGTCCTTTGCTGTATCTGACAGAATTACTATGTCGTCGGCAAAACGCAATGTTTTTAATTCTTCACCCTGAACTTTAATTCCTTCTCCAAATTTCTCCTTGCTTTCCTTTATAGCTTGCTCAATGTACAAATTGAACAACAATGGAGAAAGACTACAACCCTGTCTTACTCCCTTCCCAACCACTGCATCTCTTTCATGCCCTTCAACTCTGACAACCGCTGTCTGGTTTTTGTACAAGTTGTAAATAACCTTACGTTCCCTATATTTTACTCCTGCTTGCTTCAGAACCTTAAAGAGTTTATTCCAATCAACATTGCCAAAAGCCTTCTCCAAATCTACAAAAGCTAGAAATGTAGGTTTGCCTTTTCTTAATGTATCTTCTAGGATAAGCCGTAAAGTGAGTATTGCCTCCCGTGTTCCTACATTTCTCCTGAACCCAAACTGATCTTCCCCGAGGTCGGCTTCTACCAGCTTTTCCATCCTTCTGTATATAATTCGTGTTAATATTTTGCAGCCATGACTTATTAAACTGATGGTTCTGTAGTTTTCACACCTGTCTGCACCTGCTTTCTTAGGGATGGGGATTATAACATTTTTCTTAAAGTCTGAGGGTACTTCACCTGTCTCATACATCTTACAGACCAGGTGAAACAATTTTGTCATGGTTGGTTCTCCCAGAGACTTCAGTAGCTCTGAGGGAATATCATCTACTCCAGGGGCCTTGTTTCGACTTAGGTCTTTCAGGGCTCCGTCAAATTCTTCTCTCAGTACAGTATCTCCTATTTCATTTTCCTCTACATCCTCTTCCCTTCCTACAATATTGTCTCTAAGTTCATTTCCTTTGTAGAGCCCCTCTAGATACTCTTCCCACCTTTCAGCTTTCCCTTCTTTGCTGAGAACTGGTTTTCCATCCGTGTCCTTGATATTCATAGAGCTGTTTTTCTTATCTCCAAATGTATCTATCTACCTATCTGTATCTATTTTCCCCTATTTGTACATTCTTCTACATCCTTGCATTTGCCTTCTAGTCACTCCTGCTTAGCCATTTTGCACTTCCCGTCAATCTCATTTCTTAGTCGTCTGTACTCCATTTTGCCTGTTTCATTTACTGCATTTTTATATTTTCTCCTTTCATCGATTAAATTTAATCACCTGTGATATCTAAGGATTTTTGTAGGTCTTTCCTTCCTACCTATTTTGTCCTCTGCTACCTTCACTATTTCATCTCTCAATTTTACCCATTCCTCCTCTACTGTTTTATTTTCCCCTGTTTCTGTCAATTGTTGCCTAAAGCTCCCTCTGAAATTCTTAAGAACCTCAGGTTCCTTCAATTTATCCAAGCCCCATCTCCTTATTTTCCTACCTTTTTGTAGTTTCTTTAGTTTCAGCCTACAGTTCATAACCAACAAGTTATGGTCAGAGTCTATATCTGCCCCTGGGTATGTCTTACACTGTAGAACCTGGTTCCGAAATCTATGTCTTACCATTATAAAATCTATCTGGTATCTTCCGGTGTCACCTGGTCTCTTCCACGTATACAACCTTCTTTTGTGATTCTTGAACCAGGTGTTTGTTATAACTAAATTATGTTCTGTGCAAAATTCTACCAGGCGGCTTCCTCTATCATTCCTTTTGCCCAGACCATATTCACCTACTATCCTCCCTTCCCTTCCTTGTCCTACTACCGACTTCCAGTCTCCCAAAACAATTAAGTTTTCCTCTCCCTTAATTGTCTGAATAATTTCCTTTAGCTCCTCATATATTTCTTCGATTTCCTCATCATCGGCAGAGCTAGTTGGCATATAAACCTGTACTACTGTTGTCGGTGTTGGCTTCGTATCTATCTTGACAATGATAATGCGATCACTGTACTGGTCATAGTAGTTTACCCGCATTCCTATTTTCTTATTTATTATCAATCCTACTCCTGTGATACCCCCAATTGATTTTGTATTTATAATCCTGTACTCACCTGACCAGAAATCCTGTTCATCGTGCCACCGAACTTCACTAATTCCCACTATATCTAACTTCAACCTATCCATTTCCCTTTTTAAATTTTCTAATTTTCCTATTCGATTAAGGGATCTAACATTCCACGCTCCGACCCGTAGAATGCCAGTATTGTCTTTCCTGATGATCACATCCTCCTGAGTAGTCCCCGCCCGGAGATCCGAATGGGGGACTATTTTACCTCCGGAATATTTTACCCGAGAGGATGCCATCATTATATGTTCATACAGTAGAGCTGCATGTCCTCGGGAAAGGTAACGGCTGTAGTTTCCCCTTGCTTTCAGCCGTTCGCAGTAGCTGTGTGGCAAAGCCACATTAGCTGATGTTACAAGGCCAGCTCAATCATCCAGACTGTTGCCCCTGTAACTACTGAAAAGGCTGCTGCCCCTCTTCAGGAACCACACGTTTGTCTGGCCTCTCCACAGATACCCCTCCGCTGTGGTTGCACCTACGGTACGGCTATCTGTACCGTTGAGGCACGCAAGCCACCCCACCTCGGCAATGTCTGTGGTTCATGGGAGTGGAGACATATTTAAATTAATTGTGGTATATTAAATACTACCTGAAAACCGGGCGTTGCCCGGGTAGCCGCGGTGGAGTAGCCGAGCGGTATAAAGCGTCTCGCTGCGGAGAGAGCGGTTGCTCGCCGTGGAGGTTCGAGTCCTCCCTGGGGCATGGGTATATGTGTTGTCCTTAGGTTAGTTTACCGAGGTTTAAGTAGTTTGTAAGCTACGGACTGATGACCACGCAGTTTGGTCCGATAGATATAGAGACATTTGAATTTTCCCGGGTATTTATTTATTTATTTTTGCCATTTCTCAGGTATATATATTCATTTGTATAAGGACTTTATGTCTGTAAAATCCCTTGGGAATACAATTAGTAGTAAAGCACCAATAGATTAAAACTTGGCGCATGATGGGGTGGTTTTCCATTACCATCGCTGTTTATGTGCTCATATCTCATGAACTACGTGTCGGCATGTGATACAATTTAGAAGCTACATTCAACTATATATATGTATATAGTCTGTAAAATTTCCTGTCGCTACAATTTGTAGTGTACAAATTATAAATTGTAACATCATACCGAGAGCCGTAGTTTTACTCCATAAACAGCGGAAAAGTAGTAAGCGATAAACTGTTTTCCTTTCGTCATTTTACTATGGTTGCCAGCGAGAAAAAGTTTAATAAAGGTTTGAAATCATGTTTAAAGTTTGTTGCAAGTCGCTAAGCACCGTTATGCTCATACAGTGTATTTCGAAAGTCTCGTCGCATTATATGGCATTTTTAGCGATTTCTATTGGTTATGACGTAATACCTTTTGAACCATGTGTCGTATGTGATTCTTAACCATGCAGCAATTGTTACCTCACGGTAAGGAATGTGTGTACCAAATTTGGTTGAAATCGGTCCAATGGTTTAGGAGAAAATGAGCGGCATTGACGCAAAATGCTGCAGTTTTTCGCGCATCTCATTGTTTATGACGTCATATCTCGTGAACTGTATATCGTATGTGATTCTTACATGGATTGAAGCTTACGTTTACAAAATTTCATAAAGATTGCAACAAAACTGTAGATTTGTATGCAACACGTACAAACACACGGACACTCTGTTTTATATATTAGAAGATAGAAGATTAATATAATTGCTGGAGGATTTTGGCGGACTGAGAGTACTTAAGAAGCAATCAAATTTTGGATGGAAATATGGGCGGCGTTTTCCCACGGGATACCATGAGACCATATGCTCTATGCCAGTGGTTTTCAACATGTGGCTCGTGACCCCCGGCGGGGGTCGCAAAGTCTTGTTTGGGGGGTCGCCGAACAGGAGACAGTACTTGCGCCATATAATTACTATCGATTCACTAATACAAAAAAAACGTATGCCTTAGTCCAATATATTTAATGTTAAAATTACGGAATTCCTCGCGTGACATTCATTATGAAGTGAATAGACGATTGATTGTTTTATAATACAGTGTGTGAAAGATAAATAATCGCAAAGACTGAAAACTGTTTTTAGGCAGAAATTGGATAGTTAAAAGAACTAGACACATTAAAAGTAATTCTGCCGCGCTGCAGTGGCCGATCGCCGCAAGGCGTCTCGCTGCGGAGCACGCGGCTGCTTGTCGTCGGAGGTTCGAGTCATCCCTAGGGCATCGGAGTATGCGTGTGTGTTTCCTTAATGTAAGTCAATTTAAGTCAGGTTAAGTAGTTTGGAAGCTTAGGATCTGATAATCGCAGCCTTTAAAAGACGCTTATAGGAAAAAAAAAAATAGAACCTCTGAAAAATATGAAAAATGTTTGTTAAGCTTATGGGATTTAACTGTGAGGTTATCAGTCCCTAGACCTTCAAACTACTTATAAACTAGCTGATGCTAAAGATAGCACAGACATCCATACTCGAGGGGGTGATTCGAACGCTCGACTGGGAATGGTCCCGAGCATCACCTCAGTTCGCTTGGCCACTCCGCCGCGGACGAAAAAAAAAAAAAAAAAAAAAAAAAAAAAAAAAAAAAAAAAAAAAAAAAAAAAAAAATTACTTCTTTTCAAATAGTCTATACAATGGTACCTTAGTTAATGGGCATAATTCGCTTGTGAGTCTTGCCGGAAATGCGAAACCGTCTTTAAGACTTAGTCCAATAATTGAAAAGGAAGCTGAAACAAAAGAGAAAGGATTGAATTTGCTTCATTTCATTTTGTTGCGGCTCGGCAGAATGGGGTGGAGACGTCAGAATATTTTTATTTGGGAGAGGGTCACCAGAATATTTTTACTTGAAAGGGGTCGCATATTGGAAAAAGTTGAGAAACATGTGAGGGTTCTATACGAAGGTATACTTTTTTTATTTCAATTTACTTAATAATTAATAGATAGATTTTGTGCTTGAGCCGGCGACAAATACTTCTATAGGCACGGCTAGGCAGCCCACGGCCGAGACGCAACATATGGCGTCAGCCGAGGAGGTAGGGTAACGAAAGCTACGGATCTCTACTGCCGTGAGATATTCCGTTGCGCCCGCCGCGCCTATAAGCCGGGGAAGTCCCAAAACTATGGCGCCAAGTCATCATTAGTAATTTATTATTATTAATTATTTAACAATGTTTGGTGTCATACATGCTGTAGTAGCAGCCTAGGGGTCGTAAAAAGTCGGTGCTGGTAATGTTACTTTGTTTAATATTGTTCAGATAACTAAATAAATGAATGACTAGATCTTACGACGACACACGAAATTTGATTTGGCTGCGCGCCCCTGTAGTCAGTCGGCGCTATGAACTAATCCATACCGGACAAGTAGTAATATGCTCTCAGTATCCGCAGTTAAATGAAAATTCATAGAATCATAGAATGTAGGCTTTCACGGCCGGCGTCTTCATTAATTAAAACTTCCGGGCTATGTTGCCGTGGTCTATCAATAAAACTTCTTACTCCCGGCGTTTCGTTGCCTACTGCGGGCAACATCTTCAAGGGTGAGTCGACGACTGGCTTCTAGCAGCTGGAGGTCCTGCTTATATAAAGAGCATAGATGGCGCCACCACTTGTCACGTGCTGCCGACTATGAAGCTATCTTTGACCAACGTCATCTCTCTCGATTACAGGTAATCGATTGTCATTTCTTTGCTTCAAAGTTGACTGCCAAATCTTATCTAATTTCAAAACTTCTTCTTTCCTGTTAAAATTATTGTGGTGTTTCTGTATTTCTATAGCTTCTCAGTACATGCGTGGGTAATAATGTGACGTCCTGGGTAGCACTCTACTAAATTTTATTTCATGGTCACCACGGGTAAAAACATGCTCTGTCTCGACTTGTCTGTGTGAACCAAACGAAAATTCCTTTTATCTTCCAATATGCGAGTATTAACTCTCCTTTTTGTTGTTCCTATATACGCCATGCCACAGCTACAGATGTCGTGCGTCTTTCAGCGATCGTAAGCATTCGCTAATTTTCTTTGTAGATCTAAAGACGGTCTACACTTTAAACCTGGCCAAAACTTTCCCAGTACGGTCCGTAATTTTGTGGATGAAAGGAAGAAAAACTTTTCCGTCCGACAGTTCTTGTTGTTGTTGTGGCTTGTTTTCGGGCACTTTTCTTCTTGGATGGAGAGCTTGATCTATCTCTTTATCGGTGTATCCATTTTTCTTGAACGCTGTTCGCAGATGGTTTAATTCATCTCTAGATAAATAGGCTCACAGATATTATTAGCTGCCGGCCGCGGTGGCCGAGGTGACTGAGGCGCTGCAGTCACGGTCAGCACGGCCACTACGGTCGGGGGTTCGAATCCCCCCTCGGGCATGGATATTTGTGCCGTCCTAGTTCGTAAGTAGTTCATAAGTAGTTTGTAAGTTTAGGGACTGATGACCCCGTAGTTAAGTCCCATAAGCTTAACAAACATTTGAACATATTATTAGCTCGATCCACCAATGTTTTAATGACATCTCTGTTCTGCCTAGGATGATTGTTCGAATCCTTATGAAGATAACGATCGGTATGGGTGTCTTTCCTGTATACCTTATGCCCCAAGGTCCCATCTGCCCGTTTGATTACCGATACATCCAGAAAGTTCAACTGTCCGTTTTCATAGTAAATTATATCCGCGGATTAATACTATTCAGGTGCCCCAAAAATCATTAAATTCTTCATCACCGTGATTCCATATCACAAAAGTATCATCCACGTACCGGTACCACTTTGAGGGACTTTTGTTGGCCGACTGGAATGCTTGATGTTCAAAAAATTCCACAAATAAATTAGCGATAGCTGGACTCAAAGGACTACCCATGGCCACCCCTTCAATTTGTTCATAAAATTCACTGTTGTATTGAAAATAATAGGCAGTGTCGGAATAAAGATACTATGTCAGTCGGAAACATGTCAGCTATATAAGAAAGAGCTTAATGAAAATTAAAATTGTTCAACATTGTATTATGGAGAGGCTAGCAATAAAGCCCCATAATTGGCAACCCGAATTTTATTCCTACACTTCGGCTCACAAGTCTGACTGGAAGGTGGGTCAGCTTATTTTGCAGATCCTGGATGGGAAGTGTGGGCCAGTAAATCCGCACGCACCCTACACCATCTTCTACGGAGTCCCAAGTACGCCTACAGCTCCAGTATAGGTTTAGTACTAAGAGGGGTTCTTGCAAACACTATGCTTTACTCAAACCACATAGTAAACGTACCTTATTAGTTGTTTATTTATTGGTTTTCTTCTGTTCCATAGGACCCAATTGAGGAGTGAGACTCCATGGTCATGGAACAAGTCAATACATTAATTGTTACACAAGAATGTTAATAGAAATTTTTAAGTAGTCCTTTGCACACAACAATTTTAAGACAAAGTAAAAAGAATCAATGAAAAAAAAATGAATTAGCTTAATCGTTTAACTTTTCTAGGAGTTTCTCGACAGAATAAAAGGAGTGAGCTATGAGGTAGCTCTTCAATTTATATTTGAAAGGATCTGAATTAGTGCTACGTTTCTTCAGTTATTGTGGCAGCTTAATGAAAACTGATGCCTCAGAACACTGTACACCTTTCTGCACAAGTGTCAAGGTGGTGTGATGCAAATGTAGATTCAAATGTTTGTTAAGCTGATGGGACTTAACTACGGGGTCACCAGTCCCTAAACTTACAAACTACTTATGAACTACCTTATACTAAAGACGGCACAAAAATCCATGCCCGAGGGGGGATTCGAACCCCCGACCGTAGTGGCCGTGCAGACCGTGACTGAAGCGCCTCAGTCTCCTCGGCCACCGCGGCCGGCAAATGTAGATTCGACTTCTGTTTTAGTATTCACCGAGTGAAAGTTACTAACTCGTGGGAAGAAGCTGATATTATTAACAAAAAATGACATTAAAGAAAAAAACGTATTGTGACGCCAGTGTCAAAATTCCCAGACTACTGAAAATGGGTCGACATGACGTTCGTGAACTTACACCAGATATTGCTCGAACTGCCCGTTTTTGAGCCAGAAATATCCTTTTTGCATCAAGCGAGTTACTCCAAAAAACAATGCCGTACGTCATAAGTCAGTAAAAGCAAGCGCAATAGAGTACTTTTCGTGTTGAAAAATCACTTATTTCAGATACTGTTCTAATGGTTAATATAGCAGAATTTAGTTCTGGAACAATATCCTGAACATGGGCTTTCCATGACAGCTTACTGTGTATATGAACACCTAAAAAATTTGAACTGTTCAGTCTCACTTATCATATGCCGATTATGTGTAATGAAAATGTCAGCTTTCGTCAAATTATGTGTTAGAAATTGTAAAAAACTGAGTTTTACTGTGATTTAACAACAAGTTGTTTTCTACAAGCCATGAACTTATCTCTTGAACTGCATTATTTGATACTGTGTCAGTATTACGAGCAACATCCTTCACTACCAAGCTGGTATCATCAGCAAACAAAAATATTTTACAGTCACCTGTTATACTCGAAGGCATATCATTTATATAAATAAGAAACAGCAACGGTCCCAAAACAGATCCCTGGGGCACCCCACACTTAATAGTGTCCCATTGGGATTGTACGTCATAGCCATTTTCTACACTGCGGAGAATTACCTTCTGTTTTCTATTATTAAAGTAAGAGGTGAACCAGTTGTGCGCTACTCCCCGTATTCCATAATGTTCCAACTTCTGCAACAATATTTTGTGATCAACACAATCAAATGCTTTTGTTAAACCAAAAATACACCTAATGTCCATAGCCTCTTATGTAATCCATGAAGTGCCTCACAGAGAAACGAAATTATAGCATTTTAGTCGTTAAACCACTTATAAAACCTAAGTACGTTTGACAACAAATTATGTGAACTTAAATGATCAATTAATCTTGAATATACAGCCTTTTCAATCTTTAGAAAACACCGATGGCATAGAAATAGGTCTATAGTTGTCTACATTATCCCTTTCTCTTTTATTATAAAGCGGTTTCACTACTGAGTACTTCAATCTGTCAGGAAACGGACCATTCTGAAAGGAAAAATTACAAATATGGCTTAGTACTGGGCTAGCATATGGAGAACAGTAGAATACTGCTAGATACCCCATCATATTCACAAGAGGGCTTAGTCTTCAGTGATTTAATTATTGACTTAGTCTCCCTTATGGAAGTATCATGAAGGACCATTTTAGGTAACAGCCTCGGAAAGGCATTTCCTAAAAATGTTATATGATCACCTGTAGAAACTAGGGGTTTACAGAATAGTATTATGAAAGAGGTCGTAAATGGCTGCATATGAGCCCCGTCACAGGGAGTAGCGGCTGACGCACGGGGCTGCAGTGCGTCACCAGCGGCAGGCGACTATGCAGTGACGCTGGTGAGGGGAGCCGCAGAGACGCGGTCTGCTCACGTGGGTGGGAGGCCAACAGCAACGTGTCGCAGGCGCCGGCCGCAGGCACTGCGCAATTGCAGCCTGCCTCTGCCACTACCGCCTTCTCCGCTTGTCACCGCAGTGCTGTTTTCAGTCCGGAGACTGGTTTGATGCAGCTCTCCAAGCTAGTCTATTCTGAGCAAGTCTCTTCATCTCCCCATAAGAACGGCACCCTACATCCATTTGAATCTGCATACTGTATTCATCTCTTACTCTCCTTCTGCGTTTTTTACCCAAAACACTTCCCGCCAATGCTAATTTCACGATTCCTTGATGTCTAAGAATGTGTCCTACCAATAGATCCCTTTCTTTTAGTCAAGGTATGCCAGAAATTCCTTTTCTCCCCAATTCTGTTCAGTACCCTTTCATCACTTACGCGATCCACCCTCTTAATCTTCACCATTCTCCTGTAACAACACATTTTAAAAGTTTCTATCCTCTTGCTGACCGCACTGTTTATCATCCGTGTTTCACTCCCATACAAGGCAACACTCCACACAAATGCCTTCAACTTACTCTTAAATTAGTATCTGATGTTAAGAAACTTCTCTCTTTCAAAAACGCTTTTCTTCCGTTTGCCATTCCGCATTTTATATCCCCTGTACTGTGACACATGTTATTTTACTGTCCAACTAACAAATCTCATTGTTTCGTTACCTAATCTAATTCCTTCAGTATCGACTGATTTTCTTAGATTGCACTCCATTAGCCTTTTTTTTTTTTTTTTTTGCTCTCGTTAATGTTAATCTTATATGAATCTTTCAGCACACTGTCCATTCCATTCAACTGCTCTTCCAGGTCCTCGACTGTCTCTGACAGAATTACATTGTCGTCGACAAAACGCAATGTTTTTTTTCCTCACCCTGAACATTAATTCCTTATCCAAATTTCTCCTTGCTTTCCTTTATAGCTTGCTCATTGTCCAAATTGAATAACAATGGAGAAACGCTACAATCCGTCTCACTCCTTACCCAACCAAACTTTTCATCCCTTTCATGCCCTTCAACTATGATAACTGCTGTTTGGTTTTTGTCCAAGTTGTAAATAACCTTCCGTTCCCTATATTTTACTCCTGCTGATTTCAGAATTTGAAAGTATTGCAATCAACATTGTCAAAAGCTTTCTCCAAATTACAAAACCAAGAAATGTAGGTTTGCCTTTCCTTAATCTATCTTCTAGGATAAGCCGTAAAGTGAGGATTCCTTCCCATGTTCCTACATATATCCTAAATCCAAACTGGTCTTCCTCAAAGGCGGTTTCTACCAGCTTTTCCATCCTTCTGTAAATAATTCGTGTTAAAATTTTGCAACCATGACTTATTAAACTGATGATTCTGTAGTTTTCACACCTGACTGCACCTGCATTCTTTGGAATGTGGATTACTACATTTTTCTTACACGTCTGTGGATATTTCCCCTGTCTCATACATCTTACGCACCAGGTGAAATACTTTTGTCGTGGTTTGCTCTCCCAGAGACTTCGGTAGATCTGAGGGAATGTCATCTGCTCCATGGGCATTGTTTCAACTTAGGTCTTTCAGTGCTCTGTCAAATTCTTCTCTCAGTATAGTATCTCCTATTTCATCTTCATCTACTTCCTCTTCCCTTCCTCCAATATTGTCTCTACGTTCATTGCCCTTGTAGAGCCCCTTTCCACCTTTCCAGCTTTCAGCTTTCCCTTCTTTGGTGAGAACTGGTTTTCCATTTGAGTTCTTTATATTCATACGGCTACTTTTCTTGTCTCCAAATGCCTCTTTTATTTTCCTGTAGGCAGTATCTATTTTTCTCCTATTTGAGCATTCTTTTACTGACTTGCATCTACCTTCTAGCGATTCCTGCTTAGCTATTTTGCACTTTCTGTCATTTTCATTTCTTATTTGTCTGTACGCCACTTTACCTGTTTCATTTACTGCATTTTTATAGTTTCTCCTTGTTGTTGTTGCGGTCTTCAGTCCGGAGACTGGTTTGATGCAGCTCTCTACAATACCCTATCCTCAGCAAGCCTCTTCATCTCCACATAAGAACGGCACCCTACATCTGTCTGAATCTGCTTACTGTATCCATCTCTTGGTCTTCCTCTGTGGTTTTTACCCCACACACTTCCCACCAACGCTAAATTCACAATACCTTGATGTCTAAGAATGTGTCTAACAATCTATCCCTTCTTTTAGTCAAGGTATGCCAGAAATTTCTTTTCTCCCCAATTCTGTTCAGTAGCTCCTCATTAGTTACGCGATCCACCCACCTAATCTTCAGCATTCTTCTGTAGCACCACTTTTCAAAAGCCTCAGTCCTCTTCCTGTCCACACTGTTTATCATCCATGTTTCACTCCCATACAAGGCAATATTCGACACAAATGCCTTTAAAAAGGATTTGCGTACATTTACATTAATATGTGATGTTAAAAAATTTCACCCTTTCAAAAACGCTTTTCTTCCCTTTGCCATTCTGCATTTTATATCCTCTGTTCTGTGATAAACATATGTTAAATTACTGTCCAAGTAACAAATCGCATCTACCACCTTTATTGTTTCGCCTACTGCACTCAATTACCCTTGTTGTGCTCTTGTTAATGTTAATCTTATATGAATCTTTCAACACACTGTCCATGATTTGGTGATTTGTTCCAACTGAGGTTTTTCAAGACTCTCTCACATTTATCTCAAAGTATAGAATCTCCTATTTCATCTTCATCTACTTCCTCTTTACTTCCTAAAATATTGTATCTAAGTTCAGTTCCTTTGTAGAGCCACTCTATATATACTCTTTCCACCTTTCAGCTTTCCCTTCTTTGCTGAGAACTGCTTTTCCATCTGAGTTCTTTATATTCATACAGCTGCTTTTCTTATCTCCGAATGTTTCTTTTATTTTCCTGTAGGTGGCATCTATTTTCCTCCTATTTAAACATTCTTCTACTGACTTGCATTTGCCTTCTAGCCAATCCTGCTCAGCTATTTTACACTTTATGTCAATTTCATTTCTTAGTCGTCTGTACGCCACTTTACCTACTTCATTTACTACATTTTTATAGTTTCTCCTTTGACGAATTGAATTTAGTATTTCCAGTGATATCCAAGGAATTTTTGTAGGTCTTGCCTTTTTACCTATTTTGTCCTCTGCTGCTTTCACTATTTCATCTCTCAATGTTATTGTTTTATTCACCCCCTCCCCAATCCCGATTCTGTCAATTGTTGCCTAAAGCTCCCTCTGAAATTCTCAATAATTGAGGTTCCTTCATTTTATCCAGATCTCACTACAGTGCATGACCAATAACACATGGCCAGAGTCTGTATTTGCCCCTGGATAAGTTTTACAGTTTAAAAACTGGTTCCGAAATCTATGTCTTACCATCATAAAATCTATCTGGTACCTTCCGTTAAGTTTTCCTCTCCCTCCTCATAAATTTCTTCGATCTCCTCATTATCGACAGACCTAGTTGGCATATAAACCTGTAGTATTGTTGTCGGTGTTGGCTTCGTGTCTATCTTGACTACGATAATTCGATAACTGCGCTGCTCCTAGTAATTTATCTGTGTTCCTATTTTCTTATTCATTATCAGACCTACTCCTGTAATACCCACAACTGATTTTGTACCTATAATCCTGTACTCACCTGACCAGAAATACTGCTCCTCTTTCCACTTAACTTCGCTAATCCCTGCTACATCCAACTTCAACAAACCCATTTCTCTTTTTAAATTTTCTAACCTCCCTACCCGATTACTGGACGTAACAATCCACGCTCTGATCCGTAGAACGCGAGTGTTGTCTTGATCACATCCTCCTGAGAAGTGCCCGCGCGGAGATCTGAATGGGGGACTATTTTACCTCCGGAATATTTTACCCGAGAGGATGCCATCATCATATTTCCATACAGTAGAGCTGCATGTCCCCGGGAAAAGTAACGGCTGTAGTTTCCCCTTGCTTTCAGCCGTTCGCAGTAACTACGTGGCAAAGCCACATTAGCTGATGTTACAAGGCCAGCTCAGTCAATCATCCAGACTGTTGCCCCTGAAACTACTGAAAAGGCTGCTACCCCTCTTCAGGAACCGCACGTTTGTCTGGCCTCTCCACAGATACCCCTCCGCTGTGGTTGCACCTACGGTACGGCTAACTGTATCATCGATCATCGAGGCAAGCAAGCCACCCCACCTCGGCAATGTCATCGTATTACCAATGTGCAAAACTATCCGACGTTTCCGCAAGTGGTTTTACTCAGAGTGTGGGCAACAGTCCATGTTGACATTTCTGGGCGCACAAACCCCCTTATCTGTGGTGTGCTAGACGTATGACCTCACTGCTACAGCAAGTCACGTTGAAGTGCACGGTGAGGGTTCATCGAACCGCTTTTATGATAATTCACTACAGTTCTATTGTCTAATAAGTCGCGGGAAAAAGAAAAAAAAACTAAATCGATCTGATTTATTTTATTTTATGATGATCATATGGGCTCCCTATATAGGTGGGTGCTAAAAACATACCATTCGAACGAAAAAGCTGGTGAAAGAAATTTCACAAATAGATATCGTCGCAATGAATAACGCCGTTCTATCAATGATTTCCACCCCAACTCGCGCATTATTTCCGTGACACTCTCTCCCCTATATCGCGATAAGACAAAACAAGCTGCCCTTCTCTGAACTTTCCCTAAATCTTTTGCCAGTCCCACCTGGTTTGGATCCCACAATTGACAATAATATTAGAAAATATGCCGCACAAGTGTAATGTGGGCACTTTCTTTAATAGAACTGTTGCATCCTCTAAGTGTTCTGCCAATGAAACGTAGCCTTTGTTTCGCCTTCCCTACAATAGTTTCTATTCTCTTTCCAAATTACGTTGTTCGGAATGGTTACTCCTAGGTATTTAGTTGAATTTACAGGCTGTGGATTTGACTGATTTATCGAGTAACGGAAATTTAACGGATTTCTTTTAGATTTTCTTTTCAAACTTATTATTAAGGGTCAAATTCCAATTTATTCACCATTGAGATAGCTTATCTAAATCATTTTACAATTGATTTTGAACTCCTGGTGACTTTAGCAACCTATAAATGACAGCATCATGCGCGAACAGTCTAAGATTGACTCATAAATCTTTTATAGAGATAAGGAACAGTAGAGACCCTATAACATTTCCCTGGGGAACGTCAGGTATTATTTCTGTTTTACTCGGTTATTTTCCGTCAATTACATGGTACCGTCTCCTTTCTGACAGAAAATCCCGAACCCAATCGCACAACTATGGCGATATTCCTTAAGCACGCAATGTGATTAGAATACGCTTGTGATGTACAGTTTAAAAGCTTTCCAGAAATCTAGTTTTTATCACATCATGTGCGTAAAGAACTAGCTGTGTTTCAGAAGAACGATATTTTCCGGCCGGCCGCGGTGGCCGAGGTGACTGAGGCGCTCCAGTCACGGTCAGCACGGCCACTACGGTCGGGGGTTCGAATCCCCCCTCGGGCATGGATATCTGTGCCGTCCTAGTTCGTAAGTAGTTCATAAGTAGTTTGTAAGTTTAGGGACTGATGACCCCGTAGTTAAGTCCCATAAGCTTTACAAACATTTGAACATTGATACTTTCCGAATCCGTGTTGTCTATGGGTCAATAGGTCGTTTTCTTCGAGGTAGTTTATAATATTTGAGGATATTATATGTTCTAAATCCTGCTGCGGAGCGACGCCAATGATAACGGCTTGTAATTTTGCGAATCACTCCTAGTGTGCACGTCCGTAGCTTCAATGGTTGTGACAAAGTTCAGGGGATCACTGCAACCAGCCTCGCTACACACAGACGCAGCACGTGAACTTGGAAGTAGTCGCGCTTGTAAATTAGATAGCTGCTAATTATCTAATTCCTGTCTCTGTGTAAGTTATCACAAAAGGACTGCACAACACGTACATCGAATCTAGAGATCTACTAACGTCTAAACTAATGATAAATGGCCCGAAATTAATCTACACTTCTTCCATAAGAATATTATAGTTGCAATTTATAGAGTTACTAGCTGAAAACCTAGCGTTGCCCGGGTATTTATTTATTTGTTCCTGCCTTGAGCTTGAACTTCTCCTATCCCTTCTCTCTCTGTATATCTCCTTTTTTCTTCTAAAACATGTTATATTTATCCGATAATATATAAGAAATAAGGCTGTCTTTCATAATGAACAAAATTATAAGCGTAATATCCAAACAAAGAAAGATAGTGTTCAAAATGCAAAAGGTAAAAGAAGTGACCCACATAATTACAGGCCAATGTCGTTGACCTCAGTTTCCTGTAGAATTCTGGAGGATACAGTAAATTTCCATGAGACGGATAAGGTTCTTTCTATGAATCAGCGCGGGCTTAGGAAACATCGTTCGTGTGAAACTCAGCTTGCCCTTTTCTCACATGATGTCTTACGATACATGAATGAAAGGCAACAGGATGACTGTGTTTTTCTCGATTTCAAAAACGTATTTGACGCCGTGTCACACTACAGACTGCTAACGAGATACGAGCTTATGCAATAGGTTCACAGATTTGTGACTGGCTTCCTAAGTAATACAACACAGTACGTTGTTCTCAACAGCTAGCGTTAATCAGAGACGAGTGTATCGTTAGGTGTGCCCCAGGGGCATCTATATCAATGTAACTTTTAATTTGCGGCTGTTTGCAGATGATGCTGAGGTGTATGGGAGGGTGTCGTCTTTAATTAACTGTAATAGCATACAGGATGGCTTAGACAAATTTCTAGTTGGTGCGAAGAATGGCAGCTAGTTCTCAATGTAGAAAAATTTAAGGTAATGCGCATAATGTTCGAATACAGCATTAGTAGTGAGCTTCTTGATGGTGTCGCGTCGTTTAAATATCTAGGCGTAACATTGGAGAGCGATATGCAATGGAACGAACATGTAAGCACAGTTGTGAGTAAGGCGGACAGCCGACTTCGGTTTATTGCGAGAATTTTGGGAAGATGTATTTCACCTGTAAAGAAGACCGCGTATAAAACGCTTGTACGAGCACGTCTTGAGTATTGCTCAAGTGTTTGGCACCCGCAGCAGATCAGTTTAAAGGAAGACATAGAGGCGGTTCAGAGGCGAGCACCTAGATTTGTTACCGGTAGGTTCGACCAATGCGCGAGTGTCACGGAAATGCTCCGGCAACTAAATTGGGGATCGCTGGAGGAAAGACGACGTTCTCTTCGTGAATTTCTTTTGGGGAAATTTAGAGGGCCAGAATTTGAAGCTGAGTGTAGTACGATCTTGCTGCCGCCTACTTACATTTCGTGTAGAGATCACAAAGACAAGATTAGAGAAATTTGGGCTCGTACGGAGGCATATAGACATTCTTTTTTTCCTCATTCTATTTGGGAGTGGAATAGGAAAGGAAATATCTAGGCGTAACATTGCAAAGCGATATGAAATGGAAAGAACATGTAAGGACAGTTGTGAGTAAGGCGGAGAGCCGAATTCGATATATTGGGAGAATTTTAGGAAGATATACTTCATCTGTAAACGAGATGTATAAAACTCTTGTACGACCCGCAGCAGATCATTTTAAAGGCAGACAAGAAACAGTTCAGAGGCGTGCAGCTAGATTCGTTACTGGTAGGTTCGACCAATGACCAATGATTCGGGAGTTCATTTGGGGACCGCTTGAGGGAAGACGACGTTCTTTTCGAAAAATTCTGTTAAGAAAATTTATAGGGCCGGAAGTTGAAGCTGAGTGTAGAAAGATATTCCTGCTCCTACTTACATTTCGTGTAAAGATCACGAATACAAGATAAGAGAAATGAGGGCTCGTACAGAGGCATGCAGACATTTTTTCCCCTCGTTCTATTTGTGGAGTGGAATAGGAAATGCATAGTGTACCCTCCGCCACGCACTTCACGGTGGATTGCGAAGTATATATGTAGATGCAGATATCTAAACACTCAGTCGACGGCGCTGCAATCGGCTAGGCCTATATAAAACAACAGGCACCTGGCGCAGGCGTTAGATCGGTTACTGTCTCTGCAGTGACAGGTTATCACGATTTAAGTGATTTTGAAAGTGGTGTTATAGTATGCGCACGAGGGATGGGACACAGCAACTTCAAGATAGTGATGAGGTGGGAATTTTCCCTTACGAGCATTTCACGAGTGCACCGTGAATACTGGGAATACGGTAAAACATCAAATCTTCTGCTGCTGCGACCGTAATAATGTCCTGAGACCGATGATGAGTGAAGAGATCATTCAATGTGAAAGAAGCAGAACTGCTGCAGATTTCAATTCCAGCAATGTCAGCGTGCGAACCACTCGAGGAACCATAATCGATATGGCTTTTGGGAGCCGAAGACCGGCTCTTGTATCCTTGATGACTGCACGACACAAACCTTTACGCTTCGACTGGGTCCGTCAACACCAAAATTGGAATCTTGATGACTGGAAACATGTTGATTGGTCTGTCGAGTCCCGTTTCCAATTGTATCGAATGGATAGACGTGTACGGATATGGAGACAGCCTCATGAATAGATGGACGCTGCATGTTAGCAGGGGACTGTTCAAGCTGGTAAAGGGTCTGTAATGGTGTGGGGCGTACGTAGTTGTAGTGATGCGGGGTCCCTGATACGTCTAGATACTACTAACAGGTGACAACTACGTACGCATTTTGGCTGATCACTTGCATCCATACAGGCCCATTGTGCTTTCCGACGAACTTGGTCAATTCCAGCAGGACAATGCGACAACCTAATCAAATGTTTGTAGAGCTTATGGGACTTAACTACGGCGTCATCAGTCCCTAAACTTACAAACTACTTATGAACTAGCTAATACTAAGGACGGCACAAATATCCATGCCCTAGGGGGGATTCGAACCCCTGACTGTAATAGCCATGCACAACAAGACTGGCGCGCCGCAGACCGCTTGGCCACCGCGGCCGGCGACAACCCACAGTTCCAGAATTGGTACGGACTGGCTCCAGGAACACTCTTCTAACACCTCAAGTGGCCACCAAACTCCCCACACCTGAACAGTATTGAGCATACCCGGGACGTCTTGAAACGTACTCTTCAGAAAAGCTGTTCACCCTTTCGTTCTCTTACGAACGGCCCTGCTGGATTGAGGGTGTTATTTCCATCCACCACTACTTCAGACGTTAGTCATGCCACAACGAGTTGCGGTACTTCTGGGTGCTCGTTGGGGGTATAAGACTGCTGTGTACCGTCTTCCCTATGTTTTTAACTTTGTAAATTATCTAAGTTCACTAGACTGCATTTTGTTTGCTAAACGAGAACCACTTTCGTTCAGAGGCATGCGGAATAGCATTACATTTCATATTTTTAAATGTTATTTTCTATAACACTATGTTAATATTGCTGGGATTATATTCTGCTAATAATTTATCTATGAATGTGGCAAGATGAACGCTTTCTCCGTGACGCCACTGTCACTGTGAGAATGTGTATTTGCTTTAATCTGTATGTGCATGTATGCGTATTTTCTAGCATGGCAGTCTGAGTGTATGTATGAGAATTTTTGTCGTCGGCTGCAGGCTGCGAACTTTGCATCTCTGGCTTCGATTCGATGGGTAGTCGTTACCAACCTCTGCTTTTGATGCTACCAAAGAGGATCCTCCACCCTTTGGTTACAAGTTTGGTTGGCAATGCCCGCTAGCGAGCCACGGTTGGACGCGCGAGTTTAGGCTACCCACCACCGCGATTTATCCAGATGTTTTTAGCGATTTCGGTGGATTTCCACTGGTGGCGGGGGTCTCGCGGGCCGACTGGTCATTCGGTGGCTGCGCTTCAGTCTGGTAAGACGTTCTGATTTTCTTTTCCTCCATTGAGATGGTAGTGATTCGTTGTCTGGCTTGTTAGATTTCAGATCTTAGGTTCATTTTTTGGGATACATTTCTCCGATGATGTACAGAAATGTATTAAATTTCATTTAGGTGATTTTGTATAGGTAAATGCGGCGAATATGCAACTAATTCGGTTTGATGACTGGGAATCGTTAACGTGTGTGAGACTAGCTGGCGGCGTATGAACTCAGTTTAATTTCTTTCTAGCTTTGTGGAATGCGACTAATATGCGGGAATATTTTTATGTGTATAGTGCATGTGAAATATTCCTTTCTGTTTCCTCTTTCCGCGAGTGATATGTACCCCTGTGTCTGTTTCTAGGTCCTTCGAGCAAGAAATCATGTATGTATCTTTCTGATTTTCCTTATTACATCGCGATCTCCTCTCCGTCTATTATAAATTGCTGTTTCGTTTCCAAACTTGTACTTTGAATTCGGACTCCGTCAGTAAATTCTCTTCTAGCCTTGTACGACCCCTTTATCAGCTTCCTTATGAAATACTAAATATTTCTAGGGGTTGCATGCCGTATTTCTTATTTGATTTACTCCGACTTTGAATTTATTCCACTTTTCTGATTTTTGAATACTGTACTTCGTCCATGTGGTGTCGCACAAGTCCAAAGTGCGCGCCACCTACCTTCGCCGCGCGCCGCCATGCACGCACGGCGCGACGTTCTTACAACGTCAGCTTCGAGCGCCCTCTGCTACAACTCGTGGCCACCACTGAACGACATCGTTCACTTGGGACTGAGATAGGAACCAGCTAACACTTCGGAATCAGATATGCACCAGTGAAGACTTGGCTATCGGATAGGCACTAGGCAGGCCTCTAGCTCATTTATGTATCAGCATTCTGCAGTACTGAGCTATGTAAAAGTTAAGTATTACTCTCTAAGAAATATATATCTCGTTCTAATTTACTCTAGTATTTCTAGTTTCTGCTGTCCCACTGGCTGGTCACCTCCTACCTGCACAAGCGTGCATCCTTATACCTGTGTCGGTCTTTCTACACGGCCACCGACACCTACGACGGAAACGAGACACAAAAGCGGCGACGAGGCTGGGAAACAAAAGCGGCGACGAGGCTGGGACAAGTCCATCCGTGTAAAACCTTCCCAATCGCGGCTAACTGTATCTCTTTAGCTTCCTTCTGAATTCATACTCATTTCTAATGTTGCATGCCGTAGATATTTTTTATTTTTCGGAAATTGAATTTTTGTATTTTTACCGGTTTTCGGAACCACGTGGCTTCGAACTCCGACTTCGTTTATAGCTAGTCACTTGAGTTCTCGCCACTGCTCACATACCAGTGCCTTCCTATTGTATATTCTTGCTTCGTAATCTGTGATTCCGTTGGTTTTTGTTGAAATGAATACGATCTTTAAGCACTTCGCCTTCAGTGGGGTGCGAATATGTAATGTAGCAGACACATGCCGTGTGTCTCAGTAATTCTGCATGCTCACGGTTTGATTTGAATGGAAATTAATCTTGCTATTATCCCGTACCATCACAAGCAAAGAAAGACAGACCGGTGCGACCTACGAAGTTTATTTTTTTCTTGTTTTGTGTGGTACATCCTGGAACGCTAAATTTCGCCTACGATAACGGCGTCTGCTTCTGCTTCGTATCAGCACGCTGGATTTGGGTCAGCTTCGCTTTGCTTCGCGCGCGTGAGTGGCTGAATGCTTGCTGATTGTAAAACCCATCCACCGACGATGTTCAGTTCAGATTAATTTAATTTTTCATTGTGGGATGCGTTTTATTGATTAACATAATTGGTTCCCCCATTTGCTCATGTTTGAGTGAATAAATAATTTATTGTCAGTAAAATTTTATCCTTCTTATGAATATTTGTTAATGACTACCTTTCCCTTTTATTTAATGTTGTTTTTCACCAGTGTTGAGAACAAATTCAGATGCATATTATCATATTTTTAATTCTGTTGCGCCATAAATGTTCTCATACCCACCTTCATGAAATGGTTTATTTCGGGGTGGCTTTTATATTAATGATTGTGTGTAATTCTCGTGAGTATGTGGGCCACCGTCTCTTTGTCTTCCTGCTGCTGGCCTAGGGAACAAGATTCTGTAGTTCACGCGAATCCTTTAGCTGGTTTAACGGTCAGAGTTATATGTTAAAGTAAAATATTTAACTGGCTCCCTTTAGCTAGAGTTAATTTTACAATTAACGGTGGTCTTTCAGTAGCCATACACGATATTAGTCAGATGTACTAGATTCTTTGGCTATTTAGTGTAGAAATAAGCCAAAAAATATTTTTCTTTTAGGGATAATTTATTACAAGCGAATATCTTTAATATTAGTGAAAAGGTGTCTCATAAAACTGTATATATTAGAAAGGGTGTCGTCATTAAGAAAAGTTCGGAAAGCTCTACCGTAGATAGTTTGCACAGTCATTCATTCTTTCCCTCTTATATGTTTACGCCAGAAACCCTTATGCTCATGGATTTTTCACTCCACTAAGAAAAAAAATGTTCAAATGTTTGTGAATCTATCGGACCAAACTGCGTGGTCATCACTCCGTAGCTTACAAACTACTTAAACCTAGGTAAACTAACCTAAGGACAAACACACACACACACCCATGCCCCAGGGAGGACTCGAACCTCCACGGCGAGCAACAGCGCGCTCCGCAGCGAGGTGCTTTAGACCGCTCGGCTATTTCACCGCGGCTCTCCACTAAGAGAAATCTGTTTCGCGAGGTGATAAAATGATAAATTTGGTCCTGCCTTCAACTCACCCTTCTATAAATAGCTCCAGGACATGGCGCTTTGCCATTCTCTAATTTATTATCTCCTGTATCTCCACCTTTTTGTCTCCTAGATTTGTGTATGATGCTCATCGTTTACAGAGGAACACAAGTTTTGAAATCCAAAGAAATTTCCTATAAACTAAACATAACTATCATGTACAACCGCTCGCTCAGCGTACGATCAGTACCCAAAGACTGGAAAGTTGCACAGCTCACTCCAACATTCAAAAAAGGCAATAGTATTGATCCGCAACATTACAGGCGTATATAACTATCGTCCGTCTGCAGCAGGATTTCAGAACATACACTTTCCTCAAATATTATGAACTACTTCAAAGAGATCTATTGACCCATAGTCAACACGGATTCAGAAAGTATCGTTGTTGTGAAACACAGCTAGGTCGTTACTCACACGATGTGATGGGTGCTATCGACAAGGGATGTCAAATGGAGTCCGTATTTCTAGATTTCCGGAGGGCTTTTGACAGTGTACCTCACAAGCGTCTTCTACTCAAATTGTATGCTTATCAATATCGCCATTGTTGTGCTACTGAATTCCTGATTTCCTGTCAGAAAGGACACAGTACATTGTAATTGACGGTAAGTCGTCGAGCAGAACAGAAGTGATATCTGGAGTTCCACAGAGAAATTTTTTAGGTCCCTTATTTTTATAAACGATTTAAAAGACAATGAGCACTCTTAGACTGTTCACCTATGATGCTGTTATTTATCGGTTAGTAACGTCACCAGGTGATCAAAAGCAACAATATAATGATTTAGATAAGATATCACGGTGGTGCAAAAGTTAGAAATCGATCCTTAATAGTGAGAAGTGTAAGGTCATCCATACGACCACTAAAAGAAATTGGTTCAACTTCATTTACACGATAAATCAGTCAAACTTACAGGCATTCAGATCTACTAAATACCTAGGAATATCAATTACTACCAACTGAATTTGGAAAGAACAGATAGAAAATATTGTACGGAAGCCGCACCAAACACTACGTTTCATTGGCAGAATATAAGATGCTCAGTTCTAATAAAGAAACTGCCTACAATACAATTGTGCCTCGTATTTTGGAGTATTGCTGAGCGTGGTGGGATCCACACCAGGTGGGATTGACGGACGAGTTAAGGAAAATTGTGACAGAAATATCTGATTATATTTTGTCTTCTCTTTATGTTTTATAGCACCTTTGGTAAATCTGATATGTAAATTGTTATTTTAGATATTTACTTATATTTTAATGTGGACTATCCCTCATTTAAGAACTTTTCAAAATTTTATTTTCACCTTGTAGTAATAAAATAGTTTTATTACCGTTTTTGGCATTTCGGATGTTCTTGTAAAACCGTATAGGGACGCCCTCTAGCGGGCCATTCACTTACCTGTACAGCGTTCGCAGCGGCTCTCCGCATTTAGTTTCTCATAATCCATACCTATTCAGCTTTGATGGTGCTTCTCATTTTAATTTTTCTTTATTTGTGGCAAATTGCCTATAGATCGATTCCATGGTTTGTAGATTGTGTGAATTTCATTATACCTTTATTACTTTTTAACGTCACTTTTGATGTATTGTGTAAACATTGTAAGATACCTTTATGTATATTTTTTCACCAGGTCATCCGAACATGGGCAGAGCTCGAAACGCGTCATGCAGAATAAATATATTCCATAACATCCTGTGACTACTTCTTCGCGACCTTTCAGCCTTTTTAGAGTCATTTGTATACTTGAATTCGGAGAAGGGCAGCTCGTTTTGTATTATCGCGATATTGGGGGGAGAGAGAAATGATGCACGAGTTTGGGTGGAAATTATAAAAAGAAAGGCGGCGAGATCTATTTTATTTCACCAACTTTCTCTTCAAAATGCAAACATGGGTAGACATGGTCATCATAATAAAATAAGTGAGATCGAAAGCAGAGTTCAAAAATGTTCAAATGTTTGTATAGTCTATGGGACTTAACTACGGGGTCATCAGTCCCTAAACTTACAAACTACTTATGAACTACTTACGAACTCGGACGGCACAAATATCCATGCGCGAGGGGGGGGATTCGAACCCCCGACCGTAGTGGCCGTGCAGACCGTGACTGGAGCGCCTTAGTCCCCTCGGCCACCGCGGCCGACAAAAGCAGAGTGATAATAAGAATTATGTAATTTCAACACTGTATATTCATAATTCGTATTAGTTACGCTGTAAGCTTATTTCGCCTTACAAGTCATCTTCAGGTGTTACGCCACATTCTGTTATGCTGTACATTTCGATATTAATGTGACGGGATTTCTTTATAAGTTACGGATTATACCTTTATTACTTTTTAACGTCTCTTTTAATATACTGGCCAAAAATTTTTTAAGATACCGTTTTATTTATTTTTTCGGCCGGTCATCCGAAAAAAAAGGTCAAAATCCGTAACTTCATAAACATCTCACATGACAACACAAAATGTTCAAATGTTTGTAGAGTCTATGGAACTTAACTACGGGGTCATCAGTCCCTAAACTTACAAACTACTTATGAACTACTTACGAACTCGGACGGCACAAATATCCATGCGCGAGGGGGGGGATTCGAACCCCCGACCGTAGTGGCCGTGCAGACCGTGACTGGAGCGCCTTAGTCCCCTCGGCCACCGCGGCCGACAAAAGCAGAGTGATAATAAGAATTATGTAATTTCAACACTGTATATTCATAATTCGTATTAGTTACGCTGTAAGCTTATTTCGCCTTACAAGTCATCTTCAGGTGTTACGCCACATTCTGTTATGCTGTACATTTCGATATTAATGTGACGGGATTTCTTTATAAGTTACGGATTATACCTTTATTACTTTTTAACGTCTCTTTTAATATACTGGCCAAAAATTTTTTAAGATACCGTTTTATTTATTTTTTCGGCCGGTCATCCGAAAAAAAAGGTCAAAATCCGTAACTTCATAAACATCTCACATGACAACACAAAATGTTCAAATGTTTGTAGAGTCTATGGAACTTAACTACGGGGTCATCAGTCCCTAAACTTACAAACTACTTATGAACTAGTTACAACTAAGGACGGCACAAATATCCATGCCCGAGGGGGTATTCGAACCCCCGACCGTAGTGGCCGTGTAGACCGTGACTGGAGCGTCTCAGTCTCCTCGGCCACCGCGGCCGGCATGACAACACAATATTATAAGTTACATGGTATTATATATTAAAAAAGAAGGAAAAAAGAAATAAAGAAATAACGTAACGATAATATCGAAATGTACAGCATAGCAGAATGTGGCGTAACACCTGAAGATGACTTTTAAGTCAAAATAAGCTTGTAGTGTAACTAATACGAATTATGAATATACGGTATTGAAATTATATAATTCCTATTATTAAAACGTCGATGTACGACATCACTAACACTGTGGGCCCTGCAGATAACAAGTTATTGAAAGCAGAATGATATATGTGCCCGATTTTCCCGCGATTATTAGAGAATGGAACTATAGAGAAATATCATTAAACTCGTTCGATGCATCCTCTGCCATGCACTTCAGTGTGACTTGCAGAGTATCCATGATCCATAGAGATGTAGACATAACCAATTCAAGTATTAGTTTATTTATTGAAATTTAATAGCCGAGGTTGCTAACGATCGAACACAAACATAGTCTGGTCTCCTTAGAATGTCCACACCTGCCTCCTCCCTCTTCCTAGACTAAAATCTCCCGGCGTGAGATCACAGCGGCCTCCTGCGGAAGGGCCTCAGCACCCTTTAGCGCTACCATTTGCGTCCACAGCCGGGAAAGCGACGTCTCGTCGGAATCTTCTGGTGTGACGCAGTTAGACGTCCGAGGCGAGCTAACGCGATTCCGCGAATTTGGAGCGGCTCCTGTCGCTAACGCAATTTTCCCTGACGAGGTCGTTTCCGCTCGAGATCGAACCGCTCTCCTCATTCGTTTATTCTCTCCTCCCTGATCTTCTCCAAGTAGGCTAGTCGGTATAATTCCTCCCTTCTTCGATAAAATTGAGCATGTCTTAGGACCTGCATTCGCTTTGTTACCGTCTTGATTGAAAAAGTGTCAAATAGCACTTACAGTACTTGAAATTGTAACCCACTAAGAATACCTCAATACTTCAACTTCACTTAACTTACAAATCCTTTAAAAATTTCCTTCAGTAAAAAACCGTCTTGATTGCAAATTGTTTTATCAATTAATGATGCCTTTCGCCCTTTAGCAGGGCATCTTCAGATTATCTGCGTGACAGAATTTACACAAAATTACAAGGCGGAATTACAAAACGGGTATAATAGTACATGGGCTTATTTTGTGTTAAGAAGACAGTATGAATGCTAAACAAAGCTTACAATGCGCTCTCCGTGGTGCCATACCGTTAGTTCTTTTGCGGTGTTTCTATTTTCTGGAATTTTTGGATTTCCTTGCAGCCTTACAAATGATCGGGTAATAACGAATTACAGTTGGAACATACCCGGTAAAGATGTGAGAAACATAAAACCGATTTTTAAGATTGCCTTAATAGAAGCGGTGGTCTCTGATGATAAAAGATAAGCCCAGGTTTACAATTGCGCTCACGGGCGGTGGGCGGGCGAGGTGTGCTTCTCCGCCGACTTGTACAAAAAAATGTTCAAATGTTTGTATAGCTTGTGGGACTTAACTACGGGGTCATCAGTCCCTAAGCTTACAAACTACTTATGAACTAGCTAATACTAAGGACGGCACAAATATCCAGGCCCGAGGGGGGATTCGAACTCCCGACTGCAGTGGCCGTGCAGACCGTGACTGGAGCGCCTCAGTCCCCTCGGCCACCGTGATCGGCCGACTTGTACACACTAACTAAGGAAATGTCACACCATGGAGAACGCATTTTATGCTTTTTTACCATTTATAGTGTCTTCTTAATACAAAATAAGCCCATGTAGTATTATACTCGTTTTGTAATTGCGCCTTGTAATGTTGTGTAAATTCTGTCACGCATATAATCTGAAGATGCCCTGATAAAGGGCGAAACGCGTCATTAATTAATAAAACAATTTGCAATAGAGACGGTTTTTTACTGAAGAAATATTTATTCTCACCTATTGCTGTACACCATGAGCTGTAAATCATTTTAATCCTTCAAAAATAGATAGAAGTTGTGTGTGTGTGTGTGTGTGTGTGTGTGTGTGTGTGTGATCCGAACTAATAGACCGATGTAAATGAAACTTGGTATGCATATTCGTTAACGGCAAGCAAAAAATTGATGCCTGGATAAGAATCATTTACGACTCATAATTTAGAAAAAACTAAGACATCAAAAAACAATATGCTCGATAAACTGCCACATCACGAGAAAATGTTTCATATCTCCTCTAAAGTTAATGCGCCGATTTCAATCGAAATTTATAATCATATGAGGAGTGACGTTTCAAAACGCGGTAAGTCCACTCGCGCCGCGGTGGAGTAGCCGAGCGATCTAAAGCGTCTCGCTGCGGAGCGCACGGTTGCTCGCCGTGGAAGTTCGAGTCCCCCCTGGGGCATGGGTGTGTGTGTTGTCCTTAGGTTAGTTTACCTAGGTTTAAGTTGTTTGTAAGCTACGGACTGATGACCACGCAGTTTGGTCCGATAGATTTACAAACATTTGAACATTTCCACTCGCGGACAAAAATTAGTTTAAAGCCAATTTCAATTTTACAAAGTGTAATGCATCGAGTTATGGTGTTTTTTGCATTCAAAACGATATTTTTAACCGTTTAAATCAGGTGCAAAATTTGACTTTCAGGTCAAATCCTCATAAGTCCATCTACTGCCGATTACTAATGAAAGTTTTTCAGTATGACGAATAAAATCTGTGGCGCCAACACTGAATCCTTTTTAAAACTTCGCTGCAATGTATCTGTTGTATAAACGTACCACTTATTGTTGTGGCCAGAGGGTTGTCACATGAAAAGATTGGCTGGCCAGTATCTTGTTTCAGTGGGACGTTGCTGTTTGTGAAAAATATGACTGACATGGAAGAAGTTGTGCGTGTAGGGGAGCACACCTCTGGATCTAGGAAGCGGCAGCGGCAGAAAGGCGTTGTGAAAAGGAAGATAGAGCAAATGGAGGCATGTTTTAGTGAGATTGTCTGCTAAATTGAGTTTACTACACATATTAACTACGTGTTTCGATTTAATTTCTGGCTAGGACTCCACTTAAATATGTACTATTTACATCTTTCAGATACCGTGATAAGGACCCCGAAATGCTGGATGAAAGTCTTCAGACACTTAAACTACAGCAGGACAGGACACTTGTTCCTGCGTCATTTGTCTTGTGTCTTTTTAGTGTAAATAAAAGACAAAGACTCGATTCTTGTTTTTTATTATCTCAGTTTGTTTCAAAAGATATTATGTCCTTTCGGCTGGTGTAAAACAAGAAAAGTCCATAGTTTTCAAAAATTCAGTTGGCAACACTGCCTTTAAATAAAGAGTGAGATTTGTCTCACTGATTTCGTTCTTTTAACTTCTTGAAGCTAAGTACATTCTCATACAAAAATCCTAATTTACTGCATAACTTTGCCTACTACTAGTTTTTTGCTCCTCCTGTAAAATTATTATTTGTGGACTAATCACGTTTTCAAAAGTTACTCCTCATATTCTTTCCCGTCATGCAACAACAGCTTTAGGAAGAACAACCACTTACGGCACATAATTCAGGAGATATGATGTCAGAAACAATGATAGTCGCAAAAGATGGCGACTTCCATGCGACGTGAAAGTAACAACACTTTATTTATCCATTATTTCACCGTGAGAGCAGGTAGCCAGTTGAAACATAGTTAACAACTAATTTAAAACCCTTAAGCTTTTTCTCGCTGAGACTCCCAGCAAAATGATGAAAGAATTTTATCGCTTACTAGTTCTCCGCTCTTCTTGCAGTAAAAATACGCCATTCGGTATAAAGATAAATTTTATTACTTTTTCGCTACTAAGTTTATTCTCGTGGCATTTTATAGACAGAATGCACAAATACCATTTAATGACTCTTAGGAATTATATTACAGTAACACTCATAGTTCAGGAGATTTAGCGTCATTAACAACGTGCTGCAGTAAAAACCGCCCCATTACGCATGAAACTCTAATTTACGTCTTTACTGTCTACTCCAATCCCAGCACATTTCCTAATATCTTACTCCATGAACTTGGAAAATTATGTCATTGCAGGACATACGATTCAGGAGGTATGACGTCAGAGGCACTGAGCTGCGTCAAAACGAAACTAAATTATATACCCTGACAGAGCCTGCAACTAACGATACTATAAAAAGTACTTTATGAACAAGACTGCTCCTAAATTTACACACACGTACGCGGCAGAGCACTCATCGAACCACTTTCACAGTTTTTCAGCCGTTCCACTCTCGAAAAGCGCGCGTAAAACATCGGCACTTAAATCTTCCCGGCCAAGCTACGATTTCTCTTATTTTATGACGATGGGCATCTCTCTCTATGTAAGGTGGCCCGCTTCAAAATCCCAGGAGATCGAAATATTTGAAGATTTTTTGTCTCAAGAAAACTTCGTCGCACGAACTCGCGTATCATATCCATGACAATCCCTTTCCAACAGAACAAAACGACCTATCCTACTTTGGAATTATTTCGATGACACGTATCAGTCTTATCTATTAAGGATGCAACACTGCCCAGGAATACTCAACCACAGGACGAACTAATGTAGTGAAGGCTGTATCAAAAATGTTCAAATGTTTGTTATGCTTATGGGACTTAACTGCGGGGTCATCAGTCCCTAAACTTACAAACTACTTATAAACTAACTTATACTAAAGACAGCCTCGCGCATCGGAGCATAGTGCTTCAATGCGCTCGGCCACTCCACCGCGGCGAAGACTGTATCCTTGCATTTTGTTACTGACCTGCTAATAAAACCCAGTCTTTAGTTTACCTTTCCTACGCGATTGTTCTAGTTGAAGTTGTTAATATCTATTAACTCTGATTACTTCAACTTTCAGTCTTTAGATATTTGTGACTGAAATTTAAAGGTTTCGAATGCGTAACATAATTTTTAATACTCATGTGGATGAACTCACAATGTTCATTATTGAGAGTCAATTGCCAATCTTCACACCTTACATGCATTTATGAATAAAATATCTCTCTCAGTTGTGGAGGAAAAATTCATCGCTTACTATATTATCGCTGTTTGTGTAGTCAAACTTCAGCATCTACTATGACGTTTTATTTGTTACTTTTTATCTATTAGTTCTATTCATAACACACACTGTAAACAATATTTACTATCAAAATTCAATCAGTGTGTGGCACATAGTTCGGAACATATAATGCCACAAACAATGAGAAGCCCAAATTGCTCTATATTCGTCCTGTGTTTGATAATGAAAGCACTCTGTGACTTCCAGCAAATTTTATACACTATTAAACCATTTCTAAACTTTTTTTCTGTACTGCATTCTTAAAGTTAGCTCATTAACTCAATACATGGGAATTCGATCCTTTCACTATTTGTGATAAATGAATAAACAAGGTGCTAGTTCCAGTCGCAGCAATTTAAGAACTCCCTTTAGGTACTTGGCTAGGCTCACAATCCGAAATCGCCACAAATTCGGAAAAAAATCAGCCATTACCGTAGATCAGGCTTGTATTAATCTGAGCACAGAACTGCAGCGTACCAGCAAATTCGTATGCTTCGAATATTGTTTTACATTCCCCACCACTTTTTAATTCGAGAAACAAATTGCCACCTACTTTTCCGTGCCACAGAATTGCTTGCTTACTTCTTGGTTTGAAAGTTTATGTGCATATACGATGAATTAGGCCGGTGGGGGAGCAGAATCGAACCGTAGTTTCTTTTCACGTCCTTGTAATATTTGGTAGCAGCCATGTTGCAATTTGGCAAAGAACAAAATACAAACATCTGTGGCTGGTTCGGTCAGACACAGAACTGAATATCCAGGCAGTAGGCCTATGGAGTATAACAGGACGCAGGTCGCTATTATTGAGACTGGCAGTTGTCAATTTGACCAAGTGGTATGAGTTACGAACTTCTTATGCAATCCAACCCATAACAAAATAAATAGACAGTTCCAATCGTGGGTTTCATATCTCAGTATAATCACTCTCTTTCAGTAGGACACAGAAGGATCTCTTGGTGGCTTTCACCACCGTTGGATCATTAACTGGCTTCGTCATGGAGTAATAATTCATGTGCTGAGCGAGTAGTGAGAAATCTTTAACCCTTTTATTTTCATTTTGCACTGTCACTGCACTCGTCATACATGTTCCGAAAATAACACCTATTACACATAATGAAATGACGCGAAGGCTAACAATAAAGTACAAATCAGAACTAATTACATGTTCATTCTAACTGACGAGATGTCATTATTTCATCACTTAGGAACTCGGAGGGACTTACAGTACTTTGGTGGAATGGATATCAATGTAGCATTTGCATAGCAGAGAATGAACCACATCAGCTCGGCTAGTTCGTAATTCTACCGCTTTTCTTCCGTTTGAAAATGTTTGTAAATCTATGGGACCAGACTCATAGTGTCATCGGTCCCAAGACTTAAACCAACTTACGCGAGGAACAACACACAAACCGACACCCGAGGGAGGACTCAAACCTCCAGCGTGGAGCGGCAAGCACATTCGAACAGGTGACTGATGACCTTGTGGTTTAGTCCCCTGCTGAATGACATACGATTAGTATGAAGCTTTACCCCAGCTTTAGATTCTGGTGATGATTATTTCGGAACGCGTCAATAAACGAACAACCCCATCACCACCTGTGGCCTTTATATTCCTACAGGGTCCCTGATAGCACTATCAATTAACAAGAACAAGTCTTCTGGTCTGGACTGTATACCCATTAGATTTCTATCTGATTATGCTCAAACGATAGCTCCTTAATTAACAGTCATATACAACCGCTCTCTAAAAGAAGGAGCTGTACCAAAAGATTGCAAAGTTGCACAGGTCACACCTATATTTAAGAAAGGCAGTAGGAGTAACCCACTAAACTACAGGCCTATTTCATTGACGTCAATTTGCAGCAGGGTTTTGGAACACGAATTTAGAAAATATTGCTCATGCGAAACACAACTAGCTCTTTACTCAAAAATGTTCGAATGTTTGTTAAGCTTATGGGACTTAAATACGGGGTCATCAGTCCCTAAACTTACAAACCACTTATGAACTAACTTATACTAAAGACGGCACAAATATCCATGCCCGAGGGGGGCTTCGAACCCCCGACCGTAGTGGCCGTGCAGACCGTGACTGAAGCGCCTCAGTCTCCTCGGCCACCGAGGCCGACTTGGGAGAAAATCTAAGTATCTCTCCTAGGTTTTTTGCAGATGACGCCGTTATTTACACTCTACTAAAGTCATCTGAAGATAAAACCAACTGCAGAACGAACTGAATAAGATATCACTATTGTGACCACAAAGGTTTTCCCGGCGTAATAACTGTTTGTAATCTTCTCGGGTCTGCAGCCGGATACTAAAGTCAACTTGACACAATATTTCAGCGGCACAACTGCCCGCCATCCTCAGGTGAGCTTGCTGATAGACAATCTCGCCTGGACTGAGTTGCCAGTGCAATCGGCGGCTCCTTTACACATCGAGGAAGGCCCATAGCGCGTGCGCAAGAAGTGACAGTGACTGCCCTCTGGCGCACAAGACGTACAGCGCTCCGGTGGTAGAGTCCGGCGAAATCGATAATCGATGATAAAATTATTATTCAGATTCATGAAGTATCAACCGTTGTTTTTTAACATCTGATAACACCGGCTTCCAGGATTTGCTAAGAAGGTAGCCTTTGTCTCTGTTAATCAGATTGTCAGATAATCGAATTTCTATGGATTCCTTTAAGACACAGTCCCAGTAACGAGATGCTGAAGCAACCATATGAGTTTCGTTGTATAACATTCTATGTCCCTCATCGAGACAGTGCTGAGCTACCGCCGACTTCTCGGGCTGGAGCAAACGTGTGTGCCGTTGATGTTAAATACATCTGTCCTGAATGGTGCGGATAGTCTGACCAATATACGTTTTCCCACATTGACACGGAATCTTATATACCCCGGGCTTCCTCAGACCCAAATCATCCTTCACAGATCCAAGAAGTGCTCTCGTCTTTACTGGCGGACGAAAAACACTCTTAATGTCATACTTTTTTAAAATTCTTCCTATCTTTGATGAGATACTCCCGGCAAAAGGTAGGAAAGCAACTGATTTATGGGTCTCATTTAATGGTTCAGGTGAAGGACCAAACTGTAAAGCACAGCGGATCTGCTTATCTGTGTAGCCATTTTGTTGAAACACAACTTTTTAGATGATCTAGTTCTTGCGTCAAACTTTCTGCATCCGAAATGGCGTAAGCTCTTCTCGCTAATGTCCGAAGAACGCCAGTACGTTGGGCTGGAGGATGACAACTCGAGGCATGCAGATAGCGGTCCGTGTGCGTAGGTTTTCGATAAACGCTATGTCCCAGTTTCCCATCATCTCTTCTGTAAACCAGAACATCAAGAAACGGAAGCTTCCCCTCCTTCTCGACTTCCATTGTGAACCTGATGTTGGGATGCATGCAGTTAAAATGGTCCAAAAGGCGGTTGAGAGATTCTTCCCCATGAGGCCACACCATAAAAGTATCATCGACGTACCTCCAAAAACAAGTTGGCTTAAGAGCCGCCGTCTTCAAAGCCATATCTTCGAAATCCTCCATAAAAAGATTGGCTACTATGGGGGATAATGGACTCCCCATAGCAACACCGTCAGTTTGTTCATAAAATTTGTCATTAAATAAAAAGTACGTCGATGTGAGTACATGACGACAAAGCTCAGCTGTTTCTTTGTTCACCTTTTCACCAATCAATTGCAGAGATTCTTCCAGAGGAACCCGAGTAAACAACGACACTACATCAAAACTCACGAGCAAATCAGAAGGACTAAGGCGTAATGATTTTAAACGTTGTATAAAATCCATAGAGTTCAGAATGTGTTGTTCACATTTCCCCACGTGTGGGCTAAGTACAGATGCTAAATGTTTCGGCAAGTTATAAGTAGGAGCGCCCAAATTGCTTACAATCGGACGAAGAGGGACCTCTTGCTTGTGTATCTTGGGTAAACCATATAACCTGGGAGGAACAGCCGCACCAGGATGAAGTTTCTTTTGAACGTCGTCAGATAAAGAGCTCTTCTTCAAAAGTGAAATCGTCATACGTTTTATCCGTTCAGTTGGATCCTTTTGCAGTCTGCGATAAGCTGAATCGTCAAGTAAACAGTCCATTTTTTGTAGATAATCGTCCCGGGAAAGAAGAACTGTGTCATTGCCTTTATCTGCTGGTAAAATAATTAGATCTTGATCTTCTCTAAGGGACCGAATTGCTGCCCTTTCAAGAGGAGAGATGTTACTCCGTGGAGGCGGCGCCCGACGCAACGTATGAGCAACCTCTTGCTTAATTTCCTCCGCCTGGTCCCCAGGTAGTTTGGACACAGCTTGTTCGACTGAACAAATAAAATCAGTAAGTGGAACATTCTTGGGTGTGGGGGCAAAGTTCAACCCTTTTTCCAATACCGATAGCATGGCGTCGTCCAATTCTTTGTCAGTGAAATTAATGACAGTTCTTCGATTGATGTTATACGATATAGAAGGCCGCGATAGCCGTTGAAATTTGGAAGACTGCTTATTGACTGCGCTTCTATGCGCCCAGTCTGACATAGCCCACGAAGAGCTATCAACCCATTCCCAAGTTACAGGCGACAGCCGTGAAGATACCTCTAGATGTAAATAAAATAAGTCCTTGGATACGAGATCCAATTGTCTTCTAGTATACCGAATGCGCTCTCTTATTAGGGCAAGACTAGCACGTTTTTTTTATATTATTGGCCACTTTCGTATCAATGTAATGCACAAACTTGGCGAACTTCGGTATGATACTTTCATTACGACATCTCAATAAAAAAGCAAGAGCGCTCAGCAGCTTACCCTTATTCTTGCGGAGTTTATCCAATCTTCCCACAGATTCGACCATCTCCTCCCCGTAGAGGTTTCTGATGTGACCACAACGGTTTTCCCGGCGTAATAACTGTTTGTAGTCTTCTCGGGTCTGCAGCCGGTTACTAAAGTCAACTTGACACAATATTTCAGCGGCTCAACTGCCTGCCATCCTCAGGTGAGCTTGCTGATAGACAATCTCGCCGGAACTGAGTTACCAGTGCAATCGGCGGCTCCTTTATACATCGAGGAAGGCCCATAGCGCGTGCGCAAGAAGTGACAGTGACTGCCATCTGGCGCACAAGACGTACAGCGCTCCGGTGGTAGAGTCCGGCGAAATCGATAATCGATGATAAAATTATTATTCAGATTCATGAAGTATCAACCGTTGTTTTTTAACATCTGATAACACCGGGTTCCAGGATTTGCTTAGAAGGTAGCCTTTGTCTCTGTTAATCAGATTGTCAGATAATCGAATTTCTATGGATGTTATCAGATGTTAAAAAACAACGGTTGATACTTCATGAATCTGAATAATAATTTTATCATCGATTATCGATTTCGCCGGACTCTACCACCGGAGCGCTGTACGTCTTGTGCGCCAGAGGGCAGTCACTGTCACTTCTTGCGCACGCGCTATGGGCCTTCCTCGATGTATAAAGGAGCCGCCGATTGCACTGGTAACTCAGTTCCGGCGAGATTGTCTATCAGCAAGCTCACCTGAGGATGGCGGGCAGTTGCGCCGCTGAAATATTGTGTCAAGTTGACTTTAGTATCCGGCTGCAGACCCGAGAAGATTACAAGATATCACTATTGTGTAAAAATTGGTAATTGCCTCTAAATAATGAGAAGTGTGAGGTCATCCACATGAGTACGAAAAGAAATCCGTTAAACTTTGTTTACAAGTTAAATCAATCAAAAGTGAAGGCCGTAAACTCCACAAAATACCTAGGAATTACTATTACTTCAGACTTAAACTGTAAAGAACACTTAGATAATGTCGTGGGAAAGGCGAACCAGGGACTGCGTTTCATTGGGTGAACCCTTAAAAGACGCAACAGAACTACTAAAGAAAATGCAACAAAACAAATGTTTGTATAGTCTATGGGACTTAACTACAGGGTTATCAGTCCCTAAACTTACAAACTACTTATGAGCTACTTACGACGTAGGACGGCACAAATATCCATGCCCGAGGGGGGATTCGAACCCCCGACCGTAGTGACCGTGCAGACCGTGACTGGAGCGCCTTAGTCCCCTCGGCCACCGCGGCCGGCAAGAAAATGCATAAACTACGTTTGTCCATCCTTTTATGGAGTATTGCTGGCCAGTGTGGGATCCTTATCAGGTGGTTTTTAAGGAGGAAATCGAAAGAGTCCAAAGAAGGGCAGCTTTTTTTTGTACTGTCACGATACAGAGGTGACAGCGTTACGGACATGATACAGGATCTGAGATGGAAATCATTACAACAACGGCGCTTATCACTGCTGCGTGGGCTACTTACGAAACTCCAATCGCCAACATGCTCCGCCGAATGCGAAAATTTGTTGTTGACTCCCACTTACATAGATAGAAATGATCATCAGAATAAAATACTAGAAATCAGAGCTAAAACTGAGAGATTCATGCGTTCTTTCTTCCCGGAGATGGGATGGGAGATAAAGAGCATAAAGGTGGTTGGATGAACCCTCTGCCAGGCACTTAAATGTGATTTGCAGCGTATCCTATGTAGATGTAAAAGTGGACGTATAGCTCATCACCGACTTCTTGTTACATCTGGAGTACTATTATGGTAGTATACGGGGCAATATGGCCTTCACAGTGCATAAGTGACTTTCGCCCTGTGACTTTAATTAACATGTACATCTACATACATACTCCACAATTCACCGTAAGGTCCGTGGCGGAGGGTACACTGTACCACTACTAGGCATTTCCTTTCCTATTCCGCTCCCAAATAGAACGAGGAAGAAAGAATGTCTATATGCCTCCGTACGAGCCCTAATTTCTCTTATCTCGTCTTTGTGATCACCAAGCGAAATGTAAGTAGGCGGCAGCAAGATCGTACTACACTCAGCTTTAAATTTGCTGCCCTCTAAATTTCCTCAACAGAAATTCATGAAAAGAACGTCGCCTTTCCTCCAGAGATCCCCAATTGAGTTGCCGGAACATTTCCGTGACTCTCGCGCATTGGTCGAACCTACCAGTAACAAAACTAGCTACTCGCCTCCGAACTGCTTCTGTGTCTTCCTTTAAACTAATCTGCTGCGGGTCCCAAACACTTGAGCAATACTTATGACGTGGTCGTACAAGCGTTTCATACGCGGTCTCAAAAAAATGTTCAAATGTTTGTTAAGCTTATGGGACTTAACTACGGGGTCATCAGTCCCTAAACTTACAAACTACTTATGAACTACTTACAAACTAGGACGGCACAAATATCCATGCCCGAGGGGGGATTCGAACCCCCGACCGTAGTGGCCGTGCTGACCGTGACTGGAGCGCCTCAGTCACCTCGGCCACCGCGGCCGGCTACGCGGTCTCCTTTGCAGGTGAAGTACATCTTCCCAAAATTCTCCCAATAAACCGAAATCGGCCGTCCGTCTTACTCACAACTGTCCTTACATGTTCGTTCCATTTCATATCGCTCTGCAATGTTACGCCTAGATATTTGAACGACGCGACAGCATCAAGAAGCTCACTACTAATGCTGTATTCGAACATTATGGAATTGTTTTTCCTACTCACGCGCATCACCTTACATTTTTCTACATTGAGAGCTAGCTGCCATTCTTCGCCCAACTAGAAATTTTCTCTAAGTCATCCTGTGTGCTATTACAGTCAGTTAAAGACGACACTCCCATACACCACAGCATCATCAGCAAACAGCCGCAAATTACTACTTACTCTGCCCATCAAATCATTTATATAGATAGAAAATAATAGCGGTCCTATCACACTCCCCTGAGGCACGCCTGACGATACACTCGTCTCTGATGAACACTCGCCGTCGAGAACAACGTACTGCGTTCTATTACTTAGGAAGTCTTCCAGCCAGTCACAAATCTGTGAACCTATTCCTTAAGCTCGTATCTTCGTTAGCAGTCTGCAGTGTGGCACCGCGTCGAACGCCTTTTTGAAGTCGAGAAAAACACAATCAGCCTGTTGCCCTTTATCCATGGCTCGCAAGATATCATGTGAGAAAAGAGTAAGGAACCACTAAGTGGTAGTCGGTTTGCTACACGAGAGGACATTGTTGATGCTGTGCACGAACATATTACCCGATTCTGACATGGTGCGGCAAATGCTGAGGTATTCAGCGCCCCCCACAGCGTTGGCAGCGTGTGGCGACAGTAGCAGGGGACTAGTTTGTGGATTGTAGACCGAGGTGTGTCAACTGTATGTGTACTGTTGTCATTCTTTTGCACCGTGTAGTCAATTTTCCCTGTATACTTCCGTAATAAATTAGTGTGTTGCGATATTTCAGTGTTATTCATTGTCCACACATTTTTATGGAATATTTCGTCGGTGCTTGGAGGAACAAAGACACATTAAAGACTTCAATACGTAGTATTTTTGTTCCACATTATTATTTATTAGCTTGTTATTAACAGCGTTTGGCTTCTTAGGCCATCGTCAGATAACTTCGTACTATGCAGATAGTCCACACGTTTATTGAAGTTACATATACCAAGATGGTTTTTCAAAGATATGTGAACTGCAAATTTTTTATGTCTATGAATCGATACTACATGACAAACACACTCCTACAAAACAAATGGATTTTAAATGAAGATATCTTGGGCTAAAATGGTATTAAAATATTAAATCTGTTTAATTCTATAAGAAAGTATTGTCAGCAGGTGATAGTAGAAACAAAATGTGGGTTTGTTATGAAAAAGTATCAGTACCGCAGAACGTGCATAATAATGTACGTTCTGTATAGTATGATCTGACGATGGCATAAGAAGCCGAAAGCTGCTAATAACAAACATTGTGGAACAAAAATACTACGTATTTAAGTTTTTAATACGGGGTGTCCAGAAAAGGGCTCCCTGATTTCAAAATTAAATATCTCGAAAACAAAGATCGATAGAGGAATGCAGTAAACGGTATGTTTATTGTGAAAGCTGTAAGAAGTTTATACAGCATTTTGAAATGATAGTTACAAAAGCAGCTAACAGATGGCGCTGTACGCTGTACAGCTAATATCAGCATACAAGAGTGAAATAATCGTATTCACCATTGGCACTAGAGATGTGGCGCAAACGAAGAATGAAATTCACCATCACATTTCGTAGTGTCTCAACCGAAATGGATTCACATGCCACCGAGATCGCCGATTCAAGCTCGTCCAGCTTGGCGGGATGCTTCGGGTAGACCATGTCTTTCACTGTACCCCACAAAAAATAGTCACAGGGAGTCAAATCCAGCATATATGGAGGCCAGTCCATGCCTGCACCAGTAAATTTGGGATATTCCAAAGCAATGACTCGATTCCCGAAGTATTCCCCAAGAAAGCGAAACACTTGTTCGGTCCGATGTGGTCGGGCTCCATCTTACATAAACCATGCAGTACCTGGTCGATCTTCTAACGCTTGCTGTGTGGCGACAAATTATTCCACAATTGCAACGTAACGTGCACCAGTGACCGTTTCTCGAATGAGAAAAGGGCCAATAATGCCTCTGCTGCATACTGCAGCCCACACAGTAACTTTAGAATACAGGGGTTTCGCTTCACACCAATATGGCTTTTCGGAACCCCAAAATCGCCAGTTCTGCTTATTCACGTATCCATTCAGGTGAATCATCTGTAAACCAGATGCAGCCAACATCAAATCCTTCACTATCAATCATTGTTAGCATCTGATTAGCAAAGGCAACCCTTTGTTGCACAGCTCGAACGGGTATGTTCTGGTGCGTTTGAATTTTGAATGGAAACATTTGTAGGCTCTTTCTCAGTATTTTCTGCGTGCTTGAACGCTTCAAACCAGTTTCAGATGCAATTCTACGGACGTATGAAATTGGATTTCGCTGAATAATTCCAGAAACTGTGGCGTTATTTTCAGGTGTAACTGCGGTTTGCTTGCGGTCAACATGCCTCAATAGATCATCAGTTACGCAGCCTGTTCGTTGAAATTTTGCGAAGAGCGCATGAATGGTTTTCGCATCGGGTCCTTTTGGAATATTAAATCGTGCTTGAAAACTTCGCCTTGTTGCCGTAGGACTCTCTTCTAACCTGTGGTACTCTAGCACCAGACAAACGCGTTGTTCAATGGAGTACATGGTTTTAATCTCTTCCTTCGGTAAGGCGGACAGCAGACAGCAGACTTCGGTTTATTGGGAGAATTTTGGGAAGATGTACTTCACCTGTAAAGGAGACCGCGTATAAAACGCTTGTACGACCACGTCTTGAGTATTGCTCAAGTATTTGGGACCCGCAGCAGATCGGTTTGAAGGAAGACATAGAGGCGGTTCAGAGGCGAGCAGCTAGATTTGTTACCGGTAGGTTCGACCAATGCGCGAGTGTCACGGAAATGCTCCGTCAACTCAATTGGGCATCGCTGGAAGAAAGACGACGTTCTTTTCGTGAATTTCTGTTAAGTAAATTTAGAGGGCCGGAATTTGAAGCTGAGTGTAGTACGATCTTGCTGCCGCCTACTTACATTTCGCGTAAAGATCACAAAGACAAGATAAGAGAAATTAGGGCTCGTACGGAGGCATATAGGCAATCTTTTTTTCCTCGTTCAATTTGGGAGTGGAATAGGAAAGGAAATGCCTAGTAGTGGTACAGTGTACCCTCCGCCACCCACCTTACGGTGAATTGCGGAGTATGTATGTAGATGTAGATGGTAGATGTAATGAAACATTTCGTTCACATAATTGGATGTTTCTGGATAGCCTGCAACAGTATTATTCATGAAACTTCCTGGCAGATTAAAATTGTGTGTCGGAACCGGGTCTCGAACCTGGGACCTTTGCCTTTCGCGGGCAAACGTTCTACCGAATGAGCTATCCCGACACGACTAACGATGCCCCCTTACAACTTTACTTCCGCCAGTACCTCGCCTCCTACTTTCCAAACTTCACAGAAGCTCTCCTGCGAAACTTGCAAGACTAGCACTCCTGGAAGAAAGGATATGATGGAGACATGGCCTAAGGGACAGGAAGTTTCATATCAGCGCATACTCCGCTGCAGAGTGAAAGTTCATTCCAGTATTATTCATGTATGCAAATAATGAGAAGTTACAGCAGTTTTGTATGTTTATTGCTCATCAGAACTCGCTTCGAGAATTTATTCACATTTAAAGTGCATTTGTTTACGGTACTTTATTGACGTTTCATTGTGTTATTTTTGCCACTCTTGTAACATGCTATCTTTTATAGGGTAATACAGTTCGGCAAATCGGAGAACATAAATCTTGAGGGTTGTACTTTATCCTAATTTTTGAAATAGAATTTTTCTGTGACGTCTCCATTATACTGAATATCCCACGCAATATTCAAGACGCACACAAAAACAACCAGTGTATGCGACGATTATTGCGTTGTGATAACCAGTATAATGTAGGAGACACTTCTAAGTACAGGCATTAATACTATTTTGTATATAAAAACATTTCATATTATATTCGACTTTCCTCATTGCAGTAACCTAAAAAACGTCAATAGCAGTGTAAGAACGGTATAAAAATCACATAGGGAAACGTTGTGTAACAGAACGTTTTCCCTTTACCGGAACCTCAGATATTCGTAAAGCCTGCCTGGTAAAGGGTTGTGTACACAATCCTAGCCACTTCCTTTTTCGAGACAGATATACCTCATTCACTTGCATTCCATGTCTCTATGAATGACTAAAGACGCATTTTACGTGGGTGGTTTGAAAAATTTTCGGAACGGAACAGGAAAAAAGTACTTGCATCACTGAAACTTAGTCTCCATGTACATTAATGCACTAGGTCCAATGATGTTCCAGTGTTTTGAGAAGAGATGGGTCTGACTGAGCCGTAGCAAAGGCGGGTGTGAGAGCAATTCATACCTTATTTCGTGTAATTTTGCCATGGCGACGGCACATATGTGCGGGCGCGCATTGGCTTGGCATTTGTTGCAATTTGTCCAGGAGGTTATCATAGTTCTGTTTGTTCAGTGGGGAGATAATCTACAAACAGAATCCCCTTCTCATTCCAGAAGACTATACCATGACCTTTCCAGCCGCGAGAAATGTCTTTGCTTTCTTTTGTGTCGGGAATTCAGCATGTTTCCACAGCTACCACTGTTGTTTTATCTCTGGGTATAGTAGTGCATCGAAGTTAGATTTGTGGTCATAAACCGGCACAAAAAATATTGTTCTTTTCTCCTAAACCGGGCCAAACTTTGTTCCAATATGTCCATCCTCATGCGTTTTCGATCCAGCGTCAAGAGTCGCAGCACCCTTCTTGCAGATAATTTTTGCATTTCTAATTCTTTACGGTGTACCTGAACGAGTGTGGTCAACATAACGAGTTTATGACGTCACAACATGCAAACCGCAAGCCGGAGAAGCTTTCTCAACGTGTGGGTCAGTATCGAGCATGTCAGAAATGTGATATACCCGTTCATCCAACATCTGGCAATCATAAGTAATTTCACAGACTTTCAAAAAAAAAAAAAAAAAAAAAAAAAAAAAAAAAAAAAAAAAAAAAAATGTTTGTAAATAAATCAGACCTAATACGTCAATTGCAACATAATTATAAAACATTTATTCATGTTTGTCTAATATGTAAGTCAGTGCCTTCAAGTAGTGTTCATAAACTTTTACGCAGTCGAGTTTCTTGACAGTTTGCGCTTATTCAACCGGATATTTCGCCTATCGCTGTTTACAGTGCGCGCCTACAATGACAAATACGTGAGCAGCGTTTCATTATTCAAATAATGAATGACACCGTTACAGGATTGCCAAAAAAATCGATTATGATGAATGAAATTACATCGAAAGTTTCTACTTCCTATGAAGTTACCAGTTTCATTTACGCTTGACACTAAAAATAGCACAAAATTCAGAAAACTTTTACTACATAATGAAGCTCATGACGGGTATTTTGGTGCATATTATGTACATATATCAAATAAAAATTTCGAAAATGTGAGAGAGAAAATTTAAGCAAATTTTCCCGCATAAATCATTATTTCCCGCATTTTACACCATTTTTTTTAAAAATCCCTTGAAAAGAGATTGAACTTGTGGGTACCTACTTTAATGGCAACCGGTGTATAAGAAGCCGATTCCGGTTCTGGTTTCGTTAAACCAGATTTAAAAACTCCTCTTCAGAATTCGGTTGCGATATAACCACTTCCGTTACATCCCTGGTTCAGATACACGCTCCGTCTGCGGATGGCTGAAGCGTTAACACGTTCTCTGCGGCTGACGCTTATAAGCGTTACCACGATCAACACGCCAGAGCTGTCGACGATTATAAGCGTTTCCGCGATCAAACAGCCAGTGCCAGTGTTGCCAACCGTAGGAACATGTCCCTACGAGTAGGAACTTTTGACTTTTCCTGACTGTAGGCACGGATTTTCAAAACGTAGGGACCTCTCACAGGGATGATGCAGAATGAAAGTAACTTTCTTTAAATCAAAACAGTAACAATTCATTGTACAATAATATTCATGTACGGTTTTCTTTCTTTCTATCTTTTTTTTTTTTTTTTTTTTTTTTTTTTTTTTTGACACGCCACGTAGGGATATGGTTGGAAACACTGGCCAGTGCAGGTAACGCTTATAAGCGGCTCGTTCGCTATCTGAGTACTCAGTTTAGTTTGTTCGGCTGTGTACTCGTGTTAGTACAAGCAAAATCAAATGTTTGTATAGCTTATGGGACTTAACTACGGGGTCATCAGTCCCTAAACTTACAAACTACTTATGAACTACTTACGAACTAGGACGGCACAAATATCCATGCCCGAGGGGGGATTGGAATCACCGACCGTAGTGGTAGAATTTAATGAGGTAACATTTCCAGATAGCAAAGTTACATCTGCTTTCTGAGTGAACATATTTTACTGATCTAAACAATAAGAAAATAAAAAAAAGAGCTCCAGACCGTGACTGGAGCGCCTGAGTCCCCTCGGCCACGGCGGCCGGCAGTACAAGCCACCAACGAAATATCACGTAACGTTTTCTTGTCTGCAGTTGTGTGTTATCGTCTTTAGTCATCTGTGTTGTGCATTGTTTGTAATGGCGGCGAAACAATAGACAGCAGGGCCTTCTAACCCGAAAAGAGTGGGAGGAGTGAACAATACACGCTTATAAGCGTCAGACAGCATTCGGCATGCTGCTAAAGTTTACTTGCATTTCTATATCTAGCACCACCTCCTGCGTAGACGTTATTTTTGCTGTCAATTTTACGTACGTGCACAACATGAACTTCCAGGTTTCGCAGGGGTATGATTTCAGCTTTGAGCGCACGTGCGCTTACGGGCGCAAGGGGACTGAGGCGCTCCAGTCCTGAGACCAATCACCAAACTTTTCAAAAAATGTCAAATATGTGTAAATCTATGGAACCAAAGTACTGTAGTCATCGCTCCTTAGGCTTACAAACTACTTCAACTACCCTAAGGAGATACACCCACGCACGAGGAAGGACTGGAAGCTCCCTGACAAGGCGCCTTGAACAGCTCGACTCCTCCCGCGCTAACGGAACTTTCCAGACGCACCTTGTGCTTGTTGCACTGCTCCCGATAGTTACCCACATGTGATTTCAAAAGTAAACAAAAAGATAACTATCTTATCTAAAGGCAAAGAGAAACAAAGTGTCGGGATGAACGCTTGCCCGCGAAAGGCAAAGGTCCCAGGTTCGAGTCCCGGTTCCGGCACACAATTGTAATCTGTCATGAAGCTTCATATCAGCGCACACTCCGCTGCAGAGTGAAAGTTTCATTCTGGTAACATTCCTTAGGGGGGGGGGGGGGGGGGGCTGAGGCGCTCCAGTCACGGTCTGGCGCTCCAGTCACGGTCTGCACGGCCACTACGGTCGGGGGTTCGTATCCCCCCTCGGGCATGGATATTTGTGCCGTCCTAGTTCATAAGTAGTTTGTAAGTTTAGGGACTGATGACTCCGTAGTTAAGTCCCATAGACTCTACAAACTTCTGAACATTGAATTTGCTTACGGGCGTCTGTTTAGAGCGTTAGCAGCCTGCACTGGTGACCGCAGCGAACGTGTTACCGCTCCGTTGCTTTGCCCGTCGCATACGGCCAGCAGAAGACGCCCTCGCCCTCAGTGTTAGGAGTAGAGCAGAGACCGCCGCTGCTGCCAGCAGACTTGGGACTTCCCTGCCGTCACTTTCCCCGGCTGGCGCGCGGCGGAGCGCGTCGGTGTCGAGTCGACAACCGGCCTTGGGTTGGCGGCTGGCAGCCGGCGGCACGACCTTGCCGCCAAGGTCGCGCCGCTTCTTGCAGGCAGTACCGGCCGGCTCCGTACGTGCACCGGCCTTTTAAATCGCTCCACCCAGTCCCCAGCAGGTCTGCGGCCGTTTCCCGTTACCTATACGGTCATCGCTACTCCGACCCGACCCACCACTTTCGCAAACTTTTCCTCATAGCGGCACCCTTCGCGTGCAAAAAAAAAAAAGGCAGCGTTAGTTCCCGGCATTGGCCAGACGTTTATTTGTAACACTCCTTCGTTATTAACCCTCCGTTGTTCTCGCGGATGACACCCGTCATCCACGTGATTTTTTCACTCTATTGTCTCTGACTGGACTGCAATGAGCTGCCGATTTCAGGACCTTTCCGTATCTTTTTCAGCCTCAGTCATCCCTGGCATTCAGTTGGGCTAGTCCGAACTGGGCAACTTCTAGTTGTTGGTGATAAACGGAAGACTGGAACGGGGCAACTGTCCCCAAAGTGCCCCCTGAGTGGCACGTACCAACTGGGCAACTTCTACCTGCTCCGGCTAGACTGACGAACTCGGCAACTCCTACCTGTTGCCGGCCGCGGTGGCCGAGGAGACTGAGGCGCTTCAGTCACGGTCTACACGGCCTCTACGGTCGGGGGTTCGAATCCCCCCCTCGGGCATGGATATTTGTGCTGTCCTAGTTTGTAAGTAGTTCATAAGGGACTGATGACCCCGTAGCTAAGTCCCATAAGCTTTACAAACATTTGATTTGATCCTACCTGTTCCTGGCAGACCGACTGCACAATCTCACAAAATGCTTCCAAATCTAAACTTACCAAGTGCGCAACCTCTGCCCCTATTTGTAGAGTTTTTCAGGAATAATGTCAATACTGTACCAAGGAACAAGATATAAAAAACAAACAAATTATATACAAATACAAAGATATTATTACAAATTTCACATAAAATATTTGCAGTAAACAAATGCATTTAGTTTGGCTCATATTTTGCTCACGGCTGCTTGGTATGTAACTTTACGAAGTCTAATTTGTAAGTTTTACCATTCCTAAGTAATTCTAATTTCTGTTCCAGGAAAGCGTGTCTCTTCCTGATTTTTGAGACCGTTTGGATGGTGATAATATTTTTTGCTGAGTTCATTCTTATATAAGTATCAGTTTGTTCATGCTTCAGACTTTTCACAAAATGAAAGATGTTTGGATGAGGAGATTCACATGAAGCATTGAATCGGGAATGAAAGCTTTCGCAAGCGTTAGTCGTCCTCCACAAGGAAGCGCAATCTGCTGCCTAAACGTTTGGAGGGAAGACTGCATCTTCTTCATCAATGTAGTTTTCATTTATGTAATCCGCAAATTTTGTGATGTTGTCTTGTGGTTGTATGTTGACCAGATCAGCAACAACACCTCTTCCTACATTCATCGTGAATACACTGTAATTTGCCGCGGTGGAGTAGCCGAACGGTCTAAAGCGCGGTTGCTCGCCGTGGAGGTTCGAGTCCTCCCTGGGGCATGGGTGTGTGTGTTTGTCCTTAGCTTAGTTTACCTTAGTTTAAGTAGTTTGTAAGCTACGGACTGATGACCACGCAGTTTGGTCCGATAGATTTACAAACATTTGAACACTGTAATTTTCAAATATGTTTCCTTCTTATCTTTTATAAGACTGAATACTAACGGTATATAAGAGCCACCAGAGTACCTGTGGATCGTGAATAACTAAAGAATTTATCTGCATACTGAAAAGTACCATCCATAATACTGTAGAATTCAGTCGGTTGTGAAAACATGTTCATTTTCCATGTCATTATTAAGGACAAAGTCCTCTCCTTTTGAAGTTGTCACCTCGATTTGTAACAAAGTAATCTGCACTGCCATCACCAATTTCAGCATTTTCCGCATTGTCAATGTGTTCGACGTTGTTGGATTGGCATCAACTACATTGCGTATAAGCTTTGACGGTCTTTCAACCAAAGTGTCGCCTTTTGTTTTTAGAGAATTAGACATCATTCTCCTGTTTAACAAGTCTTCCGCAACAAGTGCATGGTCATGAGTACCTTCCAAACGCGAAAATATGTGTTCGTTGCCTACTGTAAACAACAGCAGACCGCGAAAGTTTGCCGCAGCATCGCCGTCCACGTTCTTCCGTTCCTACAACTCTTCTGTAAAGTTTGAATTTATAATCGTCACAGATCAAGTGTGTATTACCACGATCACTAATAAGAGGTGGCAAATCGTGACTTTCTGCCGTATTATTCGCTTCCATGACTAAACTGAAGTACAAAACGAAACACTATATGACTCTACACAGATGTCAGCCAGCTGGTGTCATTCAGAGGACTGGCGAGCTCAGAGCCAGGAACGCCTTGGGTCGCACCGTCCTGCTACCTGCGAGCGGAAGTTGCCCAGTTCGAGTGTGGGATTAAATGTCCTTTCCAGAGTACCCTTCTAATGGCCACTAAAAGTTGCCCAGTTCGGGTCTGCCCATTCAGTTGCTCAAGAGTGTTTTTTACAGTGTTTATTTAAATATTACTGAAGCTCGGAGGACACCGCTCATACGCGCGAGAACTTTGACATTACAGATACAAGGGGAAGCTGATAGATCCCACGTGAAAAGCAAGTTTTGGCAAGCTGTTGGGTTCCCCAGCCGGCCGGCTAACAGTTTGGACCAAGTGAATGGAATACAAGTCGTTAGGGAAAGTCTAATCTGCTCTGAAACAGGAAACGGCGGTCTTGGATTAACGTGGGCGGCTCTCCCAGGTTGCAGTTGAAATACTATATAGTATATAGCCACACACATTATCCTAAAATCCATATAAAATCAGGAAATGATCATACAGCAAATATAATTATATGAATGGTTTCAGGAGACTCGGTAGAATCAAACTCCGTAATTACAATTTCAATATCCCTTACAGATAAAAAGCCGATAAAATTCAGTACTGTAATAATAGTGTTATTAGACTTATATTTACAATTATTCATACGTAGTGTTTATCAGTAACAGTTTAAGAAGCAAATGGGCAGCATTGCACGACGCTGCCTACCTTAAAAGACGCACCACGTTATTTCTGTATTCTTTCAATAAACATTGTTTTACTCTCTTGTTCTGCTTTCGTTGAGGTAGAAATATTCTTGTGTCATAACACAGATTCCACCACAGGAACACAAAACATGAACCCAGCAAAGCGCATTAATTTATATATGTATTTTATTTAATGTTATCCTTAGTAACATTCGCTTTATATTGTAGAATAATTGGTGTTGAATCTTCCGGGTTATGTGGTCGTTGTCGAAGAAACATATCTGCTCCTGACGTTTCGTCCAGAGCTACGCTGGACATCCTCAGAGGTATGTTTTATCTTTGACAAGGTTTATCTCTGCTGCGCACGTGAACACTTGACCACGCCCCCTTTTGGACAGTATTTATACCGCTCTCCTACGCCCGACTCGTCAGTCGGCAAGGGTCACCGCTACCAGTAGCACCTGTGAAGAGCGCAGCTCTGGACGAGACGTCAGGAGCAGATACTTTTCTTCGACCACGACCACATAACCCGGAAGATTCAACAGCAATTATTCCAGCCGGTCGTGAAAGCCTTCACTGCATGATATTGTAGAATGCCTTTTACATATTTCATGACCGACTAAAAATAGTAGATATGCAGCAGATAATTTATATATAAACATTGATATGTATTTGTGGACAAGAACTGAATACATTTGCATAAAACTCCATGAGAAATATTAATTGTGTAACTGTATTTCGACGGCGGCAGTGTATTTGAACAGTGAGACGCAACGGCTGACCTTCAGTCTCAGACGTTTTTAGTATTGTTAAATATATGTTTGTTAAATGTAAACAACATTTGTAGGGAGGTGGTCAAAGCATTTAATTCTGTGATATTCAAATGTATAATATTTTGGAAGGGAAATTGTGTTTAAAGATGAGGCGTTAGGATGTGTTGAAGGATACAATTTTGGGAGCAGCTAGAGCGCGCTCTCGAGCGCTTGGGAAGGGACTCGTAACTTGGACGTGGTGGTGAGAGGTTGTGACAACGGGCGGTCTGAAGCCGAGTTACAGCTTTGTGATTTGAAGAGATAGGCATGTGTGGACTTAGAAAATTTACCGGACTGCGACTGTAGAACTTAGTCTCTGCTTGAAAAGTGGTAAACTATGTACTGTAGTAGGGCTGTGGAACGGTGATAATTCAGCAATCGTGTACTCGTGTGATGACAAACTGTGTTTTGTAACAAATACTGTAATTAATCGCGGATTAGTTAGAAACTGCAATGTTCGATGGACTTCATTAATAGACGAGTGATAATTTGGAACTTTAATTCTCGAGTGCGTGCGATATTTATTGTGGCTCTCATGAACAATAGTTGGGGAAATATTCAGATATTTACCGTTGTATAAAGTAGGACCACCTCCGCATTCTCATGTCCAAAAAGAGTAATAAAAAATTATTTCGTGAGTGAATCTCTTCTAAACATTAACTTAGAATCCATTTTATTGGTTATTCAGAGCTTTAATTTATGTTTGTTTAAATATATTTTTCGCATCGTCATCTGCAGATTGATAGACTGGCTAAACTATAGATCAATTATTGATCTTATTTAAACAGTTTGGGTAGCTGTTTAGGGCATAGAAGCTGACATTCATAACTCACCTCTATGAACAGAGACAACGAGGCATAAGGCTTTTACTACCCTGTTATGTATTGCACAATTCTTGTTGGTGAGTACCGATAGGGAGGTAGCACACTGCTGTTGGAATCTCAGGCAAAAGCCTTCATAAGAAAATTAAAAAAAAATAATAATAATAAAAATAAAAAATTAAAAAAAAACTTTATTCTTATTAGCATCGTTAGTTCTTTCTACTGAGCTATGGAGGCGGGCAGAGACCATAATATATGGTGAGAATGCTTACATGAGCTGCATTGTAAAGATCGTGACAGTGATACTGCCGACACAGGGAACAAGGACTGTGTAGGTGAAATCTCTCACGGTTCCATAACAGAACGAAAAGTATCTGAGATAAAAAGGTGGATTAGAATCACAGGAAGTGGTGATTCAAGAGCAAGAGTTTTCTTCTTCTCACAAGGAGACCCCATGGGTATTGGATTTTAGAATGTGGTACCTTAAGTTTAGAACTCAAATAACACTCAGCCAAAAAGCCATTCGACGCAACTCTCAAAAATTATCGAGAAAATCTACTTCGAAATTTGAAAGTGCGCGTGAGTACAAATCATTAAATTGTTTGTAGCATTTTTCAGTGTAGCTGTGGTGGTAGCATTGTAGCCTGATAACCATAGAGTCGGTGGCTCGAATCCTGGCGCGACAGTTTTTGTTTTTTCGTTGTGTTCGAATACTTATACAAATTTAATATCTAATGGTAATTTTTACAAAAAATGCACGAGTTTTGTGTATTCGTAATTTTATAAAAGGTTGTTAATAATACATTGTTTACAATATTGGCTTCACGGTTAGATGAGTACGGTAGTCTTTGATTGTTGAGTTTGTGTAGAGCTACCACACTGTTTTTGGAAAGTCATCTCCATAGTTTAGCTGCCTTCCAAGCAGCTAACCTACTCCACCATTGTTTTAGGTGACAAGGTGTTCAGCTCGTCTATATACACATTAACAAAAAATGACACCTCACATGGAATTAGAGACCCCAAAATGTTTTATATGAATGAATTCGTAAACGAAAAATAATAAATAAATAAATAAATAATACCGTCATAGCAGGATTCGAAGTATTGTCTCTATAGTTTTGAGACCAGAACACTGCCACTGAACTACACTGACAGATGAAGCAACTGTATTTATTATTGGTAATGACGTACAAAACTTGAAAGATGGTTTTCTCGAGAATTTTTTAGAGTTCTGTCAAATGGCTTTTGCTGATAGTTATTTAAGTTCTGAACTTCACGTACTATAAATATAAATAAATTGTTAAATACCATACCCATTTGGTCTTTTTGTTAGTGTTATAAGGAAAAGATGGAACAACTAAATGGAGGAAAAGTAAATATCCTCCCCATGTCAGAATCACATCTTGTAATACTGTTACTCTTTTACCTGGATCCAAAATTGCAGTTTAACAAAAATTGATATTTCGGATTCACTCAGGAATGTAAACACAATATGCATTATTGAAAAATGAAGTAATATCGACTTCTCTGAAGTTTTTGGTAACTTCTGTGGAAGAGCGTGACATGAAACAACTCGTATATGGGGTAATTCATGAGACAAATAGATATGAATGGAACATTCCAAACGTAAACTGCAGTGTCAAATAATGTGCTGTTATCTCCATTTTGTTTGCACTTTACACCTAAATTAATGTACATAATAATTATGGATCCTTTTTTTTAATTTTCTTATTGTTTAGATCAGTAAAATATGATCACTCAGAAAGCAGATGTAACTTTGCTACCTGGAAATGTTACCTCATTAAATTCTACCTCAAATTGATAGAAAATACTAATTGTGTATGTGTATTGAATATTTATGGACTCTTCCGTCGGTTCTTGATGGAACATAGACAACTTAATAAGTTGTCTGAAAATGGTCTAAGAAGCCGAAAGCCAGTACCCAACAAAAATAAATATTATTGTGGAACAAATACACGGTGTATAAGTTATTTAATATGTATTGAATATGTTACACGCAGATATGATATGAAATCATGAATGAATTCATATACCCCGTTCAAAGTATCGAAATGAACCGCGACATTCAGGATGACGCCTGACATCTGCTCGAGCAGATGCGTCAGGAAATACGGCGCGAGTGACGGAGTGTTAAGAAGAACCGGAGGTAGTCAAAGCCAAAAAACTGCGATTTTTTATGCTATCAAAAATTAATTGGAACATTCCTCTTTAATGTAGACTTTGAATTATTGTTCTACCCGCCCAAGAAGTGATTACCATTTTCTCCCACGCCTGCAGAGGAAATGAGTGGAGCCGCTGAATGCATCTAGCACTCCCTCGTGACTTCTTGGCGAACTACTTTGCATTTTATCATCCTGAAGTTGAAAATTTTCTTTTGTTATCCATACAACGAGAGAGCAAGGGTGGGCTACATTGCTTTCTGTGAAAAACGAAGCGCTAAGAGGGCCGAATATTGTCTCTTTCTTTGTTTCGAACAAGAAGGGTAAAATCGGGGGTCATACCTTTAACACCACAGAACTGAAGCCATTGTCTCCATTGTGTCAATAACATATGTGGTGACATGAGTATATTCATTGCATTTTGAGTTGAATATGGTACTTTGTCTATAAAGAAGAGAAAAGAGAAATGTTGCCTGCATTACCTACGGATATGCAAGCAGAACATGAAAGCCATATGCTATTTTATACAGGTAAACTTTGTTGCTGAATAAATACTTACTATTTGTTTCGGTGTTTTCGCCTCATTGACATCTAATTTGTCACTTTTACGATACAGAGGTTACACTGAAATTTGAAAGATCTGGTGGTACAGAAATTCAATATGAATTAAACTTTAAAGGGGCAGCCCTCAGTCGCAAAGTACGAATATAATCGTAACCAGGTTTCAATGCCGCTATGGGCACCTTCTTCAGACGAAGATGAATGTGTTAAAACTACATGTCAAGATCTAAAATAATACAAAAAATATCTGACATAACAGATGGTCATACCTAAAAAGTAAATTTACTTTTTAGGTATGACTATCTGGCTGCCCCTTTAAAGTTTAATTGTATTGTAACAGTCGCTGATTCACAGCCATGCACAAAACTGTTCAATATGAATATTTAATGATTTGGAACCTGTAGAAAGAATTTTCGTACGTTTTCAACTAAAAATCCTCCCTTCAGTACTGAACTTACGAAAATGATATGGCTTGGTTCTGTCATTATTGCAAAAATTTTGTTCGGCATTTTCGGAAAACCACTACAGCTGACAATTTCAGTTCTTGTAAAGCATTTGGGTACTATTCCGATACGTAATTCAAAATTATCGAATTAGATTTTGCGTCAATAAATCACAGTTCAGCTATTGTTCACAAAAGTATACTAAATCGAATAGCGGAGACCGGAGCAAGTTGGTCATAGTTTTTTTTATTTTTATTTTATTTTTCTTAATATTACTTTACATATTTAAATTTAAGAAATTATTGTTAAATTTTAAAGAGGTCTTTACTGAATCTTGATGGCACTTATTAAGCTTGAAGATATCAGTTAAAGTATTAGGAAAAAATATTATTGGACGTAAGTGGGCCAATCTGCCCCTACCTCGGCGTAAATTGGCCCAGAGGCTGGGGCACGTTTACTCCTGCAGTCGTTTGGTTAACTGAAACTAGTATAACTTTAGGAAATCAAAATAAAACTAACAGTTATCAAGAAACATATTTTAATGTACATAATATCAAGTTGAATACTGAGTTAAATGCTTAATATAACAACGGGGCCGGCCGCGGTGGCCGATGAGACTGAGGCGCTCCAGTCACGGTCTGCACGGCCACTACGGTCGGGGGTTCGAATCCCTCCTCGGGCATGGATATTTGTGCCGTCTTTAGTATAAGGTAGTTGATAAGTAGTTTGTAAGTTTAGGGACTGATGATCCCGTAGTTAAGTCCCATAAGCTTAACAAACATTTGATAATTTTTTATAACAACGGGACATAAAACTGTCCACGGATTTCATTTTTCACGCATGTCTGATGAGCCCAATGCTTGCAGTTTCTGTACTGAATTCCTTGTTCTCCAGGTTATTTGAAAAAGGCACAGTGACTCTTCCTCATTGTCATCATCACCATCTTGACTTTTTTGCGTTTTATGCCTCCTGCCATTGATTTAGTTAACGTCATTCTATGATTGCTCGTACTTCTTTTTCTAGCCCGTGATTCACATTTTCTTCAGCATTTCTTTCCAATGGCATGGGTTGATATTCAGTTTCTGTTTCCTGAGTTTCAATTACCTGTGCAGACTGACATGAGGCCTGTCTGTACCTAGTACAGTACCTCTACTAAGATTTTCTTGAAATCCCAAAGTTTACACTAACAGTCCTCACAGACCATTCTTTTTCTTCTAAACCTGCTCTTAGCATCGCATCTGCAAAAATAATTCCCCTTTCATTCTTTTATAATTTCGGATCATCTTTATGATACCACAAATAAAACAAAGGTTTAAACCAGAGCCATAACTCATGTTTTGTAAACAAGGAAATGAACGGGATTCTGACTTCTCAGACCACTATTTAAGATAAAAATTAAATTTACTGGTTGGTGTTTTTTCAACGACTTTTATCTGTTTTGACCTCGTCCGTACAGCTGTGGTGTCACACTGTCTTTGGATGCCAGGGTCGTCAGCGCAACTGACAAGTGAGGAGAAGACTCGGGTTCGAAACCCCGTGTGGCACAAATTTTCAGGCTTGAATCCATTGTGGCACTTGTGTTCTACAACTGTGTGTTTTTTTTTTTGTTTTTTTTTTTTGTTTTTTTTTTTTTTTTTTGTTTTTTGTAATTGACAGCAATCAGTCGTAAATATTTTGTTTATTGAGATCTAGATTTCTATTACTGTGTGATCATTATCAATGATTAAAACAAACAGTTGTAAAACTCTTCGACGAATGAACGTAACCTCCAATATTGAAGTCGAAAAGTTTTATATGTTTTAACTGTTTGTTGTAACATCTCTAATAAAAGTTTCCGCTTCAGCTGTTTTACTTTTATAAAAAAAGTCGACCGGTTTCGAGACATAAAGGTGCATCTTTGGGTCACATATAGTTAAAACATAAAATCAGGGGCTCGCAATACAATCAACAACAACCCCAGCTGTCAGAACACTTCACACAAAGCATCAGGGCGACAACCGCCCGCGTCGATCAAAGCACCTGATAGAGCCAGGCGGCACGGACAACGGCGTTGCTGGATGTGTTTTTTAAAAAAGTTAAACAACTGAAGCGGACCCTTTTATTAGAGATGTATCATCTTATCTGTGGATGTCCGTCAACAAAGGTTTTATGTTTGTTGTAAGCAATGACAATGATCACACAGATTGAAATCTAGATCGGAATAAACAAAATATTCACGAAAATTTTCATTTTCCCTATTAATAAGACGTGAAATGATAAGAAGGTAAGCTATTGTTGGGCGTGGAACCCATATTATATCCATCATTAACATGGACTGCGGCTGGTCAAGATATTTTAAACTGAGTGGATACAACAGTACATTTTTATAAATAATTTATTTTGCTACCAATTTTATTTTACACTGAAACTGTCTTTAGGTTCCATGTGCTTTTTCAGTAGTACGACCCTATTCAAGTGGTGTCTTGGATTCATACAATTCGTCGTCTTTGGTTTTTGCAGGCTAAACAATTGTGTGTATCCTAATAAAGTAGAAAGACGTGAAAAGTCCATTTGCTGCACGGGGGAGAAGATGGCTTCAGTGTGAAGCAGAATCTGACAGCAAAATAAATTAATTATCAAAAATTTACGGCTGTTGGTTCCATTTAATTTATCATATGAGGTTGGTCGGTCGCCTAGTGATTTTTATTGGATACCACGTGGGCGACTTGCGTGCGTGATAGTCAAAGACGCTGTCGACAGACCTTTGGAGGCGGATACTCGCTGGCAACTGGCAGCTAATGACATTAACTGCTCTGTGTGGGTGCAGGACCCTATGATATGGTAAGGGTTTCTTGTAGTTGATGAAGGAAGGAATCCTAAAAATGGGCAGGAACGGTGATTGCACGTGCTTCCGTTAAATTGTGTTACGATGATGTCCTCGTTTGTGAGTCCCGTTACTGTTTCGACGTATTCACACGACTGAGAGAATTTCGTAATTACAAACTGATATAGAGCTTCAGGAAGTAACCCAACACAACCAACTCGTGATGAAACCCGTCTTTATATAATGTATTTTGCGATTTTTTTCTGTTGTGGATTCGGTTCTCTACCCATTTTCCACGAAACGTTATGAACAAATTTGTCCAGTGCAGTGCAGTCAAGAGAGGCCCTATCAATGCTACTGTAAGAAATAAAAATAACAAGACTGGCACTAAATTAATAGATGGCACAGGTTTTGTTAAGCTGCTGTAGTATTTTGTGTAAAATTTGGAGAATTCAGCGGAATATTTGCAGCATGTTTGAAGCAGGTAGAAGAGTTATGGACGCCAGCGGTCGGTACAAGAGTGACGTCCAAATTTCAGCGTCCGCTTTGTGTAACGAGTACATAACCTGCACGCTAGCGCAGCGATTGCACAAGACACCTGGAGCAGTGGCGTAACTAGGACTTGGCTTTGGGGGGGAGGGGGGATAGATCGGCTTGACGAGCAAAATTTTAGTCAGTTTCCAGACAGAGTACCATCTACCACTCCCGTTGAAGAAACTAATTTACTATCTTCCAATGAAAGCTTATGATAAAACACCCCAAGTTTCCAATCTTTACCAGATTGCTGTTATACGATATCTTTTTCTTCTCTTATTTCTCTCTCTCTTTTTTCCCCTTTTTTCGGGTTCTGGGGGGGGGTTCTATCCCCCTAATCCCCCCCCCCCCATAGTTATGCCACTGACCTGAAGTAAGTAACGACGAATGTCAATCCACTGGATGAGTTGTTGACTGGTCACATTTGTAGCGGTACCCTGGGGACTACAATGATGAAAAATTAGTTGTAAATAATTGCCTCAGTTATTAAACAGTGGTATTAGGGACGGTGCAGAAACATAAAGGTCACATGAAATATAAAGGTCACAGGTGGTGGTGCCGCTGTTCATTTAATACTAAACTCGTATATGGTGACTGCCCTGCTGAACTATATATACTTACTACATTTAGTATTAAGCTGTACCCCACATCAAAGTTGGACACGTAATGTATGGCTTCAAGTTCTGTTGACACATTGAAAGTAGCCTGTTATTAAAATTAGCAAGATATCGGGCAGTTGAGATTCGCAAATGTAAGTTAAAACGCTCACTTCTGCTCTAAATTACTTTATTAGTGGCCACAGTACATGTGCAACAGAAATTTAGCCAACTGCTCACTCCTTAAGGGAGCAGCCAACGTTTTTAACAAACACAAAATCAATGTTAAATATACATGAATAGGTAATTAAACATGGGATGGGAGCATGAAATCATAAAGCAGAGGTTTGATACTTTAAAATCATAATCTATTCAGTAAAATAACAAGCAAATAAATGCAGGGAGACCAAATTAAGCACACACCTTGTACAAAAGTGAATTAAATCATATAAGTACTGCCCGTATTAAAATTGTTTCTGCCCCTTATGAATATGGAGGTAATGTGGGAGGAAATTTTCAAATTCACAATGGGTAGCTGAAAGCACATTCATTCATCCATAGACACGCAAATAATGCTTCGCAGTACATTACAATCCTGGAACACATGAAAGCAGCGGCAAAACGAAGCATCGGCGGCGTCTTGACGAGATGGCGGGTGTCTTGATCACAAATTTTAAATTATACAGTGCACTAAGTGAACTCATGTGTCGGAAGGTAGTGGCATACTATTCCTAAGTACCGCATGGTGAGCGACCATGGTGAATTACATAGAATTTACGAAGGAAATCAATTCAGAATAACCAAATAGAGCACATGCGAGATTTCGTATAGAAGAAAACTAGTATTAACAAAAGCATGGCTGAAGGCCAAAGTAAGGACCATTACAAAAGCACGTGGTGTAATCGGTCATACAAGATAGAAAAGATGGACTCAAGCTAGAAAATCTGAGAAATATTTAGCACATTCGAGGATACAGAAGCAAAGTGAAAAATTAGTTAAAAACACGAAGGAAATTCATACTAGGTTTACACAAAGGCTGAAGGTCACACACGTGTATTCTAACTTGAGCAATACCGGACACACAATCATCACTGGAATTAAAATGCAAATAATAAAATTACGCTGAATTTACTCGAGTTCTGTAAATTAAGAAAAACACTTCGCCTTGCTTAGCGAAAGAATTACTCAAGAGGACTATCACAGAAAAACCAAGGCTGCCTTACCAAGAATAAATCAAAGTCCTAACAGCAGACCTTCCCCTCAGCATGATTTGGCGGAGTACTTTCTTCTGCAGTCGTCAGAGCCTGTAATGGGGCCTCAAACTGCCTGTTGGCAGCAGTTGCCTTGAAAAACAGTTCTCCCAGCGGTGAGACTCACACAGTAATAGTCCCAGTGAAAAAAAAGTCATACTCCTATCCTGTGACATCTAGAAAATGAAAGAGATTAAATATATACCACCTAATACCGCTAATATCCCATAGGAATTAATAAAATAAATAATGTCCAAACAATGGAGAAAATTATGAGCAATGAGACTGAAGCTCATAAATGGGCGCAAACCTCATGTCACGTCTGGAATTAGTCGCCTTTTTCACGGTAGCGGCAGTTCGGAAGTCGGTCGAGATGGAAGCCGTCTCCACCTTCGAGTCGGATGACAGCGAAGGTGGTGGTATGAGTTCAAAATTCCGCTCCAAGGACACTGCTAGAGTCCATTCTCCAGCTTGGACGCCTCACCGCCGAGGGCCTGCTCAGCTCCCTCTCTGGCAGCGAGACGCCGTCGTGATAGGCTGTGGGTTCATGACCCGTACAGTATGGTGCAGCGCAATTATCGTGGCAAGTGCGATTCAGCCTAGCAGACGCATCGCGCTGGTTTCGACCACCGTCGCGTCTTGAGCCATGTCAACGCCACCTAGAGGACAAGGCCTCACAACTGCATGTGTCACGTCACACTGACCAGGCTGAGACCACTAGCTGACTGGTTGGCCACTGGGGCATAGCCCACTGCCTCGTGGCCTGGTCGGTGTGACGTGACAGTGGCTTTCGTTGATGCCAACGATAAAGACAGGCAGCGGCATGCACGTCATGTCATGTTAGCGACTGCTAGCTGATTGGTCGGCACAGTTCACTGCGTCATAGCGGGCAGCCAGTCAGCTAGCCATCGCGCCGGCTCATACTACCTTGCTTATGTGACATGACGTGCGTTCCGTGGCCTGCCTCTCTCGTTGGCGTCGGCTTTTGTGAGGCCTTGTCTCTAGGTGGTGTTGACGAAGTTCGCTGGCTTTCGCTGTCAGCCAGCCACTAGGTGTCAACAGAAGCGTCGCTAACGTCTGAAGCACCGACCTGCCACTCGCCATTCCTGACAGGTGTAGGGTTGGAAAGGAAAGCCAATTACACCACGCCTGGCCTCTCTTCACCGCCGTAACCAAAAACCAGTTTAAAGGAAGTTGGAGCACAGTGAGCTCACAATTCACTTGGTTTTTTTTCCTTTATTTGCTGCTAAAGCAACTGCAACAGCAATTTGATACAGTGTCCACTAGATAAGTAATTGAATTAGTTGTTACCATAAAGTTTTCTTTTTCCACATGTACTAATCGTTTTGTCACAAATACTGTAGAAGCTACGCTCTGTATCTTGTGCTCCATTTAGTGGCAGTTGGAGCATTTTCTGGGAGTATATGAGTACACATATGGCAAGTTAGTGATCAACATTGAAAGTATACTGAACATATATTTCTTTCATCATCTAACATATAAAAATTGTTTGTTTATTTGTCATTATATTCGTATTTTATGCACGGTCATACAGAACATACGATAGCGATAAGACTTTTTCAACTCATGGCTTGCACTCGAGCGAAGATTATAGGCATACTAAACCTAACTTGGTATTGTGCATAGCGGATGCTTTACAATTAGTTAATATGTTTATTACGCCTTCACGCTGAAATGTCTGGACGGATATGAATGAAATTTGGAACAGAAGTAGCTTATACCCTAATTACTACAAGGGCTACCTCTCGTATGCCACCGTATGGTCTGAGGCGGAGGATACCGTAAAATTAATTAATACGTTTGTTTCTCTTCACGCTGAAACGGCTTCACGGAATTGAGTGAAATTTGGAATAGATAGCTTATACCCGCAATTAATACATCTACATTTTGTAAGGCATCGTAGGCGCATGGCGGAGTGTACGTTACAACATACATCCTAATTGTTCGACTAGTCACCATAAATGTATGCCTTCATGAAGGAGATTTTTATAATCTCCAAGCAAGTGAATTCAGCATGGCGGAGGGTACCTTGCGTCTTTGACACTATTTGAGCAGTCACCATGAAACTTGGCGCATATATGTATGTTTTCATATATAGGAGGGGGAGTAGTAGGAGGAGACGAACAGAGAGAGGGTAGACGGTATCAGACAGGTGAAAGAAGATGAACAAAGGGAAGAGGAGGAGGAAATGTATAGAAGAAGAGACAGGAGGAGGCGGGGAAGGAGCAGGTGAACAGAGAGAAGAGAAAGGAGGAGATGGAATAATGGAAGATTCGAAACCTCATGTATATTTGTTCATTTGTTCGTATATTATACGCTGTCATAACGTTCATCTGACTATGATAAAACTTCTTCAACCTACCTCTGGCTATTACAAAGGTTATGGACATAATACAGTTAAATTACAGTAGGTGGCGCGTATGTCGTCAGGGAAAATGTAATTAAACAAGCTAACACTCAAATTTCTGACGTTGTTTGCACAATTATTTCTTCTGCCGCGCCAGCACACCGGATACCAGCTAGTTAGGACGTGTATTCTTCACCTTTTTGTATTCTTTACTGTTGCGAAACTAAAATTGTAAAGGCAAGAATGTTATTATAACAGCTACTAATTCCAGCAAGCTGTGTCTCTGGTCAGTGAAGTTTTTTCACCTTTCTCTAGATTATTTGGGGTATAAAAATGTATGATGACTACATAATGAGCTGTGTGCCCTGTCACCGCACTGTTATAAAAACAACAACAACAAACTTTCCGCTTGGTAGCATGATATAAAACATTTATTTAGAAATATCGCACATTGATTTTATTCAATGATTGAGCATCATCAGTGTAGTTACGAGTACTGAGGTCTCATCTACAAGGCATAAATACTTTTCTACAATCAAAATACATAAAAAAATCCGGTCAAGTGCGTGTTAAAGCATTTGAAACTTGTATCACACAATTAAACTTTTAAGAGGCAACCATCAGTCGCAAAGAACGAATATAATCGTAACCAGGTTTCAGTGCCGCTATGGGCACCTTCTTCAGACGAAGACGAATATGTTAAAACTACATGTCAAGATCTAAAATAATACAAAAAATATCTGACATAATCAGATAGTCATAACTAAAAAGTAAATAATTGTGGCCAGGCGGAGCAGTCACTAGGGACTGCGATGTCTCCGCTGCTAACGTCGCAGATAACTAACCGCGCATATGTACAAAGCGCGTATGTTAGCTTATCGACATCTAATGGCCAAGTTATTTGGCAGGTAGCTTGCGTACCAAACTGATAGAGGTCAAACATTCTACACATTATACATATAGAAGTATAAGTGGTACATCATGAACAATATTTAACGAAATGCAATAACCAAACATAAATACCAACATATATTAATGTGAAAGAAAAAGTATCACGGAACCTGCAAGAGTAGGTCAGTGAAACTTAAATTGACTATCTAAAGTAATGGCTTGATGCCTTTAAAGAAACCTCTACCACGAAGTTGCTCCTGTTCATTCAATAACAGTCCGTCATGCAAGGACAAGTGTTTAAAAATTTCTAACTCTTCCCAGATGTCAAGTTTACGCCCCTTCTTTTCTATATGCAAAATGTCTACATTTTAAATTTTTTCGGGGATATGTCCTGCAATTAACAAGTGATCTGCAAACGAGGAATTAGGGGGACAAAACCCGTTCTTCCTCAAAAAGTGCTCCTTGCAAAGAACCGAAAAGGCTCGTCTCGTTTGTCCGATGTAATATGTAGAACAGGTAGCACACGAGAGATTATAGAAATTTTACCAAACACTTCACTGTACAAAACTTTTTACGACTTTACTTTTAGCACTAGATAATCGTTTTATTAAGATTTTTGCGAATATATCCTGCTGTAACTGTCATAAAAAGCAAAGTCAGAGTCATCCAACTCAATGTTGGCAGGTTAACTGTTTTGAGCAGTTAAACCGGCAACCCACGAGCAATGGAAATATTCTAGACCTTATAGCCACAAAGAGGCCTGACCTTATTAACGATGTCTGTGTAGAGACAGGAATTAGTGATCATGATATCGTCATAGCGTCGATGGCGACCAAAGTTCATAAACCAATGAAGAAGGCTTTTGTTGGGAAGAGCCGACAAGCAAATGTTACGATCGCACTTAGAAAATGAATGGGCATCGTTTAATTCCGGGACTATGGATGTAGAGGAATTGTGGACTAAATTTAAGTGCATTGTTAATAAAGGGTTAGAGAAATATGTGCCAGTAAAGACGATTAAGAATGGAAAAGATCCACCGTAGGCCAGTCGTCAGGTATTTTGAGGTCCAAAAAAATTGCAGGAAGCTGAATTTTTGGTATGTTGTTGGGACATATTAGAGTAGTATTAAACCAAGTTTGCAGCTTCGAAATCCTTTTGCGTAACTTTTAAGAGCCAAAAAACCTCGAAATTTTCGGACTTTTTTCTGGATTTGGCTTATAACTCGTGAAGGGTGGTTTTTTGACGAAAAGTCACTCACACCTCTATTAATGTAGATAAAATATTATAAAATTTAAGCCCAACCTCAGCTCTGTAAGTCCAATAGTTCCCGAGATATTGGACTTCAAAAATTGACTTATTTCTCCAGAAAGTTCAAATTTTCGATTTTAGTCATCTTTCGGCTAGAATATTGGCTCTAATGATCATCCCACGGGGAAAGTCATACGAAACAAAGTTATAGAGCAGTTATTTAACTTTAATCTAAGTACTGAACGAAGTCCATAGGCCCAATAGATTTCTATTTATTGTTAAAAAACGAAAACTTGGAAAAATCGGAATATTCAATAAATTGACCCAGACGAATTACTCATTGACGATGATTATTAACGTATTGTATATAAATAGGTGTAATTATGTGTTAGTGCATACAAATATATTTGTGAAAGTAGGTATTGCTGTAAAAAAAATTTTTAAAAATAAAATAAAAAATAAATCCTCTCAGTTTTTGGGTATTGGTCAGCCATTAAGGGATTGGGTCTTTCTTTCATAGCGAGCCGTTTTGTTGTGCGAAGGTATCAAAAGAATGTTCAAATGTTTGTTAAGCTTATAGGACTTAACTAGGGGGTCATCAGTCCCTAAACTTACAAACTACTTACGAACTACCTTATACTAAGGACGGCAGAAATATCCATGCCCGAGGGGGGATTCGAACCCCGACCGTAGTGTCCGTGCAGACCGTGACTGAAGCGCCTCAGTCCCCGCGGCCATCGTGACCGGCGCGAAGGTATCAATCCCCCTCCGGACCCCCTTACTCAGAGTGGTGACTTAGCGGGTGTTCTGTCCTCTCTTCCTAACTTCTTGCCTCCGAGGCCTTCCCCACTACACCCAGTCAGCACTTAGAAACAGCCGTATTCGGATCCGTGAAGAACGTTTCAAACAAAAATCGTCTAAATCTTGATCTTGGTGGCGTTTTAAGTACTTTCTGTTTCACAATATGTCGGAGCTACCCCCGTCGCATGTTTGTTTCGGGGTCGTCGGTAAGTGCATGGAGAGGGAACAGTGACAGTGAAAAAACGCGGAATTTAGCAGCTGATGAAAATTAGTCAAACGTGGGCTTGAAAGGAACATGAGGTTTTTGTACAGTTTAAACTAAGAGACCGTACATGACGCATGCAGGAAGAGGCACACTGTGGAAAGTAAAGTTTAAGTATTTGTCTAGCGAGAAGGAGATGTTTGATTTGCTCAACCATCGTCTTCGTGTGAGGAAAGGCTGAAAAGTGCGTCGGATTCAAGGCGTCACATCATTGGATATTATTGTTTCCTTTGTGGTGAAAAATTCTCCAAGGAATATTTCGAGAAGCAGATAAAATTGCCCAAATATCTACAGGATGAACTCCATCCAAGAGAAACACTGGAAGTGAAAGAATCGATTGTGGAAAAAGCTAGACAACCTAGTGAATGGGGACAACACATTCTTCGGCGTCTTTCATGTATAAGTGAACTTGTTGCTACTGAGGGTAAGTACCACAAACATTGCTATGTAAAATTGCACTCCTTGTCGTGATCTACTAATGAGGTAAATGAGGCCGTCCTGAACATCCCTTCCTTTTCGAAGGTATGGAGCGTATATATGCATACCCTGCAGAAACAAGACAGGAAAACCAATTTTCCATAAGTGACTTGTTTGCAGAGACCTTCACATGTGATTACAAACCAGCAGTTGCAAGTGTTCAAGATCATCTAAAAAAGCGATATGGAGGAAAAATAATTTTTGCGCAGGTTGGTCCGTATCACAGGCCAGTCTTGATGTTCACAGACATTGGACAAAACATTCTTTACGAAAAGTGGTACAATCAAAGACTTAGCGATCCTGCTGAAGAGCGGCTTAGAGTTGTCAAAGCTGCAGCAGAGAATATCCTGCAAGACATTCGTTCCTAAACATTTGACACTACTCAATATCCCTCGCCAGATGCTTTTTTAAAAGACGTAGAGGCATCCTTCTCTTGAACAGTGGAAAAAGAAGTGCATAGGATTTGCTCATGCAATCATGGCTGCAACGAGGCCCAAATCTTTCCTATCCTCAATTCAAATAAGCTTTGGAACCTATTTGTATAGAAAATTTGAATCAAAGCACCTTGTTGAACTCTGCCACTGTATGGGAATTTCTTGTACATATACGAACGCTATGCATTTTGAAAGTTCCGCTATCCTCCGTGGAGAAGTGGCCCAACCAGTCGACAAAGGAGGTTTTATGCATTTTGTCTTCGAGAATGCAGATGTGAACGTTAACACAATTGATAGAGAAAATACGTTGCATGAAATGGGTGGTACAATGATCAAGACCGCTCACTCATCCGTTCACCCAGACATAAACAAACCACATTGAAGTCTGTATGTGCCGAGTCTATCAGGTTCACACACTGCCACACACAGTAAACATTCTTCTATTAGAAAGAAATTTGGCTTGTCAGCCATTTCAGTTAACGAAGTGAAAATCGCTGAAGTCATTTTGCCAAAATCCCCAGACCTGCTGTGGTTGTTTGCCAGGCATCCGAGGATCGAATGGATTGATGGAGCAAGTGACAGAAGATCTTCCTTACAAACATTCAAAGATTGTATATCTCTCTTTTATCCATGCTCCCCCAACCAATTACGACACTGTTTTAACATCACTTTTAGAAGCCAGTTAAAGAACAAGCATTTACGGTCAGGAAACATGTTTTGTGACCTACGATCAACCACTGTACTTGAAAGCCCGAGACATTGTGGAGAGCCACCAGCATCCTCAGCTTGTCAACATAGGGGTGAGACTTAGAGGTTTTCACCACCTCATGTTATTCATGGGGGCCGTCGGTGCCATAATGGCAGGAAGTGACTCAAGGAACTTCTCTGTTCAATATTTGCGGAAAACAGTGTTGAAAAAATCCTTTTTATATACGATGCGTTAATAATCATCGTCAATTAGTAATTCTTCTTTTTTCTTTAACATACACAGGAGAAGAGGACTGCAATTCGTCTGGGTCAATTTATTGAATATTCCGATTTTTCCAAGTTTTCGTTTTTTAACAATAAATAGAAATCTATTGGGCCTATGGACTTCGTTCAGTACTTAGATTAAAGTTAAATAACTGCTCTATAACTTTGTTTTGTATGACTTTCCCCGTGGGATGATCATTAGAGCCAATATTCTAGCCGAAAGATGACTAAAATCGAAAATTTGAACTTTCTGGAGAAATAAGTCAATTTTTGAAGTCCAATATCTCGGGAACTATTGGACTTACAGATCTGCGGTTGGGCTTAAATTTTATAATATTTTATCTACATTAATAGAGGTGTGAGTGACTTTTCGTCAAAAAACCACCCTTCACGAGTTATAAGCCAAATCCAGAAAAAAGTCCGAAAATTTCGAGGTTTTTTGGCTCTTAAAAGTTACGCAAAAGGATTTCGAAGCTGCAAACTTGGTTTAATACTACTCGAATATGTCCTAACAACATACCAAAAATTCAGCTTCCTGCATTTTTTTTTTGGACCTAAGGCCATTTTCTTGTCTACGACGACTGGCCTACCGTGGTATAATAATAATGTTAGAAAGCTGCTGAGAAAGCAAAGGCTGTTGCACTCTAGATTCAAAAAAGAACACGCAAATGATGACAGGCAAAAGTTGGTAGAGATTCGAGCGTCTATAAAAAGATCGATGCGTGAAGCATATAATAATTATTACAGCCATACATTAGCAAAAGATCTTTCCGAGAACCCGAAAAAATTCTGGTCCTATGTAAAATCGATAAGCGGGTCAAAGCCCACTGTCCAGTCACTAGTTGATCATTCCGGGGCAGTAATAGAAGAAAGCAAACGGAAAGCTGAAATTCTAAATTTAACCTTCAAGAAATCTTTCACGCAGGAGGACCGCACAAATATACCATCATTTGATCAACGTACTAATTCCGAAATGGAGGACATAGCAATAGGTATTTCCGGTGTAGAGAAGCAGCTGAGAGAGCTAAATACGAAAAAGTCTGCTGGTCCAGATGGAATACCAGTTCGGTTTTACAAAGACTATTCTGCGGCTTTGGTCCCCTACTTAGCTTGCATTTATAGCGAATCTTTAATTCAGCGCAAAGTTCCTAGTGATTGGAAAAAAGCGCAGGTGACTCCCGTGTATAAGAAAGGAAAGAGAACTGACCCATACAATTACAGGCCAATATCATTGACATCAGTTTCATGTAGAATTTTGGAGCATATTCTCAGTTCGAAAATGTTAAATTTCCTTGAAACGGAAAAGCTTCTTTCCATGAATCAGCATGGGTTTAAGAAACATCGTTCATGTGAAACTCAGCTTGCCCTTTTCTCACATGACATCTTGCGAGCCATGGACGAAGGGCAACAGGCGGATTGTGTTTTTCTCGACTTCAAAAAGGCGTTCGACGCGGTGCCACACTGCAGACTGCTAACCAAGATACGAGCTTATGGAATAGATTCACAGATTTGTGACTGGCTGGAAGACTTCCTAAGTAATAGAACGCAGTACGTTGTTCTCGACGGCGAGTGTTCATCAGAGACGAGTGTATCGTCAGGCGTGCCCCAGGGGAGTGTGATAGGATCGCTATTATTTTCTATCTATATAAATGATCTGATGGACAGAGTAAGTTGTAATTTGCGGCTGTTTGCTGATGATGCTGTGGTGTATGGGAGGGTGTCGTCTGTAACTGACTGTAATAGCATACAGGTTGACTTACACAAAATTTCTAGTTGGTGATAATGGCAGCTAGCTCTCAATGTAGAAAAATGTAAGGTGATGCGCATGAGTAGAAAAAACAATCCTATAATGTTCGAATACAGCATTAATAGTGAGCTTCTTGATGCTGTCGCGTCGTTCAAATATCTAGGCGTAACATTGCAGAGCGATATGAAATGGAACGAGCATGTAAGGACAGTTGTGAGTAAGGCAGACAGCCGACTTCGGTTTATTGGGAGAATTTTGGGAAGATGTACTTCACCTGTAAAGGAGACCGCGTATAAAACGCTTGTACGACCACGTCTTGAGTATTGATCAAGTATTTGGGACCCGCAGCAGATCGGTTTGAAGGATGACATAGAGGCGGTTCAGAGGCGAGCAGCTAGATTTGTTACCGGTAGGTTCGACCAATGCGCGAGTGTCACGGAAATGCTCCGGCAACTCAATTAGGGATCGCTGGAAGAAAGACGACGTTCTTTTCGTGAATTTCTGTTAAGTAAATTTAGAGGGCCGCCTACTTACATTTCGCGTGGTGATCACAGACAAGATGAGAGAAATTAGGGCTCGTACGGAGGCATATAGGCATTCTTTTTTTCCTCGTTCAATTTGGGAGTGGAATAGGAAAGGAAATGCCTAGTAGTGGTACAGTGTACCCTCCGCCACGCACCTTACGGTGAATTGGGGAGTATGTATGTAGATGTAGATGTAGAATATGATTTTCTTCATCTGAGTCATCACTCTCCAAAACAAACTGCCGTTTGTCTATGTCGTTCTTCCTGACATGAATTATCTCTATCACAGTTCCTATTCCTTTGTTCTTGTTTGGTTCTGGCTCATGATTTCCTGGAGTGTCGGTCAAAGGTAATATTTTTCATTTCCGGCAGATAATTTTTTGAATATTTTTCGTTGGTGATGCCTTTGGCAACGGAGTAATCTGTTGAGGTGTTTCAGCAGATAGGAGGTGTTCTTCTGATATCTTCGCTTGAAGCTACGTGGTGTAGCAATTTTTTCTTCTTTTTTCTAAGCCTAACCACAGTTGATAAAGCGTTTCGTTCATGACGTAATACCAACGGGACCCAGAGTAGAGTCAGTCCTGGCTTCTAGGCTACCGGCGTGGCATGGTAGCAACCCTACAGAGAGGGCGGGAACAGCAGTGTCCTTCCGCGAAGGCATCTTGGCTCCCCGTATTTGAATTTATAATATATCAAAGGAATCGTTATTTTTCATATTTGAATCCGTCGCCGGATAAATACTGGCAGAGTGGTTCATGACACCTTTGTACTGCTCTGAGAAAAGTCTTAACTCTTCCGTATGAACTCTTTCCCTTCGTGAAATTACATTACCCTACATTCAAATATGGATTTGTTGTGTACTATCTGAAAACCCAGCGTATCCCGGGTACTTATTTATTCCAGTCTTAAATTAGTCCATCTGTCTTTTCGTTACATCTCTCTGTCCTTTTCATCCCTTCCCTTATTGTCCGTCTCCTTCTCTACCTATTCCTCTCCCTCTTATAGGGGAGAGTAGTACACAGTGAAACACAGTACACAGTGATTCCATCTCAATTGTTTTTAGCAATTTTTACCTACTTGTTGGTATCCCTGTATGTTTATTATGATAAAATACATCTTTGACTGCAAAGGTGGCCAGTTTGATTGATTATTCTGGTTTCTATACGTTATTATTGGTTTTCGGTAGTCAGAAGTAAGTTTAATATTTTCGAGATAACATACAGCTAAAAGTAATATTATGTTTTGTGATAAGTTACACATCTTTAGCTATATACTGACCAGTTGTAGATTTGGTAGATACGTAAGTTAAGAGTTGTGACTAACTTTTTAGTTTATGGTACACAGGGAAACACTTGTATGTGGTACACAGTGAAACAGGACCATTGGCCTCAGATGGATGTATGACTCCTTCTAACACTTTGGTGGGTACTATGGAAGGTAGCCAGTTGCAGTAACAACAGCAAAACATACATCTCGCAGAAAGAGTTTCGTGGTTTGCCCAAAGCACCTCCCAGAAAAACAAGTGGACGTTCCAAAGATAGAAGCACACTAGAGCGAGCAGCTATTGAAGAAAAGACTTTGAGAAAAAGGACAGAGCGTGAAGAAAAGAAGTATGAAGAGAGTCAACATTAAAAAAATAAGTGAAAGTAATTAAGAAAGTGACAAGTATGAATGCCATCCAGTGAAACAGAGATAAGTGTATCGTTAGATCTTTTTAACTTGAAGTGGGACGTTATGATTGGTGACTACATTTTGGTGAAATTCCAAAACAATGTATATTTTGTAGCTTAAGTCTAAGTCAGTAGTTAGTTCTACTTAGTATGAAGACTCATACCTTCGGAAAAGCAAAAAACATTAATGGTTTTGTATTTCCACTTGCAGAAGACCTAGTATGTGTTTCACATGAGGAAATTGCAATGATTTTGCCACCTACGTTGACTATGGCTACTCTGAGACTCTTCAACCACCGGTATATTCGTTTTGCAATCAATTTTGGTGGACTTAATATTCACTGAACACAATGTAGTATACATTGTTTGTACTTGTATTTAACAAAGATATTTATGTTTTATAAGTCACTCAGTAAGTAATAAATATAAAAAACGGCGGCTGTTTTACTGTGTACCATACACGGTACATTCACGGTTATTTCACTTACTAATTAGTAGAAAAATTATTAGTTTTTTGTTCCAAGATATTGACAAAGTATTGTTCTTTCAAGTAAATTGAAAATTTGTTCTGAGAGTAGTATTTTACACGAAACAATCAAAAGGGTAATTTTTGTTTCACTGTGTACTACTCTCCCCTGTATGAAAACGTACATATGCGCCAAGTTTCATGGTGACTGGTTAAACGGTGTCCAAGTCGCAAAGTATCCTCCGCCATGCTAAATTCACTGCCTTGCAAATTATAAAAATCTCCTTCAACAAAAGATTCATTTATTTGCTGACTTTCATGGTGATCAGGCAAACAATTTGGATGATTGATGTACCCTACGCCACGCACCGTACGGTGGCTTACGAAATGTAGCCCATGTATTAATTCGGGGTATGAGGTATCTGCATTCCAAATTTCATTCAATTACGCCCAACCGTTTCAGCGTGAAGAGTAACAAACGTGTTAACCCACTGTATGGTTCGGTGGCTTCCTAAAGATAGCTCATGCGTTAATTGAGGGTACAAGCTATCTGCATTCCAAATGTCATTCAAATGCACCCAGCTGTTTCAGCATGAAGAGAAACAAACGCATTGACGCATAGTATGGTACCCTCTGCACGCACCGTACGGTTACTTACATGTATGAATCAGGCTCCAAATGTCTTTCATATCCGTCCAGCCACTTCAGTGTGAAGACGTAAGAAACGAATTAACTAATTGCGAAGCACTCTCCGCCATGCACCATAAGAAGTTGATTTTAGTATGCGTATAACCTTCGCGTGAGTGCAAGCAATGAGTTGGCAAACTTTTATCGCTATCGGCTGTACGGTATAGCTGTGCTTAAAATATGAAAAAAAACATTAATTTTTATATATTAGACTACCTTAATTCCCACTGCTTCGCACACGTAGACTGGATGCTCTGCACTGGTTGTTTCTACTTCTAAATATAAATTTTCATAGATTTAGCTTTAAAAATGCTTTCCTAATCAAGTATTTTGTTACAACTTGCCACCCCCTATTGCACCTCTGATGGCAGAATTCAAAACATCCCAAAACGCAATTTTTTATTTTTTATTTATTTATTTATTTATTTCATTCTGACCATGGTTCCACATCCAAATCTTCGCATTTCTAGCACCAAAATAGTTTAAGTAGAACGTTTAAAAGATTTTTCCTTATTTCACCCTCTTAATGATCGAATTTCCAAAAAATCGAAACATGTGTTATAAAATTCTAATCAAAAATCTAATTCCGAAGTTTTGTATCTCTTGCTTCAAAATTTCCTTAACAGCAAAAAATTAAAAAAAACTGTTCATCCCCCTATTTCATCCTCTTAGGGATGGAAATACTGAAAAATTGCTGATGCCTACAGTGTAAGATAAACAATGTCTACAAATATCGAGTTTCTATCGTCTTTAGATTCACTTTTCAGCGCCGTTTTCTGCCTTTTAGATAAAGAACGCAAAATTTCTTTCTTACGCTTTGGCATCTTACTTGGTACTTTTCAAACTGCAATATGCAATTATTTTTATTTATTCGTACGCTTGTTGCAGGAAAACCACTGAAGAATGTGCATCACGTTTTGCTGTATATAACCTCTTTGTTATTATAGTCAAGGTTAATAAATGTAAGGTTGAGCATTAAGCGCTCTGCTCTGCCATTGGCTGGCGCTGTGACGTCACTGTGGGACTGCGAGCTCTCAAACGGCCTGCACAGGCTTAGCCCGTTATTGCACGGAATGTGCATTTATGTCAAGTTTTTGACGGAAGATATTGATTCTAACTTAAATACAAAGTGCTATTCCGCTGTAAAATATTGCAGTTAAGACTACTGCGTCATATTCTATCGTAGATTTACGCGTTACGGGTCAGTAACATGAGATCAGAAACATATTTACAATGTCTATAATAGGAATCTTTGAAACAGTTCTTTCCGTGGCAAATTAAGCAATTCCGACTGTAAATCCCTTACATTTTTTTTTTTTTTTTTTTTTTTTTTTTTTTTTTTTTTTTTAATGACGGGTGCGTATTCGAGAATGTGCAACGTTTATAGGTCCTTCCTGTGGCATTTAGGGAGCCACACTTTCTTTAACGTTGCATGTCGAGGAAAAATATGAAACTTTACTACTTTATTTCAGTTCCCTTTGTGTTCCGGCTATGGGAATTACAGCCAGAAACAACACAGCCCGGAATTGTATAAATGATAAGGGATGTATTTTAAAAAATTACAGCAGAAATGATAACACGCGCGTCAAGCACTCGGGAAATCAATATACTTTCCACTATTAACTTTTTACTTTGAAACTATGAAGCGAAACAGACTATTTAACCGTTTCATTCCCTGTGTTGTTCCTGGACAACATCGTATTAAAAGCTGGTTTATACCGTATTTTGTATAACATTCCTTGAAGTCGCATTGTAGTTGATGAATAACATAGTTCTAGTACTACATTTTGTCCTTGATACGGCGTGTAGCCACTTCGGAGACATTAATCTATTCGTCTTTGACGTGGTGTTACGTTGTTATTTTATTTCATCGTTGAATTGTCTTGTCCCTGGTGCTGTGACGAAGATTATGCTAGCATTATTGATCTGATGGTGTTAACCTTCAACAAAATAACGTCCCAAGTATTAAAAGACCTCGATACAAACGTCTGTGTTATGCATGAAATACATGACATAAAAAGCAATAGTTCGATCAAAAATTTTAAAATACGTATGTTGATGTTTAGTGCGCTGTATTAATACAGAAAATACTGGATTTTAATTTTTCCATAGCTGATTTCATAATTTTGGAATGAAAGGGTTAAGCAAATACAACAGAAACAAAAACACACACGCTTACGAGTTAGCAACCAAAACTGCATGTTATATTATTTCCAGGTGTCCCACAGTGAGGTCATGGAATAGAAACAGGGGCAGCTGAAGGCTTTATTCTAAGAACACACCACGTGGAGTATATATCACTCACGGAAGGAGAAAAAAGAAAAGAATATTTCACATGCACTATATAGAATAAAAATATTCCCACACATTGATTGCATCCCATAAAACTAGAAAGAAATTAAACAGAGTTCATACACCGCTAGCTAGTCTCACACAGGTTACCGATTCCCAACCGTTATCAAACCGAATTAGTTGCTTATTCACCACATTTACCTTTGCAAAATCACCGAAATGAAATTGAATACATTTCTGTATATGATCAGAGAAACTTATCCCGAAAAATGAACCTAAGATCTGATGTCTAACAAACCAGACAACGAATCGCTACCATCTCAAGGGACAAAAGAAAGTCAGAACACCTTACCAGGTCGAAGCGCAGCCACAGAATGTCCAGATCGGCCACCCAGTCGCCTTCACCACCAGAAATCGATAGAAACCCCTGGAAAAACCCAGGTGGTGGGGAGGGTTGAAACTCGTGCGTCCTGTCGAGGCTCGCTAACTGGGCATTGCCAACCCAACTTGTAACCAAAGGGTGGAGGAACCTCTTTGGTATCATCAAAAGCAGAGGTTGGTAACGACTACCTACCGATACAAAGCCAGAGGACACTAGCAGCGAGCAGCCAGCAGCCATTGACACAATGATAAATTATTAGCATAATAAAATCCCAGAATATTACAGAAACTAACATTTAAAAACATGAAATGAAATGCTATTTCTCATGCCTCCGAACGAGAGGGGTTCTCGTTTAGCAAAAAAGCCCATCTAGTGAGCTTAGATAATTTACAAGGTTAAAAACCTAGTGAAGACGGCAGACAGCCATCTTTCAAAGTCATCGCTGGTCTTCAGTTCGAATTTTATGTAAGCCGACGACTTTCAACCACTACATCTTCCACTCACTTATAGCTATCGGTACAGAACTGCTATGGTATACAACGGGAGACTTTGTAGTACAACAACATAGAGAGATCGTTGGTCTCCATTGTGTATTTTTTTGCTAAAGAGCAAGATATTAACACCCACATGGAGACATTTATATAAGTCTGTAACATTCAACTTCCGTATCTTTCACCTCCTTATCGTTCGTTATCAACCCTGTACCACCATAGTGCACAATGGGAGAATGATACCTACAACCACATATAATTATTTTTTTTTACTCCTTTCATTCCCACCCTGGAGGGGGATGGGAGGGCTGCTTGAGAGCTTCTTGAATCCTCTATTCAACCATGTAGGTGTGTTACTCCGTTTTGGCTCTATTTATTAGTTTTTAAGGGGGGGATATTAGTGGGCATGGGGACAGCTCCGGTATTCACCTTGCAGTCAACAGGAAACCACGGAAACCTGGGCCAGAGTCGCTGTTGGGTTCTTACCACCTCTTTCTGCTGTAGAAGTATTGTTTTTTCCACTGCTTCCTTCTTCCTTTTTCTTCTTCCTCTTCTTTGTTGTTCGGCCGGCATCTCTGCCCCTCGTCCTGTCCCTCGAAGACGTCGTCCAGGTGCTGCGGTCGATCTCGTTGTTCTTCATTTTCTTCCGCCTGTCTCTTCTCTTCCTCTCTTCTCTGGTGGCTGGCTGGCTCCTCCTCATCGTAATTTCTCCGTAGGAAGAGTGGCGCCATCTCGTCTTGTCCTACGACTTCTGGCACCAGAAGTCCGTCGTCTAGGTCTTCGCCATCGTAGTCCAGTTGGTCGGCTTCTTGTAGGGTGTCTGCGTCACCCTATTTGCTGCTTCAGGTCCGTTGGTGCTCGTCTCTACATTGCGCGTCACCTGCCGTAACACTATTCGTTTGCGATGTGTAGTTTTGGCTGCAGTGTGAAATACAGGCACAAACACCTAAATTTCTATACAGGGTGTTACAAAAAGGTACAAGCAAACTTTCAGGAAACATTCCTCACACACAAAGAAAGAAAATATGTGGACATGTGTCCGGAAACGCTCAATTTCCATGTTATAGCTCATTTTATTACTTCTCTTCAAATCACATTAATCATGGAATGGAACCACACAGCAACTGAACGTACCAGTGTGACTTCAAACACTTTGTTACAGGAAATATTCAAAATGTCCTCCTTAGGGAGGATACATGCATCCACCCTCCGTCGCATGGAATCCCTGATGCGCTGATGCAGCCCTGGAGAATGGCGTATTGTATCACAGCCGTCCACAATACGAGCACGAAGAGTCTCCACATTTGGTACGGTCGGGGGTTCGAATCCCCCCTCGGGCATGGATATTTGTGCCGTCCTTAGGATTATCTAGTTCATACGTAGTTTGTAAGTTTAGGGACTGATGACCCCGTAGTTAAGTCCCATAGACTCTACAAACATTTGAACATTTCTCCACATTTGGTACCGGGGTTGCCTAGACAAGAACTTTCAAATGCCCCCAAAAATGAAAGTCAAGAGGGTTGAGGTCAGGAGAGTGAGGAGGCTACGGAACTGATCAGCCTCTACCAATCCATCGGTCATCGAATCTCTTGTTGAGAAGCGTACGAACATGTCGACTGAAATGTACAGGAGCTCCATCGTGCATGAACCACATGTTGTGTCGTACTTGTTAAGGCACATGTTCTAGCAGCACAGATAGAGTATCCCGTATGAAATCAAGATGTGCTGCAGTGAGCGTAGGTGGAAGAACATGAGGCCCAATCAAGACATCACCAACAATTCCTGCCCAAACGTTCACAGAAAATCTGTGTTGATGATGTGAATCGAGAAAGTACAGTAAATACTAACGAAACAATTGGGTATTTTCACAATTGTCTGCACGAACTACTTCAATTTACATTTAAAGAGAAATACTAAAATGAGCTCTAACATGGAAATTAAGCGTTTCCGAACACATGTCCATATAACATATTTTCTTCCTGTGTGTGTGAAGAAGGTTTCCTCAAAGTTTCGCCGTACCTTTTTGTAACACCCTGTATAACGATTTTGCTATTATAGTGTCAAAAACTATATCTTCCATCCTATCCTAGCTATCGACACGGAACTTCTATGGTATGCAACGGGAGACTTTGTACTAGAACAACACAGAGAGATCGTTGGTCTTCATTGTGTAGTTTTTGCTGAAGAGCAAAATATTGACACCCACACGGAGAATTTTATATAAGTCGGTAACTTTCAACTCCCTTATCTCCTACCCTTATCGTTCGTTATGAAGCCTGCACCACCTTAGTGCACAATGGGAGACTGATATCTGCTGCCACATAAAAATACTATTCGTTTGCGATGTGTAGTTTTGGCTGCAGATTTAAATACAGCCGGCTGCAGTGGCGTGCCATTTACGGTCTGCACGGCCGCTACGGTCGGGGTTTCGAATCCCCCCTCGAACATGGATGTTTGAGCCGTCTTTAGTATAAGGTAGTTTATAAGTAGTTTGTAAGTTTAAGGACTGATGACCCCGTAGTTAAGTCCCATAAGCTATACAAACATCTGAAACATCTTAAGAAAAGGGTCCGTTTCAGCTGTTTTACTTTTTTTAAAAAAGACGACCGGTTTCGTGACTTGAAGTCGCATCTTCGGGTCACATACCTGAATAAAAAAGAAACGCTAGATTATAAGCCAGTGACAAACCAGAATAAGCCTATCTGGATAAAGATGGAATAGAAATATACTTACAGTTAAAACATAAAACCAGGGGCTTGCCAATACAATCATCAACATACCCGGCTGTCAGAACACTTCACACAAAACATCAGGGCGACAACCGCCCTCGTCGATCAAAGCAGCAGATAGAGCCAGGCGGCACGGACAGCGGCGTGGCTGGACGTAAACTGGCGCAGGAGCGCCTGATGAGATGACAGACTGCACCGGGGGTCGCGCATGCGCAAAGTGCGTTTGGCGGACACAGTAATTAAAGGAAAAACACTTTTTACACAAAGTACGTGAACGGGACGTACGAATGTAAGTTGGTATGACACCAGACGAAACATAATATAGCGTGAAATGAAACCTTGGGCTGCAAGGAGCCAAAACTACTAAACAGGGCTCTATTATAGGGCTAAAATCCTTATTAATAAGGGATTCAGAAGTTTTAAAAAAAGTAAATAATAACAGAGGTAGAAGCAACTGTGGAGCAGATGAGTGGGCTCGGTTATATGTTGAGGTAGTCGAAGTTCGCTAGAATGGATTTGTGCCTCTATTCAGTCTGGGTGTTGAGTGTATGAGAGGGAGATTGCTTTAAAGCCCGGTATATTTCAAGTTCTTCTAAAATATTAAGGACATTTCCTTTTCGTTCCCTGTGTAGCACTGATAGATTCGAGGCAACGCTAGTGACCGAGTGACCAGTAGCAGAAAAGTGAAGTCTGAAGTGTTCTAAAAAAAAGTTCAAATGTTTGTCGAACTTATGGGACTTAACTACGGGATCATCAGTCCCTAAGCTTACAAACTACTTATGAACTAGCTAAGACTAAGGACGGCACAAATATCCATGCCCGAGGGGGGTATTCAGGTATGTGACCCGAAGATGCGACTTTAAGTCACGAAACCGGTCGTCATTTTTAAAAAAGTAAAACAGCTGAAGCGGACCCTTTTTATTAGAGATGTATCATCTTAGCTGTGGATGTCCGTCAACATCTGAAACATACAGCCACAAACACCTGAATTTCTATATGTATTAAGATTGCTGACTGTGCCCATGTGCTCTCTGAGCCCCGGTCTCCTTTTCTTGTAAGACCGCCTGAGCATTTGCGGGACACGAGTAATCAGAGCACTTGTCCGGCGGTTAGCAGAGGGTCCATTCTCCTGTGGGGCCAGTGACCGGTTGAAGACGCGGCTCCTGTGGGCAGTGGGGCGTGTACCGGCCTGCGGGTATTGTGTAACGGCGGAGCGGGCAGGGCAGGGCGTCTACAATTGCACGCGGCCGTGTCACCTGAGCAGGCAGTGGTAGCAGGCGGCAGGCGGCAGGCGGTGGCGGCCAGAGCACGGGCATGCGGGCTCTTCCTGGACCGGGCCTCCGTGGCGAGGCCCGCATGCCACGCGACACCCAGCCCAGCCTTCCTGCGCCTTTGTTCTCCGCTCTGCCCGCCTCTGGCCTCTGCCCCGCCTTTCCTTTTGCTAACGGCCGGGGCACGGCCACGGCGCTCCAACATCGTCTTCGGCGCGTCAGGTTGCTGACCCCACGGCAGGGGCATCGGGACCGCGAGTCACACTGCAGCTGTAGTTCCCAAACTACTAAAAAATATTTTGCGGACACCCCTCCGATCCATAACAGAAAGTATCACTCTTTATTCTCATGATATGATGGGTGCTATCGACAAGGAATGTCAAACGGATTCCGTGTTTCTAGATTTCTGACACTGTACCTCAGAAGCGTCTTCTAATTAAATTGCGTGCTTATGGAAATCGCCACACTTGTCTGACTGAATTCGCAATTTCCTGTCAGGAACGACACAGTACGTTGTAATTGACGGAAAGTCATCAAGTGCTATCTGGCGTTCCCCAGGGCTCCTACTGTTCCTTATAAACTACTTCGTATAGCACCAATACCTTGGGCTACTTAATTGCTGAAGGAAGGCAGATGCAAATGACAGACAGTCCAGCCCTGTGACAAAGGGAGAATGCCGTAATAAAGTTAATCCCGTGATTTTGACAGCAGTTTCGGCCCTTACGTGAAATTACGAATCGAATTATATCGTATAGTAAGGAATACAAGTGTATTCTAAGCCACAGTTGCTTGTTAAAAAAGGAAGACCTTGCGGAAGACCAAGGAAACGCTGGATAGAGACTGTAAGATGTGGAGGAGAAAGGACACAAATGGGAAGACATTCTGGAACAGAAGATGTATGAAGATAGGAGGATAATGGCGAGCGCTTGTACACCACACCCGGGAAACTGGAGTTGGAAAATGATGATAATGATGAACGTTATCATCCGTGACGGCACACCGGAGAAGCTACGTTGATGGTTTTCGCAACAGGATTTTCAGCAGCCCATATCCTGACTTTATAGTTATGATCACGACCACACACATGGAAAGAGGCCACACCGCTAAACACTAACCTTATTACAAAGTACTTATTGTTGTGAGCCGCGGTGGAGTAGCCGAGCGGTCTAAGGCGCCTCGCCGCGAAGCGCGCGGTTGCTCGCCGTGGAGGTTCGAGTCCTCCCTGGGGCATGGTTGTGTGTGTTGTCCTTAGGTTAGTTTACCTAGGTTTAAGTAGTTTGTAAGCTACGGACTGATGACCACGCAGTTTGGTCCGATAGATTTACAGACATTTTTTGTACTTATTGTTGTCAACCTCACGAAGCATCTGTGAAGCATACTGGGCGTATCTGATGCTGTATTTAAAATAGTGTCATTTAATTGGGAATTACCTCACTCAACATCCTTTCCTGCTGGTTTTCGGAATATATTCGTTTTAGCAGTTTCCTCTCAGGCTTCACTATACAAAAGCGTTAACGAGATGAAATGACCTCACGAATATATGACCTTTGATATCATTATTTTTAATAATGCAATTATAGAAACCTAGGGGAACCGTAGTAGTACCTTCCACTCGCATAGCTAGATTTTTAGACGCCCGGTAAGAGAAATTCAGCAGAGCCACACCGCTACCTGTTGAAGCTACAAAGGCATGGCGGAAGCAGCCTCGGGTAGCTTCTTCTCGACAGGGGAGAGAGAGCGTCCGAAAACCTGTCCCCTAATTGGACCTCGTTTGCTGCTAAACGCAGTCCTCGCATTTTTCGCAAACTGAGTCTACAGACTCTTAATTGGAGAAGAAATCCGGAGCCATTCATGAAGGCGACTTAAAGGCTGCGACAGATCCCAGCAGAAGCAAATTAAAGAGGCTCTAGTTAGACGTAACATCCACCGCTCACTTCGCTTTGAGAGCAGAGGCGTTCCTTGCTAGTGGCCTGTTGACCTGTAGGAAATTCTTCTACTTCTGTTTTCGAGAAATATAAACTAACTATTATTGTGAATGAAACACACAAGATAACTATGATAAATTCTGAAAATTTATACTTGCAGAAATATTCATGCACAATTTTGATAATCAGTTCTAGGAAAGCCAGCCACTCTTTTCCAAGGTTGAATACTGGCTCAGATATGTTGTTGATGTGTTGAGCTTATGGACAAGAACTACGAGACAACTTCAAACATACCTTAAGCATTTAAATTCGGTTCATTAAAGTATCAACTTCACACTGGAGTTTGATGGTAACTGTATAAATTAGTTACACCTAACTACAGACATTATCAATTAATCCCAGACCTTCACCGTCTCTAATGACCAAGCTGACGACGGGACGTTAAGCCGTAAGCTCCCTTCCTCCTTCCTCTAGACCTTTAAGATTTATAGGACACCTTGCACCCCAGACACTGTAATACCTGCCCAGTTACAACACCCATTTACTCGCAAACATGCAGCATTTCACTGCATGATCCATCGCTTATTATCTACTCCCATGAGTAAAGAAAACTTCCAAACTGAATTAAATACCATCAAACAAATAGCATGGCTACCTCAACATTGGTACGAGGCGCGTCCAGAAAGTAAGTTCCGTTTGGTAATAAAATGAAATTGTACACAGACACAGAAGAAATTTTTGTGGTACAAAATTCTACAACTCTTAAACTACTTTTCCACATAACTGCCGAAATGTTTCAGGCATTTGTCATAGCGTGGCACCAGGTTTTGTATACCTTCTTCAGAGAAATCTGCCGCCTATGTCTTCATGCATCAGTGATCGTGAAATTTGGCGGAAGTCTCTAGCGAGAGCACTAATTGTAGACCTACGGTTTTCCTGGATCTTGTCATCAATCGCGTAAACCAGTTCTTCTGTAACCAAAGGTGGACGCCCACTTCTTTCTTCATCGTGCACATCACTACGCCCGCCATTGAACTGTCGGACCCATCTTCTCACCATCGAATCACTCATCGAATTTGGCCCGTAAACATTTCAAATTTGCCGATAAATTTCACTTGGTTTCACTTTCCTCGCATTCAGAAACCGAATCACCGACCTGATTTCACAGACGGCGGGATTTTCAATCAACGCCAACATTTCAAACAAGCACAACAAAGCGTACGTAACTGACAGCGATCTCCAAATAGCGTACGTTCTTCTCCTTGATACACGTCGTCTACAGCGCTGCAGCGGAGATAAATTGAAACGAAACGTACTTTCTGGCCGCGCCTCGTAGATCCTACAATGCACAAAAAATAGAAACATGTCTCTTTCCTTCTTTGCCCTGTTCTTAACACTCCAATATCTCAAGACCCTAGTAAATCCCATATTTAGGAAAAGTATCTGTGAATGTGGCCAAGAAACTCAAATCCAGAAATCTCAAAACATCAATTTTATACACACAAAGCCGGCCGCGGTGGCCAAGCAGTCTGCGGCGCACCAGTCACGGTCTGCACGGCCACTACGGTCGGGGGTTCGAATTTCCCCTCGGGCATGGATTTTTGTGCCATCCTTAGTATTAGCTAGTTCATAAGTAGTTTGTAAGTTTAGGGACTTATGACCCCGTAGTTACGTCGCATAACGTCTACAAACATTTGAACTTTTTTTTATAGACACAAAACCATTGGCCAATTCCTACCCAATGGTAAAGATAACCCTCCAGTCTGGGAAACGAGTAGGGTTGCCAACTCTCCCGTATAATACGGGAACTCCCGTATTTTTCTTAATTTTTAAGCCAACTCCCGTCTTCCGTTTTTATTTTATTTGGGAGGTTGTATCTCCCGTATTTGAGGAAAATGACACCGATAAGATTTAAACCTGCCGCATATTTTTTTTCTTCAAATCTCGTTGCTGAACTATCGTTACAACATTGATTAATCGATACGTCATGGTAGTATCGATACAGTTATTACAGCGTTTGTAGGGAACACAAAACAAAACACGGTAAACATTTCTGACAATGCTACAATTCAGTCCTTGCTCCCATTGTCCCTAAAGAATTCGGTTGATTTTAATAATTTTCAGAACATGATTACTCATATTCAGGTAGACAGAAATGAGGATAATATGTATGATGAATATTGTTCTTTGAAAAATATAATAAATACATAAAATTGCCACCAATGGTACCACAGTTGAAAAGTGGGTATCCGTGATGATTGAGGCAGAGGCCAAGGGAGATAAATAAAATTCTTGGCTTTGTTCTCGGTATTCCGGCATCTAATGCTCACACTGAAAGAATTTTTTCTTTAATGAATAGCAAATGGTCTGATTATAGGAACCGTTGCAATCTAGATTAAATGAAAGCTAAATTACAAATAAAGTGTCAATTTTTGTTACACATGTGATGAATTTGTCAAATTTGTAAAGAACGATCGCAAACTTCAGACTGCTGCCAAAAGTGTAAACAAATCTAGTTTTAAGTAAAAAATTCTGTATACCTTCCATTTATAATTGTTAAGAAGAAGTTTTGTGATTGGTCCATACAATAGACCTGTTTTAAGATGTAAATAAATTGTGTTAGGCCTATTCATTTTGTAGTGTCGAAATCTACCTTATTTTGACAACAACAAAAAGTTGGCAACCCTAGAAAAGAGTGGAATACACAAAATTACTTGTAAATGTGTCTGCAACCGGTCACTACGGACACACTCACCTCACCTCACCTCTAGCCCGCCCTCCACAGCATGGACATGCGCAGATCAACTGGTAGCGGTGGAGGAAGAACCGGGCCGTGGTCTTCGGTGACGAAAGCAGATTCTGCACGCACGCAAGTGGCGGTCATTCACGCCGAATTCAGCAGAATGAATTAAACAATGGATATCGATGATTAAAACGTTGACAACGTGGTTGAAAAATGGAACATTAAAAACTGATTAGCGGGACTTTATTTTTGAAGTAGCCCTATCTTTAGGGAAATCAAAGCTGAAAGTTCAAAAAGTTTGCATCAAAAATAAGACCTCCGCAATCTGGCTTAGTGAAATATCGTCGGAGTATTTCTTTTCGGTCTTCATCAGATGATGATGTAGACCTACCGTTGGACTCACTCAGTAGTGAGGATGAGGAGAATGGCACTAATCCTTTCGGAAACCTCCTGTTGCAAGAAACATTGGAACATTTACTGACAACGATTCCGTTTGCCTACTCTGTAGAGAATTTGGGATAAACAGAGAGCACTGGTTTCGATGTGCTTATCTAAAGCAGCAGAACTCGCGATTTGCGATGTACTTGGTGATAAAAAAATCCAGTATAAATTTGAAAACTTAATAAATCACGGAATAATGTAGATAGAGAGGTAGAAATTGACACACATGCTTGGAATGACATGGAGTTTTATTAGAACAAAAAAATTTAAAATAAATAAATAAATAAAAGTTCAAAAAATTTCCGACAGATGGTGCTTCATCTGACCAGAAAAACAATAATTAGCATAACAAATTAAGACGAAGCAAAGATGATGTTCTTTACAGGAAATGCTCAATATGTTCACCATCATTCCTCAACAGTAGCTGTAGTCGAGGGGAAATGTTGTGAAAAGCACTGTAAAGCATGTCCGGAGTTATGGTGAGGCTTTGGCGTCGGCTGTTGTCTTTCAACATCCCTGGAGATGTCGGTCGATCACGATACACTTTCGACTTCAGGTAACCCCAAAGCCAATAATCACACGGACTGAGGAAGTAGCGGCTGAGCACACTATCATCATCAAACGACGCGCGCAAGAGATTTTTTTTCCTTCTAATAAAACCCCACGTCATTTCAAACATGTGTGTCAATTTTTACCTCTCTATCTACGTTATTCCGTGATTTATTAAGTTTTCAAATTTATACTGACTTTTTGATCACCCAGTATATGTGTAAAGACAGTAACTTATGCTAAGGATAACACAAACACCTGTGCCCGAGGGAGGATTCGAACCTCCAACGGCAAGCAACCGCGCGCACAGCACAAACTGAGTCCAATTGTTGCAATGTTATTTTACTAGTAAAAGGATGTTTCATTTATTTTATCTCTGTAGAATGAGTTGTAAAATTCACATTTTTCAAACGTAAATAAATTCTAAAGTTCGATTTATTTTAATTGTTCTATTTTTACAGAGTTTTTCCAATTTTATTTGCTATTTTGTGTGATGCCTTACCCTGCACAGTAGTACCCCAATGCTTCGGGTAATACCACGCAACGTACGATTTTTGCAAAACACCTGCAGCCCACTCTCGCATAGCGCTCACGGTTCTTTCGTCAGTACATGCATGGCAAGCACGGGGCTCCGAGCAAATGAAGTCTTCCTTCCATCTTTACTTTCCTGTTTTCATTTCCTTTCCTCCTCCCCTCCTTTCCTATCCTCACTCCTTCCCCTCCCCACCAGGGGACTGATAATCTTAGCAGTTTAGTCCCCCTATCCCAACCACACAACCCAACCCGACCCACCTGCAGACCCGTCAATACATTAAATATACAAAATATGGAACCATTAATGAGGAGCAACATTTTAACACGAATTATTTACAGAAGGATATAAAAGATAGTAGAAGCCGACCTTGGGGAAGACCAGTTTGGATTCAGGAGAATATAGGAACACGGGAGGCAATCCTCACCTTACGGCTTATCTTAGAATATAGACTAAGGAAAGGCAAACCTACATTTCTAGCTTTTGTAGATTTGGAGAACGCTTTTGACAATGTTCATTGGAATACTCTCTTTCAAATTCTGAAATCAGTAAGAGTAAAATACAGGGAACGGAAGGCTATTTGCAACTTGTACAAAAATCAGACAGCAGTTATTAGAGTTGAAGGGCATGAAAGGGTTGCAGAGGTTGGGTGTATGACGGGGTTGTAGCCTTTCTCCAAAGTTGTTCAATTTGTACATTAAGAAGCTGTAAAGGAAAGCAAGGACAAATTTGGAGAAGGAAAAGTTCATGGTGAAGAAATAAAAACTTTGCGTTTTGCTGATGACATTGTAATTCTGGCAGAGACAGCAAAGGACCTGGAAGAGAAATTGAACGGAATGGACAGTGTGTTGAAAGGAGCATATAAGATGAATATTAACAAGAGCAAAACAAGGGCAATGGAACGCAGTCTTAGAAAAATCAAGCGATGTTGAAGGAATTAGATTAGGTAACGAATGAATAGAGGTGGTAGATGGATTTTGTTACTTAGGCAGTAAAATAACATATGATGGATATAAAATGGAAAAGCAATGAGAAGAAAAGCATTTTTGAAAAGACAAATTTGTTAACATCGAATATTAATTTACAAGTAAGTTAGTCCTTTCTGAATACATTTATGTGGAGTGTTGCCTTGTATGGGAGTAAAACATAGACGATAAACAGTGCGGACAAGAAGAGGATTGAGGCTTTGGAAATGTGGTGCTACAGAAGAATGCTGAAGGTTAGGTGGGTGGATTGCGTAACTAATGAGGAGGTACTGATCAGAATTGGGGAGAAAAGGAATTTCTGTCATACCTTGACCAAAAGAAGGGACCGATTGGTAGGACATATTCTTATACATCAAGGAATTGTGAATTTAGCGTTGGCGGGAAGTGTGTGCGGTAAAAACCGCAGAGGGAGACCAAGAAATGAATATAGTAACCAGATTGAAATGGATGTAGGTTGTCGTTCTTATGCGGAGATGAAGAGGCCTGCTCAGGATGGAGTAGGGTGGAGAGCTGCATCAAACCAGGCTCCGGATTGAAGGTCACCACAACAAAATTGAAGAGAGAAATGATTGCATAGCAAAATAAGATGTTCACCTTTTCAGGTGAGTTCCAAAAATAACAAATATTTCAAATATGGTGTACGTGCACGGAATTATCACGTTCTGCCTCATAACACTGACGGAAAGAACGGTAGGACATGACCAACACGTATTCAAACATAGCCCGAAAATGACACCTGGCATTATATTTCAGTTAACCCGTTTGACAAAGTTACTGCTGTGAAAATATAGCGAAAATGACTTAACAGTAATAGCTCCATGTTAACGACGTCTTTAATATAATTTGTTTGATTAAAGTAGGAAAGACGATATCTGGAATACAATAGCTCTCAAACTACTTTCGAGCACCGGTATTGTGTGCGTCTCTTGGCGGGGAAAGTTCCACCAGCTATCGGCAAAGCGTCAGCTTGAATAGGAGGTGCTTAACCAGAGGGTCACTCCGGCAAGTAGCTGCGCGCAGATACGGGATCGTTAATCACCGTTGACTGCTGCACGTAAATCAGTCAAAAGTTACACTGGTTAATTTAATGGTCTATGCGGGGACAGAGTTTTCAAGCACAATATGAAACTTTGAGGCTCAACACTGCACATAATTTATCTCGAAAACATTTATCATCTGTAATGTAGGTGCAAGAAGTCATATTGCGCTGAATTTTTTTACACACGATAGGTTTCCATGGTAACACTAAAAGTCGTCCATTGCAATCGCCCTTTGACAGCTCGAAACTGAATTGAATATCATAGCTTAATCGTTCATCTGAGACGAAAATTGAGTAAACGAATTTGTAGAGGAGAAAATTCTCTACAACTTCGCTTCGTGATGTTTTTTTCATATCTCGCACCGCTTCAGAGATATTTGCAAAAGTAACCACGTTTTTACGTAAACCAGTACAGGAAAAGAACTTGAAAACGAGGACAAACTACCACAGCAACAGGTGATAATATTGTAATGAAAAAAGATAATTAAAATATAGAAAAGATATTGAAATAATAGTTTATAGAGAGAAAAGTTAAAAAACGAATGTTTTTTCAAAGTTAAATTCTGAATTATCAAATAGATATTATTACATTAGTAGAGTCACAATCATATGTCCATAAACGTTTCCCGCGCGAGAGTAGCCGAGCGATCTGGAGCGCTACGTTACGGATGGAGCGGCCTCCCGCGTCGGGGATTCGAATCCCCCTTCGGGGGATGTGTTGTCCTTAGGTTAGTTTAACTGACTTTAACTAGTTTTTAAGTCTAGGGACTGATGACCAACGTAGTATGTCCCACAAGAATTACAAACATTTGAACATAAACGTTTGAGAGCAGAAATGATTTACAACCTGATTTCTTCGAAAGTAATTAATTGTGATTGAATTTGCGTGCTCGGTGCACAATTTCTCGAGTGTTCCTTTAATTATTTAGCGGATTACGCAAATTTTATTATATTCAAATCTATACGTGATTTTTACATTGTTGGAGACTATGTGCTGCATCTCCTTTTAAACGTCATTTTCGCTTTACGCTGCCTTGCAAATAACTAACTTTTTTTTACCAACCCTATTTTATTTTATTTCATATTATAGTTTTGACAGTGCTCTTTATCATATTTTGCACTGTGGGAGGGAACGGCCGTGGGTGGGGCGTAATTTTAGGGTTATAAAAATGCCACCTGTTGTTGCATCTTGCAAGGCTCTTATGATGCTGTGTTATGATTTCGAGCAGAATTACCGTATTGCTTAAAAAGTGTCTGTAATTTGTCTAACAAGATATCTGTCGCGTTCATCCAGTTAGCTTAAAGTAATGTCTAATTCAGGTATGACGAAAAATAGGTTCAAATTTAAGAAGTTCGTTCGGAAGAATCAGTGTGGAAGAAACTGGGATACTGAACTACCGGTACTGAGGAGGAACGTTATGCCGTGTTTGAAGTAGATGTGGGTTCTATGTTAGAGAATATTAGCAAAGGCAGTTCCATTTCACAAGAGGGCAATCACAGAAGTTGGACGAACTGACTTATAAAAGAGGAAGGTAACTGCGTAGAAATTACGGGGAACAGCGGAACTACTGCAAATGGTCTGGGGAAGAAGGAAGTACAAATGTTCAGGGTGAGAGAGGTATACTGAAATTAAATGAAATAAATAGAAGTAGTGGGGAGCCAAGACGAAAATATTTTAGGAAAAAAGAAAGAATGGCCTTCGTAAGAACTGAAACAGCAGACAGAAAAGTTGGAATTGTCTTCGGGGAAGTTAAAAGCATGTGTGGTAACAGAGTGTAATAGGAACTCCACTATTAATGAAGCCCTCTATGATGGACAGAAACTGTTTGATGATACGATAGAAGAAAGAGGAGAAAATATTGAAGGCATAGGGGTTTCAGAATTTAAAGCTGTATAAGACTTGTAATAACGCAAAAGATATAGATTTCATTCTTTGACTACGCAAGTAAACGTGACAAATTTTTTCCTGAAAAAACGTATCTGTTAAATATCTAACGTCACATTGATGTATACACAACGATTTTGAACATTCATTTTGGCCTCGGAAATAGTTAATCATATTATTTATGTAATAATTTTTCTTTAAACTTACCTCAAACTTTGTACATAAAGCAATATCTGTTGAGTTTTTAACACAAAACAAGTATGTTTATATCAATTCAAGTTTTTTCACAGTTCTCAGGCTAGAATTCCATCTTGTTTACAAAGTAATATAGCCAAAGATCTTTAATAAAAGATATGCCAGTTAAAAAATATGAATGATATAAATTCATTTTCAGTCTAATTAATCTCGTTATTTTATATTAGAGCCCTTAAAAATAAATTAAATTGTTTTATCTTTATCATAAATGCAATATTTGTTAAAGAAGAAAATGTTTAGTAATACCTATTTGTTACCATGAAATGCTAGTTAAAATCTAAAAATTTAACTATATAAGGATCAGAATATTATTCTAATTATTTATTGTAATAAATAATTAACTTTCATTTAATTAACAATGCAAATTATATTTTCGCTGATCACACGAGACATTGTCATTTGTCACAATGTATACAAGTTGATGCAAAGGCAGTGGAGGTGATGATCTGTTCTCAGTAAGTGGAAGTGATGAGTTGTTATCATTTTGAGTTGTTGTCAGTTGTGGAATTGTACATTCTGATGTGGCCAAAATTGAGTTGCTGTGTTGGAAAATAGCCAGATTGGATTTTAGTGTAAGAAGCAGGTTATATTTGGATGCGAAAGTTAATAAAAGTGTCAGTATAATAATTCTGACAAATTGCAGCCCCATAAGTTGTTTTAAAATAGTTACAACAATTTTATGTAAATTTCGACCACACTACAGAGGTCATTAAAATGTAAAATTACCACCTAGAAATTAATCACAATATAGTAGTAAATTGTTACATAGAAGATTTCTAGCGACAGACAATTTTTACGATAAACAAAGATTAGGTCACATACTCACATGAGACTTATACAGAAGTGAGGAATGCTCATGTTGTATAAAGGATTAAAAAACAATATGCTAGTTATTGGATAGCAGTCTGAACAAATAAAAATATTTAACATAATGGCAAGCCGCTGAGGGGCTGCCGGACGGTTACTACAGTAATGTATAATAATATAAACCAGTCAGTTATCAAATATATATGGCATGGCATAAGAAAGAATAGACAGTATTTTGAGTGAGGTAACAGTATCTAACAAGAGATGTGATACAACATTTTTTTTTTCTTTTTGGTAGAAATCGTAACATAAAAGTGAAAGTATATTTCTGAATCGTGAATTCAAAATTGTAAAAGTGTGACTAGTAGATTCTGGAAATTTTTCGACGCTGAGACAGAATTTCAAAATGGACTTCATAACGAACAGTAAACAGGACGAATTCCAGGACGACATGAATATTGACAAAAGATAAGTACATCTAACGAAGGCAAAGTTAATAAAATTTATCGTATTGGATTTTGAGATGAACAGTATTAGTTTCGTTGAATTTCAATTCCATTGGGTTTTTAAGAAAAAAAATTGGTTGTTCCTTTGCCATCAAATTTCTTGCAGTATCTCTTTCACTTCCAGCTCTGTCTACTCTACCTTGCAGAGGATGGTGAAATGTAGCCAGATTAAAACAGACCATGTTACTTTCAGGTTGCTTGGTGAATTCCGCTATTTAGACAGCAAAATAAAAGTTGTCTCAGTTACAGAGGGGGTAATATTCAAACTTACCATACCAAAAAAGGTTTGTTAAAACGGGAAATGTCTTAACATAATATAAATAAGCTGGTCAACAGGCCGGTTTGAAGTGATGAACTGTAACGGCGTCGACAGATTATTCACAACTTTGACATGTGTGTAAATTTCTCATTAATTTTGTCTTTTTTGCGGCTTACTGCAAGTCCACATTCTTTACTCATAACCCATTCAGTTAAAGTATCCATTCAACAAGTCCTTTAGTTTCAGCGAATCTTATCATTGATACGCTTTCACCCTAAATTTTTATCCTATTCTTAATGACCAGGATCCCGAGGTCAAGGGGTGAAGCCGCGGCGAAGTGGCCAAGCTCATTGAGGTGCTACGCTACGATGCGCGAGGCCGTTCCCCGTCGGGGGCTCGAATCTCCCCTCGGGCATGGATGTTTGTGCTGTCTTTAGTATAAGTTAGTTCATAAGGAGTTTGTAAGTTTAGGGACTGATGACCCCGCAGTTAAGTCCCTTAAGCTTAACAAACATTAAAACATTTTTTTCGAGGGGTCTAAGTGACAAAATCATAGTTTCGAGAAAACTTAAAAAAATGATCAAGGATTTTCGTAAGACGGAAAATGAGAATTTCGCCGTTTCGAAAATTTCAGCTGTATACCAATGATAATAAATAAATACAACGTCCGATTTATAGTTGATAGGTATGAAGAATGGATTCTTACTAAGAATAAATGATAATGCTCAGAGTACATATCAACATCACAGACATTTTTATAACAGGATGCAGTATTGCATGAATAGTCTACTGATTGATTTAAAAAAAAAAATTCTAGTTCAACACTTATCAACATGTATCAAAATCATCAAACTCTGTTATAGATACCAATGTAAATACAAATAATTAATCCCTCTTGTGCAAGTCAGTAGCGACATAATCAACATCATCCACGTAAGTATTTGAAGAAAATGGTGTTCCAGTCTTTGTTTCATGGGATTAACTTTTATAAAATTGGTAGTGTGTCGGTGGCACAAATTGCAGAAGTTCCATCAGGTCTTGATATTTTTTTTTGTTTTTCAGCTTTGGCTTCGCACCAATGGTGTGACTGGGACGTTGTTTACGCATTTTTCTGTTCGTTGTTTTTCATTGGTAGTTTCGATTTAGTGGTTGAAGATCAATGAAGTCTTCATCCGTCATTTTATTAGCAACAAATTTTCGATTTGCTGCGGCAGTCAGATATCCAGTCTTCCGGTATATAAATGTCATGTTGGCTCTTCTTTCTTGTAAGTTCAGTGATCACGCCTGGTGATTGTATTCACGTAACGTTTTAGCATGGTGGAGCGCCATATTACGATCAATATAAACCTCTCCTGTCTTCCTCAATGTCTTGCTCTTCTGAGATTTGCAGGTGTGCTTTCTTCTTATCATTGCTTTCACGTGCTGAGGTACAGGGAGAATAGCAGTGGCTGGCAAGTCCTCAATTGGACCTAGTCTTCTTTCTGCTTCTTCTTCTGTGTAATATAAGAATAATGTATACATTATCAAGTTTTTTTGTAATGGCGGCTAACAATGTTGTGTTGTTTTAAAGTCTTTTAAAAGAACAGAAAAGTAAACACTTTAGTTAACCACCTACAGACGAGTACAAAATGAAAATGTAACGTACCTGAAGAAGCATCACTGGTTTGATCGTCATCATCATCAGGAAGATTCCAGTCACTATATCAAAATCAAGACTATTTCCAAACAATGGTGCTTCACTGCTACGACTAATATAACTATCATTGTCATTATTAGTGTCCAAGTACTACGACAGAGTGAGTGTTGCCAACAGTAAAATTCGGAGGTAGTGATATGGTTTGGTCTGATTGAGGAGGTTTGCACCCCTTGTTGTTTTGCGTGGCACTGTCAGAGGTCTACATTTTAGCAATTTCTTGCTTCACACTGTTGAAGAGCAATTCGAGGACGGCCACTGCATCTTTGAACACGATCGATTACCTTCTCATAATGCACGGCCTCTGGCGGAATGGTTACGCGACAATAACATCCCCGTAATGTACTGGCCTACACAGAGTCAAATACAGGGTGTCCAGAAAAGGACTCCCTGATTTCAAAATTAAATATCTCAAAAACAAAGATCGATAGAGGAATGCAGTAAACGGTATGTTTATTGTGAAAGCTGTAAGAAGTTTACACAGCAGTTTGAAATAATAGTTACAAAAGCTGCTAACAGATGGCGCTGTACGCTGTTTAGCTCATATCAGCATACATAAGTGAAATAATACAGAGGTTTCGCTTCACACCAATATGGCTTTTCGGAACCCCAAAATCGCCAGTTCTGCTTATTCACGTATCCATTCAGGTGGAAGTGTGCTTCATCTGTAAGCCAGATGCAACCAACATCAAATCCTTCACTATCAATCATTGTGAGCATCTGATTAGCAAAGGCAACCCTTCGTTGCACAGCTCGTACAGCTATGGCCTGGTGCGTTTGAATTTTGAATGGAAACATGTGTAGACTCTTTCTCAGTATTTCCTGCGTGCTGGAACGCTTCAAACCAGTCTCAGATGCAATTCTACGGACGGATGACACTGGATTTTTCTGAATAATTACAGAAACTGTGGCGAAATTTCAGGCGTAACTGCGGTTTGCTTGAGGCCAACTTGCCCCACAAGATCATCAGTTACGCTGCCTGTTCGTTGACATTTTGCGAAGAGCGTACGAATGGTTTTCGCATTGGGTCCTTTTGGAACATTAAATCGTGCTTGAAAACTTTACCTTGTTGCCGTAAAAATCTCTTCTAACCTGTGGTACTCTAGCACCAGAAAAACGCGTTGTTCAATGGAGTACATGGTTTTAATCTCTTCCTTCGGTACGCTAACCTCCTTTCACGTTTCAATAGTGGAACTGATCGCTCTGGGCTTCGGATCACTATTTATACTAGGCATTACGTATGGCGATTACAGCGCCCTCTGTTAGCAGCTTTTGTAACTACGAGTATTATTTCAAACTGCTGTATAAACTTCTTACAGCTTACACAATAAACATACAATTTACTGCATTCCTTTATCGATCTTTGTTTTCGAGATATTTAATTTTGAAATCAGGGAGTCCTTTTCTGGACACCATGTACCTTTGGGATGTTTTGGAGCGCTGACTTTATGCCAGGCTTCACCAACCTACAACGATACTCACTCCAATCCTCCGTGAAAAACGGGCAGTCATTCCACAAGAAACCTTCCAGCACCTGATTGAAAGTATGCCTGCGAGAATGGAAGCTGTCATCGAGGCCAACACCATATTGAATTCCATCATTACCGATGTAGGGCGACAAGTACTTGTAAGTTATTTTCAGTCAGGTGTCCGGATACCTTTGATCACGTAGTGTATCTCTAAAAAAGGTACTCATTGATATATTTTCATGGCTGAATGTACTATATAAGCAGCAGAAATTTGTTTCCTACCGAATTAAACAAGTCTTATCAGTTATAAGAATCGCCAGGCATGAACCTCCGCCCCACTACGTAATATCGTCGCAAGCATTAAAAAACCGTCAATGCTAGTACAACAGAATACAACCTAGTGGTATGTTCAGGCACATCATTCCACATGTAGGACCTTTTATCACAGGTGTCCTCCTGAACATGTATAGGTACAACTTTCGAAATAGATGAACAAGGGATGCTGAGTACACATATCCTTTACTATGCAGACGGATGCAAACTTTCTAACCTTGTTAGTAGCGTGAACACATACCATCACAGAACGACAGGTCATAATAGTTGGCTGGCAAAGAGGCTAACACCAATCGTTTGCCTTATAATGAAGACATTACACGTGCCGAATTGTCGAATTGCGCCAGACATCAACTGTGATGTCTTTCAACAGAAGACAAGGAAGGCACAGATTACAATAAATTGTTAAAGTAATTATAGAATATTAGTAAAACAGAGATTTGGGGTTTGAGGAAATGTGGATGAGACTTGAGATTAGAGATTTGCATAGTAATGTGATTTCTACCAAAACAGTAACATTTAGAACAGCTACAAATGTGCAAGACCAACAGTTAGACAGTTAGAATGTTCAAATGTTTGTATAGTCTATGGGACTTAACTACGGGGTCATCAGTCCCTAAACTTACCAACTACTTATGAACTAACTAAGACTAAGGACGGCACAAATATCCATGCCCGAGGGGGGATTAGAACCCCCGACCATAGTGGCCGTGCAGACCGTGACTGGAGCGCCTCAGTCTCCTCGGCCACCGCGGCCGGCAGACAGTTAGATGCCGTATGTAGATTTCACAGTCGAGAATAAGACACATATTGTACACTCACTTCAAGAACATCAATGCACTAAAACGGCAACAGCAGGTATGTCACAACAGCAGGTGTACGACCTGTAATTACCAGTCGTTTTTTATCTTCTTTGTAAGAAAGTAGTAAATAATACCAACATTGCTTTCAATGAAAATGTACTTAGATTGTAAAAGTTGGGAATAAATATCCAATAGAAAAAAAGTTACGTGCAATATAGATAGAACTCTTTAAATTTAATAAAGCCGGTAGGAAACAACATGTTCTCTTTTCCAACAAAGTTGCTGAAGCTATTAGCTTAAATGTGAAGAGAAAATATACAAATACCAGCATTGATGACGACTGTGTTATAAGGGACATCAACGAGAACTTAATAATGCATGAGGCCGTTGTATTTAAGCTAAACAAAGGGAATACATTAGTAGTTGTGTATGTTAAAGACTATATAGTATAGGTTCACGAACTTTTCGAAAATAATGGAACTGATGATCCAACATAAAGTCTTTATTAAGAAAAATTTTTGTTTCTTTACGTGAGGAGAAAACATGTAAACATGATTATAACCGCTCACGCTCCTAGGTTGAGAGCACAGGCCAAAGTATACAAAGCGAATATTCTGGTATGGCCTGTTGCTTACTACATAGGAAGTCTGCCCTAAAGATTAAACAGTAAATTGAACGAAATACTAATTGATAATTGTATGTTTACAACGACTTTTTCATTGATTAATACCTATGATTTCTTAGATAATATTAGAGTGTAAGGTTTAAAAATGAATATAAATGGGTGTGTTGACATGTAATCAACTTATACACTAATTTACCTGTCAAGGAAACTGTCGATCTGATAAAGAACAAAGATGAGACTGGAGAATTTTTCAGCTGCTTGAATTGGTTGTTTCGTATAATTATTTCTATTTTAAGAATAATCGAGGCGCCACCCAAATATTCGTTACACGAAACGCTGGATGGAAGATAAAGCGAGCGGCGATGGCTAAGAACAATGAAAAAGTAAGCGCGAAGACTGTAGACACTGCTGCCAACCCATTCAAAACTCGTTAAAAACAGAGGTCAAGTTAATGAGTCACGAAACAGTTTTTTTTCTTCAACCACTGCTGCTCCACCAAGCGCCAGGCTTCTATAAATACACTGCGAAGCGATTGCGAATGGAGTGGAGAAGCTGGATGCAAATAAGGTAGTATTTCGGAGTTTATTTAGCGCTGTAAATTGTATGCAGCTTCATTTAGATGAAGTATACGTGAAGGGCTATTATTGTGTAACGAGGAGAGAAAATTAGGACGATACGATTAATTGATGGCAGAGGTAGCCGGAAATGAACAGGAATTACGTTTTATGCTAAATATAGGTTAATCGAATATTTGCATACCGCTCCTCATTTCTACGGATTCGTAAAACTGGAATATCCTCACATGCCATTCGCAAACATAGAGGCCCGTCAGGAATGTATTCAAAACTGGCACCAGACATATACCAGATTCTTCGCTGTACTATCCATAAACTCTTTCAAGTAATGGAAAGCATTCCACTGACTCTTTGGAAATCACTCCATGCCCAACTACACACCCCTCCACCACAATCATGCTTTATCCGACAACTTAAAAAAAGCATTCTCTACCATCCACTAACGCACAAATACTGCAGTCCCATCCCTGCCTCCCAGCTTACCTGAACAATACACCATACTGACAACAGAATTAAACACACTGACGACAGCACGTGATAAAAAACAAAATTCCTCAAAAAGAGCAACCTTCGATGCCACTATCCTACTTACAGGCTACTATTCTGAACTCTAGAAACCTGCAAAATTCGACTTTTCCTAAAACAGAAACAGCAAAAAACCTCGTTTGAAACTTTCTCCGACCGCCCCTTCAGAGTTACTCCAACGTGTAACAAGGCCTTCGAAACCATTCTGTCTAGCCGCATCCGTCAACAACCAGTGTGGTTTCCGATAAAACCTCTCCCCCCCCCAATCCCAGTCCTTTGAGTCCACAGATGATCATCTCTTTCCTCACACTATCTAACCAGCTAAATTCCCCGATATCCTCTTCCTCGGCTTTGAGACTTACATCTGCGTATTGCATTCTCGTGTCCTTTTCAGACTCCATACCTACGCACATCCAATTATCTCTGCTTACTGCAACCTTCCTCTCTAATCGTCCACACCTCCTACATCGTGCTGACGACACCGACTTCCCCAAGTTTCATCCGGCTGAAGAGCACAGCTGTCTGAACTACCGAGCAAGGCAATCGCTGCTATTTGAACTACAGAGGACTTGTTTCAGTTGTCTGTCTTACAAGGGACCACATGGGTATCGGATTTTGAATTTCTTGATACTTCTGGTACGTGAAGTTCAGGACTTAAATGACAATCAGCCAAAGCCATTCGTCGCAACTCTCAAAAATTCTCGAAGTTTTGCAAGTGCACGTAAGCGCCAATAATTAAAGCAGTCCCACTACCTGTCGTGTAGCCCGGGTGGTAGCCTTCTGCCTTCACAGCAATAGAGTCCCGGGTTCGAATCCCCCTGTGATAAAATATTTTTAATTTTAGAATTCAGTTATATAAAACGTTTTGGGGTCTCTAATGCCACGTGTTGCATCAGTTTTTGTTTATGAGTATGTAGACGACCTTGTTGTCACATAAAACGATGGTTGGGTAGGTTAGCTACTTGGAAAGACATTAGTAGCTATCGTAACTCTTCACAAACTACCGTCGTCAACTAATAGTTAAGCCAATACTGTAAAACATGTAACTTATGGTTTTTTTTATGGGAACCATCATTATTAATAACCTTCTGTAAAATATAGAAAATCACGAAGAAACGAAAATATGTGCATTTTTCGTAAAAATTATAATTAGATATTGAAATAATGTAAGTATTCGAACACAATGAAAAAATAAAAAATCTGCCATAACAGGATTCGAACCGCTCTACCATTTTTTTTAAAATAAAATTTCATTTATTTTATATCTTTCACATTCTACTGTGTATAGTTAAGATCAATTATGACGTCTTAGGACACATATACACATGTAAGATACTTGACACAGGTACTCACACAAACACAATCACGAAAACAACATATTAATTTACACATATATACTGCAACATATTTTGTGATTGATACTTGCAAAACTTCAATTTTCTCGAGGTTTATTGAGAGTTACGTCGAGTGGCTTTGGCTGATTGTCATTTAAGTCCTGATCTTCACGTGCCATAAATATAAAAAAATTCTAAAATCCGATACCCATGTGATCTCCTTCTCAGACAAGGCTAAAGACTGAGTTGTGACTCTATCTTGCTGTTCGTAAAAGGACCAGTCTGAACTACGCGTGTTATGCATGCATCTGGAATATGAAAACAACGGATTCAATAAATTCCAAATCAGGAATCATAAAGTTCAAAGAGGTATCAATTAAGTGCTGACGTCCCGGTACTTCTGGATATATTCTCATCGAAGAAAATCGGACCGAGTGTAATAAGACATCTGAATTCACACCACACGATCTTAGCTAATGAAATGGCTGAACGTAGCCCACATTCGGCAGTTTTGTTTATTACTGCATCGTGTAGTGTAACATGCTCTTCGACGCACAGTAGAAATCGCCCAGTCATGTGCCATGAACTTAGATTCATGACTGAAAGCGTAGCGCCAGTTCACAACGTCTTTCTCTTGATTGGGCATCAGTGTAAAACAGGCCGCAAACATTTGCGTACTGTTGAGCAAAGGAATGGCCAATTCTCGTGACTATGAGACCACTAATACTACATTGTCAGTGGTTAATTGCAGCTACAAAAGCGGGTTAGCACGTCGCCAAGTATTATTTCTTCCAAGTAAACTCCGTCCGTTTTGCAGTGGACTCGTTTTGTATCTTATATTGATTTTCTGCTATAGGATCAAGCTCTTTAGAGCAATTTCATATTAAGTGCGAACTAGAATGGTGTTTACTAACTCTGCCCATTATGAGTGGGTCTTCCATTTCTTGCCACCGTAAAATATTGTCACGTCAGAGTGCTTAGCGATCTTATGTAAGACTCAAATTCAGCTTGTATGATAGGAGACAACGAATAGTTTGGCGCCGTTTTGTTTATGAATATTTAGGATAGAGGTTTATATATACCGTCAGATGGTGGTCTAGTGTGCCCACATGTATTTTCGAAGCCTCTAGTTTTTTGAGGAATGGGTGGCCCACTGTGAGCAAAAACTTGAATCGTTGATCCTGCCCGCTTTTCTGTTGGTATTATACATAAAGTTTGTCACACACACAGCTCATTTTACAAATTCTACATTTCATTGTGGCAACATAGATAACTCGAGTGTCCCAGCTGTGGTCTTTCGTTATTTACTCAGTTACATGGGCCCTTTATAAGCATATGTGACGATCTGCAGATGTGGGTCAATTAACATTATTCTTCCACATTTAGGACAGTGGTCACCATGAGTATGTCGATTCCTTTCTGACACAGCGTTGCTGACGTATGAGACTTTGAAACCTATGCTCTACAATTTCTTCATGGTTCGATTATTTCCCTCATTTCTAAGCTGAGCTGTGATATTTGTCTTTGTATTCACTTACAGTATTCTTTTTTGTAGGTAGCTACATACATGGACTTGCTTTTTCCCATTTGAGTGTTGTTCCATTTTTCTCCATATGGCATCATTTGCGTAAGTGGCACTTTTAATTTTTCATTGTTTTGGTGTAAGACTGCAGATATTTCGCTGTATACTGGCGTTCTTTTACGATCATCACTATTTCATTTACTATTGGCATAGGTCACGACAGTACTGAGAAGCATTCTGTTGTCAGGTTTGACGTTAGTGTTATGACGGATTGCAGATAGCATTCTATAACCGTTGTTTTGTTTCGATGTAGTCTACGTTGGCGCGTATGATTAGGCTCAAGTTGCCAATAAGCATCAGTAGCTGGTTTGAGTTTATCGTGCGTTATATTAGCCCAGCGGAATATATGGTGGCCTTGTGCAATATTGGATTTATCCAGGCCATGTCTGTCATAAAGTTTAGTTATTTACATTTGTAAAGATTATTGTAAGTTAAATGTATACATCCTTTTTCTCAAAATTAAAATTGGTGTAAATTTTGATTGCACTTGGGTGTAGTTGGTGACGCTCATCAGTTGGGTAAACAATCCAGTAATGTTCGAGTACAGCATTTTGATTGAGAGAGGCGCGTCAATTAAATATCTTGGCGTAACGCTGCACAGCGATAAGAAATGGAACGAACACATAAGGACAGTTGTGGGGGAGGCGAATGGTCAACTTCGCTTTATTTGGGGAATTTTGGGAATGTGTGAATCGTCTGTAAAGGATACCGCATATAAAACGCTTGTACGACCGCGTTTTGAGTATTGATCAAGAAGGGCCGCTAGCTTTGTAACTGGTAAATTCGATCAATGCGTTAGTATTTCTGAGATGAGTGTCGCTGGAAGGAAGGCGACGTTCATTTCGACAAACCCTGTTGAGATTTAGAGGACCGGATTTTGAGGCGGGGGGGGGGGCACAATGCAGAACGATTCTACTGCTCCCAACCTACATTTCGCGTAAAGGCCACTAAGATACTAGATATTAGGACTCGTGCGGATGCATACAAGCTTTCGTTTTTCCCTCGTTCTATTTGGGAGTGGAACAGGAAAGCAAGTTACTAGTTGTGCTACTAGGTACCCTCTGCCACGCACCTTCGGGTGGATTGCGGAGTATACAGATGTAGATGTAAGGTGCATATGCAACACTTCATTGGTTGGCATGGGATCACGTTTACTCACTGTGTACTATGTTTCATTTGATACAAATTATGTTTCTTTTTATACATGTATGATGTGTTGAACTGTTGTAATTGTTGATACAAAGAGCCTGCCTGAAGATGACGACAAGGTGCGAAGTCGTCAGTGACTCTCAAGCAGACGGCGCTGGTTTTAATATAGAAAGTTTTTTGTTCGCTATTCACTAAAATAATTAATCCTCTCACAAATTCTAAAGAATAGTGAGCAAAAATGTTTCTTTCTATTTTAATACAGTAAACAATACCAAACGAAAAACTGGGCTCCAGCAAGGAAACCTGAAACAGTCATCTGAAGATGGAATTGTAAAAATCCGATCCGAAACCAATCATGGTTTGATTGAAGAAAATCTTTTTAAACCAAACTTGTGGATGATTGCTGGTTTAAACCTCACAGTATTACAGCCAAGATTCATAAATTGTCAATTTTCGACAAAAACAGCTGATAGTTTTCACGTGCAGGTGGTTATTTGCACATGGTCACTCAGATAATGAGAAGGTGACTCTCGAAGCGTGGTCGTCTATGATAGTACTACGCAAATGTGAATTCGGTGTTGAATAAATATAACCGTCATAATGCTAACGAATACTGCACTGGAATTCAACGCACAATTTCACTGTCCCGTAACAGTCCATACAGCTTTTTACTGTTGTTGTTATTGTTGTTGTTGTTGTTGTTGTCTTCAGTCCGCAGACTGGTTTGATGCAGCTCTCCACGCTCCCCTGTCCTGTGCAAGTCTCTTCATCTGAGAATACGTTCGGCAACATACATCCTTTTGAATCTGCTTACTATATTCGTTCCTCGGTCTCCCTCTACGATTTTTACCCCACACGCTTCCTTCTAATGCTAAGTTGACGATTCCTTGATGTCTCAGAATGTGTCCAACCAATCTATCCCTTCTCTTAGTCAGGATATGCCAGAAACTCCTTTTCTCCCCGATTCGGTTAAGCACCTCCTCATTAGTTACGTGATCTACCCATCTAATTTTGATCATTCGTCTGTAGCACCACATTTCAAAAGCTATCATCTTTTTATCTGAACTCCTTATCATCCATGTTTCACTCCCTTACAATGCTACACTCCAGACAAATGCTTTCAGAAAGGACTTCCTAGCATTTAAATTAATATTGGATGTTAACGAGTTTCGCTTCTTTAGAAAAGCTTTTCTTCCCATAGACATTCTGCATTTTATATCTTCTTTACTTCGGCCATCAGAAGTTATCTTGCTACCCAAATAACAAAATTCATCTACTACTTTTATTGTCTCATTACCTAATCTAATTCCTGCAGCATCTCCTGATTTTCTGACATTGCGCTCGTTTTACTGTTGTTAATGTTCATCTTATATCTTCCAAGACACTGTCCATTCAATTCAATTGCTCTTCCAGATCTTTTGCGGTCTCCGACAGAATTACTGTGTCATCAGGAAACCGCAATGTTTTTATTTCTTCTCCCTGCACTTTAATGCCCTCTCCAAATTTCTCCTCCATACCTTCACTGCCTGATCAATGTATAGATTGAACAACGTCGGGGAAAGGCTACAACCCTGTCTTACTCCCTTCCCAACCTCTGCTTCCCTTTCTTGTCCTTCGACTCTAATAAGCGCTGTCTGGTTTTTGTATAGGTTGAATATAACTCTTCGCTCCCTATATTTTACCTCTGCTACCTCCAGAATTTGGAAGAGTGTATTCCTGACCTGTCGTAAATCTGGGTCGAATTGCGGGAGTAATACAATTTTGTAGCACTCGTAATGTGAGGTGATAGGCCAGGAGACTGCTCTGAAGTGGGGTGAGAGTGGAGTGGGGGCAGAGGTGTCAAGGTAGGTCCCGGGAACTCGGCAGTCAGTGGGGAGGGAGCAGGCAAATGTGACAGCTGACACCGCAGACAGCGAGGGCAGCGCCGCCGTCTGGGAGGCGTGCACACTCCAGATCTCTCTAACACTCACCCCGCCCCAATCATTTGCCGCTACTGTCAATATCTCTCACCTCTCTCTACCTCTCAAGATAAGGGTACCTGCAGGGTTAAAGTGAGAACTAAGGGTACCTACAGGGTGACACTTATTGAATTATGCTGTTCAAAACAATTGGGGGATCAGGTGAGATATAATACAGTGTAGAAAATGGCTATGACGTGCAATCCAAATGGGGCACAATTAAGTATGGAGTGCCCCAGGGGTCTGCTTTGGGACCATTGCTGTTTCTTATTTATATAAATGATATTCCTTCGAGTATAACAGATGATTGTAAAATATTTTTGTTTGCTGATGACACCAGCTTGGTAGTGAAGGATGTTGCTCGTAATATTGACACAGTATCAAATAATGCAGTTCAAGAGATAAGTTCATGGCTTGTAGAAAACAAGTTGATGTTAAATCACAGTAAATCTCACTTTTTACAATTTCTAACACATAATTTTACGAAAGCTGACATTCTTAAACATAATTGGCACGTGATAAGTGAGACTGAACAGTTCAAATTTCTAGGTGTTCATTTAGACAGTAAGCTGTCATGGAAAGCCCATGTTCAGGATCTTGTTCCAAAACTAAATTCTGCTATATTAGAACAATATCTGAAATAAGTTATTTTTCAACACGAAAAGTAGTCTATTACGCTTACTTTCACTCTCTTATGATGTACGGCATTGTTTTTTGGGGTAACTCGCCTGATGCAAAAAGGATATTTCTGGCTCAAAAACGGGCGGTTCGAGCAATATCTGGTGTAAGTTCGCGAACGTCATGTCGACCCCTTTTCAGTAGTCTGGGAATTTTGACTCTGGCGTCACAATACGTTTTTTCTTCAATGTCGTTTGTTGTTAATAATATCAGCTTATTCCTACGAGTTCGTAGCTTTCACTCGGTGAATACTAGACAGAAGTCTAATCTACATTTGCATCACACCACCTTAATTAACTCTTGTGCAGAAAGGGGTACAGTATTCTGCGGCATCCATTTTCAATAAGCTGCCACAAGAACTAATCTTAGCACCAATCCGCATGCTTTCAAATCTAAATTGAAGAGTTACCTTATGGCTCACTCCTTTTATTCTGTCGAGGAACTCCTAGAAAAGTTAAACAATTAAGTTAATTCATTTTTTCTTTATTGATTCTTTTCAATTTGTCTTAAGATTGTCGTGTGCAAAGGACTACTTAAAATTTTTCTATTACCATTCTTGTGTAACAATTAATGTATCGACTTGTTCCATGACCATGGAGTCTCACTCCTCAATTGGGTCCTATGGAACAGAAAAAAACCAATAAATAATAAACAATAAACATATGGTAACGTATTTTATGCAGTGTTGATTACAATTATAATTTGTGTGTGATAAAGTACAATATTTTTCTGTCTCTTTACTTGAGGTTGTAGATATATAAGTATGTAAGTAAATAAAATAAATATGTCTGAGATAATAAATCAGTTGAAATTAACTCTGGTTATGTTCTGATAAGATGCTGCAAAAATAAAATAAAATAAATAAATAAACAAAAATAAAAAAAATTCTGAAAGAGAACAGTTTATTTGTTTCTCACCACCACAAGCTAGACGTTGTGGCGTCAATGTAGGTCGTAGATACTCGATTCATGATCTGCAATTGTGCGTAGCTGTAAAACTTGAATTTATTTTTACATAAGAGAGAGTCACGGAATTGAGTATCTCTGTCTGAACGGATAATCCACTACCCAATCTGGAATTGCTAGCTGTTCTGTGTCTAATGTAATAAACATTTTTCGATCAATTTAGATAAAGTCCCGTGTGTATAATCTGCACCCTGGGGCATGGGTGTGTGTGTTTGTCTGTAGGTTAGTTTACCTAGGTTTAAGTACTTTGTAAGCTACGGACTGATGACCACGCAGTTTGGTCCGATAGATTTACAGACATTTCAACATTTTTTTTTAATAATCTGCAGGTTCTTAATTCCAGATAACGCAGTCCCGTAGGCTACCTTTGTACTTAACAGAAATTGCCTGTGCAACTGATTAAATAACTGAAACATACGTATATTGAGCGTTCGTCATACATCCAATAATTCCATAACCAAATATGACAATCCTCGTCCATAATTATAATACTACAACGTACCAGCAAAGAACAACCAACCACTCCTCTTCCTAGCCGTTACATAGAGATTTTATATGTTTTGAAAAATATATTAAATTTGTGATTAATGATCAGATTTTTGATACATATTGAGTACTGCAAACTTCGTAATTAGTGTTGAATTTAATTCACAACATAAAAAAATCTTTTATTGATAGTTATGTGATTAACAAATGTACCTGTGTGACGCATAGTACTGATAGGTATCTTACAAGGTTTACGTGGCGTTTACTTGAAGCGAGGCACCTTTGGGCTACCGTAATAGTGAAAAAGTCATTCTCGTGCCCTGTAGTAAGGTGTGCGATCAGCTCTGACGGCCAGTACTGTTGCACACCTGACTGGCATTGACAGTATGAGGATATCAGTCAGCTCTTGAGCACATTTGGTTTTGCTCTAATATTTGCAATGATGTATTGTCTGATTATCAGTCAATAGTTACAACAGTTTCAAAATCTTCGTAGTTACGACTACAACACGTCTCGTCTCGTCTACGATATAACAATTACTTTCATTGTCATAACATAGACGAGACGTGTTGTAGTCGCAACTAAGAAGATTCTGAACATAATCTTGAAGGATCGAAACACGTGAAAAAAGGGGACGGGGGTTACAACTGTTGACTATAATCAGATAATAAATCATTTCAATTATTGTCATCAAAATATAAATATATTCCACCCGATTTGTTTAAAGATAAAAATCAACTAAGGTATCGGCATTGTCATTAAGCTATGACACGTTCTATTGGCTCAGAACATACGCAAACGTTATTGAATATACAGATATTGGCTCCCCGGTGCCTAATTCTACTCAATTGTTGATAACGAGGCATTATAGATTCTACCCACTATGACTGACTTCGTTCCGCGGCAGTTAGAAGAAGCTAATCTGATCGAATGCCGTGAAACCTTAATGCAGAAACTTTTACCAAATATCACATCAATTTGCATTATCTGCTCCGAATGCTGGACCGCATGGCGATATTATCGTTTCAACAGCCTGCTTGCGTTCTGCAGTAGCGGTCCATGGAACATTTGTCCGCGTCAGTAGCGTCTGTCCAGGCTGTACTAAATTTCTCCTATCGCCCTATACTGCAGCTCCATAAACTATTAAACGGACACTATCATCTCAGTGTATGCAGTAAATATCAGACATGAACCCCCAACCAAATGCGAAACTCAGTAACTTGTTAAGGGAAGTACAATAACAGACGACGAGCTCCTCAAAATATTCCAGATGCATGCATAACACGCGTAGTTCAGACTGGTCCTTTTACGAACAGCAAGATAGAGTCACAACTCAGTCTTTAGCCTTGTCTGAGAAGGAGATCACATGGGTATCGGATTTTAGATTTTTTTTCTATTTATGGCACGTGAAGATCAGGACTTAAATGACAATTAGCCAAAGCCACTCGACGTAACTCTCAATAAATCTCGAGAAAATTGAAGTTTTGCAAGTATCAATCACAAAATATGTTGCAGTATATATGTGTAAATTAATATGTTGTTTTCGTGATTGTGTTTGTGTGAGTACCTGTGTCAAGTATCTTACATGTGTATATGTGTCCTAAGACGTCATAATTGATCTTAACTATACACAGTAGAATGTGTAAGATATAAAATAAATGAAATTTTATTAAAAAAAATGGTAGAGTAGTTCGAATCCTGTTATGGCAGATTTTTTTTATTTTTTCATTGTGTTCGAATACTTACATTATTTCAATATCTAATTATAATTTTTACGAAAAATGCACATATTTTCGTTTCTTCGTGATTTTCTATATTTTACAGAAGGTTATTAATAATGATGGTTCCCATAAAAAAAACCATAAGTTACATGTTTTACAGTATTGGCTTAACTATTAGTTGACGACGGTAGTTTGTGAAGAGTTACGATAGCTACTAATGTCTTTCCAAGTAGCTAACCTACCCAACCATCGTTTTATGTGACAACAAGGTCGTCTACATACTCATAAACAAAAACTGATGCAACACGTGGCATTAGAGACCCCAAAACGTTTTATATAACTGAATTCTAAAATTAAAAATATTTTATCACAGGGGGATTCGAACCCGGGACTCTATTGCTGTGAAGGCAGAAGGCTACCACCTTTTTTATGGTTAATTTTTTTTCTTATTTTCTTTTACCCTATACTAATGAAAGATTAAGGTAAGGGAAAGGATAGAGCTAGAAAAAGAGAAAAAAAATGTGTTATTTTATTGCTTTTTTTTTTTTTTTTTTTATGAAAGTATGACACTCACGCGCCATTTTGCCCAGATGGCCGGTGCTGCACAAAAGATCAGTTGATCGACAGTTTATACGATTTTTTTAAACGTATATTACAGTAGAACTAAAGGAACTCTTTCATGGCAGTTACGTAAGGAATATAAAATAGTAAAGAAGTAAACACAAGAGAGTGAAACTGAAGGTACCCTTCTGGTATTAAAATGATGACTATTCAAAGTATCTGAAACCAAAGTTTTTTTTTCTTGTCTCAACTCTTCATAGCGAGGATCCGAGTACGTCTTCTCGTATTATCATCAAGATCCGTGTTCTGTTCTAATTGCGAATCAGTGATCATTGCCTCATCTTCTCTTACCCGGGACCCTCCAGCTATGAGGGGGATCATTGAATATACTACCTAAATAATTAGCAAAATTCTGTCGATATCTAGAAAAGTACTGCAATTTATCGTGTCTTTCCTGTAAGAAGATCCAAAAATCAAGGACATCTTTCAGACCGTCACGAAAGAGATAATACACGGACAGTCCTTTTATCCAGTTTATTGTGTGTGTGATTGAGGAAAGTACGTTTGGTCCGGTTGTAGGAGCATTTTAGGCTTGATCACGTGTGGTGGCACTCTGAGATAAAAGGCAAGTATCTTCCGGATTAGAAGCCACACGTCCGCTGAAGATCCGCATTCCAGGCGATGGTTATCTGTGTCAGGCACACGACATCGCACGCGCATAGGAGACTCGGCCAGTGCAATGTCGTGCAATCTGCTCCTTGTCGGATATTTTTCGTTGACGACGAGGTACCAGGTGGCACGTATCTCCGTCGTTAAGTGTTTTTGGTGAATCGCTCGCCACACTTTTGGCCACGTCACTTCTGGGTGTCGTCTCTCTATGCTATTCTGATGATGATTCCTCATCAGCAGGTTGTACACATCACGTGCTGTCGGTGTCCTGTTTCTGGGAAGTTCCGTGCGTATATAGCTGTATTCCAAAAAGAATGTTTGGATGTGGGAAAGCGTAGGCGCGATGTGCCCGAGTGCCGGCGGCGGCATGCAGGACGTAGGGGCGAGTTCGTCAATGAGATGCCCAGTGAAACTGTGCTGACGATGGGTCCACATCTTGAGCATGGTCTTGACATAGAGGGCCGTTGCTCGCGCGCGGACGTTGATAAGACCCAATACTCCACTACAAGGGGGGAGGGTGAGGGTTGCATACCGTACCTTGAAGAGAAGTCCATGACTCACAAAATATCCAAAGGCCGCCTGTATCCGCTGTGCCACCACTGGAGCCATCGGTAGGATTTGCGCCATGTGAGGTATTCGCGATGCAATGAAGGTATTAACGAAAGAGACCTTTTGGACCATATCCAATGATCTGAGAAGGTGTTCACGGACGGTGACGCGGAGAACTTGTAGTAGGCGTTTGTAATTAAGCGCCGAAGTGCGACGAACGTTTTTCGTAAAGGTGACGCCCAAACACCGCAATTTATCCGTCATCTGCAAAGGGCTTTCGGTTCCCTCCGGTAGCCCTCTGCCTATTTCCATGGCACGTGATTTTAATAAGTTCATTTTGCTGCCAGCTGCGTCCCCATATCGTTCGATCCATCGCAGTGCTGACCGGATCTCTGCTTCTGAGCGACCGATGAAAACGAGATCATCCGCATAAGCTCGGCATTGAAAGGTAGTTCCTCGTAACGTGATGCCTGTTAGTCGTTGTTTCAGCCCACAGATGAGTGGCTCCGTCGCTATTGCATACAGGATCATTGAGAGTGGGCATCCTTGTCGTACCGAACGTAAGATAGGAATCTGCCCTTCAATTCGTCCGTTCACAATCACCTTAGAAGTGGCATCATGGAGAAGATGCATGATCATTTCGGTGAATGCAGCCGGGAAAGCCATTCGATCCATTACAGCTTTCAAGAAAGAATGGCTCACATTGTCAAAAGCACAGTTGAAGTCTATGGAGACTAGTGCACTACGCAGCCGACACGCCGAAGCAATGGCAATGACATCGCGATAGTTACTAAGGGTCGTCTGGATATTGCTATCTCCTCCCAAAGACGTTTGTTCATGTGAAATAACCTGGCGTAGTATGCGCTTAATCCGTAGCGCCAAGATTCTGGTGAATATCTTGAAGTCACTGTTCAGGAGTGTGATTGGGCGATAATGTTCAGTTCGGGTACGTCCAGATGGTTTGGGTACAGGAATGATGATGCCCTCCATGAAGGTCGGTGGTATGGGAACTGCTGATGATAGTAATTCGTTGTACATGTCTTTCCATCGGGAGGCCATCACATCCCTGAATGTCCTGTAGAATTCTAGTGGAAAACCATCAGGCCCTGGTGATTTATTAATTTTCCCTTTGGCAAGGGCGTCTGCAACATCATCATTCGTGATATCTTCTAAAAGTGATTCTGACGCCGCAGCATCAAGTGTGTTGGTGATGGTGTGGCTGACGTCAGCGAAAGCGTCTTCATCATGTTGCACGTCCCGATATAGTTGATGATAGTGGTCGACAAAGGCACGTGCTATGCCCGCTTGTGTCGTCACTCTAGAGCCATCTGGTAGGTCTAGTGCATGTATCAGTGTTCGTCGTTTTTGACGTCGTTCAGAAATGATGTGATGCATAGAGGGTGGTTCGCCGACAATCCTATCTTGGCATCTCGTTCGCACCACGACACCTTCAAGTTTGTGGCGGACGAGGGTGAGAATCTGCGCTTTGGCGCGACAAATCTCTGCTTGTCGATCTGGGGATGGTGGAAGTGCAGTAAGTTCTCGAAGGAGTGTGTAGTAGAAGTCCGTTGTTTGTCGATGCCAGAGCGATCTTTCCCTACCATAACGTATAAGCGCACGTCTCAAGGCCGGTTTGACGCAGTCAAGCCACCATTGAATCGTTGACGGATACCTCCGTAACCGACACTCACATTCGCGGTTGCGGATGTGTGCTATGCAGAGGTGATGCGAATTCGGATAACACCTTTCTTATCCGCGCACACCTCTAAATATAGTCCTGTAACTTTGCGCCTGCTCTTGCACGGTGCCCTGCTCGTTATGATTTAGCGCAGCAGTAAACGCGCCGCACCTGTTAGCTACCGCCGCCCGCCGCCCGCCTCCCAGGAATGCGCCCGCTATCCGCGCCCGCTCGGCCAGTATCTCTGGCGCAGATGCGCTGTTTACATTCCCGCCTGTGTTTGCTTGGCCTGCGGGCCGCCACCGCAAACACGCCGCATTCCACGCCGCTGCCCCTCGTTGATTGCTGTTGCCGGTTCCGCTCTGCGCAAAGACCCCGGGAAGAAAATCCACTCTCAGATAAAAACCGCCGTGCATATCTTTGCCAACCAGAGACGCAGAGTCCCGTGAAACCGGTCGTGGTTAACGATTCGTCCAGTTTGTCTCATCTGCTCTGACGGGAAAGTCTCCTCAGTCTTATCACACACGAGAAACAACGGTTTTCATGGCACGCCTGTTAATTAATACCTACCTGCCGTAACTTTACGTTGGGCGCGGCAAAGAAAGAAAAGGCGGCCGCCGAAATAATACGTAGCGTAACATTGTTCTTGTGTTTCTAAAAAAACGACCGAGAGCGTGTAAGACTACTGTTCTCTAAAGTAAATATATTGATCTCTACGGAAAGTTAGTTTTTGCTAAGGCACCATCAAGGGTGGAAGCATTAAATGAAGAATTCCCAAGTCTCCGCTTGCCACTTTGTTACCCGCTGCGCACATGGTTAGCAGTAGCAGAACATTACAGGAAACACTTCCCTGCAGTCCAGAAGCTAACTTAAAGACTACTTGAGGATGCCGCTTCTGTAACACAATAGATCCCTAGGTTCAACGGCACTTTGCTTATGTAAGAGCCAACTACACATTCGTGGCGAGAGATATTTCGGAATACACCTATAGGTAGATCTGTGGGTAGGCCTATCTACGAGAACATTGTTTTGCTGGAGGCACTGAAAAAAGGAAACATATTATGACACGTAAAGTGGGAGAGAAAGTACAGACAAAAGTGAAGCGGGTTTTTCAGGAAAACATTGGCCTGAAGGACTTATACATCCATACTTAGTTGGAAAATCCAATTCCACTGAATTCAGCATTCCTGTTCAACAAGTGCGCGAAATGAAGTACGTTCCTAGCACATCCGCTGAGTAGAACGTTCGTTCTCTGCATAGACACAGCTAAAAATAATTAGGGGAACACGAGAGATATTACAGAGATGTCTTACATGCTGTTGATGTTTTAAATTACAATGACAATGAAATATCTGTCTTGGATGTTTCAGTTATACGACAGACGGGTGGAAGTTTGAAGCATAAGGTTTTCCGGAAATTCACGCATACATATACATGCACAAGGATTCCAATCATCATCCTCAGCAAAAGAGAGGGGTCATTAAAAGTCTTATTGACAGAGTAAAACGAATTTGTACGCCAGAGCACCTAGATGCCGAGTTACAGCATCTGATGCAGGCTTTTGAGAAAAATGGATATACACGGAAATAATTAAATAGGGTTCTGCGACCAACGAACAGTAAACAAAAAGACAGCAACAAAACACAACGATGGAAGAACACCGTTTCTCTCCCCTTCATTAAAACAGTTACGGATCAGATAGGAAAGATTTTACGCAAACACGATATCAGACCGGTTTTTAAACCAACAAAAAAGATAAGTCTGGCACTCCGATCTGTAAAGGACAACCGCCCTCCTCTATCATCAAGTGGGGTGTACAAAATTCCGTGTTCTTGCGGAAAAGTGTATATTGGTACTACTAAAAGGAGTGTGAAACCAAGACTGAAAGAACACAAAAGTCTTTGCCGACTGGGAAAAATTGAGAAATCAGCTGTAGCTGAACGTGTTTTCCAATCAGGAAATCATGAAGTGAAGTTTTCCGAAACGGCAATTTTATCTACAACGACGAACTATTATCCACGACCATACAGAGAAGCAATCGAAATATACAAACATGGGGATAATTTTAATAGAAACGAAGATGCAATGAAACTTAATGACATATGGACTATGGCTCTTCAGATTAGGTAGTTACGCTTTTATCTTTGACCATCGACTATCGAAAGTTATGTTTTATCTTTGACAAGGCTTATCTCTGCTGCGCACGTGAACACTTGACCACGCCCCCTTTTGGACAGTATTTATACCGCTCTCGACGCCCGACTCGTCAGTCGGCAAGACTCACCGCTACCAGTAGCACCTCTGAAGATGTCCAGCGCAGCTCTGGACGAAGCGTTAGGAGCATATATGTTTCTTCGACCACGAACAGCAATTAAATAACCTTTTTTATATTTCGACTAAGAGCTATGTTCCGCGTACTGTTTAACCTCCATTTTTGAAGTAACGTAAGATGACCACATTGTGAGCAGGATAGCATAGCCCATAACTGGTCGTTATAAAATGAAAACTTATATTGCGATTTTGGCTTTCTACTTTTGAAGATAGTAAATCTATCAGATCGCCTCCACAACCTACGATGTCAGGTAACGTCAACAATTGTATTTTTAAATTTAGAGTTTACGACCTTAAGGTTGGACTGATTTATCGTGTAACGGAAGTTCAGCGGATTTCTTTTAGTAGTCATGTGTATTACTTTACACTTTTCATTATTTAGTGTTAATTGCCAGTTTTCGCACCATGTAGAAATTTTGTCTAAATAGCTTTCCAGTTGCTTTTGATCCTCTGTTCACTTCACAGTAGACTGGCAGGGCAGGATTAAAATAGGTGAAAACAAAATAAGCAGTCTCGCATATGCGGATGACTTGGTTGTAATGGACGATTCAATTGAAAGGTTGTAAACTAGTATTTCAGACCTTAATCAGAGGTGCAAGGATTATGATATGGAGATCTCCAAGAAGGAAGGAAGTGCCAAGATTAAGTCAACAGTGCACCGCTCAATCTTTCGACCAACTTTGTTGTACGGGAGTGAAAGTTGGGTGGATACAGGTTACCTTATTCACAAGGTAGAGGTTACAGATTTGAAAGTAGCAAGAATGATTGCAGGTACTAATAGATGGCAAAAATGGCAGGAGGGTCTCCATAATGAGGAAATCAAAGAAAAACTGGGAATGAACACCATAGGTGAAGCAGTTAGAGCGAACAGTCTGAGATGGTGGGGTCATGTTACACGCATGGGAGAAGCAAGGTTACTTAAGAGACTCATGAGCTCGGCAGCGGAGGGTAAGAGGAGTCGAGGTAGACCAAGAAGAAAGTACTTAGATTCGGTGAAGAATGATTTTGAAGTAAAAGGCATAACATCAGTCGAGGCATCAATGTTACTTGAATAGGAGATCATGGAGGAATTTTATTAGAGGTACTATACTCCAGACTGAACGCTGAAAGGCAGAATCAGTATCTAATGATGATGATGATGATGATTCACTTCATTAACCGATAACCTACCACTCTAAATTCCAATCACCCCTCACAAACAAACCACATCCCCTATTCCGCACCACATCCCAACCAAGCCTGCGTCTTACGGCGGGATTAAAGGAAGAAAAAGTTCCAGAAGGTTAATTATTTAAAAGTGAATACGAACGTTTCCAACTCTTTTTCTTCTCTCACCCTCGCTCCTGTTACCAGGACACTTTATGTCAGTGCTTCTATTTGTGTACGTGAGGGGCCGTATTGCTTCCTACCTCGTCAAGGTGTGAAGACGAGAGTTTCTGTTCGCTAACCTGGTATCTTCATTCGCTGCTGTTGTCCCCATCGCCGAAGCAGCACTCAGGTCGTTGACCTGTTGTTCATTGATGAGAGGCTGAAGTAGTAGTATATCTGCCTATCCACCAAGACATTACTACAAACAATCGTCGTCTGAGATCCAGAAGACCACCATGGAGAACAGTTCAAAATCTTATATCCATCCCTTTCGATGCCAAGACCATTTGGAAAAATGATTGACTCAGTTCTGGCATAGCCTTGAATCCTAGGGAAATATCAGCTGGCAGAAATGTACCTGGCACAGACCTGCCAAGAAGAACATGTGTCACACTCAACAGACTCCGCACAGGCCATGGCAGAAGTGGAGAGATGCTCTTCAGATGGGGCATGCGAGATACTCCCCAGAGCGTTTGTGGACATCCTGAAGAAACGACCTAGCACATCATTCTGGAACGCCCAAAACGTGCATTCACAGGAACTATTGGAAAACTGTATGAAGCCACTCCTAACACCGTCTAGTGGATGGAAAAGCTGAACATACAACTTCAATATAATTTTGTAGTGCTAGCTAAATTGTCAATTTGATTTCAAATCTCATTGTACGAGTCGTGTTTCTAAGTAAGTACCGTTTTTAAATTTTGAAAAAAGACGTGCTATGTCAATAATTTTATACGCACTGGGTACTTACATCTGTTGTCTACGCTCTGACGCCATTACAGTCTGATTCTTCCTTGTTTACGTCATGTACTGAGTGTTTAATTGCCTCCGATAATCGTGAGTCCTGTCGACTGTGGGCTGTTATAAGATTTCTTAGTGTTAAAGGCCTAAAAGCGACCGATATTCATCGTGAGATCTGTGCAGTGTACGGAGAAAATATTATGAGTGATGGAATGGTAAGGAAGTGGGAGAGAGCGTTTGAAGATGGTCACAAAAATGTGCATGATGAACAATGAAATGGGCGTCCTTCGGTCGTTAAAGAAAGTTTCGTGCAGGAAGTGGACAATAAAGTGAGAGAAAACAGACGATTCACGATTTCCTCCTTGCGGGAAGACATTCCTAATGTTTCTCGTAGTGTTTTTGTATGACGTTGCGACCGAACAAGGCGATGACGAAGTCAAAACAGTTGTGATGCAGTGATTAACAAGTCAAGCGGCTGACTTCTGTGAGGAGGGTATTCTAAAACTGGTACAACGTTATGACAAGTGTCTCAATATTGACGGAAATTATGTAGAAAAGTAGATTAAGGTACAGGCTTTCATATAAAAACAAAATTATTGAGATATCTTAGCACGTCTTTTTTGGAATTTTCAAAACGGTACTTACTTTAAAAAAAAAACACGTCTCGTATATATCTATATGTATGTATGTAAACCATTTGTATTTGAAAACCACATACGATAAATAATAATAAGTAGTATAACGTAGCTAGGCTTTGATTCTTAAGTGAAGTACTTTACACGAAATTTCGGGATGTCAGTGGCTTTTCTTGTTTATTTATAATTCACTGTTCCGTAGCCACAACTGTGCATTTAGCAGAATAAAACATTTTTACGTGGAACCCGCACGCGATTTACATCGACTCTTGGATGTCAACTGCCCGTGGCTACATTTTGAGGCCAACGGAACATTCTAGAGTGTCATCTTCTTATTACAGTAATATTTAAATAAATTTTAAATAACAGATATACAATATAATTACTCTGTCTAAAGAGAGCTATTTAAATTAACCATAATATATTAAATACTAGATGACCCGATGAACCTACCTCTTAAAATATATATTAATTTAAATCCGGTAGCTTTATAAAGGCATCATCAGATAGTCTAAGTATCGGCTCGATAATGGGCGGAAATAGTGGACAAATCACGCACACATGTCCAGGATAATGTTCATGTCTCATTCGTGGAAGTTCACGGAAGGTTTAAACGGTGATAAAATATGGAAAAACTTTATCTTAATCAGATGAATGGTAATGATATTTTATGGAAAAATCTCTTTCTATTTTTTCTGAATGTTCCAATTTTTGGGGATACTTTTCCAAATTTTAATTTCATAAGAACGTTACTTTTGCTTTGAACGTCAAATAACTTTATCGCAATCAGACGAATGATATTGATATCCCGTTGAAAAAAGCTCTTTCAGTTTCTCGCGGATTTTCAAAATTTCCTGGTAAATTTTCCAAATTTTTAGTTCATAAGAACGTTCATCTTTCGTTGAACGTCAACTAATCAAAATTTTATAGCAATCGCATGAACGGTTCTCAACATATAGTCGTGAGTACATATGGAAACAGATTGAAAAAGGAACTTGGCTCGAATTTTTCGACTTTCCTTTGTAAGTGTTGCCCCCGCCCCCCTCTTTCTTTTTTCTTTTTTTTTATTATTTCATACAAACCTTGTCCTGTCAAGCCGTACTCAAGTGATGCTCTTACAACCATATGGCAATAGATTTTTATTCATGGTCTGAACTCAGATCATGTAAGAATTTAAAGGTCGAACAGACCTAATTATCAAGCTACTACACCTATAATTAATCTTAATCCAACTTCCAGGTTGCAGTCCATTTTATCAATAAGAACTCTAAAAAATGATTACGATGTTATCCCTAAGGTAACTTAATCTTATAATCACAAATTATGTATCAAATAAACATAAATTAATGATTTTTATAATGAAGAGTTTAATTATTCTTCATGTTACCCCAACAAAACAATAAAAATCGTGACTGGCGCGCCGCAGAGCGCTCGGACACCGCGACCGGCTCCAAATTTTTATTAGCTGCGAATCTTCCTCTTGCTTTCATCGTGAAATGTACAACATTTTATCGCTATTGGACGACCGGTATTGATAGCTCACTGGAAAAACCTGTTTCAGTTTTTCCCGATTTTCCATATTTTATCACCGTTTAAACCTTCCCTGGCCTTACACGAATATTTCAAGAGTAAAATGAGCCAAATAGGTTGAGTCGTTCTCGAGTTTTAGCGGGACTAACGAACAGCAATTGATATATAAAAATGCAGGAGGATTTTGGTAGACACACTTCCCCCCAATTCCAATGCTAAATTTACCAGTCCTCGATGTCTAAGAATGTGTCCTACCAAGCGATCCCTTCTTTTGGTCAGGGTATGCCAAATATTCCTTTTCTCACCAATTCTGTTCAGTACTTCTTCATTAGTTATGCGATCTACCCACCTAATCTTCAGCATTCTTCTGTAGCATCACATTTCAAAAGCCTCTATTCTCTTCCTGTTCATACTGCTTATCGTCCATGTTTCACTCGCGTACAAGGCAACACTCCACACAAATGCCTTCAGAAAAGACTTCCTTACACTTAAATTAATATTCGATGTTAGCAAATTTCTCTTTTTCAAAAATGCTTTTCTTCCCATTGCCATTCTGCATTTTATATCCTCTGTACTGCGACCATCGCATCTTATTTTACTACCCAAGTAACAAAACTCATCTACCACCTTCATTGTTTCGTTACCTAATCTAATTCCTTCGGGATCGCCTGATTTTCTAAGACCGCATTCCATTATTTTTGCTTTGCTCTTGTTAATGTTCATTTTATACGCTCTCTTCAACACACTGTCCATTCCATTCAACTGCTCTCCCAGGTCCTTTGCTGTCTCTGACAGAATTACAATGTCATCAGCAAAACGCAATGTTTTTATTTCTTCACCCTGAACTTTAATCCCTATTCCAAAATTTTCCTTGCTTTCCTTCACCGCCTGCTCGATGTACAAATTGAATAACATCGGAGAAAGGCTACAAACCTGTCTTACTCCCTTCCCAACTGATGCATCCCTTTCATACCCTTCGAGTCTAATTACTGCGGTCTGGCTTTTGTACAAGTTGTAAATAACTCTCCTTTCCCTGTATTTTACCCCTGCTGACTTCAGAATTTGAAAGAGTGTAGTCCAGTCAACATTGTCAAACGCTTTCTCCAAATCTACAAAAGATAAAAATGTAGGTCTGCCTTTCTTTAATCTATGAGATAAAACGTAAAGTGAGTATTGCCTCCCGGGTTCCTACGTTCCTCCTGAATCCAAACTGATCTTCCCCGAGATCAGCTTCTACCAGCTTTTCCATTCTCCTGTAGATAATTCGTGTTAAAATTTTGCAACCATGACTTATCAAACTGATGGTTCTATAATTTTCACACCTGTCTGCGCCTGATTTCTTTGGAATGGGGATTATTACATATTTCTTAAAGTCTGAGGGTTTTTCGCCTGTCTCATACATTCTACACGCCAGTTCAAATAGTTTTGTCATGGCTGGCTCTCCCACAGACTTTAGTAGCTCTGAGGGTATGTCATCTACTTCTGGGGCCTTGTTCCAACCTAGGTCTTTCAGGGCTCTGTCAAATTCATCTCTCAGTATAGTATATCCTATTTCATCTTGTTCTACTTCCTCTTCCCTTCCTACAACATCGTCTCTAAGTTCATTTCCTTTGTAGAGCTGGTCTATGTACTCTTTCCACCTTTCAGCTTTCCCTTCTTTGCTGAGAACTGGTTTCCCATCTGAGTTCTTGATATTCGTAAAGATGCTTTTTTGTCCCCAAATGTCTCTTTTATTTTCCTGTAGGCGGTATCTAGTTTTCCCCTTCTTATACATTCTTCTACAGATTTGCACTTGGCTTCTAGCCACTCCTGCTTAGCCATTTTGCACTTCCTGTCAATCTCATTTCTTAGTCGTCTGTACTCCATTTTGCCTGTTTCATTTACTGCATTTTTATATTTTCTCCTTTCATCAATTAAATTTAGTATTTCCTGTGATATCCAAGGATTTTTTGTTGGTCTTGCCTTTCTACCTATTTTGTCCTCTGCTGCCTTCACTATTTCATCTCTCAATGCTACCCATTTCACTTCTACTGTTTTATTTCCCCCTGTTTCTGTCAACTGATGCCTAAATCTCCCTCTGAATTTCTCCAGAACTTCACGTTCCTTCAATTTATCTAGGTCCCATCTCCTTATTTTCCTACCTTTCTGCAGTTTTTTCAGTTTCTGCCTACAGTTCATGACTAACAAGTTATGGTCAGAGTCTATATCTGCCCCTGGGTATGTTTTACAGTTTATAACTAGGTTCCGGAATCTATGTTTTACCATTATAAAATCTATCTGATACCTTCCGATGTCTCCTGGTCTCTTCCAAGTATACAACCTTCTTTTGTAATTCTTAAACCACGTGTTTGTTACGATTAAATCATGTTCCGTGCAAAATTCTACCAGGCGACTTCCTCTTTCATTCCTTCTGCCAAGTCCATATTCACCTACCATTTTTCCTTCTCTTCCTTTTCCTACTACCGAATTCCAGTCTCCCATCACAATTAAGTTTTCCTCTCCCTTAACTGTCTGAATAATTTCCTTTAGCTACTCATATATTTCTTCGATCTCCTCATCATCGGCAGAGCTAGTTGGCATATAAACCTGTACTACTGTCGTCGGTGTTGGCTTCGTATCTATCTTGACAATGATAATGCGATCACTGTGCTGGTCATAGTAGTTTACCCGCATTGCTATTTTCTTATTCATTATCAGTCGTACTCCTGTGATACCCCCAACTGATTTTGTATTTATAATCCTGTACTCACCTGACCAGAAATCCTGTTCACCCTGCCACCGAACTTCACTAATCCCCACTAGATCTAATTTCAACCTATCCATTTCCCTTTTTAAATTTTCTAATTTTCCTACCCGTTTAAGGGATCTAACATTCCACGCTCCGATCCGTAGAATGCCAGTATTCTCTTTCCTGATGACAACATCCTCCTGAGTAGTCCCCGCCCGGAGATATCTTACAGAATAAAAATATGAAAGAGCAAGTAAATGGCTACAGATTAGGCCCTTCACAACCTTAGACATAGTGTTCTCTAAATTTAAAAATTACGGGTGCTCACAAACAAATAGACATACGCATTGTCTTCAAAACAGGAAGATTACAGTTCAGAAACTCTGACCTTTGTGAACAAGGCAAAACAACAGCAGCTAAACAAACGAGAGGGCAACGGAAGAAGACAGCGGACAGCACGCTCTGGAGAAAGCATGATTTGGTCTCGGGCAGAGGCAGTCCCTGGCAGAGCGGGAGATAAAGGCGCTCTGGCTGGAAATGGATTCGGTGTCGGTGTAGGTGTAGGTGTGCGCGGCCCAGCGGCCTAACTCGATTCCTGGCGGGCAGAATTGGGCGCCCGGCTCGCAATTCCCGCCCCGGGACCTGCGGAACACTTCAGCACGAGAGGCGAGGCCGGAACAGCTGCCGGCTTTGTAGCGTGGGGGCGCCAGTCTGTGTAGCTGCACGGCGCCCGGCAAACGGAATGACGAGCACCTGGAAGACGCACAGGGGCGTGTAGAAAGGTCCCACACAGGCGCAGTTACACCGAACCGAGAACGAGGTGTTATTACTAGCTACAGCGGGCCAAGCTTCGTAGAGGCCCAGTCGCGTGTGAAATACATGGGAAAGTAAAAGAATTTCTCTTGTGAACATAAAATCACCGAGAAAGTACATCAATCAAATCAGTAGCCTGCCTTGTGTTGCTATGACTATGTGGAATGAAACGAAAGGAAAGAAAAAGATATTTTCACAGAAAATTATTATTTATTGGAAAGGCCAGTGTCTGAAATTTGTTTGTCAATTTTTTAAAATATACTTTTCTCAAGATTACTAACTCAGACTGTATGACGTATAATTACCTTTCAGAGAAACAATCGTTCTTGACATTCTGTCCATCTACTGAATACTCTGACTAAATCCTCCTCGCCGGCCGCGGTGGCCGAGCGTTCTGCCGCGTGTCAGTCACAGTCTGCACGGCCACTACGGTCGGGGGTTCGAATCCCCCCTCGGGCATGGATATTTGTGCCGTCCTTAGTATTAGCTATTTCATAAGTAGTTTGTAAGATTAGGGACTGATGACCCCGTAGTTAAGTCCCATAAAAAGAATCCTCCTCCTTCCTGTAGCCATTTCTCTCTCTATCGGCTTCTGTATTTGTCTCACAATTTCCTCTTTCCCTGGTCACAGCGATTCAAAATGAAGAGATTACAACTTAGGAACTTACATCAAACATTGCACTAATGGAGGAAAATGGTCACGAAGTAAAAACCCGGCGTTGCTCGGGTATTTATTCATTTATTTATTCTTGCCTTGAGTTAGTACTTCTCAAATCCCTTCTCTCTCTGTCTGTCTCCTTCTTTTTCTAAGATTTGAGAAGAGCCTCACTTATCCTGCGTGTTATAACACACGATCCACATTCCATTTCACCTCTTAACCATCTACACTTTAGGCTAATAAGAATTATAAGACTGTCTACATCTACTTACACATACTTACTCCACAATCCACCCAAAGGTGCGTGGCAGAGGGTACTCAGTACCACTACTAGTTACTTGCTTTCCTGTTACACTTCCATATAGAACGAGGGAAATACGAATACTTGTATGCATCCGTACCAGCCTCTCCGTCTACATCATTCCGTGATTTATTAAGTTCTCAAATTTATACTGCCTTTTTGATTACCCGGTGATCACAAAAGTTCAAAAAATGTCCGACAGATGGCGCTTCATCTGATCAGAAAAGCAATAATTAGCATAACAAATTAAGACAAAGAAAAGATGGTTCTTTTCAGGAAATGCTCAATATGTTCACCATCATTCCTCAACAGTAGCTGTAGTCAAGGAATAATGTTGTGAACAGCACTGTAAAGCAAGTCCGGAGTTATGGTGAGGCATTGGCGTCGGATGTTGTCTTTCAGCATCCCTAGAGATGTCGGTCGATCACATGGTTCATATCCCACTCACCTGTTCCGAATGGGACTGGGCGACTCCAACACTTGCACCTGCCGAAACACCGAAGGCTCCCCTGAACACATCGTCTTCCTCTGCGAACGATACACACATGTCAGAGTAGCTTGACTTTACAAGAGACGATATATGGCACAATAAGAGACAACAAAAATGAACACAACTCAACACACTAGAAGACAAGACATCAAATTCAAATGTTTGTATAGTTTATGGGACTTAACTACGGGGTCATCAGTCCCTACACTTACAAACTACTTATCAACTACCTTATACTAAGGACGGCACAAATATCCATGCACGAGGGGGGATTCGATCCCCGACCGTAGTGGCCGTGCAGACCGTGACTGGAGTGCCTCAGTCCCCTCGGCCACCGCGGCCGGCAGACAAGACATCCAATGCGAGCTATGAAGAGTACAAGAGGACAATGCCCTACAGGAGGCGTGCCCCTATGCCCCGCAGGGTGGACAGGTATAGCTGGGAACGAACAGACGAAGAAACTTTAAAAAATGAAGGACGTGACACCGATGAAAGTCAATATTGACAGGGAAGCAATGTCCCAGTGTCATAATCCCAAGCTAGACGTTCTTTAATATGGATACTAACACTGAGACACAAGAAAGAAAAAAAAAACAATATAAAGAAAAGAGACTAATATCACCAAAACCATGAAAACTGTGCTTGAAGGAAACGTTGCATGGTAGTCAACGCCCAGCACAGTACAATGTAACTACCCATAAGGACAGAAAACCCCTTATTTTTAGATATAATTCCTTTCTTTTCTATTACATTGTTCAATCCCTTAATGAGAACTAACAGATTTCAGAATACATTGAATTTCGACATGTAACTGGTCATGTTTTTATGTTCTCTACTAAATCTAATTTATCGTAAAATGCAGGAATTGTAATTTCATATATATATATATATATATATATATATATATATATATATATATATATATATATATATATACAATTTAAACTACATTCCTATCACTGTTAGTTTGGAAGCTACAACCCTTCAAAGTTTCAGGGGCAGATACCACACACTGTACATAATACATAGCTGTGTGGTTGGTTATGGATGTTATGGCAGTGGGAAGTTGATTTACATGAGATGTTCAAATGTGTGTCCACGTTCCTCAATGCATAATGCAATGCGCCGTCGAAATGATCTGCGGATGAGATGTAACATCGCCGGTGTGACGGAGCGACATGCGTCCTCGATGCGCCGTTTCAGATCATCTGGGGATGTGGGCTCAGTGACAAACACGATCCTTTAGATATCCCCACAAAAAGAAATCTACTGGTGTTAAATGGAGCGATCTTGCGGGCCATGAATGAGGGCCATGGCGCCCCAACCACCTTCCTGCGAACCTGTTGTTTAGTTCTTTCACAACAGCAAGCGCAGAATGGGCTGGGTGACGTGCTGTATCCACATATGGACTCTCGTTTGTAGACACACATGTTCAAGGAGACCACCCAAACTGTCGGCTTTAAAAGCGCGATATAACTCACCTGTCAGTGTACCTGGGAAGTAGTGTGGACCGATGATTTCATCCCCAAAGATTCCACACCACACGTTAATAGACCACCTATGTTGACGGTCGACCACCGAGGATTGTCTGCGGCCCAGTAGTGCATGTTATGGCGATTCACTGCACCATAATTTGTGAACGTGGACTCATCAGAGAACATAACACTTTGTAAAGACTCCAGCGTGAAATTACGCATGGCCCACTCATAGAATGTCACTTTTGCACGGAAATCGTTCCCATGCAGCTCCTGGGTCAGTGTTAGGCGGTACGGGTGAAACCTGTGGCCGTGTACTATACGCCACAAAGATCTGAGACCGACACCAGCGACTGCAGCAACGGCTCGTAAGCTGACACGAGGATCGTGGTGTAGTGCAGCTAAAACAAACACCTCCTTCTCCTCACTTCTTGCAGGTCTTCGTCTGTTACTGCGGCGCATTACCAAGCTGCCTGTTTCCCGAAGTCGTTGTTCGGCACGTAAGAACGTAATGGCTGCCGGGGCTCTTCGCCTAGGATGTCTCACGGCATACGCCGTGGCTGCTTTAGTGGCATCGTGTCGGCACTCGCCGAGCATCAGCAACATGTCAACATACTCGTTGTTCGTGTATGCCATCGTCATCCGATGTCAGTAACTATGGTATATTGAGCCCCGGTTGTTTGTGTGGCTCCAACTGTCGGGTATACGGCCATGTGTGGCGACAGTCGGCAGTCTAACAGCGCATCGAGGAAGCTTCTCGCTCCGTGACACCGGCGACGTTACAACTCGGTCGCACCACATTTAGAAGGCGCATTGCATTATGCGCAGCGTTTGTTGTATCTGCCCCTGAAACTTTAAAGGGTTGTAGCTCCGAAACGAACTGTGATACGCATGTAGTTTAAATTGATTTGGACACAGCTGGTTTCAACGAATCCAATGCACGATCCATTAAAAAATTATATCTTTCTGCTGTAACTCTATGGAAAAGATACAATAAACTATGTTCATAGCTCCGCAGAAAGTGTAACATTTCTTGTGTTGACCTACGGCATTAAAATCTCCCGTCACCTATTATTTTATAAGTTACAGAGACAAACACACTTAGTGAAACACCCTGTATATTCTCTTTGATTTTTTTTTTCTTCTTATCTCAATCTGTTTCAAATACTTAAAATATGTAACATCAATGAACTAATGTATAATATGTAAAACTACAAATGTAATTCCTGCTTTATTTTAAAAGGTAGCAGGCTTATAAATGAGAAATAAATAAATAAATATTATCATCAGGCCACAAAAACAGTGAAAAACAATAACGAAACATGAAATGCCCTACCTCCTTCTTCCTCTCGCTCCCCTCCCCCTACTCCCATATTCACAAAAAACTAACACAAATAACACACACACACACATACACTCCCATACTCACAAAAAACTAACACAAATAACAACACACACAGACACACACACACACACACACACACACACACACACACACACACACACACACACACACAGTCTACACAGACACCAACACAAACAAAAATCAGCTGATACACTCAGAGATCCAAGGAACACAAACAAGAGACAGACGAAAAGCGACAGTTGGCAACACTAAACACTGTAAAAAAAAAACGTTCAAAAACGAGTACACAGTGAAGTGGTGATGCAAGGGTTTTCATCAAGACCGAAAATACCACATCCAACTGACGACCTCACAAACATCTCCATGAAGACACACAGAAAACCGTAAGTAGGGCCAAAAACTGTATAATTAAATTAACTTTGCAAAAGCTTGTGCTACAGAAGTTGTTTCTAACCTTCAATTACGCGATAAATCAGTCAAACCTTAAGGTTGTAGTTTCTACCAAATACCTAGGAGTTACAATTACGAACAACTTTGACTGGAGAGAACACATAGAAAATATTGTGGGCAAGGCGGACCAAAGGTTAGGTTTCATCGCCAGAACGCTTCAAAGATGCACCAGCTCCACCAAAGAGACTGCCTACATCACACTTGTGCGTCCTCTCCTGGAGTACTGTTGCCCCTTGTGGGACCCTCACCAGGTGGGATTGACGGAAGGCATTGAGAAGGTTCAGAGAAGGGCAGCTTGTTTTGTTCTATCACGTTAGGGGGGGGGCGTAAGCGTCACGGAAATGTTGCACGAATTGGGTGGAAATCAGTAAAAGAAAGACGTTATTCATTGCGGCGTGATCTGTTTGCGAAGTTTCAATCACCGACTTTTAGTTCTGAATGTGAAAATATTTTGCTAGCACCCACCTACTTAGGGAGACATGACCATCCCAATAAAATAAGAGAAATCAGATCGAAAACGGAACGATTTAGATGTTCTTTCTTCCCGCGCGCTATTAGAGAATGGAACGGTAGAGAAAAGTTATGAAAGTTATGAACCGTCTGCCAGGCACTTGAATGTGATTTGCAGAGTATCTATGTAGATGTAGATGTACTAGATCCGAACTTTAGTAATTGTAACAAGACTGTTAACTGTCACACTGTGAAAAATACCTATAATATTATGACTGTACTACAATATTATACAAAAATAAGAGGTATTACAGGCCACTGATAATACTTCATAAATAAAGAAGCGAAACGCGTATGGCACACAAAAAACGCCTTTCATTTAGTTGCTAAAGACGGTAATACATCTCCACCAAATAAATAGTAGTTGTTGTGTCTGGGGCTTTGGTGACTGCTTCGCTGCCGGCCGCGGTGGCCGAGGGGACTGAGGCGCTTCAGTCACGGTCTGCACGGCCACTACGGTCGGGGGTTCGAATCCCCCCTCGGGCATGGATATTTGTGCCGTCCTAGTTCGTAAGTAGTTCATAAGTAGTTTGTAAGTTTAGGGACTGATGACCCCGTAGTTAAGTCCCATGAGCTATACAAACATTTGAACATTTTGAACAGCTTCGCTTGCAGTCGGTGTGGAGCACGCGCCGGTAGTGCGAGGCGCGTTGCCGGCGTGCAGCGCAGGGAAAGTGGAGTGCGGGCCAGCAGAGCTGGACCGGGAACCAGTCGGTCCGGCGCGGCTTCGCTTTTCCTGCCAGTCGCGTGGGCCGCGCACCGCCTGCTGCCTGCACGGCCGGATTCCCAGCCGAGGCGCCGCTGCAGAAAGCCGCCGCGTCCCCCGTCACCCTGACCACGCCGCCAGGAGGCGCCACTCCCTGCAACACCAAGCAAGCACACCAAAACACCTGCCATTTTGGTGCATTTTACCTCATCCCTTGGGATATCATTTACTAACACTGAAGGGATAGCGGGAGCGGCGGGGAATTGACTGGTAAAGTTAGCCAATTGTACTCAGTTCAGGTTGCTTCGACACATTTTAATTTAACCAAAATATTTTTAAAAAAATTCCTTCTTTTACAACTAGAGGCTGAATACCCGAACAAGACTTTTTTTCTCCCTTTCTTTTTAATTTAAGAAAAACAGTAAACAGTTCAACTAGAGTGATGCAAGGCAGAAGGCCGAAATTAAAATTTGATACGAGTAGGTAATGGGCTGAGGGGCCGAAGCAACCCTTTATAAAAGTAATATATATATATATATATATATATATATATATATGACGGGCAGAGGGCCCGAAGCAATCTTTTATAAATACATTTTGAGTGTAACACACGAGATAATTGTACAATATTCTGCAAATTTTATTTTTTACTAAACGGGTTTCGGCAGTTACGCCATCGTCAGGTATACAGAGATATAGTTATGCAGCTTAGAAGTTAACAGGTCAAAGATCTTAAGTTCTTGTACACATAGTATGTACACAGAAAGCCGGTCGCGGTGGCCGAGGGGACTGAGGCGCTTCAGTCACGGTCTGCACGGCCACTACGGTCGGGGGTTCGAATCCCCCCTCGGGCATGGATATTTGTGCCGTCCTGGTTCGTAAGTAGTTCATAAGTAGTTTGTAAGTTTAGGGACTGATGACCCATAAGCTTGACAAACATTTGAACATTTTTTTTGTACACAGAAATTTCTTAAAGAAGGCTAGTGTTATAGGTATAATTACATCATTGAACTTGTAGAACTTTGATAAAATATGTGATACAAAATATAAATTGCAACACAAAGAAATAATTAGTAACATTTAAAATTGAACAAAATGGTCTATTGATTAACTGCATAAATATTCAGAATATATAACAATGAGTTTAAGATGAATGAAACATCTGTGAATATATAGATTCCATTTTATGAGCTATTACTGGCATAAATGTCCATTAATAACAGAACTAATTTATATCAGGCAAGTATGCTATGGAACTGTGGTAGGAATGTGAGGCAAGTGAATAGGAGTCAGTGGTTTATGTGGGTCCATTAGATTCTACAGACAGAAGTGGTGAGTTTGATCATTCAGCACAAGGTGTGGAGAAGCTTACATAAGTTTATTAATTTCCTGTATTTCTAAAATGTTCATTTTCTTCCCTTTTTGGATATGATGTAGGGCATCATGTTTAACATGGTAGCTATGGTTTAAATTTAGTAGGTGGTCTGCAAATGTTGAGATCCCTTTCCTGAGTTTCCAACTTCTATGATGTTCTTTCAGTCTAGTGCTTATTGCTCTGCCTGACTGTCCAATGCAGAATTTGCCACAGTTGCAAGTAATCTTGTACATCCCACTCTTTTCCAAAGCTGGAATGTTGTCTTTGCCATTGGGTAGGAAGTGACCAATGATATTGTCCACATAAAGGAAGTTCTGAAATTACTGGATTTAAGTTTTTTGGCAACATGAATAGAAACCTTTCCTAAATATGGGATTGTACACCATTTGCTAGGATCTTGGGGTGTTCAAGTGTAGACAGGGTAAAGAAGGGAAGACACATGTTTTTGTTTTTTGTGCATTATGGAGTCTACCGAGGAAGGAGGGTAGCCATTGTTTGCTGCTATTTTTTATGGTGTTTAATTCAATTTGGAAATTTTCTGTACTCATGGGGACAGATAATTAATAATAATAAATGCAATGAAAATGACACAATAATAGGGAGCTCTAAAATTTAAGTAAAGGCAGCTCCTTCAAATTCTCAAGAAGAAAGTCACAATTGTGTGCGTTTTATTATTATTATTATTATTATTATTATTATTATTATTATTATTACCCTGGGCAAATAACGGGCTCAGGGCCCAGATCAAATTTCTACAATAAGAATAATAGAATAGTAATCAAAGGTGAGGTCCAACATTTAAATGAAGGCCGATTTATAAATTTAGTAAAACAGCCCTTTATCTTACTTATACAATAGTAAGCAACACCCTGAAAGCAGGAAACTCGAACAATTCCTGCTCAATGATATTACAAGGCAGAAGCCCGAGTAAACAAATTTTGTATCACAGTAAGAGAGACCAGACCTTCTGGAATAATAAAAGAGCTCAAGCAAGGTTATCAAAAACCAAGACAAACACAAGCACTCAGGCCAGACTTTTAACATAACAAGAGACACATGTTTAAACGGCAATGAAATTAGGCCCCGAGACAATCAATAATACACTTTCAGTATAATATACAATTAATTTAAGAACAGGACTGGCTATTCGTTAACTTAATACACAAACATATGAATCAGATGAGCTGATTCCGAATAGGAAGGAGAGGAGGTAGGGTGCCCAACCGTTCACGACAACTACAGCTCTGACACGAACGAACTTGTACTAAAAAAGGACTCAGCGCCAAATTTCAACCGTGGTTTGGCGATGCCCCACAGAGGGAAATGGTCTGCAAGCAGAAGAAAAAAGAAAATAAATAAATAAAATTAAAAAAAAATAAAAAATAAAAATAAAAAAAAGCTATACAACTACCGCCCGTGTAGATGCGAGCTATCAGAGGGGCACAAACCAGATAATTTCCACAGTGGCGTTAACCAAGTTAGTAAAAATTGAATAATTGCTACACCGAGCAAAAGACAGAGTAATTCAGTTGAACCGAACTAGAAGTGCGGCACAACACATAAACAAACATCGACAGACATAGGCAACGACGGTCCCTGGTGAACGACCACCGATCCTGATATATACACATACACGCACAAAATTTTTCGGAGCAGGAATATACAGACCATTTAACTTAATTTCCTCTCTCCAAGATAAGTGCAGCTACCCTCGCGTTGGCCTAGGAAGATGATATCACCAAACGCCTTGAAAGCATTTCATGGAGCCCAGATGGAAAGCAGCTGGAACGACGTGAGGCGCAGCCAGACTGACTGCGGAGTACAACTTGTTGGGCTGCGCGGGAGTAGCGGTAAGGTGTAAGCAGCGTAAACATTGTACAATTTAACAGTGGAAAAACGTGAGAAGTGCCGAATCACGACACACAATATGGCGATCGAATGGCACAGTGCGGGTATCGCGAATGCCCGGTGAACGTCATCTGCCAGCACGTCTAATGCCAACAGTAAAATTCGTAGGAGATGGTTTTATGATGTAGTCGTGAGGCGGTTTGCACCCCTTGTGGTTTTGCGAAGCACTACCACCGCACAGGCCTAAATTGAAGTTTCAAGCACCTTCTTGCTTCCCACAGTTAAAGAGGAATTCGGGGATGGCGATTGCATCTTTCAACACGATCAAGCGTCTGTTCATACGGCACGGCCTGTGACAGTCGTTACACTGGCCTGCACAGAGTCTTAACTATCCTATGGCTATAGAACACCTTTGCAATGTTTTGGAACGCAGACTTCGTGGCAGGCTGCACCATGCTACATCGATACCTCTCCTCAGTGCAGCACTCCGTGAAGAATTAGCTGTCATTCCTCAAGACACCTTCCAGCACCTGATTGAACGTATACCTACGGGAGTGGAAACTGACATCAAGGGGGGAGGAGGGGCAACAGCATGTTGAAAAATGTTCAAATGTTTGTATAGCTTATGAGACATAACTACGGGGTCATCAGTCCACAAACTCACAAACTACTTATGAACTAGCTTATACTAAAGACGGCACAAACATCCATGCCCGAGGGGGGAATTCGAACCCCCGACCGCAGCGCCTGTGCAGACTGTGACTGGCGCGCCGCAGACAGCTCGGCCATCGCGGCCGGCCAGCATGTTGAATTCCAGGGGCGCCACGACCTTGTAAGTCATTTTCAGCCAGGTGTCCGAATACTTCTGATGACGTAGAGAGACACACCTCATTAGCGAACTTAACAGTCCACTTCTGAATTGCTTCAATACATCCCTATAATCCCACATGGGGGCGTTCCCAAACACTTACCGAGCGAGGTGGCGCAGTGGTAACGCACTGGACTCGTATTCGGGAGGGCGGTGGTTCAAATCCACCCCCGGCCATCCAGATTTAGGTTTTCCGTGATTTCCCTAAATCACTCCAGGCATATGCCGGGATGGTTCCTTTCAAAGGGCACGGCCGATATCCTTCCCCATTCTTACCCAAAACTCCGAGCGTTAGCTCCGTCTCTAATGACCAAGTTGTCGACGGGACGTTAAACCCTAAGCTTCCTTCCTTCCTTCCCAAACACTTGACCTGAAGTTCTGATTACATTACATCGACTGATGTGCTCAACGGCTGCAAAATCATTATTAGCAACATTAAATGAAGCAACATTGGTCGTAAAAATCTTTTTCATTTGTTGTCGCAAACCGGTTATCTTAGACTAATCATCCTCAGTGCAGACGCACAAATCCCAACAGATGTTACGTGAATTTTGACACTAAGCATATATCTGACGTATTCCATAATACAAATTCCAGCTTTAATATCTGGAATGTGTATTGTGTAATACGCCAGATATATGTGTAGTGCCAAAATTCACGTGACATCTGTTGGGATTTCTGCGTCTGCACTGAGGATGATTAGCCTAAGATAACCGGTTCGCGACAACAAATGCAAAACATTTTTTCGGCCAGTGCTGCTTCATTTAACGTTGCTAATACATGAGCTATATTCAGGACTGGGTCGCATTAGTGTTATAAATGAAATGTGCTCTTCAAATTCTCCCAATAAGCCGAAGTTAACCATGCTCTTTTCCTTATACCGCCTTTGTGTATTAGTTAGTTTAGTACTGGATCGACGTTCGTCCGGGCGCAATTAATATCAAATAGATTGCGTTTTGATTGACGTTCAATTTAAATGGCCACGTCCCCCTCTCCCCACTCCTCTCACGATGTGACACCCCGCCCTGCCACTCACCCAGCGCCCTATTGCCAAAAAATTCAAATTTTGGGAGGAATTATAAATTTATCGTCTACTATTGATGCCCTTTCTCTCATCCCTCACCCCAATTGGCGGGAAATTTAAATTACTCATAAGCTATTGGTGCACCTCCTTCACCATCTTAACAGATATGCCATTAAGGATATGAGGCAAAATTAAACTTCCTGAATTCTCTCGTCTCGAAGAGCTGCTGGAAGAAGTAGAATTGATAGTAAAGGAGGCAGATTATAGAAGAAAGATACGTATTGGAATTTGTAACTTCATATCTTCTTTGTACTAGTCAAATTACAGTCTGGAGAAAAAAATAGAGAACTCCAATGTTTGGATTTAAATTATAAATAAAAATATGCTGGATGTTATTAAAATGACACCGAACAAAGAAGTTCTTTTCTGTATTTAAGTGTACAAATAAGAAATTAATAATTTTTTTTTTTTTTTTCTTTTTTTTCTTTTTTTTTTTTTTTTTTTTTTGTATACAGGTTTCCAGCTAAGATCGCGTATTATTTCTTAGGATGACTGGCTTCGACATGTCTTAGACGTCATCTTCTAATCTACTGTACCTCTCAATGTCACATCTCAAATACGCCTTAGCTATATCCTCTCATTACAGATGCAACTATACAGATGTGAAATACAACTATATGAGATGTGACATTGAGAGGTGCAGGACATCAGAAGATGACGTCTAAGGCCGGCCGCGGTGGCCGAGCGGTCTGCGGCGCTCCAGTCACGGTCTGCACGGCCTCTGCGGTCGGGGGTTCGAATCCCCTCTCGGGCATGGATGTTTGTACCGTCTGTAGTATAAGCTAGTTCATAAGTAGTTTGTAAGTTTAAGGACTGATGACCCCGTAGTTGAGTCCCATAGGCTCTACAAATATTTGAAAATTTTGATGACGACTAAGCCACGTCGAAACCGGTCATCCTAAGAAACAAAACGCGATCTTGGCTGGAAACCTGTATAATTAATTCTAGCGCGCCACAAGGAACCATGATTTCCATACGTAATAAATGTTTTCGGAATCGTTTTTTTTCTTTTTTTTTTTTTTCGATTTTCTAACCAGCAAAAATCTTAATAAGTCCTTTATTTAGAGTGATCTCTGTACAGGCACATGTATTTCTGTACAATACCTGATCGTTTTTCAGAAATTGCAAACTTGACGTCTTATAAAGAAATTCGCGAAGATTGTGTGGTAGAACAGCTGTTATGTACAGACACGATAATCAGCAAAGCTTTAATATTTGTATTACGTAGGAAGTAATAGGTAAAATTAAAATCTGCGAGTGCTCTCAACTGGAAGTAGTAAAAGAAGAAAATTACGGGAAAATTTAAGACAATGCGCCGCGGCGGAGTGGCCAAGCGCATTGAGGCGCTATGCTACGATGCGCGAGGCCGTTCCCCGTCGGGTGTTCGAATCCCCCTCGGGCATAGATATTTGTGCCGTCTTTAGTATAAGCTAGTTCGTAAGTAGTTTGTAAGTTTAGGGACTGATGACTGTGCAGAAAAATCCCATAAGCTTTACAAACATTTGATTTTTTTGGAAGTTGTTGAGGAATGTTGAAATTTAGCGAAATATTCTTATAAGCACACAAAAAACTCCCCCCAATGAACGACGCTCACATCACTAATGCAGAGAAATGACTGTCCCCCAACTGCATGAATGTATAAATAAGTGGATGGCATGTATGAATTTCCCGTGAACATTCGATGGAATTCATGTGATATAAATAAACTATTATACCACCAAAAAATGTTAATAATATAATATACGATGTTTCCATCAATATTCCTGTTATTATACTAATAAATAAAGTTTGAATAATAATTTTTATTATGTTTGATACAGGGTGATTTGTTGTTGTTGTTGTGGTCTCCAGTCCGGAGACTGGTTTGATGCAGCTCTCCACAATACCCTATCCTGAGCAAGCCTCTTCATTTCCACATAAGAACGGCAACCTACATCTGTCTGAATCTGCTTACTGTATCCATCTCTTGGTCTTCCTCTGCGGTTTTTACCCCATACTCTTCCCTCCAACGCTAAATTAACAATTCCTTGATGTCTAAGAATGTGTCCTACCAATCTATCCCTTCTTTTAGTCAAGGTATGCCAGAAATTTCTTTTCTCGCCAATTCTGTTCAGTACCTCCTCATTAGTTACGCGATCCACCCACCTAATCTTCAGCATTCTTCTGTAGCACCATATTTCAAAAGCCTCAATCCTCTTCCTGTCCGCACTGTTTATCGTCCATGTCTCACTCTCCCATACAAAGCAACACTCCATACAAATGCCTTCAGAAAGGACTTCCTTAGGCATAAATCAATATTTGATGTTAACAAATTTCTCTTTTTCAAGAACGCTTTCCTACCCATTGCCATTCTGCATTTTATATCCTCTGTACTGCGCCATCACTTTTTATTTTACTGCCCAAGTAACAAAACTCATCTACCTGCTTTATTGCTTCGTTTCCCAATCTAATTCCTTCAGCATCACCTTTTTTTCTTACACTGCACTCCGTTACCCTAGTTTTGCTCTTGTTAATGTTTATCTTATATGCACCTTTCAGCACACTGTCCATTCCGTTCAATTGCTCTTCCAGGTCCTTTGCTGTATCTGACAGAATAACTTTGTCGTCGGCAAAACGCAATGTTTTTAATTCTTCCCCCTGAACTTTAATTCCTTCTCCATAGTTACCAAAAATAAACGCAAAGTATATTTGTTCAGGAAAGCAGATGGAAGCAAAATACATTGCTTCTTGAAAGACAGCTTCCACTCGTTTCTAACACTAAACGTAGGTGTAGACCAGATGTGGCTCAAATTCAAGGAAGTGGTATCGACAGCAATTGACAGTTTTATACCAAATAAATTAATAAAAGAAGGAGGCGATCCCCTTGGTACACAAAACAGGTCAGGACACTGTTGCAAAAGCAAAGAAAAGGCATACTAAATTTAAACGAACACGAAATCCCCAGGATTTGCGATCGTACTCAGAAGCTCGAAATTTAGCGAGGGTTTCAATGCGAGATGCCTACAATACTTATCACAATGAAACTCTTTCTCGAAATTTGACTGAAAACCCAAAGAGATTTTGGTCATATGTTAAATATACTCGGGGCAAATCACAAACAATACCTTCACTACGTGATAGTAATGGCGATCCAGCCGATGATAGCGCTACTAAAGCAGAGTTACTAAACTTAGCTTTTAGAAACTCATTCACCAAAGAGGACGAAACCAATATTCCAGATTTCGAATTACGAACAGATGCCGTAATGAGTAACGTAGAAGTAGATATCATCGGAGTAGTGCAGCAACTAAAATCACTTAACAAGAAGTGGTCCGGATTGTATACCCATTAGATTTCTATCTGATTATGCTGAAGCAATAGCTCCTTACTTAACAGTCATATACAACCGCTCTCTCATAGAAGCATCTGTACCAAAAGATTGGAAAGTTGCACAGGTCACACCTATATTCAAGAAAGGCAGTAGGAGTAACCCACTAAACTACAGGCCTATTTCATTGACATCAATTTGCGGCAGGGTTTTGTAACATATCCTGTATTCAAATATTATGAATTGTCTCGGACAGAACGATCTATTGACCCAAGGTCAACACGGATATAGAAAATATCGTTCATGCAAAACACCACTAGCTCTTTATTCACACGAAGTGATGTGTGCTATCGACAAAGGTTCGCAAATTGATTCCGTATTTCTTGATTTCCAGAAAGCTTTTGACACCGTACCTTACAAACGGCTTTTAATCAAATTGCGTGGTTATGGTATATCGCCCCAAATTTGCGATTGGATAGGGGATTTCTTGTCAGAGAGGACACAGTTCGTAGTAATCGATGGTAAGGCATCGACTAAAACAGAGGTAATCAATCAAATGTGAAGGCCGTAAACTCCACAAAATACCTAGGAATTACTATTACTTCAGACCTAAACTGGAAAGTACACGTAGATAATATCGTGGGAAAGGCGAACCAGAGACTACGTTTTATTGGCAGAACCCTTAAAAGATGCAACAGAACTACTAAAGAAACTGCATACACTGCGCTTGTCCGTCCATTTTTGGAGTATTGCAGCCCAGTGTGGGATCATTATCAGGTGGGTTTGACGGAGGACATCGAAAGAGTCCAAAGAAGGGCAGCTCGTTTCGTATTGTCACGATATAGGGGAGACAGCGTTACGGAAATGATACAGGATCTGGGATGGGAATCACTACAACAACGGCGCTTATCGCTGCGGCGTGGGCTATTTGCGAAACTCCAATCACCAACATTCTCCTCCGAATGCGAAAATATATTGTTGACTCCCACTTACATAGGTAGAAAAGATCACCAGAATAAAGTACGAGAAATCAGAGCTCGAACAGAGAGATTCAGTTGTTCTTTCTTCCCGCGCGCTATTCGAGAATGAAATGGGAGATAAATAGTATAATTGTGGTTCGATGAACCCTCTGCCAGGCACTTAAATGTGATTTGCAGAGTATCCCATGTAGATATAGATGTAGATGTAGATGTAGATGAAATTTCTCCTTGCTTTCCTTTATAGCTTGCTCAATGTACAAATTGAATAACAATGGAGAAAGACTACAACCCTGTCTTACTCCCTTCCCAACCACTGCATCCCTTTCATTCCCTTCAACTCTGACAATCGCTGTCTGGTTTTTGTACAAGTTGTAAATAACCTTACGCTCCCTATATTTTACTCCTGCTTGCTTCAGAACTTGAAAGAGTTTATTCCAGTCAACATTGTCAAAAGCCTTCTCCAAATCTACAAAAGCTAGAAATGTAGGTTTGCCTTTCCTTAATCTATCTTCTAGGATAAGCCGTAAAGTGAGTATTGTCTCCCGTGTTCCTCCATTTCTCCTGAACCCAAAGTGATCTTCCCTGAGGTCGACTTCTACCAGCTTTTCCATCCTTCTGTATATAATTCGTGTTAATATTTTGCAACCATGACTTATTAAACTGATGGTGCTGTAGGGTGATTTATTTTAATAAAATTAATTTTGCTTAGGTTTGATGATCTTATAATTATTATTTCTGTCATTTATTAAGAGAGAAAGTTAACCAATAGCAAATTCCCGTTAAAATTTGAATTTACCGCCACTTGGGATGGGGGGAGGAGCAGGGAGGGTGGGTTTGTGACGTCAAGGGGGCGTGCTAGCAAGGGAACGTGGCCATTTGGTTTAAAACTCAGTAGAAAGTCAATCGATTTAATATAAGTTGCACTAGGACGAACTTTATTCCACTACTTACGTTCCAGTCACGTCACGTCTAGAAATAAATTGGCGACATGTTGACGAACATTGCTGCGGACGAGAATCGCTCCCTCACTGAGCAGCCCAGGCCGTTCGCTGTTGATGGAGTTGCGTGAGCTACTGGGTGTCTCACGGTACACGTCACTGTTGTGGGTTTTTCTGTCCTCGATGAATTCGTTATCGGACCTCGGACTTCTAAAAGCACGGTGAGCATCATAACCTTGCGTGACACAAGAGCACAGCTCTGAATATTTTAGGAGGACATGGTGACGCATACTTCCATGACCCTAGACGTCTCACTGCGACATCCCAAAGCGCATATTCAAATTTCAGCTGGTTTTTTTGTTACGACTTTCTTAACTTTTCCATTTGAACACTCCTTATACAAATTCCACACTGCAAGTTTCAATAATGTTGATTTGCTGCCATTAGGTATAATACATTTAAGTAGTGAGTAAACTTCCGAACCATTTGTCCTACATTCTTCTCCAAGAAAGCATTTAGCATTCTTTTGAAGCGCGTGCTGTCATGTCTGTAAGGATCCCTAGCAGTGTTTGGATGATTGATATCCAATCACATTAGCCCATTTATAATGTGATGGAGTAATATTTGGATTAGCTATCCGATGTTTGTTACAACCGGAGGAGAGTCTAACGGCCGATAGAAACATCCAGTGTATTTCTTGCTTACCCCTGATACTGAGACTTGTCCAAATAAATTGACAAATCCAGATGGATTTCTGTTTCTCCTTAGCCTGTTCCTTCGATATAAACTTGGATTTTCCCCAAAACTCTCACTGCTTTTAGGTTTTACTTTATTTTCCGCACATTGTAAAACATGAGCTCCTCTACTTTTTAGTAGTTCCTCTTGATGTTCATTAGTTGAGTTCTTTTTTGTACTTTGTCCTCTTTTTCTCTAATTGTTTTCAGCACTGACGGCTGTTTCCTGCATCGTCTTAGAGGTACGCACCATTTCCAGGTGGCATCACAACGATATTCGTGATTCAGTGAAGTTCTAGTATTACACGCTGGAAATGACAGCTGTGGCCTTCTTTCCCTACCTTTTTGTATTATGTGAAGGTGGGATCCGATTGTCGATTGTTATAAGTAAAGTCACTAGTTAACCTAAGCAACGGGTACTCTCACATCTTGTTCGGCTTATAGTGTATAGGAAAAAAAATATATATATAAACAGGTAATTTTTATACCTCCGTTACGGCCGTGTAACACACACCTCTCTCGAAAATAATTGTGATTAATACTGCTAAATGGACACCGTTGAAACAGTAACGAATATAAAAAAATAATGGAATTAAAAGATCTGTAGTTTTCAATGTCCCATGCAACGGTAACTTTATATATACTTTTGTCATTCCTCTCGTCCAGTATTTTATTTTCGACACTAGCTGAAAATCCCGTGTTGCCTGCGTAATAATTTGTTTCCATCTTCCTTCATTTTTTCCATCCCTCCCTGTCTAACTTCTACTTTTGCTTCCTCACTCTCAGTCCAACTACTAACGTTGTCTCTCTCTGTCTCTCTCTTTCTCTCATCTACATCTACATAGATACTCTGCTAATCACATCTGTCTGGCGGAGGGTTCATTAACCCTTTCATAACCTTTCTCTACCGTTCCATTCTCTAATAGCGTGCGGGAAGAAAGGAACACCTAAATCGTGCCGTTTTCGATCTGATTTCTCTTATTTTCTCCGGCTCGCCTCCTTTCCATCTCCTCCACCGCCTCTCAATCCACCTCCTCCACTTTCTCTAGTCTATGAAGAATTACATATCTCACCCCAGAACAACAATGAAACTTGAAATAGCTATTATTGCAGAAAAAGCATCTCATGATTTTTCGGAACTTTAAGGCTTTACTGCACACAAAGTATCTGAAATAATTCTCATCCCATGCGCTCATTTAGTATGATTTGGTCAGTTATTTTAGGTTAGTTCCGATTTTTCTTTGAAATTTGTCATCTTTTGCTATAAACGGCGCGTCTGAAATGTATGGTGAACGGTCCCATATTTTACAAACCACGCTGAGTTACCAGCTAAGTTACCCGCGTTGAGTTACCCGCGCATACGCATTGAGGGGCATGTCAACAAGCGCCCCTATCGTGGAAGAAAAAGGAAGAAAGATTAACGCCCCGTCGACAGCGTGGTCATTAGAGGCGGAGCTTACGCTCAGGATGCTTGGGCAAGAATGGGGAAGGAAATCGGCCCATATCTTTGAAAGGAACCATTCCGGCATTTACCTGGAGTGATTTAGGGAAATCACGGGAAACCTAAATCTGGATGGCCGGAGGTGGATTTGAACCACCATTCTCCCGAATGCGAGTGCTGTGTGTTCATCGTGGAAGCGGTGGTACACGCTGTGACCCAGATAACAGGGTCAGTGTGAGAACTCATGGCAACATGCAGCGAAAAATGGAGCAACGCGTTACCATCAAGTTAGGTGCAAAATTAAGCAAAACGGCGAAAGAGACCCATGGGTTGATAGTGAAAGTTTATGGTGTTAAGCAGTGATTAAAAATGTGTGTATGTGAGTGGTGAAAACGCTTTAGAGACGGAAAGTAAGGTGTCGAGGATGAGCCAAGTTCGGGTCGACCGGCCACAATCACAGACTCAGACAATATCGAATGAGTGCGATGGATGCTTGCCGATGATCGCCGGCTGTCTTTGAGGATGATAGACGAATTGAAGATCAGCACAGGCAGTGTAGGCAGAGCCAACAACGAGTGACAGTGCTTCGAGCGATTCCACAAGAAACATTTGCTGACAGTTTCCAACAGCTTAAAACCGATGTCGGAAGTGTATTGTAGCCAATACTGAGACCATTCACCGAACTTCTCAAAAAATGTTCAAATATTTGTAAATCTATGGTACCAAACTACTGTGGCCATTGGTCCTTAGGCTTACAAACTACTTAAACTACCCTAAGGACATACACCCCTGCCCCATGAAGGGCTCTGAGCTCCTTGGCAAGACGCCTTGAACAGCTCGGCTCCTTCCGCGGTAACCGAATTTCCCAGACGCACCTTGTACTTGTTGCACTGCTCCCAATGGCGAGTTACCCACATGTGATTTCAAAAGTAAACCAAAAGATAACATATCTAATGGCAAAGAGATACGAAGTAATTCTGATGTAAGCAAGAATTGATCACACACTACAATTTAGAATATTTAGTAATACACGGTTTTCCATGCATTTTTTCACCTATAAACAAACAACAAAATTTTAAAGACAATGGACATTGTCAGAAGGAAGGAAATAGCTGTGAAACACAGATAGCTCTTTATTCACATGATGTGGTGTGTGTTACCGCCAAGGGTTGTCAAATATGTTCCTTATTTCCAGATTTTGACGCAGTACCTCACAAGCGTCTTCTAATCAAATTGTGAATGCTGAAAGGCATAATCGGTCTCTAATGATGATGATGATGATGTGGAATATCGCCACAGTTATGTGATTGGATTCGTGATTTTCTGTCAGAAAGGACACAGTACGTTGTAATTGACCGCAAGTCTTCGAGTAGAACAGAAATGATATCTGGCGTTCCTCAGGGAGTTGTTATAGGGCCCCTACTGTTCCTTATTTTTATAAACGATTTAGGAGACAAACTGAGTGTTCCGGGATGTTGCTGTCATTTAACGGTTAGTAAAGTCATAAAAAGATCAAAAGCAACTGGAAAATGTTTTAGATATCTGAATGGTTCAAATATTGGTCATTGACCCTTAATAATGTTAAGGGTGAGATCATCTACATAATCACTAAAACAAGTAAGATAAATTACACGAAAATCAGTAAAATCTACAGGTCACCAATTCTACTAAATAGCTAGGAATAACAAATACGAACAAATTACATTGGAAAGAACACATGGAAAATATTGTAGGGAAGGCGAACTAAAGACAGCGTTTCATTGCCAGAAGAGAAGATGCAACAGTTCTACCAAAGAAACTGTCTACTGTACACTTGTGCGTCGTATTTTGGAGTGTCGCTGCAGATTGTGTAATCCACACTAGGTGGGACTGACGGATGATTTAGGGAAAATTCAGAGAAGGGTAGCTCGTTTTGTATTATCGTTATATAGAGCACAGAGTGTCACTGAAAGGATAGAGTTGGAGTGGAAATCATTAAAAGAAAGGCGTCATTTCTTGCAGCGAAATGTATTTGCGAAATTTTTTTCACCAACTTTCTCTTCTGAATACGAACATATACTGTTAGCACCCGCCCACATGAATAAAATGAGTGGAATCAGATCGAAAACAGAAAGATTTAGTTGTTCATTTTTTCTGCGAGCTATTAGAGAATGTAACTATAGAGAAATATAAGAGTAGTTTGATGAACCACCTACCTCCAATGTGACTTGCAGGTTGTTATTGGAGACAGACCTCGGGCCGGATTGTTTTGATAGGGATGGGGACGGAAATCGGCCGTACCCTTTCAAAGGGATCATCCCGGCTTTTTCCTGTGGTGATGTGAAATGGGAAATCACGAAAAACCTAAATATGGATGGCCGGAGGTGCAATTGGACCACCGTCCTCCCAGATGCGAGTCCAGTATTTCACCACTGAGCCATCACGCTCGGTCCACTGTCAGAAGTCATTCACTGCACCGTCAGGTAATCTTCCATGTTTCTTCTTCTTCACCTCGATGAAGAAGGATTTCATAAAATGGTCGATATTCTGATTCTAGTGCGGTACAAAACAGTATTACAATTAGTATTCTGCATTTCTACCTCTTTTTCGTTGCTGTACAATCTACTCATACAACTCTTCAACTGACGATGGTTGACAGAATGACAGGGTGTGCAGTCTACTTAAGTTTACATTTTTCCTCTTCAACTGACGATGGTTGACAGAATGACAGGGTGTGCAGTCTACTTAAGTTTACATTTTTCCTCTGTCGACGTCAGCATGGACGTGTCCCATTACCTGCACTCAGCGCTGGGAGCGTCAATATCAGTGTTGTGCTACGTAATTAATAACGTTATTTTTCAGTGAATGGTACACTGCAATACAATTTCATGTCCCCATGTCGTCCAAAGAACATTTGATTGAAACATTTTGTTATTTGCATCTGGACAAACAGTTATTTAGAGTGGTCAAGATAAATGGGACACCCTGTACATGATGTAGTGGTATTTCAACGACGGATTTCACAGACACTGTTCCGACAAGTAACCCTGAACGGCACACACGGCAGGTGCGCGAATTGCGATACAAAAATGTTGTTCTGTTGTTCCCTACAAACGCGTCATTGGAATAACACTATATATATGACATAAACTGCAACTAACGATCCGAGAGGAGAGATGTCGCAAAAGAGTCACTTTTTTGTCAAAAACGTACATTAAAAACTGAATTTATATTTGATGTACCGTTAAAGTAATATTCATGTCTAAATATTAAACTGAGCATTTTGTTCTTTAAGAGGATACTTGAACCGCTTAACCAACGAATGAGCACATATAGAGAAAGAAGTGCTTCTTTATTTGACTCTACACTACTGCGTATTAGTAACCGATATAACTATAATAATTTCGTGTGGCTCATTGGCCTGGTACAAGTCAATTGGACGTCACTTCGGCGAAAGGAGACAGCTTAACATGGAATCCGACCCACGTGTCGTTCCTGGCGACTCCTCACTTCGTTGAGTGGGAAGGATCGGTTGAAACGCAGACATCCGAGGTCCGACTGGGTTTCGAACACACGACCCTTCGGTTTGCAGTCAAGCGCCTTATCCCAAGACCACCGGGCCCTAGTGGAAGTGTAAGGTGACGGACGGATTCTGCTTAAAGCACTAGATATACCGAGCTGAACAATCCGCCATTTTGAATCCCAAATCCGACGACACAGTTGTATGCTAGTTGTATGCTTTTCCTGGTTCAGCGAAGTGAATCAACCAACAGTTTGTGATTTTGTTTCACAGAGTGAAATGGTTGGTTGTGTATCTCCAAACGGCTCAAATAATAGCAGACATGGTCACTAGAAGTTTTATCTGTTTTCTTGAAACACAGATCAGCGTAAAAGGTCGCTTGTAAATTCCAGATGCCAAGTATGGACGCCAAAATCGAGTAGCTATCTACACAACGTTAAGAATTAAACCTTTTATTTGTATTAAAATAGTTATGCTGACAGAGACGTAGTAAAGAAAATATAGGCCTGTATATTTAAGCAATGGTTTATTTTAATTTTGATAGAGTGTTAATATATCACGACACACAGTGTGTTTAAAGTAGCTTTTTTGATATTATTTAGACGAACTAGGTAGTTATTCTAAAGTCTACTAATTGTATTTTTAAGTGATGCATGAGTACAGCTGGCTTTACCCAGTTATTGGTTTTTAAATTATATTGTTACACATTAGTTTATTGTTTAAAAATGACTCAACACTGAAATATGTAGGCCTAAGCCAAGCTGTGGACAGGATGTCTGAAAAAGAAAAATAATAAACTGAACTTCGCAAAGAATGGGAACAGGAAAGACGTAAAATCTTCTCTGAAATACGGTGTGTGTAAAATATGCGAGACATCAGAGGGGGCAATACAGGAAGTACCGTAACGCAATTTAACATTATTTTGTAGCTGTTTTCGTATGCAACTCTTAGTTTCCGTAAACGTTTGTGGATGTACTACTTATAAACTAGAAAATACGATAATTGTGACGTATTTCTAACTATACTAGGTACATATTTAGAACGGCAACATATGCTTTAATATGGAATGTAAGTGAATGTATTATATCTCTAAATCTCTCTCTAATCATTAACATTAAGTTGCTTGCCTCTTACAGTCAAATGTAAGCCAAAAAATTTACTATGCGGTAATATTTACGCGCCAGGAAAGTATACTTAATGGCCTTAAGAGCATATTAAAAAGCGTGAGTGTGCCGTAACCTTTAAATGCGCACCTTCAACGTGGGATTCAAAATGGCGGATTGCTCTGCTTGTACTATACAGTGCTCTAATTCTGCTGTGGTGTCCAGGGGCACCAGCCGCAACCCGCGCGACAGCTACGGTGTTTGCATCCAAGCGGCCGATACGGCGCTTCGTGGCAGCTGAGCAGGAACTGATCTTGTGTATGAACCCAGGCGGCCTTGACGAACAGAGAGAGTAAAGAGGTCGCTGGCCAGTCACGAGAGACTAGAGGGCAGCGCGTCTCTGCAAGGATCCAGTCAGCATCACTGAGCGCACCAGTCGGTGTTTCGGGCCGCGCAGGAGTAGCCGAGCGGTCTGGAGCGCCATGTTACGGATCGCGCGGCCTCCCACGTCGGGGGTTCGAATCCCCCCTCGGGCATGGATGTGTGTGTTGTCCTTAGGTTAGTTTAACTTAGTTTAAGTAGTTTGTAAGTCTAGGGACTGATGACCAACGTAGTTTGGTCCCATAAGAATTACAAACATTTGAACATTTTCAGTGTTTCGGCGCTCCAGATGTCCGTACCACTATCTGTAACCAACCCATCCCTCTCACTGACAAACATCTAGAACTAACCCTCGACAGTAATTTAACGTTCCATGCACACATTCTTACATCCAACACAGAGCGCGATACCGCTCAACCTTCTGAAGTTACTCACAGGTCGCGCCTGGGTCTACAAACTTCCAATAACCTCACCTTTAAAAACCTCACTTGTCGCGTCCTCACCTAACCAACGTGGCCTCGACTCCGCCTCTCCTAAATCCTACAAGTCCCTCGAAATCCTGGAGAGAGATGTACTCCGTCTCGGATTGCACACTCACCTTCGTTCTACACCTCGCAACCTGCACTAACTTTCCCATTAACAACAAGAATTATATTAATTCTCATCATTGGACAGATAACACTATTAATCTTAGAATCGCAGAAGCTATAATTCAAGCATTTGTATTCTCAATCCTAAGAACATAATACCCGAGAGATGTTTATTGAACCTATGCTAACAAATAAGGGCACTGTGTAATAAACAAACGACTTCATATTGTATTCCAACCAGCATTAAGATGATTCTGTATATATTTTATATTTTGTACTTGATGAGTTTTTGTTTTCCATATTGCATAATTTTTTTAAAATTATCTGTAGGAGACGACATTATAACACTACACATAACTGTTTACTTCTATAATAGACTCCACTCCAGTACCAGAGTGGCAACCTGAGGGGAGAAGAAGAAGACGACCTGTGACCACCTGGATCCAAAATGTGCAGCTCACAATGGATAGACTGGGCGCAGAAGAAGACACACAAGATACAGACACCTGGAGAAATGTACTGAATAATTAATGTAAAACCTTATGTACTGGGCGAATTATTATGTTGGAGGTAAACCTCTGTAATGAGGAAAATCTCAACAATATATATATATATATATATATATATATATATATATATATATATATATATATATATATATATATATATATAATAGAGCGCGCCACCTAAGTAGAAGTCAGTTATATCGGCTGCCTGCAGGTCGCTTAATAGTGAATATGAATCTGATAACATCATTTTGTATTTTCTTGTAGGTATGCCTTGTCGCTGGATTAGTAAGATCAGTAATGATTCTAGTCGATTGTGCAAGATATGTAAAAACAGATGTAATACACTGAGACGTTACTGTCATACCGCCTAATGAGGCTACACCTAATCGATTTTGCCAATTTCTCCTACCTTGCTCATGTTTTTCTCACATATATCAGTAATGTTTGCTATCTTCAATATAAATTGATTTAACTTGAGCATTATCATGTGGTTTCATGGCCGACTGGCAATGGCAAAGAAGTAGAAGCAGAGATGGCGAGTTTGTGCTTTTTTTATATTTTATTCCCTTTTCTTTTTATTCATGTCACACTCCCATGTTTCCCATCACAGTGTGAGCAAAGGAGTGGTTGAGCATAGTTGAACCAGTAGGGGTACTTTAGCATGATGGTGGCGGTAGTTTGTGAGTTTTTCGCTTTTTGTGTAGGCAGCTAGTGTTGCAAAGAGTTTAGCAGGCTTTGCTGCTGGTCGATGGTAGGTGTATTCGCGAACGAGTAAAAGGAAAGTGCCCAGTTGGCTGCACCTGCCTCCGCCAATCATGGCGCGTCTTCTTGGCGTGTTTCGAACTGGCGGACGGTTGAGGTAGAGGGAAGCCATCTTTAGGAGTTGGAAGGAGACCATCGAGATGTACGGACGCTGGTGCTGCTTGCTGCGCAAAATTCTCCAGAATGTGGTAAGAAACGCGGCACAAGAGATAATTAAAGTCACAAGTGGGGAAGTGGAATTTGATTTATTAAAATGTCTTTAGGTAAATTTAAAGAAATCGTAAATTTTGTTCTGTATATTGCGTCCACAAGCCCACTTACTGTTCGACCAGCAGGATTAGTTTGAGCAGTAAATGTAGAGAGCTTTGCGCTAATCACGCAGTGAGTGATTTGCATGTTTTATGTCCGTTTGTGTGCAGATTTCCTACCCCCCTCCTCACCCACCATGTGTGACATTGAATAGTGTACAGAGTAGTTAAAAGCAGTAGGAGGCCAGATGAGCAACATTTATAGCAAATTCTCTCTAAAAAAAATAAACCCTTTATGATTAAATTCTGTGTCATAATAACTGATTTACCCCTCAGCTTCTCCTTCAATGCTCCCCATTTTGGACGGGAAACAAAGGGATCTCACAATCATTATGAGAATTGAAATTGGTATTTGTTCGAACTTACGCTGGGGGTTTAAAACTAGACGTATCCTTTCTTGAGATGGATGTGCACTGGTTCCGTTAATTCTAAACAAAACAAAATGCGTTGTCCGTTGCGCGCCATTTTCATTTGTCAAGTTTAATCAAGCCGGTATGTTCATGTGAACATAGACCGAAATAAGTGTGAACCAGTATTGATCCATGCTCAGGATAAAGCCTACGCGAAATTACCAAGCACATTTCATACTGTGTATGGAAGTCGTTGCTGTCAGCGCTTGGGTAAGCCCACCCAGTGGGTAAGAGAAAAAAAAAAAAAAAAAAAAAAAAAGGTTAAACTCTAAAGTACAAACAAGAACGAAAGAATTAAGATAAGAGGGTACGTCACAACATATGTAATCGATGTCGTATTTCTTGTATTTCTATTACGCTTGTACTTTTTAAATTGCACTGAAGGTGGCTATTCAGTAGCCGAAATCGATCTGTAATAATAAATAAACAAATTTACGGCCAATGCTGAATTTTCTTTGGATATACAACCCTATGTGTAATTAAAAGTGTAACGAATTTAATTTTCTTCTGTTCATAAAACTTTAAAAATAAATAAATAAAAGCATAGTATTGTACGTTATAGGATTCATTTTAGTCCACTTTTCTGAATGGAATAAATCCTACTTTACATTAATTCCATCAGAAAATACATGTTCTTTAACGAGGTTTCGCATTGCAGGTAAAGCTCAGACGCGAATTATACTTTTTGAGCAATGTCCTACCGTATAGCCCATTTCTAAACAATCGAATTTCTCTAAATGACTTATTGTAGCATGTAAATTTAGCTTTCGCCTGGTACCTGAAAACTGGCTTTTCATTTATTCATTGTTAAGACGGTGTGTTTCCTATAAAACAATCCTTTTTCTATTCAAATGAGAACTGACGATTAACAACTAATCGCGTAATTTTAATACGATATGCATTTCACTTTCGATAGGCATTTTTTTTACATGACTGAACCGCTAGTATTCAGACATGGTCTGGTTGTTTTATGGTGCAACTACTGTACTTCATGCTATTACGGCAACCCCCTGAACAAGACTTCATGCCCCCCTGGGAGTCGCGACCCACAGATCGAAAAACACTGCTTTAACCCCAACATAAGAAAAAAAATTACTTTCTTACATTTTCTTTGTGGAATTTATGCTGTTGTGGCCTCAAAAGCCACTATAATTTTTTGTAAAATTTTATTATATTGTTTTCAACTTTTTTACACTGCCGGTACTCAGAAGTACCGTCAAGCTCCATGTACAGAAGAAAACATGCACAGAAAATGCTCCAATTTGTAAAACTTGTACGTTAGTCTACATAAAAATTAAACACATTTAAGATCTAAAATTAATTAACAAAAAATTATATTTACGTTTTTTCTGTAAATTTCACATTAAATTTTGCTTCTAGATCAACATTCTGACAGTATGTGATATTTACATCCAATCATACATTTAGTGATAAGTCGTGAAATTGTAAGGAGCAGTTCTTTTCGTCATTGTATTTTTACTTTACATGCACTACATTGTGAATGTGGTCTCGACTGATTTTGTTTTTTGCACACATTTCACATCTTCCTCTTTTACCACTGAAAACTACGAAACGGTTTCCTCGGTTGCCGTGACGTATATCTTTAGGAACAGAAAATTTATCTTTCCTTCTCTTTGGGGGAGTTCTTTCATCTGTATTAGAGTTCCCCTTTTTGATATTTGGAACTTGCTACTCATTCATTAGCCCTAGTGCCACAGCGCGCCTGCAGTACAGCATTGGCAGTGCACCATGTAAATCACGGAAAATGACATAAACACTGACAAAAACAATTTCAATTGCCCCATGGGAAGAAATAATGCCACCATTTCTTTGATCACCTGAAAAGACCATAATTTCATCGTAATCTGTCTGCATGATCCACCTCACCCTTGTTTTTATTGTAACCGCATACGGCAACTGGTATAGTCATACTAGACCCATCTTTCTGCTTTTTCTACACTATACGCTGTTCAGTAGCATGGAAGTTTGGCGCAAGATACACTAGTTAATTGTTTCTCCATGTCACTATCTTACGAAATATCAGAGGGAATTTCCTCATACAGAATTGCTTCAGTATCTGCATCAGAGATCGAAAATAGCCACCAGTTTTCCGATTTTCGTCCATCTGCGTGATAAAAAGTGGACCGAACAACTAGAGAGATGTAACGCATTGTAGCTAAAATAATGTGTTCGCACAACCTGACGGTACTAATAAGTCCACATTATAATTTCCACATTACCTAACTTGCTTGTAGTGTAATGCTTCAAACTATTATGAAAAAACAAAGAGGCTATGTACTAACATTAGAAAAGCCGACAGAACTTTCAGTAAAGTGCGCACAAAGCCAGACAACAGCGTGGAAACAAACACACATAAATCTTCTGTTTTCACAGTAGCGCGCGAAAAAATAATTACAAGCTCTGGCTGTCAGAGAGGTATATCTATCGCGCAGAAACATCTCTGAAACCTTAGGACAGAGGTACTCCTATATCCCAACAGACTCTCTGATCCCGAAACTGAAGAAAATAATGTCAAAACATACTGGAACTTTTAAGTCCGTCAGATGAGGTAACGGGATTCACTAAAACAGGCTACATAGTGGAACATCTTGGAAGTATTGAAATTTGTGTTCTGGAGGGAGACGTGCTTTACGACAGTCCGTGAATTCGCATTATCCACATCGCCTAGTAAGCAGGAGGTCCCGGGTTCGAATCCCAACCTATTCAGTAACTTTCTTACCTGTCGTAATCTACATCTATATCTACATACATACTTCGCAATCCACCGTAAGTTGTGTGGGGGAGGGTACACTGTACCACTACTAGGCATTTCCTTTCCAATTCCACTCCCAAACAGAACGAGGAAAGAAAAGAATGCCTATATGCCTCCGTACGAGCCCTAATTCCAATTATCTTGTGTTTGTGATCACTACGCGAAATGTAAGTAGGTGGCAGGAAGATCGTACTACACTCAGCTTCAAATTCCGGCCCTCTAAATTTCCTCAACGGAATTTCACGAAAAGAACGTCGTCTTTCCTCCAACGATCCCCAATTGAGTTGCCGGAGCATTTCCGTGACACTCGCGCATTGGTCGAAGCTACCAGTAACAAACCTAGCTGCTCGCCTCTGAATTGCTTCTAGGTCTTCCTTTAAACTGGTCTGCTACGGGTCTCAAACACTTGAGCAATACTCAAGTCGTGGTCGTACAAGTGTTTTATACGCGGTCTCCTTTACAGATGAAGTACATCTTCCCAAAATTCTCTCAATAAACAGAAGTTGGCTGTCTGCCTTAGTCACAACTGTCCGTACATGTTCGTTCCATTTCATATCGCTCTGCAATGCTACGCCTAGATATTTGAACGACGCGACAGCATCAAGAAGCTCACTACTAATGCTGTATTCGAACATTATGGGACTGTTTTTCCTACTCATGCGCATCACCTTACATTTTCTACATTGAGAGCTAGCTGCCATTCTTCGCACCAACTAGAAATTTTGTCTAAGTCATCCTGTATGCTATTACAGTCAGTTACAGACGACACCCTCCCATACAGCACAGCATCATCAGCAAACAGCCGCAAATTACAACTTATTCTCTCCATCAGATCATTTATATACATAGAAAATAATAGCGGTCCTATCACAGTCCCCTTGGGCACAACTGACGATACACTCGTCTCTGATGACCACTCGCCGTCGAGAACAACGTACTGCGTTCTATTAATTAGGAAGTCTTCCAGCCAGTCACAAATCTGTGAACCTAATCCATAAGCTCGTATCTTTGTTAGCAGCCTGCAGTGTGGTACCGCGTCGAGCGTCTTTTTGACGTCGAGAAAAACACAATCCGCCTGTTGCCCTTGCCGGTCGCGGTGGCCGAGGTGACTGAAGCGCTCCAGTCACGGTCTGCACGGCCACTACGGTCGGGGGTTCGAATCCCCCCTCGGGCATGGATATTTGTGCCGTCCTTAGTATAAGGTAGTAGATAAGAAGTTTGTAAGTTTAGGGACTGGTGACCCCGTAGTTAAGTCCCATAAGCTTAACAAACATTTGAACATTTGAACCTGTTGCCCTTCATCCATGGCTTGCAAGATGTCATGTGAGAAAAGCACAAGCTGAGGTTCACATGAACGAGATTTCCTGAAGCCGTGCTGATTCGTGGAAAGAAGCTTTTCCGTTTCAAGGAAATTTACTGTATTCGAACTGAGAATATGCTCCAAAATTCTACATGAAACTGATGTCAACGATATTGGCCTGTAATTGTGTGGGTCATTTCTCTTTCCTTTCTTATAAACGGGAGTCACCTACGCTTTTTTTTCCAATCGCTAGGAACTTTGCGTTGAATTAAGGATTCGTGATAAATGGAAGCGTAGGGGGCCAATGCTGCAGAGTACTCTTTCTAAATCAATCCGTATTGCCATCTCTGCAAGATATGGCACATCTACCAACATTCTACCAACATCCCTGGGAACATTACGTGTGACGGGCACAACAGAGGGGGGTCAGATGATGCATGCAGAGCGCGGGTTCAGCGCACAGCGCTGGTCGTAGCGCCGTGGCGGTAAGTGACAAGTTGCCGCCTCACCACATCAGAGGACGCCGCTGCAGGGGCTGTGATGGAGCGAGGGAGGGGTGAGGGGCGGTCGAGAGGCCGACACCACGCACTCAAACTCTGCACGGCTTCTCAACTAGCAGTGCGCCGCGGCACGTGTTGGGTAACAACACACACACAAGCCTAAGTAATGAGCGGCTGATAAACGCTCCCGTCACAGCTAAAGAAAAAAATTGCTAGTATCTTACTGTTTGAAAGAACAATTATTTGAATAACACTCTTAGAAATGGTTCTTGTTTCCATATTGCGTTACACATGCCGAGGTGCCACCAGATAGAAAGTTTTACCTGACGTTTGTCACTGAAACTCAACTTCAAAGAAATTACAAGATAACGTTATATACTACAAAGGCCACACAGATCCTGGCAATTCAATCTGCTTATACCAAAAATTATAAGACTAATTGCTGTTGAATCTTCCGGGATATATGGTCGTGGTCGAAGAAACATATCTTCTTAAAATTATCCCCTTGTTTGTATATTTCGATTGCTTCTCTGTACAGTCGTCGATAATAATTCGTCGTTGTAGATAAAATTTCCGTTTCGGAAAACTTCATGATTTCCTGATGGGGAAACATGTTCAGCTACAGCTCAGTTCTCACTTTTACCCACTCGCCAAAGACTTTTGTGTTCTTTCAGTCTTGTATTCACACTCCTTTTTGTAGTACCAATATACATCTTTCCGCAAGAACACGGAATTTTGTACACCCCCACTTGATGATTGAGGAGGGCGTTTGTCCTATACAGATCGGAGTGCCTGACGTATCTTTTTTGTAGGTTTAAAAACCGGTCTGATGTGTTTACGTAAAATCTTTCCTATCTGATCCGTAACTGTTTTAATGAAGGGGAGAGAAACGGTGTTCTTCCATCGTTGTGTTTTGTTGCTGTCTTTTTGTTTACCGTTCCTTGGTCGCAGAACCCTATTTACTTCTTTCCGTGTGTATCCATTTTCTCAAAAGCCTGCATCAGATGCTGTAACTCGGCATCTAGGTACAAATTCGTTTGGTTCTGTCAATAGTATTTTTAATGACCCCTCTCTTTTGCTGAGGATGATGGTTGGAATCCTTGTACAAGTAGCTGTCAGGAACAGATATGTTTCTTCGACCACCGGAAGATTCAACAGCAGTTATTTCAAGCGGTCGTGAAAGCCTTCACTGCATAATTATGAGACTGACAAAGATTCACATCGGGGTGCTATGTCTGATCTAAAATAAACAATACGCAACTTGTTAACTATGCAGACCTTTAAAATATATTCCAATAACGCGTAAATTGATGCTAGATGGTAACTGTAACGGACATCTAAAACGAAATCAAACCTTTGTGGGCCAAAGGTACCAAAATGTAAGATATGCATCGAACAGATTTTTCGAAGGCGGGTGGTAAGTTTCATGTTAGTCCGAATGTCGTCTCTCAGTTGTAATTGGTGCTTTTAGTACCCAAATGATCACGATTCTTCGCGTTATCCTGATAGCGCTTATATTTTTTGAACACTGGAAAATGTCGTTTCTAGATAAATGTCTACAGAATACATTGTTAAAGTTTGAGACGTTTTCTGATATTATGTATTTGCATCCCACGGTGCAGAAACGACTAAAACATGTTTTTTGTATTCTGTGCGTAAGTACTGTAACTTCGGACGTTTGGATTTCGGTAACGGAAAAAAATCTGAAAGAAAAATAGTTTGAGAATTTAACCACAGTCTAACATATACAGTCACTACACTTCCGCAGATCTTTGTTATACACTGCGACAGCAGCGCTCCAAGCGGCCGGCAAGCTACATTTCTGAATATGATGTTCGATGAGTGCGAATAGTATCGCTTATATTGCTTTTAACATACTTTTTACATTATGGAACATATGTATTGTCATAAAATAGGTAATCGCTAAAAAATATCTCCACCTTTGTCTTTCTTAGATTTCCTAAGATCTCTGAGAAGGTACGAAACGGTACATTGAAGCACAGTTATTTACAATTATCTTATAACCTAAGAGCTTTTACTGAAGAATTTCATTTTCTATTAAAAATAAAAAATGGCTGGAAACACCAGAAGACCTGCCCTTTGGCAGAAAGACTTCGCTTTTCTCCCCAAGAACGTTAACGTTTCTTCACTACGATTCCAGTAAAATCGGTGAAGGTGGAACGAAGGAAACGCATATAGATTGCAATAACTACAGTATTTGACGTACCAAAGCAGCCACCAAACTCTAGGTGAAGGAAAAACGTCACAGACGTGGCAAGGAAACGGGGAAAGCAATCAACCTGTTTTCAACAAAGAAGAACCCAATTCCATAATTATTGCTATCGCTGAACCGCAAACGGCAAGAATCTTCAAGACATTGTCTTCTTAAGTTAATCATACTCAAAAGAATATGCGCGTATAATAAAGACGAGTGAGCCTAAAAAAGTGCGAATCGTTAGACTCCATACCGAATTGATATGTCTCGAAAACGCTTTGTCATAGAAAGAACGGGCCATAATAGATATTTATAAATCTCTTATGTTTATATTCTACTTACTCTGTGAGAATAAGCTGCAAATGTACACATATTCGTAAGTATGACGAAATTCTTCGTTATACCATTGAATCATTTAAATTCGGCTGATTTTACATTAATTGCCATATTATGTAAGTCTCTTGATATTATACCGATATTTGTAACTCAAAAATTACGCTAACTATTTCTGTAATGACGTACACAAATAATTGTAAACAAACATCACTAATTCGGAGCCTTGCCAACCACTAGGAGCGCTAGTGTCCTTGCAACTGTCAGTTGGTAACAGCTTTACATCAGCGAGTGTCGTGACTGCATAGAGTGTGATATAACCTTACGAAAGTATAATAAAAACTTCGACGATTTTCAATAAATTAAAAATATAAACGTACCCAAGATCATGGTATTTCGTGGCTTTCTCAGGAACCATCCATGAATTAATAGCACTTTTATAAGCCGTATAAAGACTACTTTAGACGACACATATTTTGGAAAAAGCGACAGATTGCTCAATTTGACTCGGCTACAAGAAGTCTGTGATATTCAAATTTTGACGTTGAATTGTGGCATGTCTCTAGCGTTCCAGTACTACTGATATCTGTACTAATGATTACTGGGCTGAGGTCTATCCAAAATAATTCAGCTCTTATCTCTGTGATCAATAAAATCTGAGACATGGACCCATGGAGCATCACAATTTTCTACCCAAGGCGTTTTCGAACATCTTAATATCGTACGCGACAGTGACGGGTATCAAATCAGTCACTACAGTGCTTACGCCCAGATAATCGTTAACAGGAGACACTGTTGTTGTGTACTAAATTTAAACACGAAATTCAATATTTTCAATTCAGATTATTATTTTAAAACTCGTTTCCTACGAAGAGCTACTACAATTGATTTTCGTAACTTCTTACCTTTTCATATCAAAGTCTCATCCACATGTAATCAATAAACACACAGAATAATTAGGTGCAGCATGGCTGAGGCGTTACTTTTAGCGGCGACCTCTTTCTGCATACGTAGCGCCACCAGTCGACCTGAAAAAAAAAATCAGAAGCAAGGAGTGTAAATCTCATTGCAGAACGATTCAGCTGTCATCAACCGACATTTCACGTAAGGGCGGCAACAACAGGAAACAGAAGTTAGGGGAGTGCAGATCAGTAGAGTCAGTCGTGTTCACTCATTTCACTTGCGAGTGAATTAAAAACGGAGACGATCATAAGTCCCCATGATACAAATGTTTAGGTAACGTCCACAATTGTCCATCGTCTTCCTTAATAATGGAACTCGGACCGGTTTCGAGAGCTATGTCTTAGCATCAGGCGCATGTAATGAATTTACATGTATTAGTGTTACATATAAAAAATTTAAAAAGTGGATCCCAGGTACATGTAGCAAGCCGGGAAACACCGATGGGAACCTGCTTGTAAAGTGGCGCAAAGATTATCCACGGTCTACACTAACTTGTGTGCACCAGACTATACCACAAAAAGCTTTGCGCTGTCCAAGATTAACGCGCATAAGATGGATGTGCATAAGCATACGGGGCGTCTATTCAGCACAAACCACCTGAGCGCCCTGTCAGACTTCTACCGACCGCCGTTGCGCCTTAGATCACGCGTCCATTTCTATCTACATGGGATACTCTGCAAATCACATTTAAGTGTCTGGCAGAGGGTTCATCGAACCACCTTTATACTATTCATCTCCCATTCCACTCTCGAATTGCACGCGGGAAGAGAGAACACCTGAATCTCTCCATTGGAGCTCTGATTTCTCGTATTTTATTCTGATGAGCATTTCTACCTATGTAGGTGGGAGTCAATATATTTTTGCATTCGGACGAAAATGTTGGTGAATGGAGTTTCGTAAGTAGACCACGCCACAGCGATAAGCGCCGTTGTTGTAATAATTCCCATCGCAGGTCCTGTATCATTTCCGTGACGCTGTCTCCTCTGTTTCATGACAATACAAAACGAGCTGCCCTTCTTTGAACTCTTTCGATGTCCACCGTCAAACCCACCTGATAAGGATCCCACATTGGCAGCAATACTCCAAAGAAGGATGGACAAGCGTAGTGTATGCTGTCTCTTTAAAACTTCTGTTGCTTCTTTTAAGGGTTCTGCCCATAAAACGCAGTCTCTGGTTCGCCTTTCGCACGACATTATCTACGTGTTCTTTCCAGTTTATGTCTGAAGTAATAGTAATTCCTAGATATTTTGTGGAGTTTACGGCCTTCACGTTTGATTAATTTATCTTGTAAACAAAGTTTAACGAATTTCTTTTCGTACTCTGTAGACGACTTTACACTTCGCATTATTTAGGGTAAATTGCCAATTTTTACACAATAGTGATATCTTATTTAGATCGTTCTGCAGTTGCTTTTGATATTCAGATGATTTCACTAGACGGTAAATGACGGCGTCATCTGCAAACAACCTAAGAGAGCTACTTAGATTTTCTCCCAAATCGTTCATGTAAATAAGGAATAGCAGGGGACCAATAACACTACCCTGTGGAACTCCCGATATCACCTGTGTTTTAGTCGATACCTTACCATCGATTACTACAAACTGTGTCCTCTCTGACATGAAATCCCCTACCCAGTAGCAAATTTGGGGCGATATACCATAACCACGCAATTTGATTAAAAGCAGTTTATGAGGTACGGTGTCAAAATCCTTCTGGAAATACGGAATTACGGAATTAATTTGAGAATCCTTGTCGATAGCACTCATCACTTCGTGTGAATAAAGAGCTAGTTGTGTTTCGCATGAACGATATTTTCTAAATCCGTGTTGACCTTGAGTCAATGGATCATTCTTTTCCAGATAATTCATAATATTTGAATACAGGATATGTTCCAAAATCCTGCGTAAATTGACGTCAATGAAATAGACCTGTAGTTTAGTGGGTTACTCCTACTGCCTTTCTTGAATATAGGTGTTCCGGGCGTCAATATGGATATGTACGAAAAAAAAGCCGCCTTATCTACACTGGTTAAAAGAATTAGGGGATCAGTTGAGATATCTAGATTCTGAAGCACTGCCATCGGCAAAATGAACTAAAATGGTTCGACGTCTTTCTGACGGTTCTACGGAGTGGAGACAACAACATTACGGCAGCCGAGATAGTGGTAAAAACAGAAAGTGGCTGCAGAGGAGGTTGGTGTTGACTTGAGTTTCCAATTCCAATGTTTGTACAGTCTACGGGACTTAACTACGGGGTCATCAGTCCCTAAACTTACAAACTACTTATGAACTACCTACGAACTAGGACGGCACAAATATCCATGCCCGAGGGGGGATTCGAACCCCCGACCGTAGTGGCTGTGCAGACCGTGACTGAAGCGCCTCAGTCTCCTCGGACACCGCGGTCGGCTGACTTGAGTTTGGCAGTTCGGATCAGATAGTGTAGTGATCAGGCACTGCAATACAACAACAATGTCACTTACCAGAAGGTGTTTAATGGAAAGCCATAGGAAAGTTGGAGCCGAGACAGACACCGATTGAAGTGGCTGCAGCTATTGGAGTGTCGCAAAGGGAAATTTCCAGGACCTGGACGCGATATCTGAGAACAGAAACCGTTAAAAGAAGTCGAGGCCAAGATCGTTCACGTGTAACATCAGCAAGAGATGACCGTTATCTCCAGTGAACGTTCCGGCAAGACAAGAGGATGACTGCAACTCAGCTGCAATACACCCTCTAGGCAGCAACAGCACAAACAATATCAACACTGAAATCGATTTCGGAAATGTGGCCTCTACGCCCACAGTAACTGGGCGGTGGAACATCAGGCTTAGAGTCGTAACGAATGGCGTCTGGTTCTGTTCACATATGAGTCAAGATTTTGTGTTCACACCCCCTCATCTGGAACGTGGAACTCGAAACAATCCTGCTTATGTGCAGGAAACATCACTATATGATGGTGGTGGACGACTGACGTGGACAGGAGTCGTTTTTGGCGGACGTGCAGAACTGTATGTTGTCACAGTGCCGCTTTGACTGCTCAAAGATATAGAGATGAGATCGATCGACTGTTGTGTCTTACGCTGGTGCCACGGGAGGTGAGTTCCTTCTGGTTGTCGATAACACTCGTCCCCACAGAGTTGCACTGGTGTACAACTTGCTTCAAGCTGAGGGAATTGAACGAATGGAGTGGCCAGCTTGTCCACCAGACTTTAAAGGCGATTTAGCATGTCTCGGATGGACTTGGCAGCAACATTGGAGCCAGACCAGCGCCTCCCACAACGGTCGCAGAGCAATGGTTTTATATTTCCCAAGAACTCATTGATAACCTCCTACTGTCCAAGCCACGCAAGTGTGCACCTCAAGCAAAGAGTAGAGACAGCAAAATATCGTACTGAGTCACACACAAATTACAAGTGTAACGAATATCTGAAAAAAAAAATACGTTGCAAAATACGTTGACTTGATCTTCCCATTGCCCATGAAGCAGTGGTTAGCTTATCAGAAATGAAACATCCATCCCCGAATCGCCGTGTAGTCTGAAGAGCCTTGTCACGGATAGTACGGCCACTCAGCGGTTCGAGCCCTCAGCCGGACGGACGTAAGAGTCTTTTTTCGAGAACAGTGTGTCGACCCATAAAACATGACGCTGAGTATGCCGTCTGACGCTGCCGTCACTGAGGCGTGCAATCATAGCTGGGACTGGCCTGTCCCTGTGGCGGTGTCCGGCCGCATCAGACGCAGCAGAAAGCGGCAGTTAGCGGACGCTGTGCTTTGCTGCAGCGCCTCCTGCCTCCAGAGCTCTTAATTAAGCGCTCGTAACCCGCAATCAGCCCTACGAAGAACTCGCCGCTCTAATTCCAGACCGGCCGCCACGTCTGGTCAGAGCAAATGTCAGCAGGCAAGCGCTCTGGACGCTGCGGACTAACCAGAAACGGCAAACGGATCCTGCAATGCACACAGTTTTAAGAGAAGACCAACCTTGTTAAATGTTCCTACTGATGGTTAGTCTGTGAGCTCTTGCAACCGATGCCGAAAAATCCTTGATGAAACACACATTACTCTGACACGAATTTGATGTTTATAACGTAGCCACCGGAAATTCGTTCTGAAAATAAATATGCCCAGGTTTAATTGAGCTCACTGACTGTTCTGTCGGTTTTGGGCAGCATGTTTTATTCATTTTGAATGAAACACACGAGATAAACGTGTAATATTCCGCAATCCGGTTTTGGTAGAGGTACTGTAGACGAATATCTATTTGAAAAGAAAAGTAATGCAATTTGTAATTTCAGTTCTGGTAACAATGCTGAACGCGTAACAGTATCTTGTTTGTTTATTGCATTACTAACTCTGTTTAAAAGGAACGTGAACTGCTGTGGTGACATTCTAAGTTGATTAAAATAGCTTCTAGGGTCTTCAATTACAATTACAAATTCTTTCAGCAAAGTCGCTAAGCAACCGAGATGACATCTTCTTTTAATCCAGTCACAAACCCAAACACGTTCCTTATTCTTTTTATGTTTAGTCTTATGCAGCGACTTCACACAAAGAAGCAATAGCTCCGCCACAACTTTTACAACTACCAAAACTTCCATTCTACGGCGACTACGGCACTTACAAAACAATCAAACTGAAGTGTATATCATCTGCGCCGTGTCGCAACCTAGTGTCGTCGTGTAGACTAGCCTTTATACTCGCACACCGCGCAATTGCTCATGCGGGTACAGATACATATGCATCAGACGTTGGTCGGCGGCAAAGACGTGAATAATGCACGAGTTAATCTATAACTCCTCAGTCGATCTGTGTTGGCATGTCGATATATCACTGTGAGCTGCACTGTGACGACGTTTTTGTGAGTCAAGGATGATTTGCTGCTCCGAAAATGTGGAGGTTACAAAAGTCTACGTGTATGTGGCCTTTCTTACATCGGACAAACAACTCGTACTGTCCACCTGTGAACCGCTGAGCCGATAAGCGGCTCTTTTGAGCCGTTTGGGTTCGGAATCGGCTCACTCGTGAACCGGATCTTGTGAGCCGTCTTGTTCTACTGACGAAACTAATTAAGAGAATGTTTACGAGATTTCGAGACTGTAGGTGTAGGTTGTCTACGGATCCAGAGTGATAATTGTTTCGCACTTACACATGTATAGTCGACACTGATTACGATTTTATTACCAGTGGCGTAGCTATGTCACGAAGGGCCCCGGGGCAAAAATGATATTGGGGCTCTCTTTAAACTAAAACTATACAATACAAAACTACTTCCTCTTACCGCCCACTGGAAGACATAATAAGTCAAACCTAAATAAATGTTCAATTGTTACATTACAAGGTACATTGCTTGTCTATTGCTTGTTCGCTGAAACGTGGACCCTGCCGCTATTAGCGTGTTGTCAGTTGGAGTTGCCGTGGTTGCCAATCTTTGTGAAATAACAGTCAATGGCACTGACTTACTAGCACTGTGTTTGTCAATACACGGCGCGACCACATTGAATATGAATAATCTACAGAGCGGTATTATTATAGTAACTCAACTGTTTGTGTAGTTAATTACCCCAAGGAAGTGCTTCTTTATCATAGTTCCCAATGAAATTCGTGCAAGAAGAAGAGAAAATGTAGGCAGTGAATGGTTTTGTGGCTTTAATTACTGATCGGCGCATCATCAGTGAAACTTCTGCCTGCAACATCAATCGCATAGTACGGAGCGTGGTGGACTAAGCGGGGGGGGGGGGGGGGGTGCGGATATCCCGGGCCTCTCACCTTCGGGGGGTCGGGGGGGGGGGGCCTTCAAGTATCTCAAAAAGCTCGTGGTATTTTTTCTTACATTTTCCGTTCCTCTCGTCCCAGAGGTGTTGCTTTTTTTATAGTAAATACCTGTATTTTCAAGTGAACGGGGGGGGGGGGGGGGCTTCATTTTGTTCTGCCGTCGCCCCGGGCCTCCGATAGCCTAGTCCACCACTGTATCCCATGGGGTCGTTACATTGCGTGAAAGCTAAACCATCAAACAAATTTTCACAGTTATATTAGGGAGTACGAGTAAATATTATCTGCTGCGTAACATATAATAATTTATTTAGTAGTATTTACGTTTGCGCCGCGGCGGAGCGGCCGAGCGCTTTGAGGCGCTATGCTACGATGCGCAAGGCCGTTTCCCGTCGGGTGTTCGAATCCCCTCTCGGGCATGGATGTTTGTGGCGACTTTATTATAAGCTAGTTCATAAGTAGCTTGTAAGTTAGGGACTGATGACCCCTCAGTTAAGTCCCATAAGCTCTACAAACATTGGAACATTTTGAACTAGCTGTGTTTCACAAGAAATCCGTGTTGATTATCGGTCAATAAGCCGTTCTCTTCGAGGTAGTTCGTTATATTTTAGGAAAGTATATGTTCTAAAACCCTGCTGCAAATCGACGTCAATGATATTGTCCTGTAAATTTTCCCATCACTCCTATTGATGTTTTTGTATATTGCAGTGACCTGTGCAACTTCCAGTCTTTGGGTACGTAACGTTCGATGAGTAAGTGGTTGTTCATGACAGCTAGATATGAAGCTATTGCATCAGCATACTCTGAAGGGAACTATCTGTACCGAGAGACTTGCATTTTGAACTAAGTTGCTTTAATACTCCAGCGATACCTACTTCTAAATTACGAATTCTGGGTGCTGTCTTCTGCTTCGCACAGGCAGGCGTTCGACCGAGTTCAACACTGCTGCCATATCAGCCAAAATACGAGCGTACATCATCCCATCTGTTTGATAATGCTCCTTGAAAACGAAGCACGGAAATGACCCGTGTTTTTTGTACCGATGTCTACCACGTACTACAGTACCCTGCTGCTAGAAGAGGATCACGTTCCTCCAATCCTGTACTGCACACAGAACCGCATTTGTATCCGTGCTCTCAATAATGCGGCACTTCTGATAATCCGGTATGCGTAAATGCTAGGAATGGCTGGATTAGCGAGCGTCTAGTGTGGTTATACGTATCGATTGGACTATTCATTCAATTATTTTGAACGAAAGCAGCCTGTGGGAGCAGCCGAATGAGAACAATCGTGCGAGACCGCCGCATTCTGTTCAGAGGGGAAACATTAGGGCACGTCCATTAATTACGGGAGCTCATAATGGACGTGGAAGAGGGGGCAGAGAGGTGGGGTCGGGCGAACCTCTCTAAATTACATTTAACGTGGAGGGGGGGGGGGGACGGCAATGAAAATCTCACGTCAACTTTTTAATTTAGATAATAAACATTTTTATAACGGGTAAATTTTGTTTTATAAAATTTATCCCGAGGATAGTAAATACTGAAGCGCCCGCTAATGCAATTGTCTCGCTGAACTGAGTGCTTCTCTGGAATTCCCCAATTTCGAACAAGTGTCACTTTCCATTGAGGAATTCCATTGCTACATGAATATTTCGAGTAAATTGGATTATTTAAAGTGGGAACACCACGTCTCACCAACAGGGGAGGGTCATCAAAATCGAAAAGTAAAATTCCTCACGTGATTGTCATCCCCGAAGATCGCATTTTTAACGTAAAGTCAAATCTGTTGACTGCATTGTTATCGCTTGTCTCATGGTTATTGCCGTTATTGAGCGGCAGTTAAGTAGCTCCGAATTGAGTTTCCGTCCACGTTTATGAACACCAGGCCCGCTGTCAGAATTCAGTTTCTTGAGTGATGGGGATCAGACAATAAAAACCTTCCCTGAACTCTTTAAAGTCGTCACCGGTAAGCATTTGCAGTTGTTAGACGTACTAAACACGGTAAAAGAAAATACATGGCGCTTTCTTCACTCTTTTCCTTATATCTTTCAACTGCGTTACAGATATCATAGACAGTTGCACTGATGAAGACGTGCTGGATACAGAAGAAAATAGCGTGTTGGCGTTTGGTGAAGATTTACAAGAGACTGACGTCGACGATAACGACGCTGTCATTTCACCTCCCTCTGATTCGTCGAGCACTTTCATTGCTTCAACGGAGCTTGGCCGTGGAATTGAGGTCGTCATTGATGGTGAAAGCGGCTTTGATGGTTTTAAATGGTCGAATACCACTTTGCCCGTCTCCATAACAGAAGAATATATGTAGGGAGCCGTTTGCGTTTTATACAGCGCGTTACAACTGCTGTGGAAACGAGTGAGACGGTTTTTCAGCAAGTAGTATAATGTAATTTAATTTTCAGTACCTTTCTTGCACATCATTTTGTTATATGTAAAGCTGAAGTGGAGTAAACTAGGCCGGCCGCGGTGGCCGAGGGGACTGAGGTGCTCCAGTCACGGTCAGCACGGCCACTATGGTCGGAGGTTCGAATCCCCCCTCGGGCATGGGTATTTGTGATTTGTGCCGTCCTAGTTCGTAAGTCGTTCATAAGTAGTTTGTAAGTTTAGGGACTGATGACCCCGTAGTTAAGTCCCATAAGCTTAACAAACATTTGAACATTTGAGTACACTTGAAAGAGTTACAGTACATATGTTTTATTTTGTGATATTATTTCCTCCTCAACTTCCCTAGCTGTTGTCCCTTCATTGCACAGCACATCGCGTTAAACAGGCCGAGTGAGGAACAACCCCAGCGCGCGAATGTTTAAAAGCTGTTCTTTCAGGAGGCCGTTACTGCAATTTCTGGGGTTGATATCTAGCTCATGTATTTCTTTTTTTTTTTTTTTTTCCTCAAGGAAACATGAGGTCGAGTTGATGTTTCCTTGTTAGTGGCAAATGCAACTTGAATCCACACTAATGGCAGCCATTGTCAAAGGAGCTCTTTAGCGTGGGCATTTGTTTACAACAGTCGAGGTCATCATTGCCCCCTTTTTGCTTTATTAAGAAAATCGCAGAGCTTTTAAAAACTTGATATTCTAAAGATTAATCAAAACCACATAGCAGGGAATCAGACCCGACACTTCAAGTGCTTGTAACACACTACCCCAGTAATAGAACAAAAAAACATCATAAACGCCGCAACTAAAATGGGACAGTAAAAAAACGCATTTATAGGATTAGGAACTTAATGGGGTGTTAAGTAACAAACAAATAACAACTTCTATGGAAAGCAGACAACTTCATGATTTGATTTTATCCATTTGAAAATGGGCTTAGAAAGACTGCAACTGTAAAATCAGTGGGTTCGCTAAATAACACTTCTGCTACCACTCACGATTTTATTTTATTTATCACGACTCGCTTCTGGTAATACTTCCCATTTTCAAGTGCGTTTTTGTGCTATCCCATTTTAGTGCAGTGTTTCTAATGTGTGAGGTTCTGCATTAGGTTTCTCGATGGTACATTAGTGTAGAATGTCATATCAAACATGCCCATCAAATGGACCATCATGAAAGTTAAAGACAACAACATAATGCAGAACTTCACATATAAGAAACACCGCAACTAAAACAGGATAGCACAAAATCGCACTTGAAAATGGGAATTATTTCCCGTAACGCGTCGTGGTAAATAAAATAAAATGGTGACATACCCATAGATAACTTCATGTACATCAACACTCCAATGTTGTATGCCAACAGACCCAACACAAGTGCAATAGATAAAGTTTAAAGAGAACAGTTCATAATCAACTTACCCTTAGGAAGCTGAACACAATCACGTTTTCATTAAGAAGTTCCGCTACATCGGCCGTTTCAGATGTGTGGGAGTCCGCAAACCAAAGGTATAACTCACAAGCTCTTGCAACACCACCGAGCGAGGTGGCGCGGTGGCAATGCACTGTACTTGCATTCGGGAGGATGGTGGTTCAAATCCACCTCCGGCCATCTAGTTTAAGGTTTTCCGTGATTTTCCCAAATCATTCCAGGCAAATGCCGGGATGGCTCCTTTCAAAAGGGCACGGCCGATTTCCTTGCCCATCCTTACCCAAAACTCCGAGCGTTAGCTCCGTCTCTAATGATCAAGCTTTCGAGGGACGTTAAATCCTAAGCTTCCTTCCTTCTTGCAACACCTATCCCGGTAAATTTCTAAATTGGTAGTACACCAGCAGTAAACACAGGGCGCTTCCACGGTACACAGTGTCAAACACCGTCACTCTGTTTTCCTTTCCTCCAGTCGATATCGCCGACTGCTTGAAGGCTGAGGACGTCAACTCACGAAACGTACGGTAGTTGAAAATAAATGTTTGTAAATCTATGAGACTTAACTGCTGGGTTATTAGTCCCCAGCTTATAAACTATATTTTTTACTCTTTAATTAATTTATTTGTTTTTTTATTATTTTTTGTCTTCTTCTTTTTTTAATATATTTTTGATATACATAGTAAGAGGAGCGCGGTGTTATTGCCACCGGCATATATAGAAACGTCCAAACGTGTCTTCTCGTTGAGTGGGTGTATGTTCCGTTGTGGGTTATGTTCAGTTCAGGTTGGTTGTGTTAAGATTTATCTTCTCATGGCTTGGACGTTCCAGCTGGGAGGCGGGTCATGAAAGACACTCCGTAAGCAATTGGAAAAATATTGCTGTTACTTTGGGTTACGGGTTAGGACGCAGTATCGTTCATTGAGAAAGTTCCAATATCCAAATACTGACTTCTCGCCAGAATCGAAGAGGTATTGGATCGTGTGGCCACGATCCAATGTACCGAGTGTGTTTTGGTGGTGGGGTAGAAAGTCTCCCCTGGGAATAAGACCATGTTGATATCGATCTGGGCGGGGACTACTTAAACTAAGGACAACCCACACATCCATGCCCGAGGGAGGAATCGAATCTCCGACGCGGGAGGCCTCGCGATCCGTAACGTGGCGCTCCAGTCCGCTCGGATACTTTCGCGCGGCTACGGTAGTGCTCCCGTGAACCAGTTCAGGATGGTGGCTTTTCGGTGCCCGTACAACTCTTCACTGTCTGCTTCCCGGTCGCGTTCGGCCACCGAGGTCCAAAGCGTCCAGCTCCCTCCACGGTCAGCCACCGACTCGAAACTTTCATGTCGTCTTCCAGGAACCGTCATACTTTCTCCTTGCCGTCGATTTCGCTCAAGAAAACTCTTTGATATATACATGGGCGTCTATTGCGAAAGAACAGACGTCACTTCCGATCCTGCAGTTGTTATTGTTTTTATATTCGCGAAATATATGGCTTCAACTGCGAATGGGCAAAGCTGAAAATGTGTACCCAGCCGGGATTCGAACCCGGGTCTCCTGCTTTGTAGGCAGTTGCAATAACCCCTACAGCACTGGGTACACAGTAAAGCTGGAAATTTGTGTCTGACGGGAGGCGTGCTTACGTAGTCCTTGCAGGCGTGGTGATCACTGTGTACCCAGTGGTGTAGGTGTCAGCGCAACTGCCTAGAAAACAGGAGACCCGTGTTCGAATCCCAGCGGGGTTCGCATTTTCGGCTTTGCCCATTCGCAGTTGAAGTCATATATTTCGTGAATATATATATATATATATATATATATATATATATATATATATATATATATAATATTTGGCGTATGAATACAGCTGGAAGCTGTTCATTTGTTCTTTCGACTGGCGTAATGCACAGCACGAAAAAACGTGAAAAACGAGTGACATACACATTAAAACCAACAGCAACAACCAAATTACAACAGAGAAAGAAAAGAGTCGTAAGTACTATACATAAATGACGCGTTTTTCTCGGACCGAAAAATGGAAAGCAAGAAAATCGTAAACTGTTTGTTATGTTTGCAGATGACAAGTTTGTACCAAAACAACAAATAAGTAGGCTACTTAACAAGTTTTATGTAGCCTAATGTAAAAGGTATGTAAGAAATATGATACTCGTATATCTAGGCCTAATATTCACTAAACTGAAATAGTTATATAGTCAGATAACCTAAGTAAAATTTAAAAACGAATGAACCTACAAGTAACTGAAAAGACTATTGTGCAGTAAATATAATTTCAGGACAAAAATAAACCATCCCACTGATGATAGCACAAAATGTGCTGAAACATGTTTGGGAACAATTAAAAAATCAGGTGTCTTGCATACGGCGGAAAATCCAAACCCTTTATCCAAGCAAGCACGGAAGAAAGAAGAGCAGCAGCATCAAAAGATGAAATACACTAGATAACTGTGAGATATTCTGCAAATTTATTGGTTTACGAACCGGTTTTCGGCTTTTACGCCATTATCAGGTAAACATTACAAGCCTTAGTTACAAAGATCTTAACTTGCTAAATGTATAACTTTCAAAGAAGACTAGTGTTTTGGTTTATAACTAACATGCGGGAAATATTACTATTCAATTTGTTGTGTAAATTCCTGACATTGATAAAATACGTGACAATATAATAGATTATGACGTTTCCGTTTCCGATCTGATTTCTCTTATTTTATTCATGTCTCCCTAAGCAGGTGGTTGCTAACAAAAGCCGCGTCGGGCATGGGTGTTTGTCTTGTCCTTAGGTTAGTTTACCTCAATTTAAGTAGTTTGTAAGCTAAGGAGTAATGAGCAATAGGCTTTATTTCTAAAAAATTATCTCCCCCCACAACCAAATACTGGCTGCGCCACTGCTGTCAACACAGTAACTGTGAAATATATACAGCAAAGTTCCTAGTAAAATTATATGAACTGGAAATTTGCCTTTCAATGCACCTGTGAGTGAAATGTTCAAATGTTTGTAAATCTATCGGACCAAACTGCGTGGCCATCAGTCCGTGAGTGAAATGTCTGCTGAAGACACAGTTAATTTACTGTGTATGCTGATATCGGTGTCAATGAAGCCATGCCTTTCGAAATAAATAAGACGAAGTATATTACTGGGCATACAGTGGGTTGGAATATGAAGAATCTAAAATGGCTCTGGCATCATATAATGACAGCGTGGATTTGGGTACTTCTGTATACAAATGAAGAGATAATGACACAAACAAAACGGTTGTGCTCAGAGTATGTCATATAAAAATTTCAAAAAATTTTAGACTTAAAGGTAAGTGTTTCATTGAAAGAACCCACGAAGTTAGACGTAAGATGATTTGTTTATGAATGAGTGATCCGAATTAGGGGCCATATGCAATATTGTTACTTGCTGGCAAAGAAATATTTTCCAATTCTAATTAAAGTATTTGTAAATAAGACAAATGATTGCTCATTATAACAAACTAAAAAGACTATTCTGAAGCTTAGGAAAGTAACTCGCAAATGGGTCTAAATGATCATTGAAAGTGCATACATTTATAGGCACAGCGCACAGTGTAACTGTGGTATAGGTTTAAAACTTAAGTCATGTATTGCGTTATTTTCAGTTCGAGTTCCATCGAAATAAACTGTACAGAACCGACCGTTTTATTATTTTCAACCCTACACTTTAAATTAATATTAATATCGAACCTACATAGCCAACCAGATGTAAGTGTTGGAAAGTAACTTTGGCACGCAAAAAATAAAATACGGAGTCACAGACGTCAAGGCAAGCATAGAATAGTAGGCTGTACAACTCGAACCACCAGATGGCACTGCTAGCGGAGTCACCTGACAAGCACATATCCTTATAAGCTATTCGGTGTTATTCTGCTCGTGAGCAAAATTAACGAACTTTAGCAGCCGCCCTCCCCCTCGCCTGCTACATTTCCTTTCACACACTTTTACGCATACTTTTACGCTTGTCGCTACTGTAGGATGGCTGGCTTAGGGCCATAAGGTACCAGGTATTAATATATTTTGTAGCCGGGAGGACACGTCACAAATGGAATGGGTGGGAAAATATAACAGATGGTACAGCATACTGCATCACTGTGCGAAATTGCACCATTCCTACCCAGAAACATTCTCATTGGCTGCCCCCCACCTCTGTTTAAGGTCTCCTCTACGTTTCTTTAGTAATAAAAATTAGATAAACTAATGTATAGAAATTGATATGATTTGTTGTAAATATTATCTTTAGAGTAAGGTTTATTATTATGTGTTTTGTTTATTTAGAAAACCTTTAATTGTGTAAAACAAATGATAACTATGTTGGAGAAATGGCGCTTCCCGCCGACAGTAAGAGTACGCGGGAACGGCACTGCAAGGTAGCAGGCAGTTCCGCGCGGGAGTTCAGAGAGCTCTGGTCAGCACGACAGGTCAGCACGTATGGAATTAGGGAGATTAACAGTTATGTTCCAATTAAATGTTTGTGCAAGTGTATAACAAGGAATAGTGTGGTATATGTCGTTTGTTGTTTCGCGGCATAACAATAAATTATGAAACAACTGGCATCCCGACTTTTTGACATATTAACTAACGGGCCTAGTCTCCAGTTCCAAAGCTTCCACAGCCCATTACTTCAAGAGAAGAAGATCCACGACCTGTGTGCTGCTTCTGCATGTGGACATCAGATATAACGAAGAAGCCAGGTTAGTGACCAGAAAATTGTACTATACGCACTGACGATGCAGGCCCTCACGTGCAGTGCTATTCGATTAAATCTCGCGACCTTGGCACTAGTGTGGTAGCAATATCGTCTAGGGAAGTGTTGGAGTGAGAGGAAGGGTCAGAACTTAGGTGAAGGCCAACTGACTTTTTTTTAAAGCTCTTTCCACATATCTTTCATCACTTAAACCCCGCCGTACTACGTGGAAATGTTGCCGACATCGCTGCGACGGAGCGGCCGAGCGCATTGAGGCACTACGCTACGTGCGGGAGGCCGTTCCCCGTCGGTGGTTCGAATCCCCGCTCGGGCATGGATGTTTGTGCAGTCTTTAGTACAAGGTAGTTCGTAAGTAGTTTGTAAGTTTAGAGACTGATGACCCCATAGTAAACTCCCATAAGCTTTAGGCCGGTATTACACTATCAAATTATTTGTCAAAGAATTGGACAAAGAAAAATTGGACGTAGTGTAATGGGAACATCGTCCAATATTTCATCCAATCTAGGCCTCGGCCTAGATTTGATCAAAGAAATCGCTCGTCTTCTGTTTCCTGCAGTGAGAAATGTGACCGCTTGGAGCGCTAGTAGTATACAGCTGCCTTGCCACTACACTGACTACAGCTGTTTTATTTGGAGGTTAAATATGGACATAACGTTCGTATTCGTAAACATGGCTAGTAGTGGAATGTTCGTGTAGTGTTTTCTAGCAACAACAAAATTTAAAAAAATCAGATGGGGCGTGGTATAACAGGTGACAAGGCAAATTCACACTGTCCGTCACGTCAATTCGCGTAGCCCAATACCCTGCAACGAAATTGAGGTTGAGTTACAATCCGTGATGTAAAAAAGTCATTATATACTATCGGAATTGAAGAAGTAATACCCCTAAATCTTAATACGGCCGAAGCAGATTTTAGGATGGATGGATGGATGCTTAGGTTTTAACGTCCCGTAGACAGCTTGGCCATTAGAGAGCTAACGGAGCTAACGTTCGGAGTTTTTGGGTTAGGATGAGGAAGGAAATCGGCCGTGCCCTTTGAAAGGAACCATCCCGGCATATGCCTGGAGTGATTTAGGGAAATCACGGAAAACCTAAATCTGGATGGCCGGAGGTGGATTTGAACCACCGTCCTCCCGAATGCGAGTCCTGTGCGTTACCACTGCAGATTTTAGAATGTGTGATTTTGGTAACGTGGTGTGCTAAGTTCTGGGAAATGAAACAACTTTCAAAACATCGACATCTGTTTGCAAGCGAATCTATGTACATATGAATACGTCAGCCAATTTTTTGTAAGGAAATAAATAGAGCCTATTTACTTTATCAGCAATGTTTCCCCCTTTACATTGTTAATAACGTCATAAACAATTTAGATTATCCTTTGTCAGTGCTCACATTTTCCATTCAAAACGTTATTTAATAAAACTTGCTTTATCAACTTCACAATCTTATTCGTATACACTGTTTGAGTCAGCCTTTTTGTTACTCTATTGCATACTGTGAAGGATGAAGAGCGACAAAATAATTAGCAGTGAACGGCCGACGGCATAAAAAAGGAAAATCCTCCCAGTCCCGTAACAAATTTTATTTATCTCGCTCTGACACCCACGGTTTCATCCAAGTGCGTTTCCTTTTCTTTTTTTTTTCCCTCCTTCTCTTCTGAATGCAGACACAACGCAACTGTAGTATAAACAATAGCTGAGCATTACACCGCCATTTTGAAGCAAATTTGACAAAATATTGGATGATAGTGTAATACCCCCTTTTGCGTTTCATCCAATTTCTTTGTCAAAAAATATGACCAATATTTCATCCAATTTTTTCGTCCAATTCTTTGACAAATAATTCGATAGTGTAATACCGGCCTTACTAACATATGAACACTTTGGCGACATCCGGCGTAGTGCAGGATGCAGAGTGTGGGCGGAAGTCCCGGGTGGGCACAACAGCGGCTGCGGGCCGACGACCGCGGATCCCGGCGGTGACCTTGAGCGCCGGATCGATGCAGGCACAGGCAGCCGCCAGTGAAAGCGCCGCTACTGGCTAACAGCGAGGCACGGCTCTCTCCCCTCGACAGTGAGATCTGGGCAAGCGCACTCCACGCTCCAGCACGACAAATCCCCTCAAACGCTCCGACCGTCGCAGGTGCTGGGCGGCGTCTGCAGAACGCCTCGCGGCAACGACGACGTAGTAGCCTCTACACCCGCTACCCGGATTTACGTTTTTGAATAAACACCAGCCTAAAGTTTACTTCAGTAACTCATCAATAATATCAACAAATAATACAATTGCGTGAGACAACATTGTCTCGTTATACCAAAGATATTAAATATAAGGAGAGGCATTGAATTAAAATGTGTGCTGTGCCCGGGATCAAGCCTCCAAAATCCCGTAAGCGGACAAATTGAAAAGCGCTTCGGCGGCCATTGTGGTGGCAAACTTCCGCGCCAACTTTAAATGTGCGTAAGACTCTTTTGATTAGAGAGTATTCATTTGAGTTAAGTCACGAAAACTATGTCTATTTGAAATATATAACTACAAAACAGCTTCAGACTCCTTCAATATACAGCAACTATCGGTTGTGTGTAAATTTATTACACATACGGTGCCGGCCGCGGTGGCCGAGGGGACTGAGGCGCTCCAGTCACGGTCTGCACGGCCACTACGGTCGGGGGTTCGAATCCCTCTGGCATGGATATTTGTGCCGTCCTTAGTATAAGGTAGTTGATAAGTAGTTTGTAAGTTTAGGGACTGATGACCCCGTAGTTAAGTCCCATAAGCTTAACGAACATTTGAACATTTTTTTTAACACATACGGTGTAGATATTGGCCAACAGTGTTTCCTCTTCCTAACGAAACAGAACTATAACATTTAATTTTTTAGCGTTCTAAGTGTAGCATATGAACGGAATTTATCGTCAGACACGATGTTTTGGTACTTTATCAGAATATTCTACGACTGTGAAACTTCTGTACAAACATTAATTTCGGAAGAGTTTCACACTTTACGTCATTGCTTTAGTGCTGTATTCTCTAATATGTAGATACCTCATAGCATCAAAAAATGAAACAGGGCTGTCTGAAACGGCTAATGTTAAAAATCGATTGTGGAAGTGAAATATGCCATCGGATACATAACTGAAATATAGCTTCTTATGTTGTGAATGCAGCAACCAGTGCGAGGGTGAAGGTCGGGGTGAGAGTTTAAATTAGAGAAAGTGTAATTTTTGAAACTCACAACCACCAGCTGCGAACCAAATTCCTAAACATGCAAAAACACTGGAACTGTTATTGCGACTGTTTGACTCGTTTTCTAGGGGATGATACCACACGTTCGCAGCTTTCCTTCCCTGCATATGATCAACAAAACAAATTCATAATAAAATCAAGTTCATGAGAGAAAAGGGTGTACTAACTATTATTTTTGAAAACACGTGAAAGTTCACTTTATGTTGTTTATTTCACAATATTAGAACCCTGTGGCTGATACGTCTGTACGTCGACACATTTATCAAATAAAGTTATAGCTCGTGAGCCCCCAGACAAAATGAATATTTGTCGCAAATTGTTTTCACACCATGTGGCTGTCTCAAACACCGTTTATGTTCATGCCTATGCGACGACACGTGTTACATTAACAAATCACAGTCACTTTAATTCAATGCGATGCACACCTTGTTCCACCGGCTAAATATTCACAAACACACAGTAGCACTCGATTCAACTTGGTGCAGTCTACGACGAGCAACCACACGTGGCGATTGCCACACACAAATCTATAACCTCCACATGGAGGTCCACATGCCGACTGATGCAGAGCGACGCCGCTCGGCCAGCTACCCCCCTTGTTCCCGTCTCGTCACTTCCTGCCCTCGCGCGCGCGCCAGAAGTCCAACTGCCGGGGTTTTTTCCCTACGTCATCAACTTCCCCATGTGAGCTGTTCTAACCGACTTCCAACGTACAGCGCTCAGCCAATACATTTCTAAAACTTTACTTAAAATCAAAATAATTACTCTACACATTAAACAAATATCTTCTTACGTTTTTATATTGGTATAAACATTCTTTTTACTATTTATCATAATCGTGCAATTTCTTATATAACAGATAAGTGATTTAACTGAATACTTCAAGATAAAATACACAAGATTAATTGAAAATAAAATGAGAAATAGTTAATATATTATTTTTATAAACAAACATTGCCATGCTAGTTGTGTAACTGTCTTGTATTCATTGGAAATTTATTACTTTTCATTGTCAATTAAACATATTACGCCAGATGTGACTATATCAGCTAATATATTGTTTATTTATCAAAGGCTATTTTGTAATGAGTGCCTTAAAGGTTCCTAACTGCATCGTATTACTTCAAATGCCAGTAGTATTAGAATATTTTATTTCACGCTGTGCACTGCACTGTGCCTGGCCCTCGCCATTGTCCCTCTCTCCCCTCACCGGAAACGAAACTGGAAAATCCTAAGCTGGAACAAGCCACCAACGTCGGCCTGCTCGCTGGCCTCCCGTCAGCTACAAGCACACAGCAAATCTCAACAATGGAGAATTTCTACCTATGGCCTAACTATAAATGTTGTCACCCAACTGTGTACATACATTGCTACCATAATTAATAAGATTAAAATTGTGTAACATTTAGTGCATTGGCATGGTCAATGTTTGCAGTGAACTTCATACTGTTTAATTATCAAATGCTATTAATTACCAATATTTCTGTTGGGCGGTAATCTCACATCGTTATACCAAAGATATTAAATATAAGGAGAGGCATCGAATTAGAATGTGTGCCGTGCCCGGGATCAAGCCTCCAAAATCCCGTAAGCGGCCGACTGCGAACAGCGGACAAATTGAAGAGCGCTTCGGCGGCCATTGTGGTGGCAAACTTCCGCGCCAACTTTAAATGTGCGTAAGATTCTTTTGATTAGAGAGTATTCATTTGAGTTAAGTCACGAAAACTATGTGTATTTGAAATATATGACTACAAAACAGCTTCAGGCTCCTTCAACATACAGCAACTATCGGTTGTGTGTAAATGTATTACACATACGGTGTAGATATTGGCCAACAGTGTTTCCTCTTCCTAACGAAACAGAACTATAACATTTAATTTTTTTACCGTTCTAAGTCCACCATAAAGAGGTAAAGCAGTCAACAATCCGAAGATTGGTTTGAACACCACAGTGCTTTACTAGGCATGGTCCTGTTTGGAGGTGGTATGCCGTTGCCTTCCTCCGACCTTCGAACTGACTTACCCAGCCAGTTATAGGGGGACCTACAGTTTAACGTGGATTCCGAACCACGGTGCTACTCGGTATTTTTCACATGAGCAATACTGCCAGAGATGAAAGAAGTGGAAAGTGACAGATAAAAATCCTAGGACCTGACGGGGATAGAACCCGCGACCTGTGGATTTGTAGTTTGGCACTCTACCACTGTGCAACCGTGGCAGCATATGAACGGAATTTATAGTCAGACACGATGTTTTGGTACTTTATCAGTATATTCTACGACTGTGAAACTTCTGTACAAACATTAATTTCGGAAGAGTTTCACACTTTACGTCTTTGCCTTAGTGCTGTATTGTCTAATATTTAGATACTTCATAGCATCAAAAAATGAAACAGGGGTGCCTGAAACAGCTAATGTTAAAAATCGATTGTGAAAGTGAAATATGCCATCAGATACATAACTGAAAAATAGCATCTTTATCTTGTAGATACAGCAACCAGCCACTACTAAATTCTCTTAAAAACACGAAGTATGCCATAACTGTTTCTTAACTAAGGCATTAATTTCATAAACAAAAATTCGAACTGCAGTGATGCAACTAATCTCGAGACCCCTATAGTTATTTTACACAATATAAAATGACACTATTTGAACTTCCTGTCCACCAGTATTGCCTAAAGTAACTCATTTTTAAGAGCTGCCAGTATTGTAAAAGCCTGTTATTTATTTCATTAAATCCTATCTTGTCTTGAATAACCAACTGTTAAGCAAGAGTAAATACCTGGGAACACAAGTAGTAGGGCTACTTGTATTCCTGAAAATATAATTGGGAAGACAGTGATTTATGCATTTAAGCGCTGAGCAGCTCTTCATCATGGTGCTTCATATACACTGCAATAGCCAAACAGTACAGACGTGACTATCAACTGTGTATATAATCCGCAGTAGCTATTTAATACACGATTTACCTGCTAACAACACTCGTATTTATCTGACGCTTGCAACAACCATGGCGGCCGACCGAAGGTTCAAATTCTCCCGCTACAGCAGCGCCGTTAGGAAGTCAAGTTATTTTTACAAGGTCTTTGCCCGGGATTCGAACTCGGGACCTCCTACTTACTAGGTAGGCGCTTTAGACCACTCAGCTAACACAGTAGGAGGTCCCGAGTTTGAACCCCGGCCACAACACACATTTTAATTCAAATGCCTCCCCTTATATTTAATACCTTTTGGAATAACGAGACAATGTTTGTCTCACGGAATTGTATTATGTGTTGCTATTCATATCACTTTGGCCTGAGGAATAAATTAGGATGGTTCCCATTCGTGTTCTTTGCTTGGGTGCTATTCCAATGTAGGAGAGCCCTGGAAATTTGATATGCATTACACAGGGAACATTGAGGTAGAATTGAAGTATGTGGTGTAGAGGGAGACGTGCTTTAAGACAGTCTATTTAGTCGCTTCAGCTGCAGTGCTGTGTTAGCTCAGTGGTCTGCCGGGCGCCGTGGCTCAGCGCGCCCGGTCAGAGGGCTCCACGCCCTCTGCAATAAAAAAGCTGAGCCAAGAACACAACGAACACAAACGAACAAAAATGATCAGCGTCCGCAATGAACGGAACTACCCATAGGGCACAAAAAAAAAAAAAAAAAAAAAAAAAAAAAAAAAAAAAAAAAAGTGGTCTAAAGCGCCTACGTATTAAGTAGGAGGTTCTGAGTTCGAATCCCGGCCTCAGCATACATTTTAATTCAATCCCTCTCCTTAGATCATCAATAATAAATATTTGGTATCTTGTTTAATAGTTAACACTTGAGGAAAATAAGGCGTTGCCCGGCTTCAGTTAGTACATCTCCTGTGCCTTCCTGTTCGTTTTTCTTTTTTTTAATTTTTATTTATACTTTAATAACATGTTATATTTATGGCAGAATAAACACTGCTGAAAACAATTAGCGGATCTGGTGATATACACAATATACATCATCATCATCATAATAAACTGTAGGCTATGCCTTGTCGATTTAGCCACGTCCCTCTCTCCATTGTCATCCTCTTCAATTCTTCATACGATTTTATCCCCATATCTTCTTTGATGTGATTAAAATACGTTGCTCTTGGCCCGCCTCTTGGTTTCTTCAATAAAACTTTTCCTTCAAATACATTCTTTAGGAACTGGTTGTGTCTCATTATGTGCCCTATCATTTTTTATTTTCTTCTTCCTATATAATTTAGCAGAGTTCTGTTCTCATTCACTACTCTTAAGACCTGTTCATTACTTTTCCTATCTACCCAGCTTGTTGTCGTCATTCTTCTCCATATCCACATTTCCAAGGCTCCCAGTCTCTTTTTCTCTGCGTTTCCCAGAGTCCATGCTTCACATCCGTATGTTAAGACACTCCAAACAAACGTTTCGGCACACTTCTCCTACTTTCTAGGCTTATATGATTGTCTGTTAGTAAATTCCTTTTATTTTGGAAATCTTGCTTTGCCATGGCTATTCTTCTCTTTATATCTGTGATACATTTATTGTCGTCAGTGATTGTGCTCCCCAAGTAACAGAAGTTCTCAACCTGCTCTAGAACATCATCTTCTAGTTTAATATTATCTTTCCCCTTTTATTTTGTCTTCTCAACTACCATAGTTTTTGTTTCCTTCTTATTAATTTTTAGATTAAATTCTCTTAGGATTTTTGTAAATTTTAGCAACATAAACACAATTTCCTTTACTGAGTCAGCAAGTACTAGTATATCATCTACAAAACGGATACAGTGTATTCGTTCCCCGTTAATTTTAATTCCTTTGATTGCGCTTTTCAACTTTTCACTGACTTTTTCAATAAATAAGTTGAACAAATATGGTGATAATGGGCACCCTTGCCTTACTGCCCTCCTTATTTTTGCTTTCTTCTTCACACAATTCACTTCTACCTCTGCTTCCTGTCTTTTACACAGGTTCCACATTAATCTCCCGTCCCTCCAATCAATATTCATTTCCTTCATTGTTCGAAATAACAATTTCCAATTAACCATGTCAAATGCTTTTTGTAAATCTATAAAGCTTTAGTATGTTTTTCTATTAACTCCAATTCGTCTTTCTAATACCATCCTCAGAGCTAGTATTGCCTCTCTAGTTCCTTTTCCGGCATACATTTGGTACCGTATTTTGTACCGATATTGGCAGTGGTGGCACATCCTCCATGTTCTACCCTCTTTGGTCCGTTCTTCTATCAGATCATTTTATATGCACATTCAAAGTATTTTTATCCCATGAGAAACGTTTTATGACGCGGAAACAACACATATACGAGTCGTAGCGCGGCCGCTTAATACAGGCGCCAGTGGCCGCAGCATTGCAATGCGCATGCTCGGCTGAGGTTCAAATTCTCCTCTGAACCCCCTGGAGGCAGCATAAGGGCGTTCCCGCGGCAGGGAAGGCGAGGGGAAACGTCGCTTTTAACATTGGCGTTGGAGCTGGTAGAGACGCCAGCTCCTGGCTACTCGAATTCTGGCGGTTACGCACGAATGGTCCCGAAGCAAGACAATGGAGCAACTGCGGACCTAGATAATGTCGTGCTTTTTATTGGCAGAACCCTTAAATGATGCAACAGAACTAAAAAGAAACTACATGCACTACGCTTGTCCGTTCCTTTTTGGAGTATTGCTGCCAAATGTGGGTTCCTTATCAAGTGGGTTTGACGGAGGACACCGAAAGAATCCAAAGAAGGGCAGGACGTTTTGTATTGTCACGATACAGAGGAGACAGCGTCACGGAAATGATAGACCTAGGATGGGAACCATTACAACAACGGCGCTTATCGCTGCGGCGTGGTCTAAATACGAAACACCAATCACCAACATTCTCCTCCGAATGCGAAAATAGGTAGAAACGATCATCAGAATAAAATACGACAAATCAGAGCCCGAACGGAAAATTTCAGATGTTCTTTCTTTCCGCTCGCTATTCGAGAATGGAATGAGAGATGAATAGTATAAAGGCGGTTCGATGAAACCTCTGCCAGGCACTTAAATGTGACTTGCAGAGTATCCCATGTAGATGTAGATCCCAATATGTATTGCCGAGAGCGGAAAGGCATCTAATAAGTGACCCTTGAACCTGGGCTGGCTCCGCTTGTTGGGGCAAGGAGTTAGCATCCGCGGAACGAAAGAGGAGAGGAGAGAGAGAAGCGGAGAGCAGCGGCAAGCGGCAAGTGGCCGCTTGGCCTCCACTTGTTCTGAAAGAGCGCGCTTGTGCCCCGCTTTGTCTGCGCGTGGTTTTGTTGCCTCTGCCCTCAGCCGCAAATTCTGCGGTGCAGCCTCTGACAAAGGCCAGCGCTGAGCCGTTACCCCAAAATAAAGAGCACAGTTTTCCAATAAATCCCGCTTCCAAAAGCTGACGCGAGACGAACTAGCTGTCAATGGCTTTACAAAAAGTTGAAACAAAAATACATTATAATTACACCTGCGTGCCCGCGTATTTATTTATTCCAGTCTTTTTGCTATTCCACTTCTTCTCCGTATCTGTCTTCCTCTCTCGTTTCCTCGTTCCCCATCCCTCTCCCCTCGCCATGTCCATTACTTCCTCTCTTCCTCTTCTCCTCTCTCCATCCCCTTCTTTCTGTCCATCACCTCCTACCTTCCTTCTGATATATCCAACGGTACATCCCATTTATAATAACATTCTTTATGTAATTGATTTACTAACTGCTAAATCCGGTATTTCTCTGCTATAGTGGAGAGTAGTACACAGTGAAACAAAAATTACCCTTCTGATTGTTTCGTATAAAATACTACTCACAAAACAAATTTTCTTTATTTACTTGAAGGAACAATACTTTGTCAATATTTTGGAACATAAAATAATAATTCAGCTACTAATTAGTAAGTGAATTAACAATTTTAATCAACCTCTGCAAATTTTTCACTGTGTACCGTGTACAGTAAACTGTGAAACAGCTGTCATTTTTATATTTAATACTTGCTGAGTGACTAATAAAACATAAATATCTTTGTTAAACACAAGTACAAACATTAAAATGTTCATTGAATATTCAGTCCGCCAAAATTGATTGGAAAACGAATATACCGGTGGTCGGAGAGTCTGTTAGTAGCCGTAGGCAACACAGGTGCCAAAATCATTGCAATGTCCTTATGTGAAACGCAGACTATATCTTCTGCAAGTGGGAATACAAAACCAGTAATTTTTTTTAATTTTTTTTTTCTCGAATGTATGAGACTGCATACTCAGTACCACAAACTACTGACTTCAAGACTTTAGTTAGAAAATAAACATTGTTTTGGAATTCCACCAAAATGTAGTCGTTAATTTCCCACTTCAAGTTAAAAAGATCTAATGATACACTTATCTCTGTTTAACTGGATGGCCTTCATCTTTGTCACTTTCTTCATCACGTTCACTTGAAGCTGTTTTACTTACAGGTCTTATTTTTTTCTTTGTTTACTGTTTTCGTACTTCTTTTCTTCCAGCTCTGTCCTTTTTCTCAAAATCTTTTCTTCAATAGCTGCTTGGTCTGGTGTTGGGAGGAGTCATACATCCACCTGAGACCAATGGTCCTGTTTCACTGTGTACCACATACAAGTGTTTCACTGTGTACCAAAGTCACTATAAACTAAAACGTTAGTTACAACTCTTAACCTACGTATCTACCAAATCTACAACTGGTCAATATGTAGCTAAAGATGTGTATCTTATCACAAAACATAATATTTCTTTTAGCTATAATATTAAACTTACAAAGAGACATTTGACCACCAAAAAACATTAATAACGCTTAGAAATAAGAATAATCAACCAAACTGTCCTCCATAACAGTAAAAGATGTATTTTATCAAAATAAACATACAGGGATATCAACAACTAGAAAAAAATTAATAAAAACAACTGAGAAGGAATGTTTCACTGTCTACCATGTTTCACTGTGCACTACTCTCCCCTATCTATATTTTTTTCCATTCTTACATCAGAAACAATAAATAAATAAATAAAATAAAAAATAAGAAAATTCAGATAAGATTTCATCTTCATGTATTCATGAAAACAGCTTACAAATTATGTAACAGTAAAACAATGAAATATACATGATGTACAAAATTATAAGTGCAGTATGCAAAGAAAGAAAAATGCAGGTGATATACCTGGTGGTCCATTGATTGTGACTGGGCCAAATATCTCATGAAATGAGCATCAGACGAAAAAACTACAAAGAACAAAACTTTTCTACCTTGAAGGGGGAAAACGGCGCTGTGGTTGGCCCGCTAGATGGCGCTGCCATAGATCAAACGGATATCAACTGCATTTTTTTTTTTTTAAATAGGTACCCCCATTTTTATTACATATTCGTCTAGTACGTAAATAAATATGAATGTTTTATTTGGAACACTTTTATCACTTTGTGATAGATGGCGCTTAATATTCACAAACATATTGCTCACAATTTTAGACAAACAGTGGGTAACATGTAGGCTTTTTTTTTTTTTTTTTTTTTTTAATTAAAATACAGAACGTAGGTACGTTTGAACTTTATTTCGGTTGTTCCAATGTGATAAATGTACTTCTGTGAAGTTATCAAACATTATGAGAACGTATGCTGTTACTGCGTGATTGCCTGTAATTACCTCATGACTTCAATAAATGCTCAAAATGATGTCCTTCAATGCATTTGGCAATACGCGTAACGAAATTCCTCTCAACAGCGAGTAGTTTGCCTTCAATAATGTTCTCACGTGCATTGACAATGCGCTGACGTATGTTTTCAAGCGTTGCCAGTGAATCTCGATAGCAAATATCCTTCAATTTTCCCCACAGAAAGAAATTCGGTGAACGTACAAGCCATGGTATGGCGCTTCTACGACCGATCCACCTGTCATTAAATATTCCATTTAAGACCGCTTCAACTTCACACGACCCATGTGCCGGACATCTATCATGTTGAAAGTACATCGCCGATCTGTCATGCAGTGAAAAATCTTCTGGTAAAATCGATAGAACATTACGTAAGAAATCAGCACACTTTGCACTATTTAAATTGCCATCGATAAAATAGGGGCCAATTATCCTTCCTCCCATAATGGTGCACCATACATTAACCCGCAAAGGACGCTGGTGTTCCACTTGTCGCAGCCATCGTGGATTTTCCGTTGCCCAATAGGCATATTATGCCGGTTTACATTACCTCTGTTTGTGAATGACGCTTCGTCACTAAACAGTACGCGTGAGAAAAATCTGTTATCGACGCGTAATTTATTTTGTGCCCAGTGGCAAAACTGTACACGACGTTCAAAGTCTTCGCCATGCAATTCCTGGTGCACAGAAATATTGTACAGGTGAAATTTATGTTGATGTAGAATTCTCAACACCGACGTTTTTGAGATTCCCGATTCTCGCTCAATTTGTCTGCTACTGATGTGCGGATCGGCCGCAACTGCAGCTAAAACACTTACTTGGGCATCATCATTTGTTGTAGGTCGTGGTTAACGTTTCACTTGTGGCTGAACTTGTGGGAGGGGGAAAAGCCAAGCCGGGAAGGGATGGGAAGAGGGGGCGCTGATGCTATGGGGATAGGATCAGGGTTGATAGGAGGGCTAAATTTCGGGATGAAGAGCATCATCCGGTATGGTAAGGTCGTGGAAGTTGCATTGGGAAAAGACATGTAGTGTGTGCAGGTGGAGAGCAGGAGGAATACATTGGTGTAGGCGTGGCAGAGGCCCATGGTTGGTTAGGATGGGGTAAACGAGGGGGTTGCGGGAATCTATTTTGTGGGTGACGTACAGGATTCGGAGGTGTTAAAGGTGTTGAAGGAGGTGAGCAAAGGGGATGAGTTCATATAGGATTCGTGTGGGGGAGGGGAGTCGGATACGGTAGGAGAGGCAAAGGGTGTGGCATTCTAGGATTTGGAGGGTCTGATAAAAGGTGGGAGGAGCGGAAACCCAGGCAGGGTGGAAGGAGCAGAGGATAGGGCACATGATGGATTTATAGGGGTGAAGGATGGTGGAAGGGCTTAACCCCATGTCTGGCCGGTGAGGAGTTTGAGGTGGTTTCGACAGGACATGGGTTTTTCGCAGATGGTTTTGAGGTGGGGGGTCCAGCAAAGATGTTGATCAAGGGTGTGGATGTGACAGATGGGACGGCCTTGGAGGGTCAGGTAGAAGTCGGGGAGGTGAAAGGAAGGGGTATTATGATTGCCTGGGATTTTCTGACGTTGACAGGGAGGAGCCACTGGTTGCACCATGCAGCAGAAGGTGAGGTGAGATTGGAGCAAAAATTGGATCGGGCAAGGGAGGGAGCGAGGGCTAGCAAGGCAGTGTCATCAGCATATTTGAGGAAATGGACAGAAGACTGAGGTTGTGGCATGTTGGCAGAGTATATAAGGTACAGGAGAGGGGAGAGGACGGATCCTTGGGGCACTCCAGTGGAGGAGTAAAACAAGTGGGACTTGGAAATGCAGACAGTGACATAGGATGGATGGTGGGTGAGGAAGGATACAAAGAGGAGGACATAGTTATTAGGAAGGGCGTAGAGTTGGAGCTTGAAAAGGAGACTGGAATGCCAGTCATCATCATAGGCTTTTTCAATGTCTAGGGATACAAAAATTATGGAGCGACGGGAATTTAGCTGGATGGATGGGAGGAGTTGGTCATCGGCAGAGAAGGATGGTCAGAAGCCACATTGGGATAAAGAAAAGAGCTGGTGTAGGTGGAGGTGTTGATGGATACGGTGAGAGAGGATGGTTTCCAGGACTTGCTGAACATGGAGGTGAGGCTGATGGGACAGTAGGAAGAGGTTTGGGATGGGGATTTGTTGGGTTTGGGGAACATGAGAATGTGAGAGATTTTCCTCAGGTGAGGATAGAAACCAGTGTATAGGATAGTATTGAAGAGGGTGGCAATGGCGGTGTGGAAGGAGAGGGGACAGGCCCGGAGGTGCCTGTTGGTGAGCCAGTCATGACTGGGAGCTCTGTTGTGTTTTGTGCAAAGTGTAGTTATAATCTCTTGTGTTTAATTCTGATGGAGGAATGTGCTCCAAGTACTGGAAGCTGAGGGCGAGTGGGGGGGAGGTAGTCGGTTTGCTCATAGACGTCAGGAAACAAATGAATAGTCAAAGTGAGAATTATCAGGAAGGGAGAAGATTTCAGATAGGTAAGTGGCAAAGTGTTCTGCCTTACTGGCGTTCTTGGGAAAGGGTAGTAGGGGGAGGAGTGACAGCCAGTAAGGCGATTGAAGGCTTTTCAGTACTTGATGGGGAGAGAGGAATTAAGGTGTGTGCATGACTGTCATTAGTCCCAGCGATTTTTTGCAAACAAGAGGTTTCTAATGTGACATTGGATTTTCCAATGGCATATGAGTGTGTTCTGGTATTGGGTCTGGAGGTATGATCAGTAGAGGTGGCGGGATTCTCTTTGGAGGAGGACGGCCTGTGGAGGGAGGGTAGGACTGTGTGGGTATATTGTTTTTGTAGGGATGTGGGCTTCAAGCGAGTCAGCAACGGCCTGGTGGAGAAAGGTTGAGGCGTAGTCGGTGTCTTCAGGTGTGTGGAGGGGTAGGGGTGGCTTTCAACCAAGGTATCTATGGATCTACCATAGGCATTCCAGTCGGCACGGGAGTAGTCATGAATGAGTTTGGGAGGAGGTCTAGGACAGGGAGCTCAGACGGGGGGGGGGGGGGGGGGGAGGGCGGTGGTTGACGGGCTGTGGAGGCAGTGTAACAGGAAGTGAGAGTGGCTTTAGGTCCGAAGTGGATTCTGGGAAGGCGTTGTGGAATGTCAGTGTGTAGGGTGGGGCTGTGCGACTTAAGAAGGACGGAGTTTTGGCGTGGGATGATCTGTGCAAGTGTATTTCCAGATCTCAAGGGAAAGGATTTTGTTATCCAGTAAACGAGGGTCAGCACAGGACAGGATGTAGGAGTAGAGATCGGGTTGTGTGTTAGCAGATATCGGGGCAGTGTCCATGGGGTCGGAAGGAGGTGGAGGGGGTGGAGGTGGGAGGATCCTTCTTGGTTGAGGTTGGGCTAGGGTCCGCACTTTCACGTTTTTATGGTTTCTTTGGCTTGGCGCCGGTGGAGGAGGAGACAGAGGTGGAAGCAGAGGAAGGGGCGAAAGAAAGGGAGACAGGTTCTAGGAGGATGACTTTAGGTTGTTCTGGAGGGTAGAAGAGATGGCGGGGGCGATTGTGGGGTGTCGGCTACCATGGCTGTGCAATGTTCAACACGAGCGAGGGTGAGAGAGGGGAATTTATGGGGCGACGTTAGTGGTGTGTAGACTGGTGGGCAAGAGGGACGTGGGATGCGGAGGCGAAGGACAAGAGGACGGACAAGGGGACTGTTGATTCGGGGAGGGAAACGACACTCCAGGTAGTGGTGGTGGAAGCATGTGATGGGGACATGTAATGAACGGATGTAGTTGTAGATGGGGGTTGATTCATGATGTTACCAGACTGAAGATCTCGGTGCGGCGTCGAGGTTAATGGTGATGGTGATGCTGTTCTGACGGCAGCGACGGCGACGGCGGCGGCAGCGGGTTGCAGCGACGAAGGCGGCCGTGCAGGTCGCTGAGCGGCGGCGGGTGGTGTCGACTTCTCGCAGGACTCGATGCCGAAGCATTCACCACGATGACGCTCGGGGAACCTTATCCTGGTGTTCGCCTACAGGTTGCCCTGATAGGCGGGAGATGTCGTGTGGCTGAACACTTCCTGTCTCTTTAAATAACGTAAGTATCCGACGAAAGCTCTGGACCTTGGATGATGTCTTGCAGGATAACGATCAACATACATAGCACAGGCCCGTTTGGTATTTTGATCACAATATCCATACATAAATACCATATCGACCTTTACTGCAATTGGTAAACGGTCAATTTTAGCACGAGTAATGTATCACGAACAAATACCGCACGCACTGGCGAAATGTTACACAATACCATGTTCTTACACGTTCGTGACTATTACAGCACCATCTATTATGCTGCCAGTGCTGATTTTCCGGGCTGTCGCCGTCTAATCTACCTTTTTTTTCTGGTCACCTTGTCTGGGCTACATACAACAGCCCACACTCGCAACCGACTTTTTAGATACTGGGATTGTTTGTTTACCGCATCTCTCATAGAGGTAAGGAGATCATTTATCCTGTTGTTGCTCCGGTAGATAGGTTCGATGCCTCACAGCGGAGAATTCTGACTAATCAGTGACACCTAGTACATACGGTGAGAGAGCGATGTATTTTTGCTCCTCTCTGCTCTTCCCTAATGACTTAGACCGTTGTCGACATTGTTTTGTTTATATCTTGAACCCATAACTATTGGTCGCAAAGATGGATGTGACATTTTGTAGTTGCGCCCTTAGATGTTTGGTACCGCTCATCCTTTGGGCCCTAGTAACTTGATTTATTCTGCATGGGGTGATGATAGGAGAAGGCTTGGAGTACCTGCCCGTACCGGTGGCCTTTCTATACACTCTATGACCAAGTTTAACGTCAAGTTTTCGGTAGACTTTCACTTCGAGGATAGGCAGCATGCCTTTCTTTACTACCTCCACTATGAGCTGTATTTTGCTACTGATTGAGATGTTGGTGTCGAGGCGGATTAGCCGTGCGTTCTGGAGCGCCGTGCTGCGATGCGTGAGGCCGTTCACCGTCGGGGGTTCGAATCCCCTTTCGGGCATGTATCTTTGTGTTGTCCTTAGGTTAGTTTACCTTAGTCTTGTAAGCTACGGACTAATAATCACGCAGTTTAGTCAGATAGATTTACAAACATTTGATATGTTGGTGGAAGTTCTGTCGTTCTTCTTCCCTTGTAGCCAGATGACGAAGATGTCATCCACATATCGCAGCCAACATTCTGGGCGTAATGGTGCTGAACGGACAGCTGTTTCTTCAAATGCTAACATGAAAATATCTGCTGCAATAGGTGAGAAAGGGGAGCCTATAGGTACAACGTCACTTGGTTGGTGAAATTCTGCTCTCCACCTAAAAATACGGGGTCATCAAGCAGTGGCGCACTAGGTTTCAACGTACAACGTGGTGTGATGATACTGCTGGCCTGCTCATCTCAATGTTATCGTACGATACCGTCTGCGTCGGACCCGGAATCGTGTGGTTTAATGATATATGTTGCGTGTGAAGTTACAAACGAAATAGCCAGCCTAGGAATCAGTGTAGGACAGTGTCTCGGTTATACTGTGATTAAAACAAGTGATAGATTTCATTAATTAAGAGATTCGTTTAGATGCTTTCCAGACAGTTCTATAAACAACATTTTTGTCATTGTACATTATTTCAAGAACTAGAAACACGAATTTTAGAAACTTTATGTAAATGAAAATAAATAGCATTGTATATATGTTAGGCTCATAAACAAGTTGTGTTGACCAGTTAATTGTGTTAATTAATGTAATAGTCGAGATTTGAATATTGTTATTCTTTGTATATATTGACTGACGTAAGATTTGGAGTATATTTTGAGAATGGACAAGATATTTGATAGTTCAATATATGTTAGGAACATATATGATGTACTCATTAACTAATTAATTGACATTTATCATTATACTTTGTTGTGAAACAAATAGTACCGCGATTAAGACTTAAAGAGATATGCGCTATGTAAAATTATTGTATGTATAGTTTTCATTGTATATTGTGATTGTTTTTGTGTACATGAAATGTTTTACTGTTATGTTCGATAACTGTAACTCAGTATATTCAATTTTTATGAACAATGCGTAATGTAATGCCATTATTGTCAATGTTATATATTTGCCTCACTGCCTTGCTTGGGGGAGTTCGAGTTTTAGCGTTGGCAAAGTGTTCTGGAAGCTATGTCACTCTGTGTTCTAAAATGGAAGTACTGTCAGCTATTTCTGTTGCATTGTTTACGTTATGATTGTATAAGCCGGCCGCGGTGGCCGAGGGGACTGAGGCGCTCCATTCACGGTCTGCACGGCCACTACGATCGGGGGTTCGAATCCCCCTTCGGGCATGGATATTTGTGCCGTCCTTAGTATTAGATAGTTCATAAGTAGTTTGTAAGTTTAGGGACTGATGACCCCGTAGTTAAGTCCCATAAGCTATACAAACATTTGATTGTATAAAGTTGTAATGTTTTGGTGGAGAAGCAGTATGACTGGAAATTAAAGAAGAAGTGAAACATTGTACATACGAGTATTTATTTCTACCACGACTCCCCAAGAGAATACTTTTGCAGCGAGCAGAACCCCCATACATCGTATGTTGAAAAGCTAAGTATCTTGTTTGGAAGTGGTAGAATGAAAATGTAATTACTTAAGAAGCCAGTAAAACATTTTAGTGGCAAACGAACTGGTACCGTTGCTTCGACAACTGGTGAGCCATACAGATTCGTATGTCAGACGCCATTCATTTTGTGACAGTTTTAAAATAAAAGTGTACATAATTACGGATATGAAGGCTAGTTTCTGTGTTATGTCCTTAATGACTAATGAACCAACGTCTCGGACTTGAACATTCTACCAAATACCTAGAATTTACAATTACGAACAACTTTGACTGGAGAGAACACATAGAAAATATTGTGGGGAAGGCGAACCAAAGGTTACGTTTCATCGGCAGAACGCTTCGAAGATGCATCAGCTCCACCAAAGAGACTGCCTACATCACGCTTGTGCGTCCTCTCCTGGAGTACTGTTACCCCTTGTGGGACCCTCACCAGGTGGGATTGACGGAAGACATTGAGAAGTTCAGAGAAGGGCAGCTCGTTTTGTTTTATCACGTTACGGGGGAGGGGGGGAAGAGTCACGGAAATGTTGCACGAATTGGGATGGAAATCATTGAAGAAAGACGTTATTCATTGCGGCGTGATCTGTTTGCGAAGTTTCACTCACCGACTTTTAGTTCTGAATGTTAAAATATTTTGCTAGCACCCACGTACTTAGGGAGACATGACCATCCCAATAAAATAAGAGAAATCAGATCGAAAACGGAACGATTTAGGTGTTCCTTCTTCCCGCGCGCTATTAGAGAATGGAACGGTAGATGAAAGTTATGAAAGTGGTAAATGAACCCTATGCCAGGCACTTAAATGTGATTTGCAGAGTATCGATGCAGATGTAGATGTCTCATTGCCCATGCATTTTAGTCATATAAACTGTCTATTTTTAATTTTTGCACTCTGTATTTCTAGTTATTATTATTTGTTTTCCTTTGATTTTCCCTAGTTTTGTTTTTAATAGCCCAGATATTTTCATTATATTTGTCTTTTCTTCCCTGCATATTTCCTGTTATTATTATGTCTTTCTTTAATTTGCCCATGTTTTCTTTTATATTGACCATGTATATATGAGTGCCTAATGATTTAGATTTCCTATCCATTTTGTTGTGTCTTCATTTTATCCACTACAATCAACACTATAGTGTTAAACTTCACCTTAACAGATGAAAACCCATCACACAAAATTTTGATTTCGTTTTATTGCCATAAATATATACGAAGTTGCAAAATAAAAGAATGTCACTAGAATTACAGCATTAAATAAACAATGAACTAAAAGACGTCAGAAAAAAATGCACTAGTGTCACATGAAAAAAAAAGTGTATTCTCTCTCTCTCTCTCTCTCTCTCTCTCTCTCTCTCTCTCTCTCTCTCTCTCTCTCTCAGGGACAATCGTCATACGAAGGAACTGAAATGCAAAAAGGTTAGTAAAGTCAACAGAGGATCAAAAGCAACTTCAAAGGGATTTAGACAAAATTTCTACATGGTGCGAAAATTGGCAATTGACACTAAATAAAGAAAAGTGTGAAGTAATACATATGACCACTAAAATAAATCCGCTGAACTTCAATTACGCGATAAATCAGTCAAACCTTAAGGTCGTAAATTCTACCAAATACCTAGGAGTTACAATTACGAACAACTTTGACTGGAGAGAACACACAGAAAATATTGTGGGGAAGGCGAACCAAAGTTTATGTGTCATCGGCAGAACGCTTCGAAGATACACCAGCTCCACCAAAGAGACTGCCTACATCACATTTGTGCGTCGTCTCCTGGAGTACTGTTGCCCCTTGTGGGATCCTCACCAGCTGGGACTGACGGAAGACATTGAGAAGGTTCAGACAAGGGCAGCTCGTTTTGTTTTTTCACGTTACGGGGGGAAAGCGTCACGGAAATGTTTTATGAATTGGGGTGGAAATCATTAAAAAAAAAGACATTATTCATTGCGGCGTGATCCGTTTGAGAAGTTTCAATCACCGACTTTTAGTTCTGAAAGTGAAAATATTTTGCTAGCACCCACCTACTTAGGGAAACATGACCATCCCAATAAAATAAGAGAAATCAGATCGAAAACGGGACGATTTAGGTGTTCTTTCTTCCCGCGCGCTATTAGAGAATAGAAGGTAGAGAAAAGTTATGAAAGTGGTTAATGAACCCTCTGCCAGGCACTTGAATGTGATTTGCAGAGTATCTATGTAGATGTAGATGAACATTTTGTAGGAGCGCTTGTCACCGACATTTGCGACCTAGCGAGGGACATGCCTGGCGGTGACCGCCCGTCATTGTCCTGCACAGCAGACACAGCTGGTGGCCGAATACAACCAAACTCGCACAAAGAGCAAGATAACCGCGGCCCCGTGATCGAGGCTAAAAGTAAACCGCGTTTAAAATCTGTCTGCGGTGCCCAGCGTTGATCGTCGATTACGAAACCGTAGTCAATCAACTGCGGTTAACTCCACGTATTGTAATGGAAGGCTCCCTGCAGATGCAAACAAGTACACAAGGCCGCCTGTATACTATTTGTCTAGACAAGCCTGGAACCATTCTCTAACGTTCATGGAAAACAAGCATACGCCTCTGCTGCAGTTAACAAAACGTATTTATCAATAACGCGTTTCACTCTCGTGGCTCATATTCAGATTGGATCTTTAAAACTGCGGAGGCATTAGTTGATAAAAACCATCTAAAACGATGCTGTTAAAGCGTATGATCGCTTGTGTCAAACTCTTAGATAATCTTAAACTGCGAAAACCGCATTGTTCACGATTAAAATGTATTGCGGTATGAATGGGACACTGTACAAATGGTTTAAATAATACCTAACAGAAAGAATGCAGAAAGTTGACATAAGTAATTCACATACATCTACATCTACATAGATACTCTGCAAATCACATTCAAGTGTCTGGCATAGGGTTCATTAACCACTTTCATAACTTTTCTCTACCGTTCCATTCTCTAATAGCGCGCGGGAAGAAAGAACACCTAAATCGTTCCGTTTTCGATCTGATTTCTCTTATTTTATTGGGATGGTCATGTCTCCCTAAGTAGGTGGGTGCTAGCAAAATATTTTCACATTCAGAACTAAAAGTCGGTGATTGAAACTTTGCAAACAGATCACGCCGCAATGAATAACGTCTTTCTTTTAATGATTTCCACCCCAATTCGTGCAACATTTCCGTGACGCTTTTCCCCCCGTAACGTGATAAAACAAAACGAGCTGCCCTTCTCTGAACCTTCTCAATGTCTTCCGTCAGTCCCACCTGGTGAGGTTCCCACAAGGGGCAACAGTACTCCAGGAGAGGACGCACAACTGTGATGTAGGCAGTCTCTTTGGTGGAGCTAGTACATCTTCAAAGCGTTCTGCCGATAAAACATAACCTTTGGTTCGCCTTCCCCACAATATTTTCTATGTGTTCTCTCCAGTCAAAGTTGTTCGTAATTGTAACTCCTAGGTATTTGGTAGAATTTACGACCTTAAGGTTAGACTGATTTATCGCGTAATTGAAGTCCAGTGGATTTCTTTTAGTGTGCTTGTGTATTACTTCACACTTTTCTTTATTTAGTGTCAATTGCCAATTTTCGCACCATGCAGAAATTTTGTCTAAATCGCTTTGCAGTTGTTTTTGATCCTCTGTTGACTTCACTAACCGATAAACGACAGCATCATCCGCGAACAATCTAAGGGAGCTATTCAGATTGTCTCCTAAATCGTTTATAAACACGTGGAAGAGTAGGGAACGTATAACACTTCCCTGTGGAATGCCAGATATCACTTCTGTTTTACTCGATGACTTACCGTCAATTACAGCGAACTGTGTTGTTTCTGATAAGAAATCGTGAATCCAACCGCACAATTGGGGAGATATTCCATAAGCACGCAATTTCATAAGAAGCCGCTTCTGGGTTAAATAATATGCAAAAAAACAGCTGATTCCTCAAACTGGGGAACAATCAAATATGGAGTTCGGTCTTAGGCCCTTTGCTGTTATTATATATTAATGACTTGCCATTTTATATCCATGAAGATGCAGAGCTGGTGCTGTTTGCTGATGATACAAGTATAGTTATCACACCCGACAGACAAGAACTAACTGAAGAAATTGTAAACGACGCCTTTCAGAAAATCATTAAGTGGTTATCAGCAAATGGAGTATCATTAAATTTTGATAAAACACAGAACATACAGTTCCGTACAGTAAATGGAATGGCATCATTAATAAATATAGACTTTGATCAGAAATATCTAGCAAAGGTAGAATATTCAAAATTTTTATGCGTATGCATTGATGAGGGGTTGAACTGGAAAAAATACATTGAAGATCTGCTGAAACGTTTGAGTTCAGCTACTTATGCTATTAGGGTAATTGCAAATTTTGGTGGTATACATCTTCGTAAATTAGCTTACTATGCCTATTTTTAATTCTGTGCTTTCGTATGGCATCATTTTCTGGGGTATCATTGAATAAAAAGTATTCATTGCACAAAAGCATGTAATCAGAATAATTGCTGGAGCCCATACAAGATCATCCTGCAGATACTTATTTAAAGAGCTAGGGATCTTCACAGTGGCATCTCAGTATATATATTCACTTATGAAATTTGTTATTACCAATTCCACCGAATTCAAAAGCAATAGCAGTGTACATAACTACAACACTAGGAGAAAGAATGATCTTTACTATTCAAGGTTAAATCTAACTTTGGCACAGAGAGGGGTAAAAAAAGCTGCCACAAAAGTCTTTGGTCATCTACCAAACAGTATCAAAAGCCTGACAGATAGCCAACTAGCATTTAAAAATAAATGAAAAGAATTTCTGAATGGCAACTCCTTCTATACTATAGACGAATTTTTAGATATAAACTAGCTTCATTCCCGCAGCTTCGCACTCGTAGACTGGATGGTCTGCATTGGATGTTTATACTTATAAATATACATTTTCATAGATTTAGCTCTAAAAATGCTTTCCTAATAGAGTATTTTGATAAAACGTGCCACCCCCAAGGACCATTCATGACAGAATTCAAAACATCACGAAACACATTTTTTTAAATTCCAACCGTGGTTCCAAATGCAAATTTTCGCCTTTCTAGCATCAAAATAGTCTTACTAACATCTTAAAAGATTTTTCCTTATTTTACCCGCTTAATAGTTGAACATCCCAAAATATTGAAACACGTGTTTTTTAAAATTTCAATCAAAAATCTGAATCCGAAGTTTTGTATTTCTTGCTTCAAAATTGCCTTGATAGCAACATATTTTCAATAAACCGTTCATCCCCTATTTCACTCTCTTAGGGATGGGAATATAGAAAAATCGCTTATGACTACAGTGGAAGATAGTCAACGTCTACTAGTTTCGAGTTTCAATCGTCTGTAAATTCACTTTTCAGCACCGTTTTCGCTCTTTTAGAAACGGATCAAGAACAAGAAATTTCTTTCGTACGCTTTGGCATCTTTTTTGGTTCTTTTACTTTTCAAAATGCAATATTCACTTATTTTTCTTTATTCGTACGCTTGTTGCAAAGAAACTACTGAATAATGCATCATGTTTCGCAGTATATAATCTATTTGCTATTATAGTGTTATTGCTGGTCTTGTACCAAATGTTATATGAGCTGACGACTTTCAACCATTATATCTTCCACCCTCTTATAGCTATCGACACGGGACTGCTATGGTGTACAACGGGAGACTATTTACTACTACAACACAGAGAGATCGTTCGTCTCCATTGCAGTTCAACCTTATATTTATTGCTCTAGAAAAGCTAAAATAAAGAATACAAACACAGATGTTAATTACTCATCTATCTGAAGGGTATTAATCTGCTATTAGCTCGATACTGTCCGCTAAACCTAACCTAACCTATGACTTACGAACTTTCCGTCACAGACATACATTAACATATGTCTACAGTGTGTGTATAGCAGAGAACTCAAAGATAATATGGAGATGGTACTATGGATTATGAAATTGTGACGCTCGACGTATATTTGTCTTTCTAATCCAGTTGTCAGTATTTTGATCCTAAGCACTACCGTAGTCTTTCCTGTGTTTATATTAGGATCATTGGTGTATTGCCAGTGCAGTTAATGCTCAGTTAATGTATGTCTCTGTTTCCCAGTGTTTTATCTTTGAGTGTTTTTATCTTTGAGCCTCTGTCGATAGTCGTATTGCTCCAAATTTTAGGGATTTTTATTCGCCACGCTCACCCACCGCCACACACCGCGACAAAAACACCATAGAGCACACCGCGAACCTAAAGGCTACTCTCATGCATAACCGCCATTGGTCTGCTGTGAACAATTTTGGCTACCAAGTGAAATATACCGACACAGGTCCCACGTTCAATTTTTATATATGTATATTGATTAGTAAATGTGAAAAAGAATTAAAAGAAAATAATTTAAAAAATATTGTGTCATGTAATTTTAGTACAAAGTAATAATTTGTAAAGACACTTTTGTGTCCCGACTTCGTCGCCGCTTTTGTGTCCCAGCCTCGTCGTAGGTGTCGGTAGCCGAGTGAAACGAGACCGACACGCTGGTGCAGGTACGGAGGGGAGCAGCCAGAAACTATAAACACTCGAGTAAATTAGAAAGATATATATTGCACAGAATGTAACAATACTTAACTTTTACATAGTACTGCAGAATGTTTATACATAGTTGTTAGAGGCCTGCCTAGTGCCTGTACAATAGCAAAGTCTTCACTGGTGCCTATCTGTTTACGAAGGTCCTAACTCGTTGCTATCTCAGTCCGAAGTGCGAAGTGGCCGATGTCCTTCAGTGGTGGCCACGAGCGGGGTCCCAGCAGAGGGCGCTCGTGGCTGTCGTCGGAAGAACGCCGCGCCGTGCATGCATGGCGGCGCGCGGCGAAAGTAGGTGGCGCGCACTTTGTACTTGTGCGACACCACACCCCTCCCCCCCAAACCGCCGCGCCGTCGTGGCGTAGGGCTGAGGGCCACGGCGACGGCACTGGGAGGAGGGCCTGGGCGGGGGCGTTACTGGTGGGACGGGCGTCGTAGCGGAGGCCGGGATCGAGACGCCGTCCGCGCCCCGGCATCCGCCTTGCGATCCTCCAGGGAACCCGCCGAAACCTGGGGAAGGGCGCCCGCCCCCGCCCAGAGGGAGCAGGTCATCTTCTTCTGAGGTGCGTGGCCCAAGCTGGGGGGGCCCGCACGGTCCCGGAGTCCCTCTCGGTGACGCTGTCATCTGCGGCGGCGACAGCGGCGGCGTCGCGTCGATCTCCATCGGGACGATCTCGTAGTCCGGCGACGAACGATGTGGTTGTGCTCCCTGGCGGTGAACTGGGTCTGGAATCAAGAAACCGGAGACAGGATCGCGCGGTCTGTGCAGGCGCAATTGGTTTGCGTGGCGCCGCAGCTCCGACCCTGTGGAAGAACGTACAACAAACATATTGCGCCCAAGCACGCGTTGAATGGTGCCCGGCAACCATGTCTTCTTGTTTCCAGCAAACACCCTGTACAGCACCGGCGTAGAAACCTGAAAACGCGTAGCGCCATACGAACCGACTCGGTGCGTGGGAAGCTGCAGCAGGTGAAGGAGAGTGCGGTGACGGCGGCCGTGTAGCAGCTCGGCAGGAGACGGGCCGTCACGTGGCATGCATCGATACGTAGACAGGAAAATTTGAAGAGCTTGCTGCCTGGAGTGCTGACCTTTCATCTTCTCCATGTGAGACTTGAATGTTCGAACGAAACGTTCTGCTTCACCATTGGACTGAGGGTGAAAAGGTGCAGTGGTAATATGCTGAATGCCATTCACACGACAAAACTGTTGAAATTCCGCACTAACAAACTGAGGTCCATTGTCACTGACGATAGTTTCAGGCAAGCCTTCGATGCAAAACACTGATGTTAAGGCACTGATTGTACTAGACGCTGTCGTCGAGTTCATGGCAATCACAAAAGGAAACTTGCTGAAAGCGTCTACAACAATTAACCAGCGCGTATTCCAGAAAGGTCCGGCAAAGTCAATATGTAAACGTTGCCATGGTCCCTTGGGGCGTGGCCAGTCTGAGAAACGTTGCGGTGGAGCCGCCTGATGCTCCGCACAAACAGCACACTGTGACGTCATGTCCTCTATCTGAGCGTCCATACCAACCCAGGTACAATGACGTCTGGCCAGTTGCTTTGTCCTAACAATGCCCCAATGTCCTTGATGCAGGAGGCGTAACACTTCTCGTTGCAGGGAACGAGGAACAATCACTCTTGCTTGGTCGTTGTCGGTATGCAACAACAGTACACCCTGACTTAAAGACAATGCATGACGTTGTGCAAAATAACGTCGAACCAGAGGCCGATCAATGTCTTTGGCTCTGGCAGGCCACCGTGAGCGAACAAAACGTGCTACCACACTTAAGTCTACATCCGCAGCTGTTTCCTGTGCAACCCGACGAGAGTTCAAAGGGAAATCTGCGACAGCGGAAGCATCTCTGGAGTCTATCTGACAACATGCCATTTCTGAAGAATCAAACGACACATCCTGGCCAACCGGAAGTCGGGAAAGTGTGTCCGCGTTAGCATGTTTAGTGGTAGGTCGGTACAAAATCTCATACTGATAATTAGACAATATCAAGGACCATCTCTGAAGCTTTTGTGCCGTACGTGGCGGAATCGGCTTTGTGGGTGAGAACAACGACGTGAGAGGCTTGTGGTCCGTCAACAAATAGAATTTTCTGCCATAGAGATAATGATGAAACTTTGTTACGCCGTAAATGATTGCTAAGGCCTCCTTTTCTATCTGACTGTAATTCTGTTGCGTTGGTGTCAGTAGCTTGGATGCAAAGGCAATAGGACGATCGTGACATCCAATACGATGTGAGATTACAGCGCCTACACCGTACGACGAGGCGTCAACTGCTAGCACTACAGGCTTCTGTGGGTCAAAGGGAATCAAACATGCATCACTGAGTAGTGCAGACTTTAGTTTGTCAAAGGCAACCTGACAATCTTTGGACCATACAAAAGGAACATTCTTCCTACGTAAGTGATGCAGTGGAGCTGCAATCTGAGAGGCATTGGGAATAAATCTGAAATAATAGTTCAGCTTTCCCATTACTGCTTGCAATTCGTGCACATTCTTAGGAGGAGGCAAGTCTTTGATTGCTCGAAGATGTGACTGTAAGGGATGAATTCCTTGGGCATTAATCACATGGCCTAGGTACTCTATTTCAGTTTGAAAAAACGAACACTTTGCTTTATTGCAACGTAGACCTGCTGCAGTCAAAACTTTGAAAAGGCACTCCAGGTTTGCTAAATGTTCTTCAACTGTACGTCCGGATACCACAATGTCATCTAAATAGTTCGAGCAACAAGGTACAGAAACTGTCAGCTGTTCCAAAAAACGCTGAAAAATAGCGGGAGCGGAAGAACTGCCAAAGGGTAGGCGTTGAAATTGAAAAAGGCCCATGTGAGTATTAATGACGAAAAACTTTTTTGACTCGTCATCAAGTGGAATCTGTAAGTATGCCTCTGCTAAATCAATCTTAGAAAAGAAGCGAGACTGTCCTAATTTGTCCATCAGTTCCTCAGGTCTGGGCAGAGGGTAAGTGTCTACAATTGTTTGACTGTTCACTGTTGATTTGAAGTCCGCACAGAGACGAAGTTTTCCTGACGGCTTGGGTATAATTACTATAGGCGAGGCCCACTGACTCGCAGAAACAGGAGAAATCACCCCACTATCTTGCCAACGTTTAAGTTCTTCGGCAACTGTATCACGCAATGCGATAGGCACTGGTCTAGCTTTACGAAATTTTGGAACTGCAGATTCTTTTAAAGTCACATGTGCCACGAAGTCTTTTGCACAACCTAGTTCCGGCGAAAACAAGTCACTATATTTGTCACACTGCATTGATTTTATCCTGAGGCACTATTGACGAAATTTGAAGCACATCTCTTTGAATTGATAAACCAAACAAGTCAAAAGCATCTAGTCCAAAAATGTTCTGTGTCGATTTGGCCTGAAGAACTACAAAAGCAACTGTTTTTGTAACACCTTGAAAAGAGGCAGGCAGGCTACACATTCCTAGCACGGGAATATTTTGACCCGTATACGCTGTTAACACTTGTTGACACGGCGACAATTTTGGTGAACCCAGAAGTTCATATGTGTCTTTATTTATTAATGTAACAGCGGAACCAGTATCAAGCTGAAATTGCACCGTCTTATTTTCTATAGAGAGAGTAACAAACAGCTTGTGCTTCTGGCGCACGACCGGTGCGCGAATGTGGGCAACGTCTAATACATATTGTTTTCTGCGCTTGCGCGGGTTGCGTGCGGTAGGAAGCGGCGCACACTCGGCACACAGCGGATTAACAACACTATCACTAGATGGCACTACCGCCGGATCGGCGTCCGCGCATTGCGAGGCTACTGCACTAAAATTACTTTGAGTAGCTACACCAAGACTACTGTTACTAGCTACACAGTACTGGGCACTATTACAAGGAGCAGTTGCAGAAGGCACTATTTTCACTACAGGAATGCACTGTTCATAGTCATTTTGCTGGTCCCGAACCCTTTTCCGTTGCACTGTTTTACGCGCTCGTCGGCGCTTGCTACGTGGTGCACTATATAGATTTGCCATAGGCGCAGAACTACTTTCTTGCAATTGAGATCCAAGGAAAGCAGTGTTCAATTCCACAGCCCGTATAACATTTACAGAATGAACCGTTCTCGCACTCTGCGAAGCACTGTTTCTAACGGTACCGTTCTTTGAGTTTTTAATTTGCATACACACAGACTGCACATGTCCCAATTTGCCACATTGATAACAGGTTGCGTTGCGACTAGGGCAATGAGCACGCTTGTGGCGAGACACACACTGGGGGCAAGATTTACGTACATTTTTCTGAAATGAGCGTTGGCGCCCGTTATGCAAATTACTGTGTCTAACACTACGGGGCGACCTTTGCGTCGCACTTTTACTCTGGCTACTGTTCACTGTCTGTTCAGCAAGGCCGGTAGAAAAATAAGAATCACTAGTGCTATACTGAGAACTACGGCTAGGAAAGCGTCCGTTGCGGCGCACTGAATTTACACTATGGCTTTGCATTTCTACATCTGCTAAGTCAAAAGTATCATGCGCTTCTATAAGCTGCAGTACACTGTCTAATGAGGGGTCAGACTGTTTCAGAATTGCTGCTCTAATTCTGGGGTCCTGAATATTCTGCGTAATCGCATCCCTCAACATCACGTCACTATACGAAAGTCCACAAGAGCAAGTAAATTTACATTGGCGGGTTAAGCCCTTCAATTCCGTAATCCACTCCTGGTGTGACTGCTGCGGTAATTTTTTAAGTCTGAAAAATCGGTATCGTGCAGCGGCTACAAGAACTTTTCTCTCATAATGAGCATTCAGTGCATCTACAATTTGTTCAAAGTCTACATCACGAGGAGATGCGAGAGGGAAAAGTTTTTGCAATAGTACGAAAGTCTGGGGGCCCACAATCGATAAGAAAAGGTTCTTCACTCTCTGACCTGTAATTTGATGAGCCGCGACGAGTTCTTGAAACTGTGCGAAGTAGTCGCTCCATTCTTCCTCACGTTCGTTGTACTGGCGGAACGTAGGGAGCGGTACAGCGGCAGGTGTGGGCTGCTGATGCGACGGCTGTTGTTGAGTTGCCGTCAACTGCGCCACTGCGTTGAGAAGTTGTGAGATCTGCGCCGTCTGTAACTGAATAATTTCCATTAAGTTTGGATTCGGGGTAGTGGCCATGCTGACCGATTAGGCGCCGCGTATACAAGTAACTTATAACAAAACACAAATGCAATATGAAAGAGGACTCGCTCTGCAACAAAAAAGTCCACAAAACACGTAACAAAATATCTTTCCCCAAAATTGTTATAATAAGGGTGGGTGGGCGGGAGCAATTTTTGCGTGCTCCGACTGCTGCTGTCTGGCTGCTGCAAGCGGGCTGGTCCAAGGTTCTATCACTCCTCGTCGCCACTTTTGTGTCCCGACTTCGTCGCCGCTTTTGTGTCCCAGCCTCGTCGTAGGTGTCGGTAGCCGAGTGAAACGAGACCGACACGCTGGTGCAGGTACGGAGGGGAGCAGCCAGAAACTATAAACACTCGAGTAAATTAGAAAGATATATATTGCACAGAATGTAACAATACTTAACTTTTACATAGTACTGCAGAATGTTTATACATAGTTGTTAGAGGCCTGCCTAGTGCCTGTACAATAGCAAAGTCTTCACTGGTGCCTATCTGTTTACGAAGGTCCTAACTCGTTGCTATCTCAGTCCGAAGTGCGAAGTGGCCGATGTCCTTCAGTGGTGGCCACGAGCGGGGTCCCAGCAGAGGGCGCTCGTGGCTGTCGTCGGAAGAACGCCGCGCCGTGCATGCATGGCGGCGCGCGGCGAAAGTAGGTGGCGCGCACTTTGTACTTGTGCGACACCACAGACACCTTTCATTAACCTGACACGTTCTACATCATTACGAAGTGTCGTATTCACGATCTATGGAACAAGTACTAATCTAATCTAATCTAATGTTTTAACAGATTGGCATTTAGGCGAATCGCGTACGTCATACCATTAAAACGACAATAGCACACTGGCACCGTAATTGTGTTGTCCTCGTCATCATTTCATCATCACCGAAGGTCGCCAATGTGGCGTCACCTAAAGACTTGCACCATGCTGGCCGAACACGCCCCCATCTGGGTCTAAAGGCCAAAATGGCCGCACGAAATTATCATCAGCGTAATCGGTGATTAGGCGGAGCAAGCATACTTTCACACTCTCAGGCTTACGATGAGTAGCTGACTCCAACCCCCGGAAGAGAGAGGGGCGAGTGAAACACATAATTGAGGGAGGGGCCACGACCTCGCAGGGAGAGAAAGTGCTCCTGTACGCTACGACGGTGACAACCGCACTGCAGACGTACCGAGTGGAGAGATGACGCCAGCTAAGCTAACAGCAATTACGTCGAGAGGCAGAGAAGAAAGTACATTCGACTTGGTAGTGGCGGCGCTAGACGAAAACTGGCCGTCATCGAACTCCTAATTACGAGCCCCTTTCATTTTTTTTTCAGTGAGGTTGTTATATAAAATAATCTGAATTATACACCAATAATCATTGTACTAATATTTTATTGGAATGAAACACTTCTTAAAGAAGAGTAGCCTAGATCACATTTAAAGCAAAATTATTTTATTTCACTACTAGTTTCGGCAATAGTTGTTGCCATTATCAAGTGACCTACATTAAAGACTACAGTGCACATGTGCAGGAAAAGACTTCTCGAATTCGTGGTTTACCAAATGGCAGACCAATAGCAAAGGGGGGGGGGGGGGTGAGGCAACTGTTGGACATGTCGTACAATTGCTGCTGGCAACTTCAAATCAGCTGTTGTTCAGTGGTGGTTCTCTTGATGTTAAGTGAAAGACACACAATAATGTGTGTTGTCAAAAATAAAATGGTGACACACCACTGCTTTAGTGCCAAGCAAGCCCTCATTGACAGACAGCGAACAACTGTACACAGTAAATGCAACAACAGGCCAGAAAGGGTTACATTCGAATCAAAGTCCATGGTACATTGCGACTAATAATAACACATATAAACATGGTTCGCTGCTGCAGGTGACTGACATATACTCAGTCACAGCAGCAATTGTACGACATGTCCAACAGTTGTCTCACCCCCCCCCCCCCCTTTGCTATTGGTCGACCATTTGGTAAACCACGAATTCGAGAAGTCTTTTCCTGCACATGTGCACTGTAGTTTTTAACGTAGGCCTGTCACTTGATAATGGCAATAAGTATTGCCGAAACTAGTAGTGAAATAAAGTAATTTTGCTTTCAATGTGATCTAGGCTACTCTTCTTTAAGAAGTGTTTCGTTCTAACCATTTAAGATCACTCTCCTACCGACAAACGTCGGCTGTTATTAATATTTTATTAGTGTGATATATAAGTATTATTGCAATGACAAAAATTACAATAAACAAACACAATTTAAAATAGAGAATCTTTTCGGCTTTTCATGTCACTGATTTTTTTAAGATACGTCATTAGTAATACCAGCCGCTATTTCTGCTTCAATTGACAGTAATGAAAACGCAGATAGTCTTTCATGGCTCATTGTGCTTCTCAAGTAAGTCTTAATCAATTTTAACTTTGAGAAGCTTCTCTCGGCTGAAGCTGTACTGACCGGAACTGTGAGATGATTCTGATTGTTACATAAACATTTGGATATACTTCTTCCAAATTGTTTTCTAAAATGCACAGAAGAAGTTTTTTGCGTCTTTGATTGAGTCTAGTGGATTGGATTTTAAAAGCTGGAGTTCCTCGTAAATTTGTAGTGACCGTTACAGCAAACCTTAGGACATAATTAAAAAACTGATTTTCTGATTTTTGCATGTGACAGGTCTTCTTGTTTGATCACAAGTTGTAGAATCACAAAATTTTCTAGTGATATTAGAGAGCATACATAGATTTGTGTTCACCTTATAAATCGCTATTAACTTGCGCCACATCTGAGTATCTGGTATTGCTGGAATCTGATACCTGCATGTGTGTTCCAAAATTCACCTTATTTGCGGTAGATACTTACCAACACAAGATCACGACGACCTTAAAACAGCTACCGTATATTTCGGCAGGTAAGACGATAGTGGAAGCATTAAAAAGGCACCAAAATTATGACTCGTCTTATACACCAGATATAAAACATAGGCGTACATTTTAGGTTACCAGACATCCTCCTTTTTGCGCTCTAAAAATGATCCAGGCGGGGTATTAAGAAAGTGGAGAGATTTCCTCTTTTATGCATCATGCAACTGCTCAGACTTGAAAGTGAGGATATACAACTCCTCAAAATCGCAAACACTAAAGAAATTAATCTTCCTGCCATATTCCTACTGTACTTTTATCTATATCGTCGCCACGTCGATCGCAGTTTACAATTTCAAACCAACAGAAACAACAGGCGTGGCAACTACCTTGAAGCAAGAAAGCTGTGAGGCTGCCAGCATTACACGCAACACAACCTACAATACTTGTTAGCTGTCAGCAGAACGTCATTATTCGGCGCCGGCCGCGGTGGCCGATGGGACTGCGGCGCCCCAGTCACAGTCTGCACGGCCACTACGGTCGGGGGTTCGAATCCCCACTCGGGCATGGATATTTGTGCCGTCCTTAGTAGTAGCTAGTTCATAAGTAGTTTGTAAGTTTAGGGACTGATGACCCTGTTGTTGGGTCCCAAAAGCTCTACAAACATTTGAACATTTGAACATTATTCGGCACATGCCGACAGGCAACGCCGCGACACTACTGAAAGAGGCTTTTTCTTTACGTAATTTGCAGTTGCACCAATTGTTTAGTAGTACAGAGCGGCTATGTCCGCAAATTTGAATAGCAAATACGACCCTTTTATAATTACTCAAGGTCATTACCCGAAACAGTCCGTGTGCTGTTATCCAGATGATCATTGTTCTAAACAAAATTTACGGGCCGTTCATATTTTGTTACGACTGACATCAGATGAAACCATATATCTTTGGCGAAAACATCTAACTCGACTTTTCTGAAGGTCCTCTTATCCGTCAAAATATACAGTACTTACAACATGATGTGGTCGGACTGTCTCTCTCTCTCTCTCTCTCTCTCTCTCTCTCTCTCTCTCTCTCTGTCTCTTTCTCTCGCAATACTACAATTTATTACTCAACAGTGTTAAGTTTTCCGCTCAATTTTTCACTCTTCCTTAATGTTTGTCAGTATTCTGTGCTTTTGTGTCATATTGCTTCCAAGCATAGATCAGTGTGACCGTGATGTTCTGCGTAGTAGTTGTGTGGGAAACAACAAAAATGAGTTGGTCGCCAGAAAGGACATTCTAAGCGAGAAACGCTGATATTAAGAAACGTAGTAGTTAGATTACACTACTTGTTTATTTTAATCATGCTTCATTTCGTGTCTTCCACAGAATTTATCTTTGTAAATTGATTCCTTTGAAAACTCTTCAGTGTTATTTGCATGTTTACCAGACTTTGATAACTGTGTAAATATGAGATTATGCCTGCACTCGTTTAGTCTAGTGATGTCTCACGGTCTGCCTTGCACATAATGTAATTTTCTGTCTTATGTCCATTTAAATACATAATTTTTATATTATTTAAAAGACTTAAATTGTAATTTTCTGACTTATATCTGTTTAAATACATAATTTTTATATTATTTAAAATACTTATATTTTATTTCAATAGATAAAATATTTAAATTACCTAATTACAAAGGGCAGGTTTATAATCGAAGATATTGTAAAACAAGCCGATTAAAATATTCAGTGGAAGGACAGAAGGATACCGCGTTTGAGTAAAACTAAACGATGGACGACTGAAGTTAATTCTGATACTTGATGACAAATCTATGAATGAATACCTTTCGTTTAAAGCAAAAATGAAGAATATCGGTCGGATAGAACGGTCTGACCAACTCACTTTAGTTTACAGCAATGACACCCCCCATAAGAAATATACAGAAGGAAATCGCGTTTGAATATAGAAAAAGGAAGGCAAGAGTTATGTAAATTCTTATATCTGATGACAAATTCGTGGATGAATACCTTTCGTTTAAAACAAAAATGAAGGAAATCGACAGAATAGTTTGGTCTGGCCGACTTTTAGTTTCTACATCTACATCTACATCTACATAGATAATCTGCAAATCACATTTAAATGCCTAGCAGAGGGTTCATTAACCACTTTCATAACTTTTCTCTGCAGTTCCATTCTCTAATAGCGCGCGGGAAGAAAGAACACCTAAATCGTTCCGTTTTCGATCTGATTTCTCTTATTTTATTGGGATGGTCATGTCTCCCTAAGTACGTGGGTGCTAGCAAAATATTTTCACATTCAGAACTAAAAGTCGGTGATTGAAACTTCGCAAACAGATCACGCCGCAATGAATAACGTCTTTCTTTTAATGATTTCCACCCCAATTCGTGCAACATTTCCGTGACGCTTCCCCCCCCCCTCCCGTAACGTGATAAAACAAAACGATCTGCCCTTCTCTGAACCTTCTCAATGTCTTCCGTCAGTCCCACCTGGTGAGGGTCCCACAAGGGGCAACAGTACTCCATGAGAGGACGCACAAGTGTGATGTAGGCAGTCTCTTTGGTGGAGCTGGTGCATCTTCTAAGCGTTCTGCCAATGAAACTTAATCTTTGGTTCGCCTTCCCCACAATATTTTCTATGTGTTCTCTCCAGTCAAAGTTGTTCGTAATTGTAACTCCTAGGTATTTGGTAGAATTTACGACCTTAAGGTTTGACTGATTTATCGCGTAATTGAAGTTCAGCGGATTTCTTTTAGTGGTCATGTGTATTACTTCACACTTTTCTTTATTTAGTGTCAATTGCCAATTTTCGCACCAAGTAGAAATTTTGTCTAAATTGCTTTGCAGTTGCTTTTGATTCTCTGTTGACTTCACTGACCGATAAACGTGAACAGTCTAAGGGAGCTATTCAGATTATCTCCTAAATCGTTTATAAACACGAGGAAGAGTAGGGGACCTATAACGCTTCCCTGTGGAACGCCAGATATCATTTCTGTTTTACTCGATGACTTATCGTCAATTACAACGAACTGTGTCCTTTCTGATAGGAAATCGTGAATCCAATCGCACAATTGGGAAGATATTCCATAAGCACGCAATTTCATTAGAAGCCGCTTGTGGGGTACAGTATCAAAAGCCTTCCGGAAATCCAGAAATATGGAATCGATTTGAGATCCCTTGTCGATGGCACTTAACACTTCATGTGAATAAAGGGCAAGCTGTGTTTCGCAAGAGCGATACTTTCTGAATCCGTGCTGACTATTGGTTAATAGGTCGTTCTCTTCGAGGTAGTACATAATATTCGAACAAAGTATATGTTCCAAAATCCTACTGCATATCGACGTCAATGAGATAGGCCTGTAATTTTGGGGATCACTCCTATTGCCTTTCTTGAATATTGGAGTAACTTGGGCAACTTTCCAGTCTTTGGGTACGGATCTTTCGCTGAGTGATCGGTTGTAAATTATAGCTAAGTACGGAGCTATTGCATCAGCATACTCTGAATTCTTTCACGAATCTAATTGGTATACAATCTGGCCCGGAAGATTTATTTCGTAGACTCTTGTAATATATAAGATATTAATAATAAAGTGATAGCATAGAAATTTATAAAACAGAAATATAAATATTTTATTATAATGTGTGGATCATGATTCCAACATTTTCCTTTTCTCTCTCTCTCTCTCTCTTGGATGCGCGCTTGACGAGGGACGCCAATGCAAATTTTTCATCCGGGGCGGCGTTAATGTAGGAGCGGGCCCTGGACTGTACTTGTTGTACAGAGCAGTGGAAAGTTTCTGTGGAGTAATAAAGGGCGTTCAAAAAGTTTTGAGCAGTCGTCTCTCTCCTCTCTCTCTCTCTCTCTCTCTCTCTCTCTCTCTCTCTCTCTCTCTCTTTTTTTTTTTTTTTTTTTTTTTTTTCGTGCCGGCCGCGGTGGCCGAGGTGACTGAGGCGCTCCAGTCACGGTCAGCTCGATCACTACGGTCGGAGGTTCGAATCCCCCCTCGGGCATGGATATTTGTGCCGTCCTAGTTTGTAAGTAGTTCATAAGTAGTTTGTAAGTTTGGGGACTGATGACCCCGTAGTTAAGTCCCATAAGCTTAACAAACATTTGTTTTTGTTTTTTTTTCGTAGATGGAGAATTTAATTTTTTGTGAACATACTTGGAACATTTAGCTACAAGTTGGTATACAAAAGTATTTTCTTTTCTTTACAGGTGAGCCATAATGGACCGTGAAGTAGATGTCAGGCTACGACAACGGTCGGTGATGGAGTTCCTCTTCAAGACCGCCGATGACTCTGCCCCATCGATTCACAGGAAGTTGCTCCCTGTTTATGGATAGGACACAGTGAATCGTAGCAGTATACAGCGGTGGTTGCAGAGATTTAAAGGAGGTGATTTCTCTCTGCTGGACACTCCATGATGCGGAAGGCCATGGACGGCAGTGAGTGATGTGAACAAGGAGACCACTGATCAAATCATCCAAAATGACCTCTGACGACACGACAGCTTTCTAAAAGATTTTTTTGTCAATGGGTAGTGTGGGAATGGGAAGAAAAGCATTTTTGAAAAAGAGAAATTTACTAACATCGAATATTAATTTAAATCTAAGGAAGTCTTTTCTGAAGGCATTTGTGTGAGTGTTGCCTTGTACGTGAGTGAAACATGGTCAATAAACAGTGTGGACAGGAAGAGAATAGAGGCTTTTGAAATGAGGTACTACAGAAGAATGCTGAAGATTAGGTGGGTAGATCGCGTAACTAATGAAGAGGTACTGAACAGAATTGGTGAGTAAAAGAATTTTTGGCATACCTTGACTAAAAGAAGGGATCGCTTGGTAGGACACATTCTTAGACATCGGGGAATCGTAAATTTAGCATTGGAGGGAAGTGTGTGGGTTAAAAATCGCAGAGGGAGACCAAGAGACGCATATAGTAAGCAGATTCAAATCGATGTGGGTTGCCGTTCTTATGAGGAGATAAAGAGGCTTGCTCAGGATAGAGTAGGGTGGAGAGCTGCATCAAATCAGTCTCCGGACTGAAGACCATAACAACAACAGTGTGGGATCACTGGTTCAGTCACTAGGGTACAGAAAAATCGTTGAAAGTTGGGTACGTAGATTATGGACAAGAGAAATGAAAAGATGAGGACAATTGTGTGCGAGGGTCTCATGACGACCTTTACTGAAGAGTGGAAACAGTGTTTTGACGGTGTCATTACTCAGGATGAAACACGGTTTTTTCTCCGTACTTGAGAGCAACACCCAATCCATGGAATGGCGGCATCCGGGCCTCCCCTCGGAAGAAGAAACCCAGACTTTCACGAACAGCAGGCCAAAAGGTGACGGCCTCCTTCTTCCGGAATCAGCGTGGTGTCATTTTCATTGACTTTTTGGAATCTGGCCCCACCATTAACCGGGACCATTACTGTTTGTCATTGGACGATCCCGCGACGTACCATCAAGACCCACAGATCACAGTTTCGGGATCAACTCATCAGACTACACCATGACAATCTCAAACCTCATACAGCCCTTAATACCCATGAGCAAATGAAGAAAATGGGTTGGAAAATTGTTCCTCCTCCTCCCTAGAGTCCGTACTTGGTCATCAGTTTCTAAGCTTACAAACTAACTTTACCCATGCCCGAGGAAGGACTAGAACTTCCGACGGCCAGCAGCGGCGCGCACTGGAGCTAGGCGCATTGGAACGCTCGGCCACTCCACCGCAGGGTCACGACGTGAAACCCACATTTCACCCAAGTACGTTTTCTTCTTTTCCCCTCTTTTCTTCCTCCAAATGCACACAAAATGTAACTGTGTTGAAAGCAACTGCGGCGAATAATTTTTTATTGTCCGTCATCTTGAAATACAGGTATGACGTAAAATATGATGACGGCATAATACCCCTTTTTAGCGGCACGTCAAATATTCGTGTAAAAGAATTTTCATGAATATTTGATGTTACTTTTTTGTCAAAGATAAGGCAGAAGATCAAGCAGTCAAAAACTCGAAGATTGGTTTGAACATCGCAGTGCTTTACTACGCATGGCTCTCTTTGGAGGCGGTATGCCATTGCATTCCACCGACGTTCGAACTGACTTCCCAGCCAGTTCAACGTGGATTCCGAACCACAGTGCTACTAGACATTTTTTTCACACCACCCAGATTGCCAGATGCGAAAAAAGTGACAGATAAAATTCCTAGGACTTGGCGAGAATCGAACCCGCGACCTTTGATTTAGTTTCTGCCACTCTACCACTGTGCTGCTTTTCTACATTTTTTTTTTTCTTTTGCTCCCAGCAACTATCTACAACTGTCTAGTCACAACGTTGTCAAAGGTACCAAGGATAAGGAATGTCATTACATGGGAGCCCATACCTACTAGAGAAACATAAGGAATATCATAAAAATTACTCTACGCATTGCTGAAATCCAAGTTTGGCCACCTTCGGGATCAGGTCAGGGCAGTTTACAAGAGACAGTGTGAAATAAAGCGGCGTTTTAGTCCCATGATGTGATGAGACCTATCGACAACGGATGTCAAATAGAGTCCGTTTTTATAGATTTCCGGAGGGCTTTTGACACTGTACCACACAAGCGTCTGCTAATCCAATTGTGTGCTTGTGGAATATCCACAGATGCGATTGGATTCGTGATTGTCAGAAATAACACAGTACGTTGTAACTGACGGTAAGACATTCAGTAGAACAGAAGTGATACCTGGCGTTCTCCAGGTGAGTGTTATAGGGCTCCTACTGTTCCTTATTTTTATAAACGATTTAGGAGACAATATGAGTACCTTACTTAGACTGTTCGCGGATGATGTTGTATTTATCGGTTAGTAAAGTCACCAGAACATTGAAAGGAACTGCAAAATGATTTAGATAAGACATCTGCATGGTGGTAAAATGAGCAATTGACCCTTAATAATGATACGTGTGAGGTGATGCATGTGACCACTAAACGATATCCGTTAAACTACAGTTAAACGATAAATCAGTCAAACCTACAGGCCGTCAATTCAAATAAATACCTATGAATAACAATTAGGAACCACTTAAATTGGAAAGACTACGTTTCATTGGCAGAACACTTAGAAGATGCAACAGATCTACTAAAGAAACCGCCTACACTATACTTGTGCGTCCTATTTTGGAGTGTTGCTGCGCATTGGGGGATCCATACGAGCTGGGACTGACAGACGGTTTAGAAAAAGAAAAGGCAACTCGTTTTGTATTAGCCGCGGAGTAGCCGAGCGGTCTAAAGCGTCTCGCTGCAGAGCGCGCGGTTGCTCGCCGTGGAGGTTCGAGTCCTCCCTGGGGCATGGGTGTGTGTGTGTTTGTCCTTATGTTAGTTTACGTAGGTTTAAGTAGTTTGTAAGCTACGGACTGATGACCACGCAGTTTGGTCCGATAGATTTACAAACATTTGAACATTTCGTTTTGTATTATCGCAAAATAGGGGATAGGGTGTCACGAAAATTGGGGTGGAAATCACTAAAAGAAAGGCGTTATTCGTCGGGGCGAAATCTATTTGCGAAATTTCTTTCACCAACTTTCTCTTCCGAATACGAACATATATCGTTAGCACCGACATACATAGGGCGACATGATCATCACAATAAAATATGAAAAATCAGATCAAAAACAAAAAGATTTAGATGTTTCTTTTCCCCCGCGAGGATGGATCGGTGGAGAACTATCATAAAAGTGGTTCGATGAACCCTCTGCCGTGCATTTCCATGATGATGTTCCGTGTGGCATTTTCTGTGTGCGGCTTGCCTGGTGCAAGTCTTTAGGTGACGTCACTTGTGCGACTTGCGCGTCGATGATGATAAATGATGACGACGACACAACACCCAGTCTCCAAGTGGAGAAAATATCCAGCCCGACTGGGTACCGAACGTTTTATTTTTTTTTTTTTTTTAACGTTTACTAAACTTTTATATACAAGATAACAGTTACATCGATTTTACACTAGTGAATCTTTGTTTTCTGTTTCACATTTTATTCATTATACAAGATAAACATTAGATTGCGTAAAGTTTCCCGGCGTATTAATTGTTGACATTCATGTCGGCTTTCCAGCCGGATCGTGGAGTCATTTAGACGACCCTACGATGCGGCTTGAAACCCGAAATGAATCTCAAGATAAAAATTTACATATTTACTTTTTGCATTTCAGTCTCTTTGTAAGACGTTGTCCCTGAAAGAAAGAGAGAGAAAGAATACACTTTTTTTTCCATGTGACACTAGCGCAATTTTTTTCCTCACGACTTTTAGTTTCATTTTTGTTTAATGCTGTAATTCTGGTGGTTTTATAGTGACATTCTTTATATGTGATTTTGCTTCTTCGTATATATTTAACGCAATATAACAAAAACGAATTTTTTTGTGATGGGTTATCATCTGTTCATCTACATCTACATCTACATAGATACTCTGCAAATCACATTTAAGTGCCTGGCAGAGGGTTCATTAGCCACTTTCATAACTTTTCTCTACCGTTCCATTCTCTAATAGCGCGCGGGAAGAAAGAACACCTAAATCGTTCCGTTTTCGATCTGATTTCTCTTATTTTATTGGGATGGTCATGTCCCCCTAAGTAGGTGGGTACTAGCAAAATATTTTCACATTCATAAGTAAAAGTCGGTGATTGAAACTTCGCAAACAGATCACGCCGCAATGAATAACGTCTTTCTTTTAATGATTTCCACCCCAATTCGTGCAACATTTCCGTGACGCTCCCCCCCCCCCCCTCCCGTAACGTGATAAAACAAAACGAGCTGCCCTTCTCTGAACCTTCTCAATATTTTCCGTCAGTCCCACCTAGTGAGGGTCCCACAAGGGGCAACAGTACTCCAGAAGAGGACGCACAAGTGTGATGTAGGCAGTCTCTTTGGTGGAGCTGGTGCATCTTCGAAGCGTTCTGCCAATGAAACGTAACCTTTGATTCGCCTTCCCCACAATATTTTCTATGTGTTCTCTCCAGTCAAAGTTGCTCGTAATTGTAACTCCTAGGTATTTAGTAGAAGGTGAAGTTTAACACTGTAGTGTTGATAGCAGAGGATAGAATGAAGACACAACAAAATGGAGACGAAATCTAAATCATTAGGCACTCATATATACAAGGTAAATATAAAATAAAACATCGGCAAATTAAAGAAAGACATAATAACAACAAGAAATATGTAGGGAAAAAAAGACAAATATAATGAAAATATCTGGGCTATGACAAACAAAACCTAGGAAAATCAAAGGAAAACATGTAATAATAACAAGAAATACATAGAGTAAAAATTAAAAATAGACAGTTTATATGACGAAAATGCGTGGACAATGATACCAGACCGTCCTTTCATTATTATTATTTTCTCTGTACATGCAATCACTGGGATTACTCTGTTTAACTTTTCGTGTGGTTAATAACATACTGGGAGTGCACAAAATATTTAGGGCTCAGTCGGAACCCGGGCCCTCTGTATGTCAACCACCCAAGCAATCCACAGGATACAGAGGCGGACATACATTCCATAGTGACTTGCATAGTATCTGTATAGATGTAGTGGGAAAAGAACGTCTGCTTTCCACTTCAGATCCTCCCATCTTGGAAGAGGCGCTAGCTCTTTTACAAGTTGTGCAAGAAAGCGAAAGTGTGAATCGTACTTGCATCATATTGCGCAATACCGAGTTGAACGGCCTCTAGTGTCAGTATTGTCGAGTTGTTGGGTGTTATCGTGGTGAGGCGGCATGTTGTGAGGGTGTGCTGTGCTGTGTGTTTGGAGAGGAGCCAGCAGCCACAGCCAGCAGCCAACAGCCGGCGTGAAAGGGGAAGTGTGCGCGCGGCCTTGGCGGCGTGCCCTTGGCGTGACCTTGACCGCGTGCCGGGCGCCCACGTGGCAGCAGCTGGCGCTCCTCTCCGCCCCCGCCGCTCTGCACGTGCAGCCGCAGCGCAGCCGTTGCGCCGGCGTTACGTCGCGTTACGCACTGTTACGTTCACGCGTACACCACGCCGTACTGTGACCACACAGCCAAGAGCTGAAAACGTTGTAAAATGGTGGTGAACATTTATAATACACAAGCAATACCCCCGTCTTCGGACGGGTGGAATTTATATTTATCTATAGTCCGTTCACCGAGAGTGGGACGAAACGTAAACATTGTCACGTGAGCGACTACGATCGTTTCCAGAGAAAGCATTCGGTGTTTACGTGATTCGAAGGGGTTTACAAAATCCTTGGCGCACGCTTTGAAGCCGGTGGCGTTGGCTGGCTGCCGAGCTGACGTCATAGCTAGGGTTACCAGATGTCCGTCTTCAGAAAAGAGGACATGTCTAGATTCATAAAACAACTCTCTCTCTCTCTCTCTCTCTCTCTCTCTCTCTGGTATTGGCAACTCAAGTACTAGTGATGTCTCTACTGTATTATCAGAGTCTTGTTTGTAATACATCTTATGCATCTTATGAAATTTGTTCATCTTCTTACAAATTAAGAAGCATGAAATGTTGAGACCCATAGTACGAATTACATGACTACGTAACAGCGAAGATATAATATTTCATCACTTCACCACTTGTAATTAACGTCTTAAGTATGAAACTTTCACTCTGCAGCGGAGTGTGCGCTGATATGAAACTTCCTGGCAGATTAAAATTGTGTGCCGGAACCGGGACTCGAACCTGGGACCTTTGCCTTTCGCAGGCAAGCCATGTCTCCACCATATCCTTACTTCCAGAAGAGCTAGTCTTGCATGGTTCGCAGGAGAGCTTCTGTGAAGTTTGGAAAGTAGGAGGCGAGGTACTGGCGGAATGAAAGTTGTGAGGCGGCATCATGAGTCGTGTCGGGATAGAACAGTCGGTAGTGCGCTTGCCATCGAAAGGCAAAGGTCCCAGGTTCGAGTCCCGGTTCCGGCACACAATTTTAATCTGCCAGGAAGTTTCATATCAGCGCACACTCTGCTGCAGAGTAAAAGTTTCGTTCTGGAAACATCCCTTAGGCTGTGGCTAAGCCATGTCTCCAACATATCCTTACTTCCAGGAGTGCTAGTCTTGCATGGTTCGCAGGAGAGCTTCTGTGAAGTTTGGAAAGTAGGAGGCGAGGTACTGGCGGAAGTACAGTTGTGAGGCGGCATCGTGAGTCGTGTCGGGATAGCACAGTCGGTAGTGCGCTTGCCCGCGAAAGGCAAAGGTCCAAGGTTCGAGTCCCGGTTCCGGCACACAATTTTAATCTGCCAGGAAGTTTCAACGTTTTAAGTGCTGAACATTTTTTCCCAACTTATTAAGATACCTTGCCGATCACCCCTGTTTTCACCTCAAACTTTTAAAAATGGATCATTTACGAAAAACCATAGAACTGTTGACTGTAAAATCGTCACGAATAAAGTAACTGTAAAAATTACGTAAGAGTTCCTTGATATAGCTATCCTCCCATTTCGGATTAGACCGACGTGACTATATACATGATTAGCATCTAGATTCTAGACAGTGAATGGAATATTTAAGCCCTAGGTGAAAAAAGGAATAAATAAAATAAACTTTTTATTTACCGTACTAAGGGTCGCAATTAATTATTAAAAACTACTCAGTTTTTAGGACAAAAGCTTTAAATCGATTTTTTCAATACACTGTTCATGTAGTTACGTCTCTTTGGTCCTAAACAGGCGAATGGAGAAACGGCATTGGTGGCTGTGGCATCTGATCTTATTTGTACGAAGTTTTGAACAAGGTTTAAACTTTTGTATAAAGAACATTGAACTAGCTTTTGATCTTAAAAGTCATAAGTGTGGTTGATAGACACACACAGAACTGCCGAGTCCCAGCACGACACACTGAACGTCTTATTTTTGGGTGTCACACAACAATCCGACCAGAGGGGGGGGGGGGGGAGAGTTTCATATTATACGATATGTATTGTACTGTCTTGCATTGTTGCAGACGAACGTTTTTAATTGGCCGCCTCGAACTTCGTATTCCGCGATAATTGCTACGCCAGTAATTTCACTTGTTCCGAAGTAGCTTGACCTCAGAGCAGCGGCGGCACAGAAATGTGAAAATTAAAAATATCACAATGTTTCAAGAAAGGTTAAATTCTCTAGAGTTGGTGATTGTGACAGTTCAGAGAGTTGTATTTACGCACTTTCGACTTGAAGCTGTTGCACAACGCAAAAAAGAGGACATTTCCCCACTTTGTTAAAAACTCGGCCGGACCATTTTCAGGGTCCAAAAAAGAGGACATGTCCGGGTAATAGAGGACGTCTGGTAACCCTAGTCATAGCGCTCCCTGAGAAACCTGGACAACAATGCAACGAAATAAAGCACGAGATGGCAGATTCAAAGCCAGTTACAATAATGTTAAAAGTACCATGAAACTGAGTTCATTCTGTCAAAATAGATTTGTTTTCATACAGTTTGCTAATAAAAAGCTCCATTCATACACAATTTTTAATAACATTACCAGTAATAATAATGATAAAGGACGGCGAAACAAGATTCATTCTGTCAAACTTGAACTGTTTTCATTGAGGTTTATACCAAACCGCTCCTCTCTCTCTCTCCCCTCTACAATTTCCAGCTCCTCTCTCTCTCTCCCCTCTACAATTTCCACACTTGACTTTCAACTAAAAATACGACACGGAGGACGCACTTGTTCCAAACTTCAGCCGTCAATGTTTTTACTGCTTATTCTTGCAGTTCTTTAACTTGCGGCATTTTGTATGTTTTGTCTTACGCTGCAACGTAGCCTTTGATGCTGGCCCACACTTACTCGATGGCGTTTAATTCTTGGCGGTACGGAGGAATTCTAAGAACAGTTGTCTCTGCATTCTTCAAAAAAAAAAAAAAATGTGCTAATGTTTGTATAGTCTATGGGACTTAACTACGAGGTCATCAGTCCCTAAACTTACAAACTACTTATGAACTACCTAACACGAAGGACGGCACAAATATCCATGCTCGAGGGGGGATTCGGACCCTCGACCGTAGTGGCCTTGCAGATCGTGATTGGCGCGCCGTAATCCCCTCGGCCACCGCGGCCGGCGAACTTGTTATTTTCTACGATAATGGTACGGCGTTTTATCAACAATACTAACTGCAAGCCGAGGACGGACGTCTTAAAACCACTTCTCGAAGGTTTCTTTCAAGCGTCTTTAAAGATGAACTTAAGAGATCCTGAAATCGCCGCTGTACAACACGCAGTAACGAGCTCACACCTGCAATTGAGACGGCCACGCTGGCTGTGCACCCCTGCCTTGTTCACCCCTCGCCTTGCTGTGTTTACAGTACGTCTCTCGTTTCGGTGAATAGAGTATACCTGAAAACCCGACGTTGCCCCGGTATCTATTTATGTATTCCTACTCTGAGTTAGTACTTCTTCTATTATAATGGAACTGTCATGAGGATTGGAATTACTACAAGGTTCATCTTTTTATTCTGATTTAATTTCGTAAAAGTTCTCTAAGTGTGAATTCAGATCAAAGATAGATAAAATTTCGAAAGAAAAAAAAATTTACTAAATAAATGGTGGAATTAGTATGGATATTTTAAAGATTTTGAAAGTTATTTTGTGTAGATGATGTTGGCGTTAGTTACACTATGAAAAGAGACGGAGTTTACCTAGGGTTACCATATGTTCATCATCAAAAAAGAGGACAGTTCATATAAGAAAGAGGACACTAATATTGTTAACATAATGTAATTTACAACTTTATTAATGAACCACGTAGAACTACTACAAACTACAACAGCAACCTTGGTGGTTATTGTAAAACAAAATAATATGAACCTTGACAATTTATTTATCATCACTACATTCAGTTGTCTGTCTCTTTCTTGTCTTTTTCACTTTTGAACCAATTATATTTGGAGAACGATAAAATCTCTCTCAAGAGCTTTCCGTTTTTCAACAATTACTGACAAAAGCTCACATTTCAAAATTACAAAAAACAGTCTTGATGGCAGAAATTAACAGTCTCAATTAACCGGTTTCGACCTGATGTAGGTCATCTTCAGAATTATAAACAGCCCATGTGGCCAGTGCTGCACTCGGCTGGGCTGGGCTGTCCTGGGCTGTTCTGCTGCCTGTAGGAAATATTGCCAGTTACCTGCTGGCAGCAGAACAGCCCAGGACAGCCCAGCCCAGCCGAGTGCACCACTGGAACATGGGCTGTTTATAATTCTGAAGATGACCTACATCAGGTCGAAACCGGTTAATTGAGACTGTTAATTTCTGCCATCAAGACTTTTTTGTAATATTGATCACACTAAACAGATCGCTGTTTTTCTCCTCGGACAATGTTATCAAAATTAATCAGTTGTTGTGGTTTTCAGTCCGGAAACTGGTTTGATGCAGCTCTCCACCCTACTCTATCCTGAGCAAGCCTCTTCATCTCTTCAAAAGACCCGCAGCCTACTTCCATTTGAATCTGCTAACTGTATTCATCTCTTGGCCTCCCTCTGCGATTTTTACCCCACACACTTTCCTCCAACGCTAGATTCACGATTCCTTGATGTCTAAGAATGAGTCCTACCAATGAGTCCTACCAATCGATCCCTTCTTTTAGTCAAGGTATGCCAGAAATTCCTTTTCTCCCCAATTCTGTTCAGTACCTGCAAATTAGTTACGCGATCATTTACACTATATAAAGAGACGGAGTTTACATTACTATCATTTATCACATCAGTTCATTCCGGTATCCAATACTCTGCGAATTTTCAGCTATCAGTCAGTATGACAAGCTGTCATGTGTTTAACTGTAGATGTTATTAATGTAGAAAAAGTCACACCACGCCAAGTATGACAAGCTGTCATGTGTTTAACTGTATATGTTATTAATGTAGAAAAAGTCACACCACGCCAAGTATGACAAGCTGTCATGTGTTTAACTGTAGATGTTATTAATGTAGAAAAAGTCACACCACGCCAAGTATGACAAGCTGTCATGTGTTTAACTGTAGATGTTATTAATGTAGAAAAAGTCACACCACGCCAAGTATGACAAGCTGTCATGTGTTTAACTGTAGATGTTATTAATGTAGAAAAAGTCACACCACGCCAAGTATGACAAGCTGTCATGTGTTTAACTGTAGATGTTATTAATGTAGAAAAAGTCACACCACGCCAAGTATGACAAGCTGTCATGTGTTTAACTGTAGATGTTATTAATGTAGAAAAAGTCACACCACGCCAAGTATGACAAGCTGTCATGTGTTTAACTGTAGATGTTATTAATGTAGAAAAAGTCACACCACGCCAAGTATGACAAGCTGTCATACTTGGCGTGGTGTGAGTTTTTCCACATTAATAACATCTACAGTTAAACACATGCATTGTTAATGGCCAGTTACTGGTCGAAATCATGATTTGCCAATAAATAATTAAAAAAAAAAGGTCGACTGATAGCTGAAAATTGGCAGAGTATTGGAAACATATCACAGTCGTGGAGTGCAAACTATGGAAAGTAATCATTCCGGTATTGTAGCTCTAATAACAGGCATATCTATGAAGGTAAATAGCCGTCATGAAATGGTTTTGGACAGGTTACGCGATATGTTTCGTGCAGCTGTCCGTGCGTTACATTTCAGTCCAGTGTCCGGTCGTAAGTTACGGTAAAAATCTGAAACTGAGAATTATCGGATTTCGGATATTTAACATGACACAACAGAAAACGCGATTGCGGGTTCTAAAGTGCTGATTAATTTTGAATGCGAATGATTTCATTTGAAAGTTAATAAATTTGGCAACAATCACTGCAGGAATGTTTGTCAGCCGTAATGGCGTCCTAACCCACTGCACAACTTAACCGGGTTGAATTACCTCGCCAGATATCGGTAGAGCAAACTGAAATGTAAAATGCCCGTCATTTAAATTTTGTAAACATTAATTACTGTTTATTTTACAAATGATTACACTATACGTACATAGATAAAGCATGGCTAACAGGAGCCGACACAAATACGTCTAAATTGTTCGGAAGATAGGAGGGCCGGCCGCAGTGGCCGAGCGGTCTGCGGCGCGCCAATCACAGTCTGCACTGCCACTACGGTCGGGCATGGATGTTTGTGTCGTCTTTAGTATAAGCTGGTTCCTAAGTAGTTTGTTAGTTTAGGGACTGATGACTCCGCAGTTACGTCCCTTAAGCTTAACAAACATTTGAACATTTGGAAGATAGGAACAGACAGTTGAAGTGGAACACTGTTCTTTCTCTCCTGTCCAGAAAAACAAGGGAATACTGATCAGCCTTCAGAGATACACGATAGAAACAAAACGCTCCGGGTTAAAATATATCTTCGTTAATTTTTTAATACTATCGTTTCACTATCCCTTCTCTCTCTGTCCATCTCCTTTTTTCTAAAAAAAACATGTTATATTTATCGGAAAATATATAAGAAACAAGGCTGTCTTGCATAATGTACAAAATTATAAGTGCAGTATCCAAACAAAGGAGGATAGTAATCAAAATAGAAAATGTTCAAATGTTTGTACAGTCTATGGGACTTAACTATGGGGTCATCAGTCACTAGACTTACAAACTACTTATGAACTAACTAAGACTAAGGACGGCACAAATATCCCAGCCCGAGGGGGATTCGAACCCCCGACCGTAGTGGCCGTGCAGACCGTGACTGAAGCGCCTCAGTCCCCGCGGCCACCGCGACCGGCTAATCAAAATAGAAATGACATATGAAAATCGTAGGCCTACCATCTCATGTTTATTAAGTTATATGTTGTACAATTGTTTAATTTTTCAGGTATATATTCATTTGTATAAGTGCTGTATGTCTGTAAAATCTGTTGCGAATACAATTTGTAGTGAAGAATTAATAGCTTAAAACTTGGTGCGTGATGAGGAGGTTTTCCATGTACGTTACTGTTTATGTGCTCATATCTCATGAACTACGTGTCGTACCGTGATACAATTTTGAATGTACATTCAGCTATATGTGTGTATATACCGTCTGTAAAATTTCCTGCTGCAAGTCACTAAGTACTCTCATTCTCATACAGTGTATGACTTATCTTTAAAGTTTGTTGCAAGTCGCTAAGTACTCTCATTCTCATACAGGATATGAATAAAGTCTCGTCGCATTATGCGTTAGTTTTTTCAGATTCGTGTTGTTTATGACGTCATATCTTGTGGACCATCCGTGTATCTCGTTCTTACCCCTACAGCAATCGTTACGTCACGGTAAGGAATATGTGTACTAAATTTGGTTGAAATCGATCCAGTGGTTTAGGAGAAAATGAGTAGCATTGCCGCTTAATGCGGCAGTTTTTCTCGCGTTTCACTGTTTATGACGTCATATCTCGTGAACTGTGTGTTGTACGTGATTCTTACTCTTCCAGCGACCGTCCTCATGGACTGAGGCTTACGTGTGCAAAACTTCATAAAGACTGGAACAAAACTGTAGATTTGTATGCAATACTTACACACACACACACACAAACATACAAACACCCGGAACTTGCTTTATATGTAAAGATAACAATAAACATCGAACTATGTATGTATTTTATTCGTTAGTATGTTCTACGTAACATGATTAAACAGAATGCATACTATGCTTATATTCCCGGCAGAACAAAGTGGCAACGCGGAGGTGCCAGAAACCATAGGCTAAAGATAGACTGGGCGTTTACCTACAGCATCTGAACCGTGTAATGATTTGAAACCAAGATCTAAAGGCAGGTCCACAACAACGATCTGTCTGTGCAAATATCTGAGCAAGCCGTTACTCGTCCGTTTCCAGGCGAGCGCTTTACCCCGATACCAACGGCCTCGATTCAGAGTGTGCTCATATGATGTTTTTATCTGGTTTGTTCAATGGCAATTCCAGGTCTTCTGTGCGAGAATACGAACAAGGATTTCCGAATCGCAGATTGTTTAGCATGGTCTATCACGGATAGAATGAGCTTGGTATACTTCCCAGCGTAAATGGTAACAATCAGTTAATGAAGCTGAGAACATTCTTCATGTACTGGAACGCAGCCAGAATACTAGCTCCAGAAGAAATCAAATGTTCAAATGTTTGAAAATCTATCGGACTCAACTGCGTGGTCATTAGTATGTAGCTTACAAATTACTTAAACTAAGGTGAACTAACCCAAGTACAACACAAACACCCATGCCCGAGGGGGGGGACTCGAACCCCCGAAGGTGCGCACCGCAGCACGACGCCCCACTACGCACGGCTAATCCGCCGCGGCTAGCTCCAGAAGAAGTTGCCCAATTTGGTACTGCACAAACACGAGTAACACGCGCAGTACACGAGCAAGGTATCCATTTCATCGGCAGAGTGTACAACATCTGCTTAACGAGGTGCTGCCGCCTGGCATGAATTGCCCATCAGACTCCTTGACACAGTAAAATTATGTTCTTCTAGAATTTCAAAAGAAAAATTTCATACACCGAAAATTGCGAAAAAATATAAAGTAAAAATATAACTAGTTATTGGCTTTTTGAAATCGCTATATCAATATATCGTTAAAAAAAGTATCGCCTATGTATATGGAAATGTTTTGTGAGAAAAATCGATGTATTTTTATTTTTCAGAAAACTGTTGATATATCAATATTTTATAGCTCTACTCCTCACCTGTACAAGACGCAGCCGCTCGTGTGCTCATTAGCCAGTTTGACGATTTTTCAGATAACCAGTGAAAGCGAGAAATTACTTTTATTTTCAGTGCTGTCTTTAGTTTGCTCGTAAACGCTACCTTTAAACGCCGCGAATGAAGCGGTTGTGATCTTAGTTCTGCTGCAGAGCCGTGACCGCTGTTTCTTCGGATACATAACACATGGTGAGGTTCTGGTTTGGTTCGGAGATGATGTTAATTCAGGGCTTCAAAACGCGTCCCGTGCCACGTTTAAATTATCGGTCACTTAAAACCGGCTATCGTATTCCCAAAATAGCTCTCAGCGGTCGCTTTGAACGTTGCTTCGCGTTTCTTCTTAACAGCATTTATGACGTGACCCGTCCTGTTAATTTATCGCCTATAATGGAACGGGAGCAGTCAGCGAATGTAGAGAAACTGTAGCCAACTAGCAACCACTACGGTCGGGGGTTCGAATCCCCCGTCGGGCATGGATATTTGTGCCGTCCTAGTTCGTAAGCAGTTCATAAGTAGTTTGTAAGTTTAGGGACTGATGACCCCGTAGTTAAGTCCCATAAGCTTAACAAACATTTGAACATTTGAACCAACTAGCAAGTAATTATAAACGTTCTGGGGGGTTGTTAACTACCCTCTATATCCCAGGATATCCTGTATTTTCACTTAATTAGGGCAAAATTCTGGGTCTCGTAGTTTTCAAGATACATTCCGTATTTTCAAAATTACAGCCATTCATTTCTTTAAATTAGATGATGATCGCTTTTAAACTCTTAGTCACTTCCTCTTCTTTGTTTTCCTCCCTCCTCCTTATGATGATACGATACAGGTGTTCGCCAAGACGAATTCTGTTCGGTGCTGCGCCACTCCCCATGTTGTTGTTGTTGTAGTCTTCAGTCCGGAGACTGGTTTCATGCAGCTCTCCACAATACCCTATCCTGAGCATGCCTCTTCAACTCCACATACGAACGGCAACCTACATCTGTCTGAATCTGCTTACTATATTCGTCTCTTGGTCTTCCTCTGGGTTTTGTATCCCACACACATTCCTCCAACGCTAAATTCACAATTTCTTGATGTCTAAGAATGTGTCCTACCAATCGATCCCTTCTTTTAGTCAAGGTATGAATTCCTTTCCTCCCCAATTCTGTTCAGTACTTCCTCATTAGTTACGTGATCCACCCATCTAATCTTAAGCATTCTTCTGTAGCACCACATTTCAAAAGCCTCTATCCTCTTCCTGTCCGCACTGTTTATCGTCCATGTTTCACTCCCACACAAGGCAACACTTCACACAAATGTCTTCAGAAAGAAATTCCTTAGGCTTAAATTAATATTCGATGTTAACAGATTTCTCTTTTTCAAGAACGCTTTTCTACCTATTGCCATTCTGCATTTTTTTTTTTTTTTTTTTTTTTTTTATCGTCCATGTTTCACTCCCACACAAGGCAACACTTCACACAAATGTCTTCAGAAAGGAATTCCTTAGGCTGAAATTAATATTCGATGTTAACAGATTTCTCTTTTTCAAGAACGCTTTTCTACCTATTGCCATTCTGCATTTTATATCCTTTGTACTGCGACCATCATTTGTTATTTTACTGCCCAAGTAACAAAACTTATCTACCTCCTTTATTGTTTCGTTACCTAATCTAATTCATTCAGCAACACCCGATTTTCTTAGACTGCACTCCATTACCCTTGTTTTGCTCTTGTTAATGTTCATCTTATAGGCACATTTCAGCACACTGTGCATTCCGTTCCGCTGTTCTTCCAGGTCCTTTATTGTCTCTGACAGAATTACTATGTCGTCGGAAAAACGCAATGTTTTTAACTCTTCAGTTCCTTCTCCAAATTTCTCCTTGCTTTCCTTTATAGCTTGCTCCATGTACAAATTGAATAACATTGGAGAAAGGCTACAACCCTGTCTTACTCCCTTCCCAACCACTGCATCCCTTTCATGCCCTTCAACTCCCCATACCTCTCGATTTGTGACGAGGTATACTTCTTTCATTGCCGCACAACCGTTGTGGTTGCCTTCTAAGAGGAACACTTGTACCATTTAAGCACTTAAATATTTATTAATGAGTTTGTGATGCTGGTGGTGAGTGTAGTGGACAATACAATTCGCTAATGAAGATAATAAAATAGTAAATTGAATTGTAGGCCTATGCCACTCTGGAGAGGCCGAGTGTTCTGAGGCGCCTTGCTGCAGGAGCGCGCGGCTGCTCGGAGCTTCGAGTCCTCCCTGGCGCATGGCTGTCTGTACTGTCCTTAGGTTACTTTAAGTTAGAGTAGTACGTAAGTCTAGGGACTGATGACCATAGTAGTTTGGTCCAATAGGTTTACGATCATTTGACCACTTTTTGACAGCCTATAGTCTTTATTTAATGATATTAATCTCGGAATGATTAGTTATTTTTATTTCTTGGCAGGTCACACAAGAAAACGCAAGTTGAACTGGCATACTTATATCTAATGTCTTCTATGGCATACACTAGATAAAGTATGCAGTGCAACTGCAGATCTGTCGTTTGTCTATTATAGCGCAAATCATGTTCTCGGTTATTTTAGAATGGACTGCGTCATAAAATTAACAAAAGATGTTTTCATTGCATCTTGTATTAAAAATGTATTACAGTTGTGTTGGCAATGTAGTAATATACTTCCTTTTTATAGAAGATAAAAACACTATTATTTACCATTTGTTATGCTGTACGAATAGTAAACTTTAGCTGCCTTATATTTTACATTTAAACACCAACATAAACTCAACTCAAGGAGATCTTTGACAGCTCCCAATGGGTACACAATTTCTTCATGATAACTTGTATTTAGAACACAGTACATACTGGTACTGTGTTCTAGATTCATTTGAATTGTTCCTGCCTATGTCTGGGTTCCGAAAATCTTGTCTGTGCATGGCATATTATATGATTAAGGCAGCACAGCAATTCATTACCATCTATTTCACCAATCACGCTTGCTCTGTTGCTTTATGGTATGGCATAAAATATGGCTGCAAATGGTCAGACACCATATGCTGTGAATATAGCAGACAGTTGGGGACAACTTTCACTCCTCTAGATGGCCTCGCACTAGTCACCGGAAAAACTACATTTTTTCATTATTTTATTCATGTGATATTTTCAGTTTATGCTCAATTTCTTGTAATATTCTTACGTTTTATAATGATGACAATGATCATCGAAACTAGTTACGTTATATGAATATAAGATTCATTTTTTGTGACTGTGGCTTAACCACTATATACATATATATACAATAAAATATTAATTTGTCACACACCTAGACAACAATGTCGAATAAAATATTGGAGAAATACCGGGTATCAAAATATCAGTATAAATTTGAAGACTTAATAAATCACGGAATAATGTAGACAGAGAGGTAAAAATTGACACACATGCTTGGAATGACATAGGGGTTTTATTAGAGCAAAAAGTAAAAAATAAAATAATAAAGTTCGAAAAATGGCCGATAGATGGCGTTTCATCTGATCAGAAAAACAATAATTAGCATAACAAATTAAGACAAAGCAAATATGATGTTCTTTACATGAAATGCTCAATATGTTCACCATCATGCCTCAAGAATAGCTTTAGTCGAAGAATACTGTCATGAACAGCACTATAAAGCATGTCCGGAGTTATGGTGATGCATTGGCGTCAGATGTTGTCTTTCAGCATCCCTAGAGATGTCGGTCGATCACGATACACTTGCGACTTCAGGTAACCCCAAAGCCAATAATCGCACGGACTGAAGTGTGGGGACCAGGAAGGCCAAGCATGACGAAAGTGGCGGCTGAGCACACGATCATCACCAAACGACGCGCGCAGGAGATCTTTTAGATCTTTTACACGTCTAGCAAATTGTTTTTTTTTTTTGTGTTCCAATAGAACCCCATGTCATTCGAAGCTGTGCCAATTTTTACCTCTCTATTTACATTATTGCGTGATTTATTAAGTCTTCAAATTTATACTGACATTTTGATCACCCGGTAGTTAAAGAGTGTTGTCGAATAATTTGGAAAACTCTACGACCAATTTACATGCCAGAAGCAAACAAAGATGAATGGGAACAGATCGCCAAGGATTATGATGAGAAGTGGAATTATCCACGCTGCATAGGAGCTTTGGACGGCAAGCACGTTCAAATCCGATGTCCAGCTGGTGCTGGTTCATTATACTATTACTATAAAGGAACATATTGCATTGTTTTATTGTCTTTGGTAGATGCAAATTACAAATTCACACTCGTTGACTGTTGGAGTTTACGGCAAAAGTAGGAGGAACTTTTGAGCGATCTGAGATGGGGAAAAGATTTGAAAGCAACAAATACGCCGTTCCAAAAGACAAAGGGCTACTACCACCAATGGAGATTCCTTATGTAATTATTGGAGATGAAGCCTTCCCCCTTAAAGCCTATTTGATGCATCCATACAGCAAAGCAGCCATTATAAGTGATGAAGAGAAAGTCTACAACTACCGTCACTCAAGAGCTGGACGGACTGTAGAAAATGCGTTCGGAATTCTAGCCGGGCGCTGGAGACTATTTATAAAGCCTATTGAAACTAAACTAGAAATTGCCTATCTAATAGTTTTAGCTTCCACCTTTCTCCATAACATGTTTCGGAGTACATCAACAAATATTTCCCCTTTCGAGGAACAAATCCGAACGGAAAGTGATCACATTCATGTTGTAACCAACCTCGAACCCATTCGAACATACAAAGTTCGAAAAGTTCTTCGTTTCTGATTAAGTTCAAATGTTCGTAACTATGTTCAAAGTCACCTTCAAATAATAAAAACAGTTAATTAAGACGTTCGAAAGTGAACTAAAGTATTTAATGTGTAACAGGATTGTTTATTTTTCTTTTTAACTAAGCAATGAAGGCTTTAGTATTATCTAAGAAAAGATTTATTCGTGATTGGTTAAAAGGCAAATATAATGTTGTAAAGGCTATTATGTCAGAATACCATGGAACAAATAAATTTTCAACGACAGAACATAAAAAAACTAAATATCCTTTCTATTCTTTCTTTCTCACCTTTTGGTCCACGACTCTTCTTCGCTTTTATTACCTAACTCATCAGTATAATCATTCAGCACGTTACTTTTTGTGAAAGAGAAAAATTTTGTTCCTTCTCCCTCGATACGGGATACATACTTTGCAAATCTTTGATTTTTGGACCATTAACACATATTGAAGGCATCTTTGTCTAAGCGCCTCTCAACGACACGAATGGACGTTACCTGTACATTCCAAGTTTATTCAGCTGAAGAGGTGGCTTTGTGTGTACCATTAGCGTCATTATCCATACAGAAAAGAATGAATGAACTCACAACACAATAATGTAACAAAATCAACAATGGAAATGAATCACTCTTAGAGACAGTCTTCTTGTTCATAAAGATAGCCAACATTATCGTGAACAGCCTTAGACACGGGACATTGCAGTGGCGGACTAAGGATGTCGGAGGCCCGGGACAGCTGAAATACAAAATGAGGCCCCCCGACCGCTTGGAAATATATTTACTAGTATTAAAAATGTAAGTTTTGAGATTTGGAGGCCCCCCAGGACTAGAGTCTGCCGCCCCCCCCCCCCCCAATTAGTCCGCCACTGCGACGTTGTTTTAGCAAAAGAGTGGTAAATGGCTTCTCTTATAGAATCTGGCATTCTTTGAAAACCTTTATTTTGTATTAGTGTGATACTAGCGTGATTTCATTAAATTACGTTATTTTCGTTCCTAAACAACCGGAAACGTTTTTGTATCACAGCTGCGACTATGTCAAAATTGTTAAATTAAGGTAGGGGAAGGTTGTGTACCTTTGACCAGTTTTGATATTTTTAATTGTAAATGACCCATAAATATTTTAAACATTATTTTTATTACGATACTTGATAGCACAAACGTTATATTATAATGCTATTTAATTTTATTGGTCATAAATAATTTCATAGAAATATTATTTTTAGTAGAATTCTGCAATTGGTCCAAGGAGCAGTGGTTGTACCTTTGACCACCTCCTGTTATACTTTTAACCATATGAAGAAAATAGAACACTGGTATGACAAGTGACCTTACAATATACTTTTTTCTCCAACAAGACAAATATTACAAAAATGTAACTCGTTCGTATTGTTGTGTTATCAAATTAATGAAAAATTATAAAAATTTTATTTGACCGCGGCATTGTGTTTAAGAGGTTTATTGTGTTTAAGAGGTTTATTCCCGCGTACTTGCAGATTTCGTTTGTACTTCTGTTTTAATAGTTTATTCTATCGTATTTGATAAATACCGTTGTGTTTAGTCTTCGTCTTTGACCGGTGTATTTCAAAACAAGTCAGAGACCGTTACTAAAGCTCGTTATCAGTGAGTCCAGTGCCAGCTGCCACCAGTGCCGCATCGTTAAACAGCGCTAAGCTGCCGGACTCAGTTTTGTTGATTTGACAGTGTAGTTACCACTGACCACAGTTCAGTCAGCAGCCAGCCGCCTTCATTAGAGTACTAGGCTTCTTTAAAGTTGTTAATTGCAGTTAATTGTATCGATAGGATGGATAGGATGTGTGCCTGCTGTGTGCGGACGCAGGAGGAGTTGGCCGCGGTTCGCGAACAGCTGAGCGTGCTGTTGGCTACGGTCAGCCGTCTTCAGGCTGCTGTCTCGGGGTGCAGCGATGGTGGGGCGTCTGGTGCGTCGAGTGGGACACCTCAGGTGTCTCACGCTTCGCTCTCTGTCCCTGCTACCGAGGTACCTTTAGGTGTACCGAGAGTCGTCGAGCCGCCTTCTCCGCAAGGGGAGTGGCGGGTTGTACGGCGTTCGCGTCGCTCGAGGCGGAAGGCCAATGTGGAGGCTGGACGTCCGTCCGCGCCCGTTCGTCCTGTGAGTGAAAGTGTGGCCACTCCTTCAGCA